>JASVEL010011984.1:0-667278 GCA_032618575.1 Nicotiana noctiflora | reverse complement strand
TATTGCCTGATTCGTGGCCTTGATAGCAGAAAAACTCATGATTTTGTTGGTTTTCAATCCTTCTTCTACAAAACTCCTCATTTTCACTAGTTAATTGAAATTCTTACGAATAGCCGACACCAGATGGCCATAGTAAGTAGGCTCTAAGGCCTGCAGAAAACAATCCACCATTTCAGTCTCCTTCATAGGAGGATCTACTCGTGCCGCTTGTTCTCTCCATCCAAAGTCGTACTCCCAGAAATTTTCCCCGGGCTTCTTTTCCATCTTGGTAAGCGACAGCCTATCTGGAATTATCTCCAAGTTGTAATGGAAGTGGTTAGCAAATGACTGAGCTAGATCACCCCATATGAACCATCTAGTGTGATCCTGACGTGTATACCACTCAAGTGCAGAACCGCTCAGACTCTGACTAAAGTATGCCATCAAAAGTTCATCTTTTCCCCATGCACCACGCATCTTGCTACAATAACCTCTGAGATGGGCTACAGGATCACCACGTACATCATACATGTCGAATTTAGGTAGCTTTAATCCAACCGGGAGATGCACTTCTGGGAACAAACACAAATCTTTGTATACTACGCTCACTTGGCCTCATAGCCCTTGTATGTTACGGAAAGATTGTTCTAAACTCCTCATCTTCTGTGCCATTTCCTTTTGCTCCAAGTTCTTGACGGGCTTTTCTTCCGTCGTCTTTATCAGTAGGGTATAGGAGTCATGCTTCCTAAACGTCGGCTCCGGCGGATAGTAATGTGCGTCTTGCACGTGGAACACTGGTTCACTTGACGATTTATGCAGATTAATAGGTGGTGGTGCCACATACACCGGGGCGACCTGTGGTGGTTGAGGTGGAATCTGTTTGGACAGTGGTGATGGTGCCTGTGAAGTAGTGGCATAGTAGTGATGGTAATCTGGGTACGTGGAGGATGAGTTCATGGTAGGTGGCTCGGAATTGGGATTGGCAGGAGGGACATATGCTGGATTGGCTGGATATGTGGGTAAAGGTTGACCCCTGGACCAAGCTTGGTACATTTCCGACATTTGCTGCTTTAGCTTATACATCTCCTCATTCATTCCCGCCACATCCACAACCTCCTATTCTTGTACTGTGTCCATGATAGTTGGCTCAATCTCCCTGAGTCACAGCCTTAGACATAGTTTTTGATCGTGTGTTGTAATGATGATTTGCCAGAGTGCCAGTTGCCAGATGAAATATGATTCTCATAAAGAACAACACTTGTTAATAGTTAGTACATAAAGGGACAAGATTCATTGATTAAAATCACAACTTTTGCCTTTGATCATTATGCATCATCCCGACACTTATTCCATTTTGAATCAACATCCATCTCTTATTCATTCATCTCTTTTTCTTTCTTTTTCTTTTTTTTTCCTTTTTCCATTCATCTTTTCTTTTCTCTTTTTTTCCTTTTTCTTTTCTCTTTTCTCTTTCTTTTTCTTTCCTTTTTTTCCTCCCCCTTTTTTTTATTACTTTCTTATTTCTTTATTGATTTTCGTTCCTACATATTTGCCTATCACCCAGACAATTGATATAAAGCAGAAAAATATTAGCAACAACTTCTTTGAACTTTCATTGATACTCCAAAACATTGATTTACAAAATGATGTTGTGCTACCAATGCAAAAAGAAATACGAATACAAAATGCATCCTCTATGAGTACATTAATGCTCCTAATGCCCGCGAGACGTCGTTCGGTCTTGCCACAGGCCTATATGCCAATCCACTTTGGAGTTTATCTAGGTCGGACATGACTTGCTTTACAAAGAACTTCGCGGCTAATGCAAATGTTGACTGGGACATATCTTCACACAATTGGCAATTTCTGGTGATGTACTGAGAAATATGGACAATTCTTTCTCGAATGACCCCTTTTTCTTGAAGCAGCCTGCTGATCTGTTTGGCGTGAGCGTCTAAGGTTTGCTGGTTCTCTTTCTGTAGTTGTTGTAACTCAAATTCTAATCGAGCCATAGCCGTGTAATAATGCTCTCTTTCTTCTTCAAACTCTTTGATTATTTTGTTACTTTTGACTATCGCTGTGATGACTTTCTTTCTCAACCGAGCTACCTCAACTTCATGTTTATCTTGTAGTTGCTGAACTATTCTAGCTCTTTTGTCGGCTTCTCTCGCCAGTTGCTTCTGAACCCTGACTAACTCCTTTTCTGCTTTGTCAAGATCGAAGTTGTAGTCATTCACTTTGCGCCGAAGATTTTCAATTAGTTTCTCGTCTCGGGCTAAGCGAACCAGGGTCTCGAATGCAATTTTCATTTTTGCAACTTGAGGCTTTAGAATTTCATTCTCTTTTTTCAGCTGCTTCTTTTCTCCTTCGTTAGATGCTCCCTGTAAACTGCCCTCGAATTGGAGATCTCACAACTATTTTTCTAGCAAGCTGATCTTGGCCTTATACTCATTTTCTTTGGCCACCCAATTTCCGTATTCTTTAGACTGCTCGGCCAAATCTTGAACGTGAGGTCTTTTCAATTGTCTATCATGCTCAATACCCCGTCGATACCATGCGGCGTACCCTGGCGATACTTCTCCCCGAGCTTTGTTTTCCACATAAGTTTATGCCTTTAAATTTTGACACTCATTCCAAATCTGTCGGACCTTTACTTCCGGGAATTTCCCATCCGGACTAATCTCTATTGCTTGCAAACTGAGGTCGCCATCCTTCGGTATAACTTGATATCTTCCAAGCTGTCGTAAGACCCTGTACGGTGCATAAGGCTAGATACTTTTTAAGCTCATGATCAAGAAGTGTGACCCTTCCGTCAGCATGTAAATCACCTCATCGGGGGGCAACCATCCATACGCCCAATCGATTTGGCTTTCGGTCAATGATTGTAGATATGAAATCCAACCTTTAACTCCCTCCGGCAGCTTAACCTCTTTTGTTCTCGTATAGAATTCTTCGAGGCACGTTCTTTTAGACGGCCCATAGCTTGAGAATAAAGGATGATGGCATAGATATTCTATCAACCAAATTTGCAGAATCAAGTTACATCCCTCAAAGAAGTTGTACCCTGCTTTACATGTTCTCAAGGCACGGTAGATATCGGCTATGATCATTGGGGCCAAAGTGCAATTATCTTGTACAATCAAAGTGCTGGCCACCCCAGCGACTCTTGTATCAATGTGCTCGTCCTTTCTTGGGAATATGATTAGTCCGAGAAATGCCACCAGAAAAGCGAATCGTCGATGTTCCTCCCATTTGGCTCATTTGGACATACTACAGACTTTATTCGTAGGGTCATTGAAACCCCCGACATGTCCATATCTACTGTAGATGAAGTTTATGGAACAAAACCCATTAACCAAATCCTCGTTGTGGACGTTCCAAGCAATCTTCAAAGAGTCGAGGAAACGGTGCACCGTTATCGCTCTTGGAGCCACCGGATATTTCTCTTTTAAGGGGACCTCATTTTTCCCTATATAGTAAGCAACTTCCTCAAGAGTAGGCATGAGTTCAAAGTCCGAGAAATGTAGGACGTTGTGTGCAGGATCCCAGCATGTAACAAGTGCTCAGATTATATCGCCTCGGGGAATTATGTCCATTAAACTCGTAAGGTCCTTCAGATAACATTTGACCCAATTCTGTCTTTCCTGTCCCATGTCGTTCCACCACAATCTTAGCTCCAAAGGGATTTTATTCATTAGAGTGAAGGGTTCGTGCTCATGCTGCACATTTATTAAAGGCGATTTTATTTAGAAAAAGGAAAATATTTTTTCAAAGCAAATTATCATTTTATAACCTTCTTAGGTTTTTATTTTTGAAAAAGGAAAAGACATGACTTTCAAAGTGGCCATTTTTGCCAAAACAGCATTCCGGCGTCCTTTCGGAACATTCGGCTATTTCCAAAAATAACAATCACCTCGATTATTTGGAACTAAAATATTTCTTGGTCATTATTTAAAAGGGTGTTTGGACCAGCTCAAGGGTTGCCTACGTATCTCACCTAATGGCGAGAATCAAACCTGCGTAGTTCGGTCAGATTAATTGACCAATTATTTTAACAACAATATTTTTCTATTTTCTCAGATTTTCTAACAACTCTTTTGTCAATATCTCTCTCTTTTCCTTTTCTATTTCCAAATATTCTCTTTCTATTTTCTCGAGAATTTGCCGGTCCGCATAATGATCAAAGACAATTAAAAAAGCAACATATAGTATGCTCGATCTTTTATTATCAGGTCACCTGTCCTAGACGGACCCAACCCCTATGTTGAGTCCCCTAAGTCAATTATGATGCAAATAATTGTCCTAGACCTATGTTAAATATCTTATAGTTTCATAGAGTGCTAGACTGTGTACCCGAGTGGACAACTCGGATCGAGGAGGGGGCTACGTACCGGTGACCCGCGAGGTCATTCGGCTTTGTAACTTATCCGCCCTCTGTTTCTTATTTTGGGTATAACTTAACATAAAGGGGAGTCTCAACCAGTAAGCACATCCCTGGAGGTGAAGAAGAGAAGGGTTTTTGGCACAATTTATATATACAATCCACATAATATCAAAGCGGTAAAACACGTAGCATATTGTTCAAAGCATTTAATAAAGTCAAATAATATCGAGAGCGGCAATTCTAACGAGCTCGAATTCTTAAACCCTTAAACCGAAGTTCTGGGTTGCTCATCCCCAGCAGAGTCGCAGAGATGTCACACCTCCTTTTTTACTACCCTTTTTATGTGTTTAATTCCCGATTAAGCGAATAGGGTTTACCTCAATGTTTCAAATACCCTGGGAAGGATATAATAACAAAGAGGAAGGAGTTTTTCCAAATAAAGAACAATCGGTCTGGGATTTTGTTTAATTTTCAGAGTCACCACTTGGGAAGATAATGGTGTCCCAAGTCACCGGTTAATCCCGAATCCGAGGAAATTGACTCTGTATTACAGTCCGTGAAACTAGAAACCTGGATAAGGAATTCTGTTAACCCGGGAGAAGGTGTTAGGCACTCCCAGATTCCGTGGTTTTAGCACGGTCACTCAACTATCATTCTCGGTTTTATGTGACTTATTATAGCCTTTTAACTATGTACGTATTTCAAACTTTAATATTTTACGAATTACGACGTTGTAAAAACGTATTTCGAGTCACACTGCCAACAGTACGCCTATGACTTTTAATACATTTCGGCTTCGCATGGATTTACGATTTGAGCCACATCAAATGTGCACTCGTATTAAGGAAAGTATATTTATTAAATCGTGCGTAATTTTTCTAACGGCTTTTTAATCTTTGGGAAAGGTTGTGGAATTTGCTATTAACCTTGCCGAGTCTATTATATAATTATTCATTTATATGGGGGCCCCGCTATTCCGTTTTTATGCGAGGCTCATCCCACTCACTTTTAATATGTTGATCCTATATGTATAACTCCGTTCTCTATCATTTGGTTTTTCCTTAGTCAATTAGCTTTCAGGATACACATACAGGCCTTATTCTTTTATGTTACTGGGCCTGGACCTCCCGAGCTCAGATTTAATGAGCTAATTTACGTGACTGGGTCTCAAAACCCAGCACACTCGAAGGTCATCTCTCAGAAACCCAATTTCGCAACTGTCCAGATGCAGGCCTTCGCCATTAATTACGCCCAGATCAAATGAAATTAAAAAGTGGAAACAGAAACTAGAGTTCATCATATACACAAATATCCAAAAACAATAGAGGACAGATTCAAATTATGTTTAATTAATGAATAAAGTAATACTACAAAATTACAGTGACATGCTCATACCCTAACTATATAATATGAATGAAATCTAATTAGCAGACTATTTTTTGCTTTATGTTTCAATAACTTATTAAAACTACGGAATAATGTTATTTATTAGCTAAAATGGCAGAATATTATTTAACTATGCAAGACAGGATTAAGACTAAATGATTCACCGAATTGCAACTCACGTCAAAGACTAATTATATTTTATCACTAAGTTAATTGTGGGACTGATTCGTCTGACATCATGATAATCAACCTTATATTCAGCTACTGCTTCATTTTTGTTGTTATAGCTGTTATTAAACTGTTTAGATCTAACTAACAGGTGTCAAATTGAACTATCTACTATAAGTTGATTGACATCATTGTTACGATTCTACTGTTATAAGCCTATTTCGAGATTAACTGGACTAGTTTTACTATTAGCTAGGTGATTTCGACTACTATCACTACCTTACCTCAACTTGCTATACTATTACATTGTTTTATTCATTCGTGCTTCACATGAACTATATATACAACATTTCCTAATGAATTACAGATTTGACTACTTATACTAAATGCAAAGCAGAAACAAAATAACAAAGAGATATTAAACTCGAGCCAAGCTCTTCATTTCCTCAACTGACTGCAAATTACATTGCTCGAATAGGAATATGTACCTGATTCAGCAAAAATAATACCAATGAGTTCTAAGGGAAACAAGTCAGGGAACAACAGTTAATCCACGACAGGCAACGCAACAGCAATAGAAATAAGTTTCAGCAGTCAATTGAATCCCAAATCAGCAACAAAGCAAATACCCATCAAAATAAGCAATAGAGAACCACGAAACAGCAGGAAATTATCTACAGCTTTAAGTATAAGCTTCAATTAGAAAACCCAGGCAGCTTTATCTATGATTCTATGTATATATTCTTTGAATTTTTGATTCCAAAATCCAGCCTCTTATCAGGCTCAAATGGGGTCTATTTATAGGTGAGGCATGGTGAAAATTTTGGGTGGAAAAGCTCGAAAGTAAATTCTAGTTCCCTCCCCTGATTTTTACCCATTGTTACACTTTGATCCCATTTTCTGTTATGAATTGCCTTCCAGCATGTGCTGGAAGGTTCTATTTGATTCCTTTTTGGGTCTTTTACTAGTGTGCCCCTACTTGTTAAAGTTATTTACTAAGTTGCCTTTTATTTAGGTCCATTATGCCCTTAGTTTTGTGCAATATTGCAGAAATCATAGGCCTAAATGTCTTTAATATCCCCATAGGCTCTATTAAATCCACAATTATGCCATTTTCTATTCCCTATATGCCCTTAAAGGCATTCATTATTTACCCGACCTATCCAAGTTAGGGTTATGCTGTTTCCAATTACTATTTACCTTCTGGCCACTATTAATGAGTCTTTTAAGACTTGGCCAGATTTGAGCTTCAACTTATTTCAATTTTAGCCTTTCTGTTTCATTTTCTGTTATTAAAGCCAATTTGCAGGACTAACCTGCATTATTCAAAGCTATCTTATTTAAAACCTGGCCTGTCCAATGTTTTGACTTAGCTTTTGCAATCATAGCCAATTAGTGAACACATGCCAATTGAGACTTTGCAAGTCTAGCCAATTAGTGAACATAGGCCAATTGAGACTTTGCAAGTCTAACCAATTTCATACTTAAGTCAATTCATTACAAACTTAGCCTATTTAGAACTTGGCAGTGTTTTCAGAATTAGAGAATTATGAGAGATGGTCAGTTACAAGACTGACCACTCTTTATTACTTATTTTAATTAAGACCTCTTTTGTGTTGTTTTCAACTTTAGCCAATTTTAACTACTTGAAGCATGTTTTCAGATTTAAACACTTTTCAAATTACTACACTATTGCAAATAATGTCACATAAGCACATTAGGTATTAATAGAAATCAACTAACACAAAGTCATTGCAAATATAGCCCTTTTCACATCAAATAGCATACATAGCCATGAAATCAGAGTTACTTGTCATTTAACCAAAATTCAGAGAAGAGATTGAATATTGTTGAATTTTAATCAAAAGACTTATAATCCAGATTCCAAACACAGTATATCAATTGAACATAAAGCAGGCATAGTCAGAACTTTTCTCATGTCAAAAGACTACTGAAACCCTAATGATGCTCGATGTATTTGACTAAGCATAGATAGGTAGAAATTTATTAATGAAGCTTCAAAGAAGACATGATTTAAACAGAGAAACACAACTAAACAGGGATTCTTCAGAAGATAAAACTATGCGACTAAAAAGAAGAGAATCTAAACAGAAAACATACTAGAAACATGAAGATGATGAAGAAGCAAGCAAAGAAGACAAAAATCATAGAAAAAATGTAAAAATAAACAAAAAAAATGGAGGGGAACTTAGCTTTCAGGATCTGTCTTCTGTGCCATTTGTTATTTTCTTTTTCTTTTTCTTTCAGGCTTCAAGTCAAAGCCTTTTCCAGTTTTCTTTTCTTTCTTTTTTCTGGTTTTCTTTTTCTGACTTCAAGACAAAGTCTTTTTATTGTTTTAGTTGTAGGAATAGGTTTGGGGTGTCAAGACGGAAGGGTTTGTTCAAGGTTAGTCTTCTAGGTCGGCCGGAGTTTGGGTTCCGGCGACCTATTTTGGGTTATTCAAAGGAAACCAGGTACGGGGGGTGACAGATAAGGTTATGAGGATCATATGGTATTAATTTGGTAGGGGTTTGCATAGTTTTGGTCACCGGAGAGAAACTCTGATGACCAAGATTTCAAGAAAGTGAAGGTTTGTTTTAGGGTTCTTTGGGTTTTGAGGGTATTTTTATGGTGAAGAAGAAGAAGATGAAGGTTTTGGGGCTGGGGTTGGCTGGAGACCGCCGTGGGAGACGGCCAGTCTCCATGGCCGTCGGTGAGAAGAAAGGAGAAGAAGAAGACGAAAGAGGCGGCTAGGGTTTGGAAGTTAGCGAATGGCCGGTCTCTAAAGAGATCGGACCCTTATATACTTGGGGAATTTGATAAACTCCTGGCCGTTAGATCAAGTGAGATCGATGGCCAGGATTAGTTCCCCTCAAAATGACGTAGTTTCATTTAAGATGGGAGATTAATTCACGCCCGTTGGATTTAAAAGCATGGACGACTCAGATGTGCTACTGGAGTTTGATTAATTAATTAAATTCAGTTAAAGTCTCAGCCGTTGGATTTAGTGTGATGAACGACTGAGATTATTTCAATTCAAATATGCTGGACAGGATTTTCTCACATGGTTTGGGTCAGTGCATTTGGGCTGGCATTTGGCCCAATTTTCTTTTTGTTGTATTTTTTCTTTGTATTTTAATTATTTTTGTGATATTTTCTTTTGTATTTCAATTTTTCTTTTTATATTATTTTTAATTATTCAATTTCCTACTTCCTCTAATTTGTTAATATTTTTTGACATTTTTCTACTATTTTTCCTTAATTTCCGTTATTATTGCCTCTCTTTTTGTTAGTTTTCCTTTTAACCACTAAAATTGAAATACTTGTATTTAACTTATTTTTTTAATTTTCTAATTTTAATCTCTAATTGTTCAATCACACAAATGCATCTTATTTCAATCAAAACATGTAATTGCACACAAAAATATTATTTATTTTCATTTTGGAATTTGTTGATTAGGGCAAAAATCACGTGCTCACAATTCTCTCCCGAGCAACTATAATAATTTACTAGTGCACTCTTCCGAGCTACCCTAGCTAGGTTTAATTCGAATGGTTCACTTTCGATTGCACCCAAGGTTTCATTATTCCTCACCCCACCTTTACGCCTACAATTATAGATTCCTCCAATAATGTAGGTGTGGTGTTGTTCAACAATATACCTAAATATGCACTATTTTCCAAGTTATGGACACTAAATAGGCACAACTAATTGAGAGCTCTATCAATTAAATACAACAAGAACGAAGTTGAACAAATAGAAATCTAGCTAACAATTTGTAATCACATAACCCAGAAGTTCATCACTCAATAGGTTCCATCAAAACCTTAGATAAAGAATTAGCTACTCATAATCAAAGAATCAAGAATATTCCACGGAAAATCAAGTCCTCTGAATCTGTTGAGGTTCCGCGAGCCCCTTCAACCGCGGTCCGTCCGCGATCGCGGTTGGACCGCGGATGAACAGTGCCGCGGATTCTTCTTCCTATTTTTCAATGCAAACTTTACTCTTGCTCTACACTTGGCTTTTTTACCATCTTATGACTCCAAAGTTGCTCTTTTAGCCTCCAATGGCTCATGTGTACCTATAACACACCAAAAACACTAATAAAAGCATTTTGTCATCATAAACAATATCAAAACAACAACAAAGCGTGATTATTTAGGGCATAATTATAATCAAATTCACCTATTATCAATACTGCACACTTAAACCTTTGCTCGTCCTCGAGCAACCTTAATCACACTTTAGGCCAATTTTATTAATGTCTCCCCCAAAATATGTCACAAAAGCTATATTTCATGATTAACCTAAGACATGCATAATCCTTACCTAACTGTAAACTCAAATGCCAGCACATTATTGCTTACTCTAGTTACTATCACTAACTTGCAAATTTACCTTTTCCTTCCTGAGTTACATGCCCTCACACAATTTATTGAGAGAAGTTCCCACACATAAACAATTTAGAACTTGGAACTTATAGAAATAGGAAAAATTCACTCACTCTCAACGAAGAATATTCATATGCATACAGACACACCATAGGCTTACCCCTAGTGTAATACTCTACTAATCGAGTTATTTAATCACAGATCAAGAGGTCTTTAAGGGTTGTAATGTTGGCTAAGGGACGGTAGGATACTTTTGGTTATAGTGGCTAATCTCCCTAAGCACTTTCTTTCTTTTTCACAACTTCCCTTTTAGCTTTCTCACTTATGTCTCCCCTAAACATTCCTTCACTCCTATTTACTTTTAATCCCAAACTAGATTGAAGAAAGGGAGGATATCCGAAAGCAAGGACATTCCGGAAGTTGGTCGGTCAAGTTTTCTTTTGTTGGTGCAACTAGCCTTTCTATTTTACATATATACATTGATATTTTTTTTGAAAGCTTGTAGCATTTACAGTATTTTGCCAGTTCACCATTTTTTGCCATTCATTCTTATTTTTCCTTTTTTTTTTCAACTTCCCTTCACCCCACACTTAAATTTTTGCATATTCATTACAACACAAGTGCTTCTAGGAGGTAAAGTCGAACAATATATGATTTTGATTTTTTCATGAACATTCAAGGGTTATCAAAGAATAGGCTTTAAGCTCAAAGGGGTTAACTAGGATATTATGTAAAGGAGAATTCATAGATTATTGATTGGGGTTACACAAAGAAATGCCTCTATCATCTCTACAGCCAAACAACTTCTATTTCGCTTTGCAAACACACATGGCAAGTTCTAGGTATCATGTAAAACATATAATGTAAGTAAAATCTCACACACACTTAGCATGCAACTTATTTAGAATCAGGTTCATCTTCAAAGTCCTATCAATGTTCAAGCAAGTTGTATTGTGCAATTTAAGGCATATCCTAGAATCTATAGTCAAGCTTAGATCATACATTCTCAAGTTCATTTTAGTTTTGCTAATGTGCATAATTGGGGATACATGTTAACCTTTGCCCTTAATCCTAAAAAAGAAAAATCTACCTAACCTGGTTCAAGAAAAACCCTTGGAAAAGAACCGTGGTCAAAAGAAAAACCAAGGGGGAGGTGATACACTACCTATAAAAATAAAAGAAAAGAAAGAAAAATTCCTACATGGACTACTTCCCTCAAGAGTACTTGTCCAAATAGTCCGTCATCAGGAAGAGCCCTCTACTCATATTTTTGGATTTTTCAAATTTTTGATTTGTTTGTGTTTTTATTCCTACTTAGACCCTTAAGAAACCCGTCGCCAATTGTCCATCATCGGACCAAGCCAGCTAATATGATTTACAATTACAACTACTATGTACAACATATACAAGATAAGTTTTCCCGCCCCACACTTAAAATCATGTCATGTCCTCATGGCATAATAATACAAGTATAGCTCAAAAGGGTGATAAACTTACCTGTGACTCACTCAGAGTCATAGACGGTGGTGGGGTTGACATTACACGCTCGACCCAGTGCTCGAAACCACGCCATGAACCTGTTCTCAATCCTAGCTTACCTTTGGGACATCGCGTCCATGCACGTGTGTAAACCATCCACTAAGGTGCGTAAATCCGCAACCTCCTCCTCCATAGACCTAAGCATAGGTCTAGTGGACTCGGACCTAGATATGCCTGCTCCATGATGAGCGTCCCTAAAAGGGTCGGCGGAGTCCGTAGAATGCCATGACTAGACAACCGGCACAGGGTCATCCTTATTATCTAGATCAATCGGGTCATTGCCTTTACCCACCCAGATGTGAGAGGCCGTGAATGGAGCTTTTAGAGTAAGCTCACCATCTATAGGTAGTACCGGAGTCCGGTGGCCGAGGCACAGAGCAGTGACAAGCGACGGGAAGTAGAATCCATTGGATTTGAGGGGTCCCCTCAGTACCATCTCGTCACCTATCACACGGGCAATGTCAACGTCCCGCTGGGTGACAAAGCACCATGACAGCAATGCCCTATTAAAGTTCACATCTATTGTGTTGCTTGAGGGCAGAAACTGGTTACATATAATCGTGAACCAGCACTTAACAGTATGGGTGAAGCTGTTAGAATGCAGTGTATTTTGTCTGATCCAGACGGGATAACCATTGACACATAAGGCCCCAATCAAGGTGTCCCAAGTGACACCAGGCCTATCGTGGTAAAGGTCCACATCACCAGAAAAAGCGGGCAGTCTAAGAGCCTGCCTAATAGTCTGTACATGAGCCCAGACACACATACCTCTGACGAAGACTTCTCTGGATATTCCGTAGGGTGCGTTCACATAGAACTCCCTAACTAGCATTTTGTTGATGAGGGTCGGTTCATCGAACAGGAACTCCATCTCTCGGCGTCGGATCTCCTCGTACATATCGGGATTTTTAGCCTGAATAGCCATCATGTCGATTTCGATCTCCTATAGCCAAGCTTTAGTAGCCTTGGCATGAAAGTTCGCTTCCACCTCCTCGCTTGCGAATTGGGACTCATCATAGGTTGGTCGCCTAGACGAGCTTGCTGCATTCCTGGATCTTTTAGGAGCCATAATCCTGCACAAAAAGAAACAACGAAAAATTTCCATCACGTTAACACATCGGTTGGCTACTCATACTTCACCATCTGTGGACTACAACAATATTTCCGTTAGTGCTATCATACCATACCTCCTACTATTGACCATTTTTCTAACAACTTCGCCAAGTTACCTAGTGCACGCCACACTTATTTATTGAGGCATTCCAACATGACCCAATTATACATACACCATCTCCAATTATACACAACAATAAACAACCAACAATTTAGGCACTATCTCCCCAAAAAATACAACACCCAAATACTACAACATACTTTTGCCAACTTTGGCACCCAATCACCAAATAAATCAACCACCCCATTAGGTCTCCAAAACAACATAAGTACAACAATTAAACACAATGGAGACCCAACAACTTCAAATATACCAGCATCCCATAACTTAATATACAACATTCATACGAATAATACACTCAAAAATTATATCTATATATATTCTACTAACTACTACAATTAAAGTGTGGTAAACTAACTCTTTCTAAACTAATTATTCTACAAAAATTAAGGAGAAAAACTAAAAGAGATTAAACAAAAAAAAGAAAGATAAAAGAGAAAACTTACTAGTAGATGGTGGGGATGTCGAGAAGATGAAGATGAAGGGGTTGGGGAGTGGAGTAGGGTGGTGGGAGAAGATTGGAGGAGAAAGAGTAGAGCGAAGGAGGAGAGAAAATATGATTTTAGAGAGAGAAATGGGTGGGGGCGGCAGATTATTGGTGAATTATGAAGGGGGAGGGGGGGAAGTGTTAGGGTAATTAAAAGGGGGTGGAAAGTAAATTTTTACCGGATGGACCGCGAAGCGGAAGGTTCAGAGGGGCTGTTTTTCGCGGTCTGTCCGCGTTTGCGGACGGACCGCGGGCGAATAGTCCCTCTGATTCTTTGCCCTGCAGCAACTTTTTTTTTTTTTATATAAACTAACTATAATGATTAAACTTACAACAATTTCGTGGGTTGCCTCCCACGTAGCGTCTGATTTCACGTCGCGGCACGACTCAACTTAGCGCATTTCAAGGCTCGCTAGACCTTTGAGGTTCCTCTAACCGAAGTTCCGCCTTCTCATCGATGTCATCCATGCCAACATATAGTTTCAACCGCTATCCATTTATTTGAATGTGTGTGAGCCATCAATAGTTTGTACTTCCACAGCGCCTGATTGTAATGCCTCAATTATCCGTAAAGGGCCTGACCACCTTGATTTTAGTTTGCCCGGGAACAACCGTAATCTTGAATTATATAAAAGTACCTTGTCCCGGTTTTGAAGTTACGCTCTATGATATTCTGGTCATGAAGTCGCTTCATCCTCTCTTTGTATAGTCTTGTGCTTTCGAAGGCCAGATACCGGAATTCTTCCATCTTATGCAACCCGGTGACTCTAGATTTTCCCGCTTCATCCCAGCTGAGATTTAATTGTTTTAGTGCCCACCATGCTTTGTGCTCTAGTTCCACAGGTAGATGACAAGCTTTACCAAATACCAATTTGTATGGTGACATGCCAATTGGTGTCTTGAATGTTGTCCTATATGCCCATAACGCATCATCGAGCTTCCTGGACGAGTCGGTCCTCGTGGCGTTCACTGTTTTTGTCAATACACTCTTTATCTACCTGTTGGAGACCTCAACTTGCCCGCTGGTTTGCGGTGTGATATGGAGTAGCCGCCCGGTGTTTCACATCATATTTGGCCAACAGTTTCTCGAATGCCCGGTTGTAAAAATGAGTGCCCCCACTGCTAATGATTGCCCTTGGAGTCCCAAAACGGGTGAAAATGTTCTTCTTCAGAAATCCCACTACCACCTTAGCATCATTGGTGGGTAATGCTACCGCTTCCACCCATTTGGATACATAGTCTACCGCAACAAGGATGTACTTATTGCCATATGATCTGACAAAGGGACCCATGAAGTCTATTCCCCAGATGTCAAACACTTCCACTTGTTGAATTGGGTTCATCGGCATCTCATGATGCCGGGAAATGTTCCCGGTGCATTGGCATTCGTTGCATCATTTCACCCACAAGTATGCATCTTCAAACACCGTTGGCCAGTTGAAACCGGCCTCAAGTATCTTTTAAGCTGTTTGCACTCCTCCAAAGTGGCCACCATATGCGTAAGCATGACACGCCTGCAAAACAGAAGATTGTTCGATCTTAGGGACGCATTTCCGGATCATGTTATCGAGGCATATCCTAAACAAATAGGGTTAATCCCAATAATAAAGTTGGCTTTCACGAAAAAATCTTTTCCTCTGGACCGATGATAGGTCTTGAGGAACAATACCACTGGCCAGGTAATTTGTATAATTTGCATACCATGGCGCTTCAAGGAGAGTGGTAGTGAGCAGCTGCTCGTCTGGAAAGGTTTCCAGAATTCCTCCACTCTCTTTGACAATTTCAGCTCCTTCAAGTTGTGACAAATGATCAGCGACTTGATTTTTGGTGCCCTTTCGATCACGGATTTCAAGGTCAAACTCTTGTAGAAGCAGCACCCAACGAATTAGGTGCGGCTTAGAGTCCCTTTTATCAATTAAGTACCTTAATGATGCATGGTCAGTGTATACTATTACCTTAGATCCTATGAGATAGGACCTGAATTTGTCGAACGCGAATACTATCGCCAGCATCTCCTTTTCCGTCATTGTGTAGTTCTGTTGTGCTTCACTCAATGTTCTACTAGCATAGTAGATTGGATGTATCAGCTTATCATTCCTTTGGCCAAGCACTACCCCCAATGCGTAATCACTTGCATCGCACATCAGCTCAAAAGGTTGCTCCCAGTTGGGGGCAATAATGATGGGTGTTGTGACCAACCTCTTCTTCAGCTCATCAAATGCAATCCTGCACTCATCAGAAAATAAAAAGGGGTGATCTTTTTCAAGTATCTTACAAAGAGGGTTTGAGAGTTTGGAGAAGTCTTTAATGAACCTCCGGTAAAAACTGACATGTCCAAGAAAGCTTGTAATGGCCTTAACGGATGTTGGTGGAGGCAACTTTACAATGACATCCACTTTAGCTCGGTCTACCTCAATACCTTTGCTCGAAACCCGGTGCCCTAAAACTATACCTTCTTGTACCATAAAATGGCACTTCTCCCAGTTTAGAACTAAGTTTGTCTCCATGCACCGCTTCAGTACTCTTGTCATATTGACAAGGCATTCATCGAATGAATTCCCTACCACTGAGAAATCATCCATGAACACCTCCATAATATCTTCAACCAAGTCGGTGAATATAGCCATCATGAACCTTTGTTATGTGGCAGGTGCATTGCATAGTCCTAATGGCATCCTCCTAAAGGCAAAAATGCCATATGGGCATGTGAAGGAGGTCTTCTCTCTATCCTCTGGGGACTATGGAGATTTGATTGTACCTCGAGTATCCATCCACGAAGCACAAGTGTGACCTCCCTGCCAACTTGTCAAGCATATAATCAATGAAGGGAAGTGGGAAGTGGTCCTTGTAGGTGGCTAGATTCAGCTTCCTATAGTCCATGCATATTCTCCACCCGGTGACGGTTCTTGTTGAGATAAATTCATTGTTCTCGTTTTTCACCACCGTCAAGCCACCTTTCTTTGGCACACATTGAACTGGGCTAACCCAACTACTATCAGAGATTGGAAAAATAATTCCCGCGTCTAGCCACTTTATTACCTCTTTCTTCACTACTTCATTCATGTTTGGGTTCAGCCTTCTTTGATGTTCCCTGGAAGGATTATGCCCCTCTTCCAGGAGAATCTTGTGCATGCACTATGCGGGACTGATCCCCTTTATGTCTACCATGGTCCACCCAATGGCAGTTTTGCATTCTTTAAGTACCTATATAAGTATTTGAGCCTGCACATCTAGCAAACCAGATGAGACAATAACAGGTAAAGTGGAGTTAGGGCCTAGAAATTCATACCGGAGATGAGATGGTAGTGGTTTAAGCTCCAGCTTTGGTGGCTCTTCAATGGATGGTATTTCTGGAGGGGTCTCTCTCTCTCTAAATGTAGAGGATCAAACTCCAACTCTCTATCCCAAAACCCCTTACCTTCTAGATATAGCACCCACTCTGCCAGGCTTTCACCATTTACCACTTTTAAGTTCATCAGGCATGCCTGAAGTGGATCTTTAGCTGTCAATTCTACATCATCTGTCTCCACTATCACATCTACCGCATCAATGAGAGAGCAATTCGCGAACTCACTAGGGCTCCTCATGGATTTTTGCACATTGAATATGATCTCCTCATCATTCAACCTCATCTTGAGTTCCCCAGTCTCACAATCAATCAATGCTCTCTCTGTGTCTAGGAATTGTCTTCCTAAGATTATAGGGATTTCCTCGTCCACCTTGCAGTCAAGAATAACAAAATCGGCGGAAAACACAAACTTCCCCACCTGGATGAGCACATCATCCAATATAACAAATGGACGCTTAACCGTCCTGTCAGCAAGCTGTAATAACATGGAAGTAGGCCTGGCTCTCCCGATGCCTAGCCTCTTATAAATCACCAAGGGGATAAGATTTATGCTTGACCCCAAATCACACAATTTCTTCGCAAAGGCAAAGTTTCCTATAGTGCATGGAATGGTGAAGCTACCTGGGTCAGATAGCTTCTCAACAATGGCTTTAGAGACCAATGCACTACAAGTCTGTGTAAGAGTCACGGTGGCCAAGTCTTGGAAATCAAATTTCTGAGACATCAAATCTTTCATCCTCTTAGCATACCAAGGCATTTCTTTCAAAGCTTCAATTAACGAAATGTTTACCTGGATTTGCTTGAGCATATGAAATAACCATTTGTATTGCTCCTCTTTCTGGTGCTTGGCCAACCTTTGGCAGAATGGTGCTGGAGGCCTCTTCTTCCTAATCACTTGGGACTTTTATTTCTCTATCACTTGCTCCACAACCGGCTGCTCTACCAGTTCAGCTGCTTTCTCACATCATTAGTTTCAGCTACTGGCTAGACTGTAACCTCTGTCAACCCAGTGGAATCCTCCTGTTTAATGGGTACTGGAGTGAGTGTCTCAGCCTGCAAATTGCTTCTCTCTCTTTCTTGCTCAGCATCAAGATCTCTTCCACTTCTCAGATTAACTACCATCAGCAGCTTTGGAATTTGATCCTTTAAGTTTGTTTGTGTATCTACAAGCAATGTCCCTTAAGGACGATTGTTAAGTGACATAGCAATCTGGCCCACCTGTACTTCAATATTCTTGATAGCTGCGTCATGTGCATCTATCCTTTGATTGGTTTTGGCATGTGACCCAATTACCTGCTGCATCACAGCTTTCAACTCTGTGAACCCATCGTCATGTCTACCCGCATGCTGTAGTGGAGGTGGATGATACCCCTACTGCTGATTGTTGAAATTTTGAGGTCTAGGATATGGAGCTATATTGTTTGGTGGCCTCATACCTGCTGCATTATACTGTAGTTGAGGAGGCCTGTACTGGTATGGAGCCCGCTGACCCCAACTCTGGTTACCCTATCGCTGCCCTCCATAATTAGCCACATAATTAATGTCTTCATGGTGATCATGATGTTCTTGGTCTGCAGCACATGGATTACCTATGGGTTGGCTAATGCAAGATGTGCATAAACCACAATTGGTAGTGTCTACAATGTGAACTTGCTGCTTGACCCCAAATTTTTTCACCTTCTTCGTCAGGATGCTCATATGTGTCAGTAAAGTTGCCATGTTCTCCTCCATACTGTTGGAAGGATTCAGAGGTACACAGTGTACCACTGGAGTAATAGAAGCATTCCTGGTCGTCCACACAGAGTTTTGAGCCATCTTGTCAAGCAAATTTTGGCCCTCTCTCCAACTCTTTCTCAGAAAAGCCCCACATGCTGAGGCATCTACTATATTCTTCATACTGTCTGAAAGCCCCATGTAGAATCTTTGACCCAGCATCTGCTTAGGAACCCTATGGTGAGGACACATAATAAGCATACCTTTGAATCTGCCCCAAGTTTCATGTAATGTCTCCATTGGTTTCTGCTTGAAGCTCACAATCTCATCAATTTGCTAAGTTGTCTTGTTAGGTGGATGAAACTTGTTGTGGAATTGCTTGACTAACTCATCCCATGTTGCAATGGAGTTTATGGGGAGTGAGTTTAGCCATACCTGCACAGCCCCTGTAACTGAGAACGGAAATATCAATAGTCTGATGGCTTCTGGTGTCACGTTTGGTTGTCTCTGGGTCTTGCATATGGAGAGAAAGTTCTTCAGGTGCTGTTGTGGATTTTCAACCTGAGTCCCAGAGAATAATCCCTTGTTTTGCAACAAGTGTAGCATGCTGTTAGTAATCGGAAAGACTCATGTTGAATCGCTAGCACAATAATGGCAGTTGCCAAATTATCCATTGTTGGTTGTGCCATATCAAATAAAGCACCCTCCTGTGCATTCAACCCAGCTTGCTGGTTTGGGTCTTTCACGTCTCCCATGTCGAAATCTAGTTTGATTGATTGCTGAGATTGTTGAAGTTGTTTGATTACCTTGTTATGTGCCCGAAAAGTTTGCTTTGGGTCTGAGAGTCCTTCAATTAGTTCTCCAGTCCTTGCAAATTTCCTAGGCATGCACCTGAGTACCCAATTCAACAACCGTCAAAAATTTCAATGTAAAGTGTGTAGAAAGAACCAGACTACACAAGAATCTTGTAGTTCTGTCAATGGAAATTGATAATTCTGTTAATTCCCCGGCAACGGCACCAAAATTGATTCACGTCCAAGCAACGGTCGTAGTAAATATAATCCGATCAATTAAGTCTAGAATCAATCCCATAGGGAATTAACCTATCAACTGCAACTTTCACAACCCAATAATACTTCTGAAGCAACTTCCCAAACTTTTGAATTTATTTTTGTGGAATATTTTCTACTAACTAACTTTTGCAAGAATTTAAAGACATGAAAGAAAGAATTGAATGTTGGGTAAAGAATGAAGAGAAAGACTAAGGTATTGATTTCCCCTATTGATGGAATCCCTTCTGTTTTGCTCATACAAATTGTCAATATTATTCTATCAATCATGAACGGTATTTTTACCGTAATTCTCTACTGAGCAACTACAATAATTTACTAGTGCACTCTCCCGAGCTACCCTAGCTAGCTTTAGTTCGAATGGTTAACTTTCGATTGCACCCAAGGATTCGTTATTCCTAACCCCACCTTTACGCCTACAATTATAGATTCCTCCAATAATCTAGGTGTGGTGTTGTTCAACAATATATCTAAATATGCACTCTTTTCCAAGTTATGCACACTAAATAGGTAGAGCTAATTGATAGCTCTATCAATTAACTACAACAAGAACAAAGTTGAACAAATAGAAATCTAGCTAACAATTTGTAATCCATAACCTAGAAGTTCATCACTCAATAGGTTCCATCAAAACCTTAGATAAAGAATTAGCTACTCATAATCAAAGAAACAAGAATAATAATTGAATTCATAATCAAAGATTCAATGTAAATGAAAGAAAGATGTTGAGAGAGTTCTCTCTTACTAGTTTTCTTGCAAAAGTAATGAATAATACAATACTTGCTTCTCTTGGGCGAATCCTATAATTATGTAGAGGGTTTAGGTTACAAAAATTACATATTGACAAGTTTATCCTTCAGAATTTTGGCCTCGTTCGCTGTCCGTCCGCGGTTGCGGATGGACCGCGGAAAATCAAGTCCTCTGAATCTGTTGAGGTTCCACTAGCCCCTTCAACCGTAGTCCGTCTGCGGTCGCGTTTGGACCGCGGATGAACAGTGTCGCGGATTCCTCTTCCTATTTTTCAGTGCAAACTTTACTCTTGCTCTACACTTGGCCTTTTTACCATCTTATGACTCCAAAATTGCTATTTTAATCTCCAATAGATCATGTGTACCTATAACACACCAAAAATGCTAATAAAAGCATTTTGTCATCTTAAACAATATCAAAACAACAATAAAGCGCGATTATTAAGGGCATAATTATAGTCAAATTCACCTATTATCAGTGGGCCCAGCTCAGGTCCCAGGGGAGGCCTTATTTACCCCGGATCTTCAGGAGGCTCTGGTCAGAATAGTGGGTTTTGTGGACAGTGTCGCCAGAGCAGGCTTATTACCAGTTGCACCAGCCACTTCTCAGGCTGGGGGAGGGGTCCAGACTCTTGTTACACGTACTCCGGAGCCAGTAGCTCCCCAGGCTCAGGCACCAGTAGTTCAGCCAGCAGCGGCCACTCAGTTAGGCACTACAGCTCAGGCCGGAGATGGAGCGGCCATGACTTCTGATGCTTTATGGAGACTTGATCGATTCTCCAAGCTTTGTACCACTACTTTCAGCGGTGCCACATCATAGGACCCCCAGGACTTCTTATTCAGTTGCCATGAGATTCTCAAGAATATGGGAATAGTGGAATCCAATGGGGCTGATTTTTGCACATTCAGGCTTTCAGGATCCGCCAAGACTTGGTGGAGAGATTTCTGTTTGACTCGACCAGCAGGGTCCCCGGCTTTAACATGGGATCAGTTTGCTGAGTTATTCTTTGAGAAGTTTCTCCCTGTTACCCAGTGGGAGGCACTTCAGAGGCAGTTTGAGCGCCTCCAGCAGGGTTCCATGACTGTTACCCAGTATGAGATGAGGTTTGTTGATTTGGCACACCATGCGGTTGTGATACTCCCCACAGATCGGGAGAGGGTCCGTAGGTCTATTGATGGGCTAAACAGCCGATCCGACTTCAGATGGCTATGGGAGTTGGGAGTGACATATCTTTTCAGGAGGTGGCTAATGCGGCTCGTAGGGTTGAGATGGCTCTTGCTTGTGGAGATGGTTATCCTTCAGACAAGAGGCCTCATCATTCTGGCAGATTTAGTGGTACTTCATCTGGAGGCAGGGATTCTTATGATAGGGGCCAGTCTTCCAGGCCTTTTCAGTCAGCTCTCCAGGCTTCGTAGGGTAGTTTAGGTGATCGTGGGTTTTGTGAGCAGTATTTAGACCAGCCTCCCATCAGTGCTCAGCCTCTTTAGAGTGTTCATGGGGGCCATTCAGGTCGTCAGGGTCAGTTGTCCCAGCAGCCAAAATGTTGTTACGGTTGTGGTGACCCAGGTCATCTTGTCAGGTTTTGCCCTCAAGCAGCGGGCAACACTCAGCAACGAGGTCCTCGCCCCATGATTCATGCCCCAGCTAACCCATAGCATGCCCAGCCAGCAAGAGGCAGGGGTAGAGATCGTAGAGGTGGAGTTCGAGACCGTAGAGGTGGAGACCGTCTCGCCAGAGGTAGAGGTCAGTAAGTGGATGACCGTCCCAGAGACGTAGCTCAGAGGGGAGGTCCCGATCCCCAATTTTATGCTTTACGAGCTAGGCCAGAGGCGGAGGCATCAGATGCTGTGATTATAGGTACCATTTTGGTTTGTGATAGAGGTGCTTCAGAATTATTTGACCCTGGGTCTACATATTTTTTATGTGTCTTCCTACTTTGCACCCTACATGGCCAAGCCTAGCTATGCCCTGGACATTCCAGTTTATATGTCTACACCAGTGGGCGATTCTATAGTAGTCGACCGGGTGCATCGTTCGTGCGTGGTTATATTCAGGGGTCTTGAGACCATGTTGATTTATGGCTATCAGACATGGTGGATTTCGATGTCATATTGGGGATGGATTGGTTGTCCCCGTATCATGATATCTTAGATTGTCATGCCAAGACAGTGACCTTAGCCTTGCCAGAATCACCCCGACTAGAGTGGAGAGGGACCCCAGGCCACTCCGTTCGCAATGTTATTTAATATGTTAAAGCTCGACGCATGGTCGAGAAGGGGTGTCTAGCTTATTTGGCATATGTTCGTGATTCCAGCACGGAGATTCCTTCTATTGATTTAGTTCCTATTGTACGGGATTTTCCCGAGTCCTTCCCTTCACACCTGCCGGGTATGCCACCCGACAGGGATATTGATTTCAGTATTGATCTGGCACCGGGCACTCAGCCCATCTCTGTTCCACCCTATCGCATGGCCACACCAGAGTTAAAGGAGTTAAAAGATCAGTTGCAAGGCATTCTAGAAAAGGGCTTTATCAGGCCCAGTGTTTCTCCCTAGGGTGCACCGGTGTAATTTGTGAAGAAGAAGGATGGCTTGATGCGGATGTGTATTGAGTATCGGCAATTAAACAAAGTGACGATAAAGAACAAGTATCCACTGCCGAGGATTGATGATTTGTTTGACCAGCTCCAGGGAGCAAGGGTGTTCTCGAAGATAGACTTAAGTTCGGACTATCATCAGCTGAAGATCAGGGCGGCTGACATTCCTAAGACAACCTTTTGCACTAGGTACGGGCACTATGAATTCTTGGTCAAGTCTTTCGGGTTGACAAATGCTCTAGCAGCATTTATGGAGTTGATGAATTGGGTGTTCAGGCCTTATCTAGACTTGTTTGTGATAGTCTTTATAGATGATATCCTGGTATACTACCGCAGCCAGGAAGAGCACGAGCAGCACCTCAGAGTGGTCTTCAAACTCTAAAGGATAATCATCTATATGCCAAGTTTTCAAAATGCGAGTTCTGGTTGCATTTCTGGGTCATATCGTGTCAGTAGAGGGTATTCATGTGGACCCAAAGAAGATTGAGGCAGTCAAGAATTGGCCTTGACTAGCTTTAGTGACCGATATTCAGAGTTTCTTGGGGTTAGCAGGCTGCTACCGTCGATTTGTAGAGGGGGTTCTCTTCTATTGCAGCCCCTATGACCAGGTTGACCAAGAAGGGTGCCCAGTTCAAGTGGTCAGATGAGTGTGAGGCGAGCTTTCAGAAGCTCAAGAGAGATTTGACTACGGCACCAGTGTTGATTTTACCTGCGGGTTCATGGCCTTACACAGTTTACTGTGATGCATCCCGTACTGGGCTTGGAGTGGTATTGATGCAGGGTGGCAATGTTATTGCTTATGCTTCGAGACAGTTGAAAATCCATGAGAAGAATTATCCGTTTCATGATCTTGAGCTGGCAGTAGTATTTCATGCCTTAAAAATCTTGAGGCATTATCTATATGGTGTGGCGTGTGAGGTATACATGGATCACAAAAGTCTTCAGTATTTATTCAAGCAAAAAGAGTTAAATGTGCGACAGAGGAGATGATTAGAGTTGCTGAAAGACTATGACGTTACTATCTTATATCACCCAGGTAAGGCCAATGTGGTGGCCGATGCGTTGAGTAGGAAGTCTGCCAGCATGGGTAGTCTCGCTTATATTCCGGTCAGCTAGAGATCACTTGATCAAGATGTCCAGGCCTTAGCCAATCGGTTCGCGAGATTAGACATTTCTGAGCCTAGTAGGGTGTTATCCTGCACGGTCGCTCGTTCTTCTCTATTAAAGCGTATCCGTGAGAGGCAGTTTGATGATCCTCATTTGCATGACTTGAGGGATACTGTACAGCGGGCAGGTGCCACGAAGGTAACTCTAGATGATGATGGAGTATTGAGATTGCAGGGGCGATTTTGTGTGCCCAATGTTGAGGGGATTCGAGAGTTGATCTTAGCGGAGGCCTACAGTTAGCGGTATTCTATTCACCCAGGCGCCACGAAGATGTATCGGGACTTACGACAGCACTATCGGTGGCATAGGATGAAGAAGGACATTGTTGCGTATGTCGCTTGGTGTCTATACTGTCAGCAGGTTAAATATGAGCACCAAAGGCCTGGTGGTGTGTTCCAGAGAATTGAAATTCCCGAGTGGAAATGGGAGCGGATTACAATGGACTTTGTTACTGGACTCCCCTTGAATGGGAGGAGATTTGATGCTATTTGGGCCATTGTTGCTAGGCTGACCAAGTCAGCACACTTCATTCCAGTATCTGTCTCTTACTCATCGGAGAAGCTAGCAGAGATTTACATCAGGAAGATTGTTCTCCTTCATGGGGTGCCGGTGTCTATTATCTCAGATCGGGGTACATAGTTTACCTCGCATTTCTAGAGTGCGGTCCAGCAGGAGTTAGGCACCCAGGTTCAGTTGAGTACAACTTTTCATCCTCATACGGGCGGTCAATCCAAGAGGACTATTTAGATCCTAGAGGGCATGCTCTGAGCCTGTGTCATTGATTATGAAGGCTCGTGGGACCAGTTTCATCCATTAGCAGAGTTCGTCTACAACAACAGTTACCAGAATAACATTCAGATGGCTCCGTATGAGGCGTTGCATGGTAGGCGATGTCGGTCTCCAATCGGATGCTTTGAGCCGGGAGAGGCTCGGTTGCTGGGTACAGACCTAGTTCTGGAGGCCTTAGACAAGGTCAAGACCATCCAGGAGAGGTTGCGTTCAGCTCAGTCTATACAGAAGACTTATGTAGATCGTAAGGTCCGAGATGTGGATTTCATGGTTGGTGAGCGGGTACTACTCCGAGTATCGCCTATGAAGGGTGTGATGAGGTTCGAAAAGAAAGGCAAGCTCAACCCTAGGTATATTGTTCCATTTGAGATTCTGGACCGAGTGGGAGAGGTCGCATACAAACTTGCACTACCACCTAGCTTATCAGCCGTGCATCCGGTTTTTCATGTATCTATGCTTTGGAGGTACCACGGTAATCCTACAAACGTGTTAGACTTCAGTACTGTCCAATTGGACGAGGATCTATCTTACGAGGAGGAGCTGGTGGCCATTCTAGACCGGCAGGTTTCGATAGTTGAGGTCGAAGAGTTTTCCTTCCGTGCGAGTTTAGTGAAGAGGTCAGCCTCCTGAGACATCAACCTGGGAGTCATAGTCTGATATGCGGAGCCGTTACCCACATTTGTTCCCCGACTTAGGTACTTCCTTCTCTTGTCCGTTCGAGGATGAACGGTTGTTTTAGAGGTGGAGCATGTGACGACCCAAAGGGTCATCACATGTTTTCCTCATTTGTTCCGTGCTTCCGAGGCCTTGAAAACCTTATTTTATATTTCCTTGATTGACGTGCTTAGTCCGGGCACGTAGCTGGAAAAGTTTTGTGTTAGAATATGTAAATTCTATGGAAAATTTCAAGAAATTTGATATTAGTATTGATATAGTTGATTTCGGTCAATATTTTTGGTAAACCGACCTGGACCTGAGATCGGACGGTCCCGGAAGGTCCGTAGGAAAATATGGGACTCGGGCATGCATCCAGAGTTGAATTCGGAGGGCTAGACCCCAAGATATGAATTTTTCTGTTAAATTGTTTTTTTGAAATTATTAATGAAAATGGAAATGAAAATTGATTAAATGACCATGGAATTGGGCTCGTATTTTGGTTCCGACGCCCGGTACAAGTCTTATATATTACTTAAGTACTTCCTGCAAAGTTTGATGGAATTTGAACGTCGTTTGATGTGTTATGAAACACGAGTTCCAAATTTGAAGGTTTATGAAGTTTAAAAGAAGAAATCATGAATTTGAGGCTTGATTGTATGAAAACGATGTTATATTGGCGATTTGATCGCGCGAGCAAGTTCGTAGTATGTTTTTGAGGTTGTATGCATGTTTGATTTGGAGCCCGAGGGCTCGGGTAAAGATTTGATAGTCCGTTAGAGCAAATTTTAAAAATTACACAGCTGGTATTTTTCCCCAGACGATATCTTCACAATTGCGAAGAAATGCTCGCAATTGCGAGCAATCCCAAAAACAGCTGAGGTTCGCAAATGCGAACAAAAGGTCGCAAAAGCGAAGTGGCCCAGGATTAGGCCAGATTTGCAAATGCGAATAAGGCTTCACAAATGCGAAGTAGCTCACAGACGTTTTGCGTTCGCAAATGCGAGCAACATGTCGCAAATGCGAGGTTGCCCTGTATTGGGCTTAGTTCGCAAATGCGAACATATCCTCATAAATGTGAGTTTCGCAGCCCAGAACTGTCATGTTCGCAATTGCGAACATATGTTTCGCAATACCCATATCCGCAGCTGTGCAATCTAATAGTTAAGCGATTTTAAACCCCCTTTTCACCATTCTTTCAAAACCCAAAACACCACACACGATTTTCCAAGAGCAATATCACTCCAAATCACTTGTAAGTCAATTTTTACTCAACTCTTTCAATTCCTAACATCATTAAACATGTTTTCCATGAGAAATCAAAGGTTTTTTTATGGTTGAAGTTGTTGTTTTTGGGTAGAACCTAGGTTTTTCATAAATTGCGAAATTGGACCTCGATTTGCGGTTCGATTTCGAAACAAATCACATAATTGAACTCGTGAGGGAATGGGTAACCGGATTTTGGTCTGAACCCTGAGTTTTGACCACGTGGGACCGGGGGCATTTTTGGTAAATGTTGGGTAAAACTTTGATAAAACCATTTTATGCATCAAAACCAATTTATATAGTATTTATTGAAGTAATTGGACCAATTGTGATTTGATTCGAGCGAGTTGAAGGTTGAATTTTGAGGTAAAACGATAGTTGGAGGTTAATTGGACTTCAAAGCTTTGAGGTAAGTGTTAGATCTATCCTAGCTTGAGGGAATAGGATTGAATGTGATAATTGTTTATTGCTATGTGATCGAGTGCGGTGTATAGGCGTGGTGACGAACATCTATACACTGGCGTCTAGCATGACCATGAGTCTTTTGTAGATATATGTTGTGAGTTAATGTGGGATGTTCTTAAGTCATGTTCTTGAGCACTTGCCGGGTTGTGAAGGTTCATTATTGTTTCCCTTGCCGAGACTTCATTGTGTTATTGTTTTTGTTCCCTTGCCGGGACTTCATTGTGTTATTGTTGTTGTTCCCTTGCCAGGATATTGAATGATTATTTTTTCCCTTGCCGGAATGGTTCATATTACTTTATTCATTCTTTTCCCCTTGACTATGATTGTTATTTGGGTGAGGAAGAGTGACAATGCACGAAAGGTGATGATGTGCCATGTTTACTTATGTTCGCACGAAGGATCATTCTGTGCCTTGTTTTACTATTTATGCATGAAGGAAACATTTCGTGCGGTTGTTACTTAATTTATGCATGAGGGATCATTCCATGCCATGTTTATTATTTATGCACGAAGGAACAATATGTGCCGTTGTTACTTAAACCATACACGAAGGATCATGACGTGCCATGGATGTGAGGATGAGAGTAAAAGCACGAAGGGTGATGTCGTGCACTTCTATTTGCTTATTTGGTGAGGATGAGAGTAAAAGCACGAAGGGTGATGCCGTGCAACTATTCAATTTCTTGCTTTGCAATAACTATTTCTGCTACACTCTATTTTTATCTTATTGATTTATTATGTGTTGGTGATTGTACTCCCCCAGCACGTTACCTCCTTTGTTAGTTGTGTTACTCAATATCTCTGTTATTTTGTGGTACATACATATATAGAACTTCACAGGTTTATGTGAGTGTCTGGTCCTAGGCTTGTCACTACTTCGCCGGGATAGGCCAGGCACTTACCAGCACATGGGGTCGGATTGTGCTGATACTACACTTCTGTGCATTTTTGCATAGGTCCAGGTTTTGAGCTGGAGTAGGAGTAGTAGTATACTAGCGGGATTATCGTACTTCCGAGACCGAAGTAGCTTGTAGGCGTCCGCAGGCCCGGTATCTCCTCTATTTACTTTTATTATTGCTGTTCTCTCATTGTTTCGAGACAGACGATTATTATTTATTTTATTTCAGACCATTATGTGTAGTTATTCCTTAGTAGTTCGTGAGTTTGTGACTCCATATCTTGGGTAGAGGATTTATGTCAGGTACTTTACACTATTATTCATCTCTTATTCGAAAGACTTTCGCATATAAAAATTTCAGTAATTTTCTTGCTATTAAATATGAGAACAAAAATGACTGTATGAACAGGAAGATGGTGAGTGAATTGGCTTGCCTAGCTACCACGAGGAGGCGCCATCACGATCTCGATGGTGGGGGAAATCCGGGCCGTGACAGAGAATTCTCCAAACATCTTTCATCTTTTCTTTTGAATTTCAATTATGAATTATATTCTAGCTTTTGTTTCCATAGTTATGAGTAGCTAAATTCGTATCTAAGGATTTGATGGAACCTATTGGGTGACGAACTTCTGATTTATGTGAATACAAATTGTTAGTTAATCTCTATTTGTTCAACTTCATTTTTGTTATAGTTAATTGACAGGATCCTCAATTAGTTGTACCTATTTAGTGTGCATAACTTGGAAAAGAATGCATATTTAGGTTATTGTTGAACAACACCAGTCCTAGATTATTAGAGGAAACTATAATTGCCGGTTTAAAGGCAGGATTAGGAATAATGAAGCCTTGGGTTTAATCTAAAGTGAATTATGATAATTAAAGCAAGCTAGTGTAACTCGGAAGAGTGCAATAGTAAATTACTGGGATTACTCTAGAGACATTTATGGTAGGATTATTGTTCACGATTGATAGAGAAATATTGATAAATTTATTTGAGCATAAACAGAAGGGATTACATCAATAGGGGAAATCATTACCTTAGTCTTTCTTATTCTTGCTTATAACATATTTAGTTATTTTTTCCAGTTATTTAGTTCTTTGCAAAAGTAGTTGTTAAGAAGCACTCAAAAAGATATTGGAATATTTGGGAAGCTGATTCGGAAGATTATTGGGTTTTGAAGATAGTAGTTGATAGGTTAACTCTCTGAGGATTCGACCCCGTGTGAAATACTTGGGTTATATTTGCTGCGATCACATTGTCCTCTTTAGAAGGCATAGTTGGGCGTGATCACATTTTGGCGCCATCGCCGGTGATTTAAAGGAATTATCAATTGCCATTGAAAGAATTACAAGATTTTTATTGTAGTCAGATTTCTCTCTACGCAACTTGTGATTAAAAATCTTGACGATTGTTGAATTTATTTTTCAGGCGCATGCCAAGAAAATCTACAAGGACTGGAGAATTACTTGAAGGACTCTCAGACCCAAAGCAAACATTTCGGACACTGAACCGTGCAAACAAA
Organism: Nicotiana noctiflora; assembly: GCA_032618575.1. NCBI lineage: Eukaryota > Viridiplantae > Streptophyta > Magnoliopsida > Solanales > Solanaceae > Nicotiana > Nicotiana noctiflora. The sequence goes on along the minus strand of JASVEL010011984.1, from coordinate 637,466 downwards.
AAAAATCAACAATCCCAACAAACACTGAAATTCGACATTGACATGGGAGACATGAATAATCCCAACCAGCAAGCTGGGTTAAATGCTAGGGAAGAGGCACCTCCTGTGCCTGAGGGTGCATTTTATGATTGGGCCCAACCAAATGCTGACAACTTGGTCACTGCCATTGTTGTGCCCGCAATACAAGCTGAATAGTTCTAGATCATAAAGAATATGCTACACTTGTTGCAAAACAAGGGACTCTTTTCTGGGACAGTATCTGAAAAATTTCTTCTCTATATGCCAAAGGCAAAGGCAACCCAATGTGACACTGGAAGCAATCAAGCTATTGTTGTTTCCTTTCTCGGTTACAGGACCTGCACAAGTATGGCTTAAATCACTCCATATCAACTCTATATAAACTTGGGATGAGTTAGTCAAACAGTTCCACAACAAGTTCCACCCGCCAAACAAAACAGCTCAATAATTGATGAGATCATAAGCTTCAAGCAAAAACCAATGCAGACTATACATGCGACTTGGGGCAGGTTTAAGGGAATGTTAGTCATGTGTCCTAAGCATGGTGTTCCGAAACAGATGTTGGGACAAAGGTTTTACATGGGGCTGTCTGATAGCATGAAGAATATAGTTGATGCCTCAGCAGGTGGGGCTTTTCTAAGCAAGACCTAGAGAGAAGGCCAGAATTTGCTGGACAAGATGGCACAAAATTCAGGATGGACAACCATGAATGCACCTATCACTTTGGTGGTACACTTAGTGCCTCTGGACCCTCTATACACTATGGCGGAAAACATGGCCACTCTATTGACACAGATGAGCGTCCTTACTAAAAAGGTAGAGGAATCTGGAGTTAAGCAGCAGGTGCATATTATAGACACTACCAATAGGGGCTTATGCACATCTTGAATTAGCTAACCCATGGATAATCCATGGACTGTAGAACATGAACATCATCATCAGCGTGAAGACATGAATTATGTGGCTAACTATGCCGGTCAGCAACAGGTAAATCAGAATTGTAGTCAGCAGGCTCCACAGTAACATAGGCCACCTCAGCCACAATACAATGCAGGAAATATGGGAGGTATGAGACCACCCAACAATATGGCACCATATCCTAGACCACAGGCTTTCAACAATGAGCAGCAATGGTATCATCCACCGCAACAACAGCACGGGGGTAGACAAGAAGATGGGTTCGCAAGATTAGAAGCTGTGATGCAGCAGATTATTGGGTCCAACGCCAAGATCAATGACAGAGTTGTTGCATATGATGCCGCCATTAAAAATATCGAGGTGCAAGTGGGCCAGATTGCTATGTCATTGAACAATAATTCTCAAGGTACATTACATGCGGATACTCAAACCAACCCAAAAGATCAAGTCCCAAAGCAGCTGATGGTAGTGAGTCTTAGAAATGGTAGAGATCTTGATGTTGAACAAAAGAGAACTAGAGGTAATTTGCAGGTTGAGACACTTATTCCAGTACCCATTGAACTGGATGAGTCTACAGGATTGAAAGAAGTTACAGTCCAGCCAGCACCTGAAAATAATAATGTGCAATAAGAAACTGAGAATGGAGCTGAACAGGTGGAACAGCCGGTCGTCAGACAAATAGTAGAGAGGGAAATATCCCAAGTGATTGGGAAGAAAAAGCCTCCAGCCATATTCCCTCAAAGGCTGGCCAAGCACCCAAAGGAAGAGCAATACAAGTAGTTCTTTGAAATTCTTATGCAAATCCAGGTAAACATTCCTCTGATCGAAGCTTGGAAAGAGATGCATGGGTATGCTAAAATGATGAAAGAATAGATATCGTGGAAGTTTTATTTTCAAGACTTGGCCATAGTGACACTTACTCAAACGTATAGTGTAGTGGTATCCAGACCCATAGCTGAAAAGTTATCTGATCCAGGTAGCTTTATCATTCCTTGCACTATAGGGAACTTTGCCTTTACTAAGGCATTGTGTGATTTGGGGGCTAGTATTAATCTTATGCCCTTGGTGATTTATAAGAGGCTAGGCATTGGGATAGCTAGACCCACCTCAATGTTGCTACAGCTAGCTGACAGGATCATGAAATGGCATTTTGGGATCTTAGATGATGTGCTTATTCAGGTGGGGAAGTTTGTATTTCCCGCTGATTTTGTGATTTTAGACTACAATGTGGATGAGGATATTCCTATAATCTTAGGAAGACCTTTCTTGGACACTGGGAGAGCGTTGATTGATTGTCAGACTGGGGAGCTCAATACGAGGCTAAATAACGAAGAAATCATATTCAATGTGCAGAAATCTATGAGGCACCCAAGTGAGTTCGCAAATTGCTCCCTTATTGATGTAGTGGATGTGATAGTGAAGACAGATGATGAGGTGTTGACAGCTGAGGATCCCCTAACAGCATGCTTAATGAACTTAGAAGAAGTAAATGGGGAAATTTTGGCGGAATGGGTGTTAGCACTGGAAGGTAGGGGGTTTTGGGTTAGAAATTTTGAGTTTTAACATTTACATCTAGAAAAGAGAGAGACTCCTCCATCAAAACTATAAGGCCCCGTAAATTTTGTGCTTAAAACCTAGTAGCTCATGGTGTCAAGGTCCGAATATTGTGTTAGGAATGTGTAGAATTCTTCGCGGCGAGCTGGTCGCCGCGGTTCGGACCCTTGGTAGTGATCTAAGCTTTAAAAATCGAAAAAATAGTTTTTTCCATAAATTGTCACTTCTGCGGTTAAGAATACGGTCGCAGATCTGCTATGCAGATCGCATTCCTACCACAGAGTGTATCAGAAGGTTTGCCAAAATTGGTGTTGAAAATGCGGTCTAATATGCGATCGCATAATGAAAATGCAGAGCGCAAAATCTTCGCATAAATTCCTTAAGGATTTTGGGGGTCAATTCTGCGGCGCATTATGCGACCGCAGAACATGAATGCGGATCGCATTCTTGTTGCAGATCTAGTCAGAACATTGAGTTTTTGGGAACAAGTCTGTGGTCCATTATTCGGACCGCATATTAATTCTACGATCGCAGATTCGACTCGGCGCAGATTTTTCTAATTATTTCAACCCAATCTCTTCTTTAATTAAACAACCCAACACCTTATTTTTACATATTTTCTTAGCAAAATAAGAGAGAGGGGGGAGAGATTCTTGAGAGAAAAACCTATCATCTTCAAAGATTGATTCATCTAATAGCTTGGTTCGAAAATCCTAGGGAATGTGTCTTCTTCCCCAAATTCTAAAGGTAAAAACCCTAACCGTTTTCCTTTATTTTCAGATTGTAAAGAAAAGAAAGATTTTCATGCATTAGCTTTTGAAAATGGAAGTTAAACCCTCATGTATGTTCTTTAAACTTGAAATTTAGTAAAAATGAGTGGATAGAAGTAAGAGTTCAGAAAAACGGAGTTGGAAACATAAGATAACTTGGGTGAATTAGAAGTATGAGATAAAAAAAGGGAATTCAACTCCAGGTATGTATGCCAAACTTTGATCCTCGTGAAATCGCCTTGTTGTGTACAAATTGTTTGGTATGTGATAGCTATGTGAATTGTTGTGTAATCCTTATGATTAAGTTGTTGGGTGTTCAATTGGTTTAATCATGTGTTGTGTGGTATGAGATGTGAACCGAATGATGAAAAAGGAAATTGTAAATGGTAAAATTTGGGACAATGGTAGTAATGGCATACTTGGCTTCTTGTGGGAAATAAATGAAACAACTCGAATTGCTTATGAAATTGTGACGACCCAAAGGGTCATCACTTGTTTTCTCAATTATTTCGAGCTTCTGAGGTCTTGAAAACCTCATTTATAGTTGCCTCAATTTGCATGCGCAATCCGGGTATGAAGCCGGAAAATTTTAATGCTGAATAATATAAAATATGTGAAATTTTTGAAATAATTTGATATTATATTGATATGGTTGACTTTGGTCAACATTTTTTGTAAACGGACCCGGCCCCGTAATTTGACGGTCTTAGAAAATCCGTAGAAAAATATGGAACCTGGGCGTATGACAGGGATCGAAATCCGAGGTCTAGAACCGCGGTAAAAGAAATTTTATGTTAAATTGTTTTCTAAAAATGTTTAAGGAAAATGAAACTGAAATTTGATTAAAAAGTAATAGTATCGGGTTCGGATTTTGGTTCTGACGCCCGGTACAATTCATATATATTGGTTAAGCGCTTCCTGTAAAGTTTGGTTGAAAACGGACGTCGTTTGACCTGTTTCGGCCTTAAATTTAATATTTTGGAAGTTATGAAATTTTGAAAGAATTCTTGAGTTTTAAGGCTCAATTCATTGATTTTGATGTTATTTTGGCGATTTGATTGGTCGAGAATGTTTGTATGATGTTTTTGAATTACTGTACATATTTGGTTTGGAGCCCCGAGGGCTCAGGTGAGTTTCAAATAGATAACGGGATGTTTTGGACTTACAAAAATCTGGTATTTTTGTTGGTTGCTGGTGTCCAGGTTTTTGTTGTATGCGATCGCATAGGCATGTCTGCGATCGCATAGAGTTAATTGGGAAGTCACTAATTTGTTCTATGTGATCGCACTGGTCCTTGCGCGATCGCATAAAGTTAATTTAGTAGCCATCAGTTTGTTCTATGCGATCGCATTACTACCCCGCGATCGCATAGAGTAAATGTGAAGTCCAGGAAATCCTTGTATGCGATCGCATTATCCCTATGCGATCGCATAGAGTAAAATTTTGAGGCCTAGAAATCCTTCTATGCGATCGCATACCAGTCCCTGCGATCGCATAGAGCAAGTCCAACCCCTCATTCTTGTTCTTCTATGCGATCGCATTACTGTTCTGCGATCGCATAGAGTAATTTTTCTGCCCCGTTATTTTCATCTATGCGATCGCATCACCGGCCCTGTGATCGCATAGAGTAAATTTGCCCAGTGATTTTATGTTCTGCAAAAACAGAACAGACGGGATAAAATCCCATTTCTCTCAACTCTCTCTTCTCCAAACAGCTTATTGAGGCGATCCTTGGGTGCCTTTCATCAAACTTTTTGGGTAAGTGATTCTTCACTCGTTTTATTCATTTTCCATCAATATTATTTGAATTCCTAGGCCTAAACATGTGTCAATGGGTAGAAAAATTAGAGAAATGTGTATAGTTAGAGTTTTCAAAGAATTTGCTATCTAGACCTCATTTTGGGTTCGAACTTAAGAACAAATTGCTTATTTGAACTCATGGATGATTGGGTGAATTTATTTTAATTCGAACCTCAAGTTTCGATCATGTGGACCCAGGGTCAATTTTTACTATTCCGGGAAGATATTGTAAAAATTATATTTGGGCCATTTAAACTAGTTTGTTGAGTAGTATAGATGATATTAAATCAATTGTGAATAGATACGATAGCTAAATTTGAAAGGAAAGGGGCATTGCTACGAATTGAATTGATCGTAAACTTTCGGGGTATGTGTTTGATCTATCCTATCATAAGGGAATAGGAGTTGAGTTTATGTGTTAATTGTTATGTGTGGAGTCCGACGTATAGGCATGGTGACGAGTATCTATACGTTGGGGGCCGAGCATGACCGTGGGTCATAAATGGATTAAAACTCTTAAAAATCTTATGTGATTATATGAAAGGAATTATTATTGGTTTAATACCAGTAATATAATTATCGTTGATTTACAGAATTATTGGTTTATTTTCGGTAATATTTATATTGCCGAATAATTATTATTGGTTTCATAACGGAAATTCTCATATTGTTGATTGATTATTATTAGTTTAATGCCGGTAATATTTATAATGTTAATCAAGGATTATTGGTTTAATACCGGTAATATATTGTATGATTATTGTTATTGGTCATAGTGCTGGTGACATATCGGAAGGGTCGTGATGCACGCCACATCAGTAATAGATGATGATTGTTGGCATTGGCCATAGTTGCACGCAGCCTATTATGTATTGTTGGCATTGGGCATAGTTGTTGGTAGCCTATATGAAAGGGTGCGAGTGGTACGCCAACCACAGTTTACATGATTGTTGGCATTGGCCATAGTTGTCGGTAGCCTATGTGAAAAGGGAGCGAATTGTACGCCTACCACAGTTTATTATGTATTATTGGCATTGGCCATAGTTGCTGGTAGTCTATTGAGAAATGAGATTATATTGAAATGGGAGCGAGTGGTACGCCTACCACAAGATATGAAAAGAAATGGGATCGGGTTGCACGCCGCAATGAGACGAATTGAGACTCGAAAGTGAGTTTTTATTTCGTTTCTCATATTATTTTCTGATATTATATTCTGCTTCAACCCAGAGTATGTTTTCCCTTTTTAAATGTTCCTTCCTGCTATTTTGTTGCGTATATATATATTTTGAACTATACAAGTTTATGTGGGTGTCTGGTCCTAGCCTTGTCACTACTTCGCCGGGATAGGCCAGGCACTTACCAGCACATGGGGTCGGTTATGCTGATGCTACACTCTATGCTCTTTTTGCGCAGATATAGGTTACGGACATCAGCAGCGGCAGTAGCACAATTGTGGGTATTTCGACCACCGAGACTTCGAGGTAGTCTTGCAGGCATCCACAGGACCCGTTGTCTCCTCTATCTTTACCTTTCAGTCTGTTATCTCATGTATTCGAGATAAACAGTTTATAATTCTTTCATCCGGTTATGTGTATTATTCATAGGAGTTCGTGAGTATTGTGACACATGTCTTGGGTAGTGTATCATGTTTTGGTTTTCTGTTTCGTATCTAGTAAAACTTGCTAAGTCTTTCGCAAAATTTATTTATTCCGATGTAATTGCTTAATTTTTATTTAACGTGCTAAAAAGAGAGTGGTAACTAATGGAAATGTAAGTAAGAATTGGCTTTCCTAGCTTCCACTAATAGGCTCCATCATGACTCCCGATGGTAGGAAATCTAGGTTGTGACAAGTTGGTATCAGAGCTCTAGGTTACACAGGTCTCACAACTCACGAACAACCTTAGTAGAGTCTGAGGTATCGGTACAGAGACATCTATATTTGTCCCTTAGAGACTACATAGTTAGGAAAATTTTCACCTTCATTCTTTCCTATCGTGCGAATTTGTTCTTCAAATGCTAATTGAATTTCTACTCGGATAGTCCCAATTTCCTCAGCGGCAGTATTCGCGTGTTATGAGTGTGAAGATTTTATCACACCAGCAAACATTTCCCGAGATTGAGAGGTGCTCAGTCGCAACAGCAAGATTCTCGTGCTAGGATTCAGGCCCCAGTTGTTCCACAGCATGCCCATCCAGCCAGAGGTGGTGGATGTCACACCTCCCTTTTTACTACCTCTTTTTCCCAAAAAAAAAGGAACAAGGTATACCTTATTAATTACTAATACACCCCGGGAAAGAATATAATAATAACACGAGGAAAGAGTTTTTCCACTTTAAGGACAATCGGAACAGGATTTTATTTAGAGTTTCAAAGTCGCCGCTTGGGAAGATAATGGTGTCCCAAGTCACCAGTTAATCCTGAATATGTGGAAATTGACTCTGTTTAAACATTCCGCGAAACTAGAAATCCGGATAAGGAATTATGTTAACCCGGGAGAAGGTGTTAGGCACTTCCGAGTTCCGTGATTTTAGCACGGTCGCTCAACTGTCATTTTTTACTTTATTTGATTTCGTTATATGCTTTTATGAAATGTGAATGTTTCGATTTGACAATTTTAACGACTTGCGACGTCGCGTGAACGCATTTCGAGTCACATCGCAACCAGTACGCCTGTGACTTTAACACGTTCCAGCTTCACCGAGATTTAAGATTTGAGTCACATTAAATGTGCACTCGTATTTAAGGAATGTATATTTTAAATCGTGCCTATAACGACTAATGGCTTATTATCCTTTAGAAAAGACCGTGAAATTCGCTAAACGGTCTTCCCGAGTCTATCAATTATTAACGTTCATATGGGGGCCTCGCGTATTTTGTTCTAATACGAGGCTTGTCCCATTATTTTGAAAGACTGATCCTATTAAATGCTATATTCTCTATTTTTGGTTTTTCCCCTAATTATATTACTTCTTTTGTATTTTCAGAACTGTGTCCAGGCCCATTATTCCTATTTCCAGGCATGGACATTTGTGGACTGAATTCAATAGTCCAGTTCACACAACTGGGTTTCAGAAACCCAATATATGTGAAAGTCATTATTCAGAGGCCCAGAGATGAATCCAGTTGCATCTGGGCGTCTACTATCTATCAAGCCCAAATCAGACGAGAGTAATATAAAGCAGAATCGATATTTCATGCAAACACTCATTAAACGATAAATAAATCAACCAATAGCATTTTATTTCATAAGGAACTGGAGTATAGGTGTATTAACATTAATTATGAATTCTAATTATCAATCACTAATTGAACTTAAACAATAGACTATTGGCTCATCTACTTTAAACGGTGATACGATGCTTAACAGTGCAAATTGAATTGTTATTAATTACTGATTCTAACTCATACTATTTTGTATCGTTATTAAGCTAAACTAAATGACAGAGCATGCTGTAACTTGATTTACTTATTTCGAATTATCGTAATCTAACTAAGTGAGATAAGTTGATTGTTGTTTTTAGATTGTTAAGCCTATTAACTAAGTAAGTTAAGCTCATATATCATCCTGTCTTTTTTATCCTAGTTTAACGATGATTATAGCTATATCTACACTACCTCTACACTATATAGCTATTACAAATATTCCTATCAAGTTACAAAAGGTCCAATATACAATAAACATAAAATTTATAAAATGTAGCAGGAGATTTCATCTGAATAATTCATAGAATTTTCATTTTTCTTCAATTAGCTGGCAGTTACATTTCTGGATAGAAAATGTGTACCTGATTCAGCAAAGGGAACTTATGAGTCTAAGAAGCAATGCGATGAAGAATAATCAGTGATTACCGCAACAGAACAAGTAGAAGAACAAATCACAGCAAAGCAGCAATAACAGCCAAGTATAATCTTCAAATCCAGCAATCAAGCAAGCCAGCAAACAGACTGAATTATATTGCAGAATTAACCACTTTTATTAACTTTAATTAACCAGACTTAGATTGCAGAACTAACCACTCGAATGTTTCAGGAATGGCCAAACTAATTACACAGTCCCAAGTTATTTCATTAATAGCCAGACTAGGTCATTTTCAGTAATAGCCAGATTACTAACAATACTTATCTTTACAGCTATAACCAATACCACAAAGCATAATAGAATTTAACATAGTCTAACATATGAATCAATTACAAATATAGCCAATTATGTCGTTTTGCACACATAGTGTCACGACCCGGATTTTCCCCCAACATCGGGATCGCGATGGCGCCTACTCGTGGTAGCTAGGCAAGCCACTTTATTCACACTATCATGTTTTTAGCAATATTTCATACTCAATTTTATTAACAAGTACCACAACATCAACTGAATAAAATGCGAAAGACTTTATAAAAATAGAGATAAGCAGTTTCAAGGTAAAATAATACTGAAATCCTCTACCCAAGACGTGGAATCACCAACTCACGAACTACTACTGAATACTACACATAAAGGTCTGAAAGAAATATAACATAATCTGTTTGTCTCGGAACAATGAGGCTACAACTAATAACATAAGTAAAAAGAAGAGACATCGGGCCTGCGAACGCTTGCAAGCTACCTCGGTCTCGATATGCTCAACTCCCACACAAGGCTCTACTGCTGCTGCTCCTGATCAAAACCTGGACCTGTGCAAAAACGCACAGAAGTGCAGTATCAGCACAATCCGACCCCATGTGCTGGTAAGTGCCTAGCCTATCCCGGCGAAGTAGTGACAAGCCTAGGACCAGACACCCACATAAACCTGTGCAATTCTATATATATATGTACACCACAAGATAACGAGAAATAATCAAGAAACAACTCAACAAGGAATAACACAGAAGAACTCAACAGTTAACAACAGTTATTAAATCAACAAGGAAAACAAAGTATAATGGGAAACAGGTAATATCAAGTCAAGGAATAGAAAATAATTGCACGGCATCACCCTTCGTGCTTTTACTCTCATCCTCACCAAATAAGCAAATAAAGTGCACGGCATCACCCTTCGTGCTTTTACTCTCATCCTCACATCCAAGGTACGGCATGATCCTTCGTACATGGTTCAATAACAAGGCACGGCATGAACGTTCGTGCATAATCAATAACAAGGCACGACATTAACCTTCGTGCATAATCAATAACAAGGCACGGCATTAACCTTCGTGCATAATCAATAACAAGGCACGACATTAACCTTCGTGCATAATCAATAACAAGGCACGGCATTAACCTTCGTGCATAATCAATAAATCAAAGCACGGCATCACCATTCGTGCATTATCACTCTTCCTTACCCAAATAACAATCACAGTTAAGGGCAAAGAAAGAAAACAATAAATCATGAACCGTCCCGACAAGGGACACAATAATCATTATAACAAAGTCCCGGCAAGGGAAATCAATATCTCACTTCACAACAAGTCGCGGCAAGGGAGAACAATAACAATTCCACAACCCGGCAAGGGTTCAACAATTTATCTTTGAAATGTCTCACAACAAGTATTAACAACGACTCATGATCATACAAGACGCCGGTGTATGGATGCTCGTCACCACAGCCCATACACCGCACTCGATCACATAGCACATAGCACATAATCCTATTCCCTCAAGCTAGGATAGAACAAACACTTACCTCTAGCCTTGAAGTCCAAATTACTCTTCAATTATAACTTTTTCGCCGAATTTCCGCTTTCAAGTAGCTCGAATCAAATCACAATTGATTCCATTATATTAATAAATACTAATTAACTTGGTTTGAATGCTTAAAAATGGTTTCTCAAAGTTTGCCCCAAAATTTCCCAAAACGCCCCTAGCCCACGTGGTCGGAACTCGGGGTTCGGACCAAATCCAGTTACCCATTCCCCCACGAGTTCAAATATATGATTTGTTTCAAAATCGGACCTCAATTCGAGGTCCAATTGCCCAATTCATGAGAACCCTAGGTTTTACCCAAGAACATGAATTTATACCATGAAAACCTTTGATTTCTATTGAAAAACATGTTTAATGTTGTTAGGAATTGAAAGAATTAAGTAAAAAGTGACTTACAGTTGCCTTGGAGTGAAATTGCTCTTGAGAGGTCGTGTCTGGTGTGTGGGTTTTTGAAAGTATGAAGAATGAGCTTTAAAATTCGTTTAAGTATAAAATTGCACAACTGCGGATATCGCAAATGCGAACTTTTGTTCGTATTTGCGACCATAGCAGGCTTGGGGACTATCAGCATCGCATTTACGACATTAAGTTCGCATTTGCGAACTAAGCTGAACTACTGGGGCCTTCGCATTTGCGACATTTTAGTCGCATTTGCAAAGCTGGACCATCTACTATAGGCCTCGCATTTGCGAGGTATGGTACGCATTTGCGAACCCCTTCACTCCCCTGCCATTGTTCGCATTTGCGAAGATTGGTTCGCATTTGCGAACCAAGGCCAGCCTGGGACTTCTCGCAATTGCGAGAAAATCTTTGCATTTGCGAAGCCAACAGCTGGGTGAAAAACCAGCAATGTAAAAATTCAGAATTTGAACCAACGGCCTACCAAATCTTTACCCGAGCCCCCCGGGCTCTCAACCAAACATGTACACAACATCAAAAACACATTACAAACTTGTTCGCGCGATCACATCGCCAATATAACATCGAATTAGTCAAATCAAGCCTCAAGATCATGATTTTCATACTTTTGATTTTCAAACTTTGAACTCAAGGTCCAAAACATATCAAACGACATCCAAATGTCACCAAACTTTCCAGAAAGCACATATATAATATTTAAGACTTGTACCGGGCGTCGGAACTAAAATACGAGCCCGATACCAAGGTCATTTAATACTTTTTTCTTTAATAATTACAGCAAAAACAATTTCACGGAATAATCCATAACTTGGGCTCTAGGCCTCAGAATTTGACTCCGAACACATGCCCAAGTCCCATATTTTCCTACGGACCTTCCGGGACTATCCGATCTCGGGTCCAGGTCCGTTTACCAAAAATGTTGACCGAAGTCAACTATATCAATATTAATATCATTTTTCTTCAAAGTTCTCATAGAATTCACATTTTCTATCACAAAATCTTTCCGTCTACATGCCCGGATCGTGAACGTAAATCGAGGCAACATAGAATGAGGTTTTCAAGGCCTCGGAAGTGGGGAACAAGTGAGGAAAACAAGTGATGACCCTTTGGGTCGTCACATCCTCCACCTCTAAAACAACCGTTCGTCCTCAAACGGACAAGAGAAGGAAGTAACTGAGTCGGGGAACAAATATTGGTAGCGGCTCCGCATATCAGACTCGAACTCCTAGGTCGATGCCTCAGGAGGCTGACCTCTCCACTGAACACGCACAGAAGGACAAGATGTTCGACCTCAACTGTCGAACCTGCCGGTCTAGAATGGCCACCGGCTCCTCCTCGTAGGATAGATCATTGTCCAATTGGACAGTACTGAAGTCTAACACATGTGTGGGATCGCCGTGGTATCTCCGAAACATAGATACATGAAAAATTGGATGCACGGCTGATAAGCTAGGCGGCAGAGCTAGTCTGTAGGCCACTCCTCCCACGCGGTCTAGGATCTCAAATGGACCAATATACCTAGGGCTGAGCTTGCCCTTCTTCCCGAACCTCATCACGCCCTTCATAGGTGACACTCGGAGCAATACTGGCTCACCAACCATGAAATCTACATCTCGAACCTTACGATCCGCATAAGTCTTCTGTCTGGACTAAGCTAAACGCAATCTCTCCTGGATAGTCTTGACCTTACCCAAGGCCTCCTGAGCTAAGTCTGTGCCCTACAACCGAGCCTCTCCCGGCTCGAACCATCCAACTGGAGATCGGCATCGCCTACCATACAACGCCTCATACGGGGCCATCTGAATACTAGACCGATAGCTGTTGTTGTAGGCGAACTCTGCTAATTGCAGAAACTGGTCCCACGAGCCTCCAAAATCGATAACACAGGCTCAAAGCATGTCCTCTAGGATCTTTATAGTCCTCTCGGACTGGCCATCCGTCTAAGGATGAAAAGCTATACTCAGCTGAACCTGGGTGCCTAACTCCTGCTGGACCGCTCTCTAGAACTGCAAGGTAAACTGGGTACCCTGATCAGAGATAATAGATACCGGCACCCCATAGAAGTCGAACAATCTCCCCGATGTAAATCTCTGTTAACCTCTCCGATGAGTAGGAGACAGATACTGGAATAAAGTGTGCTGACTTGGTCAGCCTATGAACAATGACCCAAATAGCATCAAATTTCCTCCGAGTCAAAGGAAGTCCAGTAACGAAGTACATAGTGATCCGCTCCCATTTCCACTCGGGAATTTCGATCCTCTGGAATACACCACCAGGCCTCTGGTGCTCGTATTTCACCTGCTGAAAATTTAGACACCAAGCGACATACGCAATGATATCTTTCTTCATTCTGCGCCACCAATAGTGCTGCCGCAAGTCCTGGTACATCTTCGCGGCACTCAGGTGAATAGAATATCGCGAACTGTGTGCCTCCGCTAAGATCAACTCTCGAATCCCTTCGACATTGGGCACACAAATGCGACCCTGCAATCTCAATACCCTATCATCATCTAGATTTACCTTTGTGGCACCTCCCCACTGTACTGTATCTCTCAAATCACGCAAATGAGGATCATCAAATTGCCTCTCACGGATACGCTCTAATAGAGAAGAACGAGCGACCGTGCAGGCTAACACCCTGCTAGGCTCAGAAATGTCTAATATCACGAACCGGTTGGCTAAGGCCTGGACATCTAGAGCAAATGGTCTCTGACTGACCGGAATGAATGCAAGACTACCCATGCTGGCAGACTTTCTACTCAATGCATCGGCCACCACCTTGCCCTTACCTGGGTGATATAGGATAGTAACGTCGTAGTCTTTCAGCAACTCTAACCACCTCCGCTGTCGTAGTTTCAACTCCTTTTGCTTGAACAAGTACTGTAGGCTTTTGTGATCAGTGTACACCTCACACTATATAGATAATGCCTCCAAATTTTTAAGGAATGAACCACTGCTGCTTACTCAAGATCATGAACTGGATAATTCTGCTCATGTATTTTTAACTGGCGCGAAGCATAAGCAATCACTGTACCCTCATGCATCAAAATACACCCAATACCGACCTGAGAAGCATCACAATATACTGTATACGAGCCTGAAGCTAATGGCAAAACTAATACTACTGCTGTGGTCAAGGCAATCTTGAGCTTTCGAAAGCTCGCCTCACACTCATCCGACCACCTAATAGGAGCACCCTTTTTGGGTCAATCTGGTCAAGGGTGAGGTAATAGACGAGAAATGTTGAACGAACATGTGAGCACGTGCTAACCCCAAGAAACTCCGGATCTCAGTCACTGAAGCTGGTCGAGGGCAATTCTGGACTGCCTCAATTGTCTTTGGGTGTACCTGAATACCTTCCACTGATACGATGTGGCCCAGAAACGCCACAGAACTCAACCAGAACTCATATTTCGAAAATTTGGCATATAGCTGATTATCCTTCAGAGTCTGAAAAACCACTCCGAGGTGCTGCTCGTGCTCTTCCTGGCTGCGGGAGTATACCAGGATGTCATCTATAAAGACTATCACGAACGGATCTAAGTAAGGCCTGAATACCCGATTCATCAACTCCATGAATGCTGCTGGGGCATTGGTCAACCCGAAGGACATGACCAAGAACTCATAATGCCCATATCTAGTGCGAAAGGCTGTCTTAGGAATGTCAGCCGCCCTGATCTGCAGTTGATGGTAGCCCGACCTCAAGTCTATCTTTGAGAACACCCTCGCTCCCTGGAGCTGGTCAAACAAATCATCAATCCTCGGCAGTGGATACTTATTCTTTATTGTCACTTTGTTCAATTGCCAGTAATCAATACACATCCGCATCGAGCCATCTTTCTTCTTTCACAAATAGCACAGGTGCACCCTAGGGAGAAATACTGGGCCTGATAAAGCCCTTTTCTAGAAGGTCTTGCAACTGACTTTTTAACTCATTTAACTCCGGTGGGGCCATACGATAGGGTGGAATAGAGATAGGGTGAGTGCCCGATGCCAGGTCAATACAGAAATCAATACCCTTATCGGGTGGCATACCCGGCAGGTACCGTACAATAGGGACTGACTCAATAGAAGGAACTTCTGCACTGGAATCACGAACATAAGCCTGGTAAGCTAGACACCCCTTCTCGACCATGCATCGAGCATTAACATAAGAAATAACAGTTTGAACGGAGTGGCTTGAGGTACCTTTCCACTCTAGTCGGGGTGATTCTGGCAAGGCCAAGGTCTCAATCTTGGCATGACAATCTAGAATAGCATGGTATGGGGACAACCAGTCCATCCCTAATATGACATCAAAATCCACCATATGCCCAAAGATAACTACGCATGAACGATGCACCCAGTCGACTACAATAGAGTCGCCCACTGGTGTAGACACATAAACTGGAATATCCAGAGCACAGCTAGATACGGCCAAGTACGGTGCAAAGTAGGAAGACACATATGAATATGTAGACCCAGGGTCAAATAATACTGAAGCACCTCTGCCACAAACAAATCACGGCATCTGATGCCTTTGCCTCTAGACTGGTTGGTAAAGCATAGAATCAGGGATCAACACCTCCCCTTTGAGCTACATCCATAGGACGGTCATCAACTGGCTGACCTCTACCTCTAGCTGGACGGTCTCCACCTCTACGGTCTCCACCTCCACCTCTATAATCTCTACCCCCGCCTCTTGCTGGCTAAGTAGGCTGAGGGTCAGCTGGGGCCTGAATCATGGGACGAGGGCCCCGCTGTTGAGTGTTGCGCGTCGCTCAAGGGCAGAACCTGACAAGATGACCTGGGTCACCACAACCATAGCAACTCTTAGGTTGATGGGGCCGCTAGCCCTGACGACCTGAATGGCCTTCACGAACACTCTGCAGAGGCTGAGCACTAATAGGAGACCGATCTGAATACTGCTCACGAAACCCACGATTACCTGGTCCACCCTGTGAAGCCTAAAGGGCAGAATGGAAAGGCTTGGAAGACTGGCCCCTATCAAAAGATTTCCTGCCACCAGAAGAAGAACCACTAAACCTGCCCGAATGACGAGCCCTCTTGTTTGAAGAATAACCACCTCCCCGAGCAAGAGCCATCTCAACCCTACGTGTTGCATTAGCTGCCTCCTGAAATGATATATCACTCCCCACTCCCATAACCATCTGAAGTCTAATTGGCTGATTAAGCCTATCTATGAACCTGTGGACCCTCTCCCGCTCTGTGGGGAGTATCACCACTGCATGATGTGCCAAATCAACAAATCTCGTCTCATACTGAGTGACAGTCATAGTGCCCTGTTGGAGGCGCTCAAACTGCCTCCGAAGTGCATCCCGCTGAGTAACAGGGAGAAACTTCTCCAGAAATAACACTGCAAACTAATCCCATGATAGAGTCGGGGACCCTGCTGGTCGAGTCAAACAAAAATCCCTCCACCAAGTATTGGTGGATCCTGAAAGCCTGAATGTACAGAAGTCAACTCCATTGGATTCCACTATCCCCAAAGTCTTGATAATCTCATGGCAACTGTATAAGAAATCCTGAGGATCCTCTGATGTGGCACCGCTGAAGGTAGTGGTAAACAACTTGGAGAACCGATCCAGTCTCCATAAAGAATCAAAAGTCATGGCCACTCCATCTCCGGCCTGAGCTGTGGTACCTGACTGAGTGGCCACAGCTGGCTGAACTACTAGTGCCTGAGGCTGAGGAGCTACTGGCTCCAGAGTACTAGTAATAGGAGTCTGGGCCCCTCCTCCAGCCTGAGAAGTGGCTGGTGCAGCTGGTAATAAGCCCGCTCTAGCAACGCTGTCCATAAATCCCGCTATCCTGACCAGAGCCTCCCGAAGATCCGTGGTAAATAAAGCCTCTCCTGGGACCTGAGCTGGGCCCACTGGAGCTGCTGGGACTGGAACCTCCTCGCCGGTCTCAATATGAGGCTCCACCTCTGGAATAGCTGATGGGGGCTGAGCTCTGCCCCTACTACGGCCTACGATACGGCCTCGGCCCCTGCCCCTCACGGGAGCTGCCTAGGGCTCGGGCTGCTGGTCAGCGGACGAAGAAGCGCGTGTCCTCACCATCTACGAAAGGACAGAATAGAAGTTCAATCAGTATTTGAGGAACAAATCGCACGACAAGAAGGAACAAATGAGAGACTCTTTCCTAACTCAATAGACTCTGGAGGACAAGTACAGACGTCTCCGTACCTACCTCTCAAACTCTACTAAGCTTGTTAGTGAGCGGTGAGACCTATGTAACCTAGATCTTTGATACCAACTTGTCACGACCCGGATTTTCCCCCAACATTGGTATCGTGATGGCGTGTACTCGTGGTAGATAGGCAAGCCACTTTATTCACACTATCCTGTTTTTAGCAATATTTCATACTCAATTTTATTAACAAGAACCATAACATCAACTGAATAAAATGCGGAAGACTTTATAAAAATAGAGATAAGCAGTTTCATGGTAAAACAATACTGAAATCCTCTACCCCCCGAACACTACTGAATACTACACATAAAGGTCTGAAAGAAATATAACATAATCTGTTTGTCTCAGAACAAGGAGACTACAGCTAATAACATAAGTAAAAAGAAGAGACGTCGGGCTTGCGGACGCCGGCAAGCTACCTCGGTCTCGATATGCTCAACTCCCCCGCAAGGCTCTACTACTGCTGCTCCTGATTAAAACCTGGACCTGTGCAAAAAACGCACAGAAGTGCAGTATCAGCACAATCCGACCCCATGTGCTGGTAAGTGCATGGCCTATCCCGGCGAAGTAGTGACAAGCCTAGGACCGGACACCCATATAAACCTGTGCAATTCTATATATATATGTACACCACAAGATAACGAGAAATAATCAAGTAACAACTCAACAAGGAATATCTCAGAAGAACTCAACAGTTAACAACAGTTATTAAATCAACAAGGAAAACAAAGTATAATGGGAAAGAGGTAATATCATGTCAAGGAATAGCAAATAGTTGCACGGCATCACCCTTCGTGCTTTTACTCTCATCCTCACCAAATAAGCAAATAAAGTGCACGACATCACCCTTCGTGCTTTTACTCTCATCCTCACATCCATGGTACGGCATGATCCTTCGTGCATGATTCAATAACACGGCACGGCATGAACCTTCGTGCATAATCAATAACAAGGCACGGCATTAACCTTTGTTCATAATCAATAACAAGGCACGATATTAACCTTGGTGCATAATCAATAAATCAAAGCACGGTATCACCTTTCGTGCATTATCACCCTTCCTCACCCAAATAACAATCACAGTTAAGGGCAAAGAAAGAAAACAATAAATCATGAACCGTCCCGGCAAGGGACACAATAATCATTATAATAAAGTCCCGGCAAGGGCAATCAATATCTCACTTCACAACAAGTCCCGGCAAGGGAGAACAATAACAATTCTACAACACGACAAGGGTTCAACAATTTATCTTTAAAATGTCTCACAACAAGTATTAACAACGACTCACGGTCATGCAAGACGCCGGTGTATGGATGCTCATCACCACAGCCCATACACTGCACTCGATCACATAGCACATATCACATAATCCTATTCCCTCAAGATAGGATAGAACAAACACTTACCTCTAGCCTTGAAGTCTAAATTACTATTCAATTATAGCTTTTTCCCCGAATTTCCGCTTTCAACTAGCTCGAATCTAATCACAATTGATTCCATTATATTAATAAATACCAATTACCTTGGTTTGAATGCTTAAAAGTGGTTTTTTCAAAGTTTGCCCCAAAATTTCCCAAAACGCCCCTGGCCCACGTGGTCGGAACTCGGGGTTCGGACCAAAATCCGGTTACCCATTCCCCCACGAATTCAAATATATGATTTGTTTCAAAATCGGACCTCAATTCGAGGTCCAATTACCCAATTCATGAAAACCCTAGGTTTTACCCAAGAACAAGAATTTCTACCATGAAAACCTTTGATTTCTATTGAAAAACATGTTTAATGTTGTTAGGAATTGAAAGAATTAAGTAAAAAGTGACTTACAATTGCTTTGGAGTGAAATTGCTCTTGAGAGGTCGTGTGTGGTGTGTGGGTTTTTGAAAGAATGAAGAATGAGCTTAAAAATTCGTTTAAGTATAAAATTGCACAGCTGCGGATATCGCAAATGCGAACTTTTGTTTGCGTTTGCGAACATAGCAGGCTTGGGGACTGTCAGCATCGCATTTGCGACATTAAGTTCGCATTTGCGACATTAAGTTCGCATTTGCGAACTAAGCTGAACTACTGGGGCCTTCGCATTTGCGACATTTTAGTCGCATTTGCGAAGCTGGACCATCTACTGAAGGCCTCGCATTTGCGAGGTATGGTTCGCATTTGCGAACCCCTTCACTCCCCTGCCATCTTCGCATTTGCGAACCAAGCCCAGCCTGGGTCTTCTCGCAATTGCGAGAAAATCTTCGCATTTGAGAAGCCAACAACTGGGTGAAAAACCAACAGTGTAAAAATTCAGAATTTGAACCAACGGCCTACCAAATCTTTACCCGAGCCCCCCGGGCTCCAAACCAAACATGTACACAACATCAAAAACACATTACAAACTTGCTGGCGTGATCACATCGCCAATATAACATCGAATTAGTCAAATCAAGCCTCAAGTTCATGATTTTCATACTTTTGATTTTCAAAACTTTCAAACTTGGAACTCAAGGTCCAAAACATATCAAACGACATCCAAATGTCACCAAACTTTGCAGAAAGCACATATGTAATATTTAAGACTTGTACCGAGCGTGGAAACCAAAATACGAGCCCGATACCAAGGTCATTTATTTCTTTTTCATTTAATAATTACAGCAAAAACAATTTCACGGAAAAATCCATAACTTGGGCTCTAGGCCTCAAAATTTGACTCCGGACGCATGTCCAAGTCCCATATTTTCCTACGGACCTTCCGGGACCGTCCGATCTCGCGTCCGGGTCCGTATACCAAAAATGTTGACCGAAGTCAACTATATCAATATTAATATCATTTTTCTTCAAATTTCTCATAGAATTCACATTTTATATCACAAAATCTTTCCGGCTACATGGCCGGATCGTGCACGTAAATCGAGGCAACATAGAATGAGGTTTTCAAGGCCTCGGAAGTGCAGAACAAGTGAGGAAAAAAAGTGATGACCCTTTGGGTCGTCACACATAGCCCTAATCATAAACCATTATTCAATTAACCATAACTCAGAGGGAAATTTGATAATGGTTGAATCCCAATTAACTATGTTGTAATTTTAGACTAGGCACAGTGAACAAATCACATATAAAGAAACATATTCAAAACAAGATTTATGTGTTGAACTTATAAAAAACCCTATGGAACTAAAACATATCTGTTATGTGCAAAGAACAGGATAGATGAGATTATCATAGACTAATGATAGAAATACTCAGAAGACTAACAGTCAAGAACATGCAAAGATTATATACAAAAGATTTAAAAGACAAACAGTCAAAAACATGCTAGAATCATATACAGAAGTCTTAGAAGACAAATAAGGAAAAACATGCAAGAAATCATAAGAGTTTTAGAAGACAAAAACAGAGAAGGCAAAGAACACTTAGCTTGCAGGATTTGTCTCATGTTCTTTTCCTTTTTCATTATTTTCTTTTTTTCTTTCTTTTCTTTTTCTTTTCTTTTTCCAGGCTTCAATATTTCAAAGACTTGAAGTCTGATTTTTTCAAATTTTCTCGAATGGGTTTATTTTTTTGGGTTTTTAGTGATAGAAGGGTGTTCTAGGTGTTATTGGGGTGTATTTGGGAGTGGGTTGTATTTGGGTGTTCGTCGGAGATAGGGTTCATGCGAACTTCTTTGCAAGATTCGAACGAATCCAAAGTTATTCAAGGCAAACCAACTACATAGGGTGAAAGATCTCCCTGTAGTGATCATGGGGTGTTAATTTGGAAGGCTAAGTCATGGCTGAAGGTCACCGGCAAAAGCTTCGGTGACCGGACTTTCAAGAACAAGGGGTTTTTCTGGTTTTCTAAAGTTTTCAGGGAGGTCTTGGTGTGAGAAAGTAAAGGGAAAGGGGTTTGAGGTTGGTTGTGGTCGGAAACGGCCATGGATTCAGGCTGGTCTCCATTGGAGACGGCTGAAGAAGAAGATGAAGAAGAAGAGAGAGATAGGAGGCTATGGTTGTGAATGTGTGTGCGTGTTTGGTCTCTGAACTGAGAGACGCGATTTTTATACCTCTTTGGGCCTGGATGATCCTGGCCTTTGGATCATTTATGATCAATGGCCAGGATTAAATCCTATTGGACGTTGTCGTTTCAATTACTGAGAGATTGCCTGGCCTCCGTTGTATATTCAAATATGGACGGCCAGGATTTATTTAGTATACTGCATCGTTTAATTATTTTAAGAGACTTAACAGCGTCCGTTTGATCAACTTATTTGGACGGCCAAGATTTGATCCTTTAACGACACCATTTCTTTTATATTAAAGCCGCCTCATGTGGCATGTTAGATCAATATATCAATGGTTGAGATTTGATTCTTCAATACGCCGTCGTTTTGATTCAGTCTTTGGACTGGACAGTATATTTCCTTTGGGTTGTTTACACTTTGGGCCTGTATTTTGAATTGTGGCCAATTTTAATTGTATTTTATGTATTTCCTCTTGTATTTAATTATTTTCCTTTTGTATTTATTTTCTCTTTTTTTATTCGTTTTCAATTGTTGTTTCTCTTTTATTTTCCTATTTTTTCTAATTTTTCTGGTGTTTTATGACATTTTTGCTATTTTCTTTAATTTTTCCGGTATGTTTGTATTTTTGTTGATTTTCTCTGATTTTCCTTATTTTTTGTGACATTTTCTAATTAACTCTTTTTTGTAGTTTTTAATTTCAAGTTATTTCAATCAAAATCACACTATTATTTCAATTAAACACATAATTGCACATCAAAAATCATAGTTTATTTTTTATATTGGAATTTATTTACTTAGGGCAAAAATCGGGAACACGAAGAGTTTCAGTGCAAAGATAAGTGAGCAGTAATGAGAGATTTTTGCCTACTGGCATATTCCGTAAGAAGCATTTTGAAATCCTTTTGACGCATCCTGCCTCAGAGGTTGCCTACATATCCTGGGCTAAACAGGAATCAGGTCAGTGTAGTTCGGGAAAGTCTTGTAGTTTGAAACTACCAAGACTTGTTGTTGCTGCTACTGTTGCTATAATCACTAACTAACTCCTTGTTACACCGGGATAAAATGAAAAATAAAGAATATATTCTAAGCTATGATCTTATGAATTACAATAATTCTAATCTATTTCTTGTCTTCTTGTACTTCCTTGCTTTTCCACATCTTATGTTGCTCTTTTATTTGCATCCTTCTTTTTTGTTGATTTTTGATTATTTTCTTGTTTCTGGCATACTGCTTCCTTCCCTTTGGTGTGACCTCCAATTGTGTTTTTTGCTTCCAGGTTGATACCTGTTAAAAATAAAATAAAACTAAAGAAAACTTTTTCCTCTGCCCCAGTGTGGGCTTTCTATATGTCATGGTATTACTTATGTTAGATAAAACAATAAAAAATGCATAAATGTATTCCCTTGTTATACAGGTGGGCGCCTAAACAGAAATTAAAAATGCTGAAATGTATTCCCTTGTTATCCAGGTGGGCGCCTGAAGAGAAATTATAAATGCTGAAATGTATTCCATTGTTATAAAGGTGGTCTCCTGAACAGAAAATGAAAATGCAGAGAATATTCCCTAGTTATACAATTGGGCGCCTGATGCATGAAATGAAAATGAAGAAAATATTCCCTTGTTATACAGATGGGCACCTGATGCATGAAATGAAAATGCAGAAAATATTCTCTTGTTATCCGGGTGAGCGCCTGAACAGAAAATGAAAATGCAGAAATGTATTCCCTTGTTATACAGGTGGGCGCCTGAACAGAAATTAAAAATGCTGAAATGTATTCCCTTGTTATATAGGTGGGCTCCTGAACATAAATGAAAATGCAGATATGTTTTCACTTGTTATCCAGGTGGGCGCCTGAACAGAAAATGAAAATGCAGAAATGTATTCCCTTGTTATACAGGTGGGCGCCTAAACAGAAATGAAAATTCAGAAAATATTCCCTTGTTATCTAGGTGGACGCCTGCTGTATGAAATGAAAATGTAGAAAATATTCCCTTGTTATACAGGTGGGCGCATGAACAGAAAATGAAAATGCAGAAATGTATTCTCTTGTTATACAGGTGGGCGCCTGAACAGAAATGAAAATGCAGAAAACATTCCCTTGTTATCCAGGTGGGCACCTGATGAATGAAATGAAAATGTAGAAAATATTCCCTTGTTATACAGGTGGGCGATTGAACAGAAAATAAAAATGCTTAAATGTATTCCTTTGTTATACAGGTGGGCGCCTGATGCATGAGATGAAAATGCAGAAAATATTCCATTATTATCCAGGTGGGTGCCTGATGCATGAAATGAAAATGTAGAAAATATTCCCTTGTTATCCAGGTGGGCGGCTGATGCATGAAATGAAAATGCAGAAAATATTCCCTCAGTTTCATAACTGGGGTGTGAGTTTTGAAAAGATAATAACTCCCTTGCTGTTTGGGTAGGTTTCTTGCTGACTGAATAAGTCCTCCTCTGCGGATTCCTCCTTTTATTGTTGTATTTATTTTTTGTGTTTTTCTTCTTCCACATTGGTCACATTCACTTTAAAGTGGTTAGTGAGAATTTGAATTTTTTGTTCCTGTCTAAATCAGTGAACAATCTTATTAGTTATAAAAAGTTGGCAACTGGCATTTTTGTTGACTTTGCTTCCATTGCCTGCCTCTTCTTGCTTTATTCTGCTCTGCAGCCCTTTGCCCGATTCTCTTCAACTTTTCCATTATAATCCCCTTTCTTCTTTTCCTTCTTTGTTTCTTTTCTTTTCATTTTTCTTTGGCTTTGATTGTCGTCTTCTCCTTTATTTGTTTTTTTTCTTTTATTTTCTCTTCGACCCAGTGTTATTACGCCTCTTAACATGAGAAAGTGGTAGTTAGCTTTCAATGAAAAACTGGTTTTTGATCAATGAAATGCAGAAAAATATGAATTTGAAAGGGTAAGGATATTTTGGAGTAGGGACAGAACTTATCTGGGTATGACGGATGATTCCTCTGACCATGACATGTATTTAAATTCTGACCCAGTCTATCCAATCGAATTGTCGTTATCTTAACTCCATATTTTCATTCAACCCAAACCAATCTTGTTTTTTGCTGTTTTTCTTCTTTCAACAGAATATTCCTTACTTTCGCCTTATGGTGCCGGTTAAGGTTTTCACCAATAAGACTCTCTCATTTTATTCTCTCATCTCACAATCGCCATACGGTGCCGGTTAAGGTTTTCACCGATAAGACTCTCTCATTTTATTCTCTCTCATCTCATAATCGCCTTAGGGTGCCGGTTAAGGTTTTCACCAATAAGACTCTCTCATTTTTATTTTTCTTTTGTCTATTATTAAAACCACCTGGTACTGTCCATGCCATTTTTCTCCTTATTCTCATTGTATCATCATTTTCTTGAAATTGATTAGAAGGTCTTTCTTTGGACTGTAATGTAGCTTTTGGATTGGTTCCGAAAGAAAGGTATAAAGGCTCAAAATTTAACGAGGGTTCAAAAATATTTACAGCTCCCGGAATCATAAACATAACTTCTGCCCCAGTTTAAATTTTTGGGGAATCTTGGATTTTATTTTTATCATGACTGAACCTCATTGAGGCTGCCGACGTACCCTTTCGGGATCAAGTCAGACGTAGTTCAGGCTACGTTCATATTCATTGTTGCGACTTGACTTTTTCCCAATTTGTTTTGTCTTTTGTATGTATTTTTCTTTTTCACTTTTTTTTTCTTTTTTTTTTTGCATGAACGATTCCGAGAGATGGATATGAAAGAATAAAACAAACAATGCTCAATGGGGATATCAATGGATAAAGTGTTTGGATATAGAATAAAATGCCTTCATCATTTCAATTCCAAAATTATGACAAATACAATTATACAGATGAAAAATGAATCATACATAATATCTCTTGACTGCATCTGAGTTGATAGCAGTCTTTACACATTATCCTTCAACATCTGTCAAATATAGAGCTCCATTGGACAATACCCGTAACACCATGAATGGTCCTTGCCAATTCGGTGCAAATTTTCCTTTCGCTTCAGCCCAATGAGGCAAAATACGTCTCAGCACCAACTGTCCCACTTCAAATTTCTGCGGACGTATTTTTATTGTATGCTCTGGCCATTCTCCGTTGATATAATTGTCCGTGGTAAACTGCCGCCAACCTCTTCTCATCAATCAAGCTCAATTGTTCTAGCCGAGCTTTTACCCATTCATCATCATCGATTTCAGCCTCAGCTATGATCCGAAGAGAAGGTATCTCAATTTTTGTGGGTATGACTACCTCTGTTCCATACACCAATGAGTAATGTGTTGCACCAATTGATATACGTATAGTTGTACGATAACCCATGAGAGCGAACTGTAGTTTTGCATGCCATTGCCTTGACTCTTCCACCATCTTTCTGATAATCTTTTTAATATTCTTATTTGCAGCCTCTTCTGCTCCATTTGCTTTAGGCCTGTAAGGTGTAGATGTAAACACGTGATTTTTGACCCTCCCCGAGATTTTCTATATTTTAAGCGTAAAATATTTAGTTTAGTTTTAATATAGCTACTTTAGCTAAATTTGACTCTTTTACTTTATTTTTACCTCAAAATGAAAAATAACAAAAATATGGTTTTATTAATGTTTCGTAGTCATTTTAAACTTGAAAAATACAAAAAATAGTACTTTATATTTTTATTTTTTTTTATTTATTAAAAAACGAAAATTACAAAACAAAAAAAATAATATAATTAGTATTTGGTGGTAACTTTAATCTTGAAAAATATAAAAAAATTAACTTTGTTTTAATTGTTAGTCTTATAGTTATTTTGGTTACTTAGGATTAATTAAATAACGTCATTCTCGGTTCCGGGCGAAGAATAATATTCGGGTTCAAACTACCCGGGTTTATAATTTTCGGACATAGCCCGTAATAACCCGACACTACATTAAGGGGGAGGGGGGAAGTGTGTACATTGTATGCCGCATATCGAACACATAACCAAGTCTTTAAAATATAGAATTGGTGTTTGTTTTGCATCCTTGGCAAAATTATTCACTCCTATAAGGAAAGGATTGAAAGTTTTTAGAGAAAGGTATAATGCAATTGTCAATAAGGGCTTACCGTGCATGAAGTTCTTTTGGACTCCTGGCTAATGAATGGAAGGGGGGGAATGCACATGCACACACTACAAAACACATGCACACACACTACAAAACACATGCACACACACTACAAAACACATGCACACATGACATGGAGGAAAATGCACATGCACACACATAGCCTAAGAGACAAAATGCACATGCACACACATATCCTAAGGGACAAAAATACACATGCACACTACTACAAGAAGAGAGAAAAGGAAAAAGATATAAAGGATCTTGTGAAGAAGAGAAGGGGGGAACGGGTAGTAGAGGGAGCAAAGGGAAAACGAGAAAAGGGAGAGAGGAGGGTGGTCTCTGGACGAAAGAAGAAGAGCAAAGGAAAAACGGGCAAAAAAACAATTGAAGCAAAAAAGAGAGAGAAGCAAAAAACGGGCAAAAGGAAAAATTGAAAACAAAAGAAGAGAGTGGTCTCTGGACGAAAAAAGAAAAAAAAAAACAAGAAAAAACGAGAAGAGAAAAGAGAGAGAGGCAGAAGGCTGGACGAAAAGAAAAGGAAAGGAAAGAAGCAAGAAACGAAACAGAAGAAAAAAGAGAGAGAGGAGAAAGACGGCAAAAACAGTATTGAAAAGAAGAAAACAAAAACGGGCAGCAAGAGAAGCAGTAAACATTTCTGTTGAGTTCGTCGTCATTCGTCGAGGTCCGGTACGTCGTTGGTTAGTCGCTGTCCTTGGTTCCGGTTTGGTTCGAGTTCTGTCCGGAGAGGTCGAGGTTTGAGATCGTCATAAAAGGTTCGTTTTCTCGTTGTGTACGTTGAAAAATATGCAGAAATAAAGGTGTTGTTCTTTTCCGATATTGTTCTTCTCGCTAATATTTTGGATCGTTTCGTATTTGATTTACTTTCGTATGGTTCAGACTATTTTTGTAAATATATGATTTTGTTGAACATGCAATGTCGAAGTTAGCTAATGAAAATGACTAATCCTTCATATGCTCGCCAACTAGTTATGCTTTCATTGCTTATGTAATTGTTCACCATAGTCTTGAATTTGCTCACTTAGTTAGCTACTCGTATGTTTACTCGAATTGGTTATAGTTGAGCACGATGTTGTCACATTATGGAAACTGGTTCATTATTCTTTAACTGAACGATGTAATTAGATTAAAGGAATCGGGGGTGCATTTCATGTGACCCGACTCCAATTTTGAACAAGGTTAAATAAAGCGTGTCGTGAACCACAAGTGCATTTCATGTAGTGTGGCTCGCAACATGTTTTAAATAATCTTGAATTAACTCTCAAATAAATATAGCGGAATGTAGTTTGTTTTTAAATTAGAATTAGAGTTATGCCTCGCCTAACAAAATTGTACAAATCGCGGGGCCCTCATAAATGTATACGTAAAATATTTAGATTTCGAGATGTGCCGTTTCTTAGCGAATTTCCTGGCCTTCTCAAAAATGTAAATAAGTAATCGCTCTAGGCGCGTATTTTAATAATTTTTACCTTCTTAAATACGGGCGTGCATTTCATGCGGCCCAAATCCAAAGCCCAAAATGTTGAATAAGAATGTGTCGAGGATCCGGGTGCATTTCATGTGACGTGATTCGAAACATATTTTTAGGCAACATTCTCTTTCGTAAATAATAATAATAATAAAAGCGGTAAAGGGATATTAATTTGCATTAAGTATATAACTGTAAAAAATCAGATAAATAAGCCGAATATGACAGTTAAGCGACCGTGCTAGAACCACGGAATTCGGGAATGCCTAACACCTTCTCCCGGGTTAACAGAATTCCTTATCCAGATTTCTGGTTCGCGGACCGTTAAATAGAGTCAAACCTTTCCTCAATTCGGGTTTCAAACCGGTGACTTGGGACACCATAAATCTCCCAAGTGGCGACTCTGAATCTCTCAATAAATGAATCCCGTTTTGGTTGTCCTTTAATTGGAAAAACTCTTTGCACCCTTGCGGGTGCGTAAAAAGGAGGTGTGACAGCTCTGGCGACTCTGCTGGGGATGATAAACCCAGAACCACTGGT
The DNA here is from genome assembly GCA_032618575.1 of Nicotiana noctiflora. Taxonomy (NCBI): domain Eukaryota; kingdom Viridiplantae; phylum Streptophyta; class Magnoliopsida; order Solanales; family Solanaceae; genus Nicotiana; species Nicotiana noctiflora. The sequence goes on along the minus strand of JASVEL010011984.1, from coordinate 609,010 downwards.
TCGGGGTTTAAGAATTCGAGCTTGGAATAATTGTTGTATTTGGCTTATTTATTATCTGATTTTATTATATGTTTGTATTAATGTGCAAAATGATATTTTTATCGCTTTGATATTTTTGAACTGTACATATAAATTGTGCCGAAACCAATCTCCTCTCTGAGTCTTCTAAATCATGAAGAAGGGTGCACTTCGTGTGACTTCTTTCTGTATAGTGTCTAATTCCCATTTTAGAACGAGATTTGGATAAGTTGCAAAACCGGTGAAGCTTCTGTATTCCCGGGTTGCTGCCTCCTTCTCGGCTCGAGTTGTCCGCTCGGGTAAGCCAGGTCTAGAACAATAAACCCAGGTTTTTAAACCTAGAATAACGAAGCTTCATGCCGGATCCCTAGTAGGAACGTTTATTTGCATCATGTTGCATTTGACTTAGGGGACTCAACACAGGGGTTGGGTCCGTCTAGGACAGGTGACCTGAAATGAAAAGACCATCCTGCTGCATCCTGTTTGTTTTATGTATATATTTGCTTCAGACTTGCAGGCTAACCGTTTTTTTTATATTGAGGAAAATGAAAAAAAAATAGTCTCAAAATAGTTTGTTTTTTTTTACTTACTTAAAAAGAAAAAAAAACATTTGTTGTAAAATAAAAAAATATGTGATTTCAAAATAGTTTGTTTTTTTTTACTAAAAAAAAAAAAGAAAATTTTTTTTTTTTTTTTTTTTTAAATTTAAAAAAAAAATGTGTGAGAAAAAATAATAAATAGTTTGTTTCCTTTAAAGATGTAGTTTGTTTGACCGAACTACGCTGGTTTGATTCTCCCCATTAGGTGGGATACGTAGGCAACCCTCATCGGGTCCAACCACACCTTTCAAAAAATCAAAAAAATTGTGTGTTTAATTTTTTCAATAAAATCAAAGTGATGCCGTTTTTGCAAATAGCCGAATGTTCCGAAAGGACGCCGAAAGGCTATTTTTTGCAAAAACAGCCACTTTGAATCATTTTTCATAATTTGCGGGCACAGCCTTGAAATATTCCTTGTGGAAATGTTGCAAGGCCATAGCCGCAAAATCAAGTTCGGGTTCACACCCCGTTTGCAAAATAAAAAATAAAAAATAAAAAAATTTTTTTTTTTTTTTAAGTTTTATCTTTCTTAAATAAATTTTGCAAAAAATAGCCATTTTGTCAAATAAGCCATTATGTGGCCAATTTTGTAGAAATAGTCATAAGTGACACCAAAAATATTCTTATTCTTGTAGAAATCTCCTACACAAGTTTGTAGTTGGAGTCGGCTTGTACAATTTTTATTCAAAAAATAATAATCAAATAAACATCTCTTTATTTCTTGCATTAATTTGCAAGAACTACGCTCGGTCTGATTCATGCGGGGTCATGATACGTAGGCAATCTCCATAAGATTCGACCACAACTGTATATGTATATAAAAAAAAAATGGAAGTTAATAACAAGAGAGGTTTTCAAGGATAATGGAAAAGGAAAAGCTGGAGTGATGCATGTAGCAAATACATATATGGTTAACTGACTAAGTGCATTACATCCAATGTGTGATAACATATCTGTTAAACTCTGTGAGCTTACAAGTTTGTTGCATTTCCAGAAAGTTTAGCGGTTGGCTTGACAGAATATTCTGGCCAATCACCATTACCATACTAGATCAAAAGGGCCAATTCTAGCAAGCATGTCTAGTTCCGGCAAGAGTCTCGATGGAGAGAAAACAGAGATACAGATAATGAAAGATGAGGTGGATCGGTTGAGACAACAAATAACAGAGATGCACCTAGCCTGGGCTAGGGGACAGTCACCACCAAACCTTCCTACTCTTACACCAGTTCCAGAGCGTCCGCCTATTGATCCCTCGACAAGTGCACCAATCTATCCATATTATCAAGGGGAAAACCCTTATACATCCCAGGTTCCACCCGTTAGACAAAATACTCCTCCTCCGGTCACCCCTGTTTTTGTGGCACCTCCACCTGCTACTTTACAGAAGTCGTCCGGTGAACCGCTTTTTCAAATACATGACAATCATTGTTATGATCCTGAGCCTACCTTTAAGGCTCCTGAACCGCATTCACACACCCCTCACTGGGATAACCCGGCAGGACCGGAAAAGCACTTCAAAAGTTTGGAGCATGAGGAAGTTATTCGGAAAGTCAAAAGCCTGGAGCAATCCTTCAGGAATATGCATGGTTTAGGCAACCAAGTCAGCGTTGCTTACAAAGATCTGTGCCCATTTCCAGATGTCCAGTTGCCCGCTGGGTTCAAAATGCCCAAGTTTGATCTATACGAGGGGCATGGTGACCCAGTAGCCCATCTCCGAGGTTTCTGCAGCAAAATGCGAGGAGCCGGAGGGCGAGATGAAATTCTGATAGCTTACTTCGGTCGGAGTTTGGGAGGGTCTGCACTAGAGTGGTACGCCAGGCAGGATCCGAGCAGATGGTTTACATGGGATGACCTGGCCCAAGCATTCATCGGCCAGTTTCAATATAATCTTGAAATAATCCCCGATCGCTTATCATTGCTCAAGCTAGAGAAGAAACCCGCTGAAAGCTTCAGAGAATTTGGGTTCCGCTGGAGGGAACAGGCAGCAAGGGTGGATCCCCCGATGAGAGAGAATGAAATGGTAGACTACTTCTTGCAGACACTGGAGCCAACCTACTTTAGTCACCTGGTGACATCGGTTGGTAAATCTTTCAATGAGGTGGTCAAAATGGGCGGAATGATAGAAGAGGGACTTAAGTCCAATAAGATATTGAGCTATTCCGCGTTGAAAGCAACAACTCAAGCTATTCGGAATGGCACAGGGGTTGCATTCGGGAAGAAGAGAAAAGAAGAAGTTGCAACAGTAGAGGAGGGTACTTGGTCCAGATCGAAAGGTCCTTCACATCATTACCAAGCCAGACCCTACTACCCAAATCACCCTAATCACCCTCCCCGAAATACATATCCACCACCAAGGGCTTACAATAACCCTCCAGGACCAGGTTTCCGAGGGAATCATGCCTTCAGAAAAGAAAAGACACAAAGAACATTCACTGAGTTGGGAGAAACTTATACTGCTCTGTTCCACAAATTGAAGGAGATAGGTTTGTTGAGTCCTGTTGAGACAAGATTGCCAAATCCCCTACCCCCAAATGTGGATCGCTCAGTAAGCTGTGAGTATTGTTCAGGGGCTCTCGGACATGATACCGAGAAATGTTGGAAACTGAAACATGCAGTGCAAAATCTTATTGACACCAATAAGATCGAGGTTCAGACACCAGAAGCACCCAACATTAATCAGAATCCATTGCCAGCTCACCCTTAGACCCAACATATAAGAAGTCATGCTTGCTAATCAGGAGGAGTTTTGGTGGTTTGTTTTGTTGTCATTTCTTTTGTCCGAGTTGTTTTCGGGGTTGTGACCCGGATCTTGTTTTGAAGTGAAACCCTTATCTTTCCATTTTTGGTCATTGCAGTTTGCTTAGTCGTTGCAAGTTTCGTTTCAGTTTTGTATTTTGGTTTTCTTGATTGTATTTCAACCACTTCTCCTTTTAGTGAAACTTTTGGTCTTTTATTACCCAGTTCGTCTTTTTGTTTAGTTTTTCTATCTTTAAATTTGGCATTTGTTCGAACGCCAACTCTAATGACATGGCATCGCACATAATTTTGGCCTAATATTAAGGGTAAATCATGAAGCAATTCAAAGATAATCAGGTCATTTTAAAAAAAAGAAATAAAAAAAAAAAAAGAAATAAAAATGATTTGAGATTATTTGGAGCTCGAATCATGAGAGGCTGGGGCAGGTAAAACATGAAGAAACCCTTAAAGAAAAATTGGCCATGCTAAGACGGGGTTCGCTCGTGATACTGAAATGAAAGTGTCATCCAGCAATACTTTAATATGATAGATGAAAGGCGAATGGACGATACGGTTATCAATCATGGCACAAACAGAAGATGTCGTGAATATGTTGTTTGAACTTGGCATGTTTTGAAGATTGGAATGACGAAGGCATTTTGTTCTGCTATCCAAACACTTTATCCATCGTCAACCCTTTGAGCCTTAATTTGAATTCTTTCATACCCCTCCTTCGGAATTAGTTGCAAAGACTAGAAACACAAGTTTGAAAGACAAAAGAAGAAAGGGATAAAGAAAAAGAAAAGAAAGAAAACAACAAAAAGAGATAGGGAAAAGAAAAGAAAAGAAAAATGGATGAAATTTGAAAAAGAGGAATTGGGAACTACGTTTGACCTGATTCCTTAAAGAGGATACGTAGGCGCTTCACAGCTCGGTCATAGTGTAAATAAAGAAATAAAAAATCCCCAAGTAAAAAACTGGGGCAAAGAAAAATTTGTGTTTATTGTAAATAAATTTAGGTCCGAAGGTTGTAAATTTTGAACCCAAAATTGATTTTGTTTTGAGCCTTCAATACTCTTTCTTTCTAGCCCTATCCAAATCCCACATTACGGTCCAAAGAAAAACCTTCTGATCAGTCTTCAAAAGATGCCGCGTCAGGCGAGGGATAGAGTCCTATCATAATATAACACGCTGATTCTCAGCAGAAAAGACGCTGATTCTCAGCAGAAAGGAAATACGAGAGAGTCTTGGCGGTGACACCCCAATCCCCAGCTAAAAGTGATACAAATGAGAGAGTCTTACCGGTGAAAACCTTCACAGGCACCATAAGACGACGAAAGCTGAGAGAAAATCAAAATGAGAGAGGCTTGAAAGTGAAAACCCTTCGGGCACTACAAGTCGAATAAAGGTGATAATCAGATGGAAATCACGAGACAGAAATCGTGAAAGGCAATTAACGACGAAGGATAGGCCATATGTGCATGTCATGACCAGTAGAGTTGGTATCCGCATTTGATAAGTTTTAGAGTTGTTTCTGGTTAGAGAGTCAGTCCTCCCTTGTCTTCTATTTGTTGTTTCTTTTTATCTTTCTCATTTTTATCAAGAATTCCCCATCAAAGTCTGTCTAGTCCGAACAAGTGAGAAATGACTTCAAAACTTGCCACCAACTTTCCAATTATTATGCAAAGCAAGGAAATGCCATTGACGGCAGAGAAGTAGGGTGCGAAGAAGATTATTAAACTGGGGCGGAAAACTTTCTTTTCAGTTTGAAAATTTTCTGGAAGTCAATACCCACTTGGGGAAGAAGGAAAGTCTTAAGAGAAATGGTCTTCGAACCAGTGTCATCCTCAACAGCCTTCAAGAAGAGTGAAACACCAAATTTTGAGGAAATGAAAATCCACCAACAATGTTATCTACAACAAGTTCCGAGGTGGTCGGACAACACAGAGTGGTAAAGGAAGAAAGGAAATCCCACCTTCAACAAAATAACTCCCAGCAAGTTGAGAACGGAGAAGGGATAAATGGAAAAACCCATCCCCAGCAGGAATATCATCTCCAACAAATGAAATCATTCCCCAACAAGTTTTGGGAGCCCCGAGCGAGGGAAAGGAGAAAAGGAAAAAGCCACCACACAGGAGCGGCACAACCGCTCACAATGTTTTGAACTAACAAATTTTCTTTGATTTGAAACAGGGAAAGAAAGTGCTATTGATAGCGGAAAGTCATGCCACAAGGAAGAACACCAATACCGGGGCAGAAAATTTTCTGCCGTTGTTGAAAATTTTCTCGGAGAAACGAGGAAGGCAATTCAAGATGACATGTCGGGTTTGTCCACCTTCAAATAGGATGTTTCAGGTTTGTCCACCTTCGAACAGGACGTATGGGAGTATTCGCCCTCGAATAGGATACAATGGGAGTATTCGCCCTCGAATAGGATACAATGGGAGTATTCGCCCTCGAATAAGATACAATGGGAGTATTCGCCCTCGAATAGGATACAATGGGAGTATTCGCCCTCGAATAGGATACAATGGGAGTATTCGCCCTCGAATAGGATACAATGGGAGTATTCGCCCTCGAATAGGATACAATGGGAGTATTCGCCCTCGAATAGGATACAATGGGAGTATTCGCCCTCGAATAGGATACAATGGGAGTATTCGCCCTCGAACAGGATACAATGGGAGTATTCGCCCTCGAATAGGATACAATGGGAGTATTCGCCCTCGAATAGGATACAATGGGAGTATTCGCCCTCGAATAGGATACAATGGGAGTATTCGCCCTCGAATAGAATACAATGGGAGTATTCGCCCTCGAATAGGATACATTGGGAGTGTTCGCCCTCGAATAGAATACAATGGGAGTATTCGCCCTCGAATAGGATACATTGGGAGTGTTCGCCCTCGAATAGGATACAATGGGAGTATTCGCCCTCGAATAGGATACAACGGGAGTATTCGCCCTCGAATAGGATACAATGGGAGTATTCGCCCTCGAATAGGATACAACGGGAGTATTCGCCCTCGAATAGGATACAATGGGAGTATTCGCCTTCGAATAGGATACAATGGGAGTATTCGCCCTCGAATAGGATACAATGGGAGTATTCGCCCTCGAATAGGATACAATGGGAGTATTCGCCCTCGAATAGGATACAATGGGAGTATTCGCCCTCGAATAGGATACAATGGGAGTATTCGCCCTCGAATAGAATACGATGGGACTATCCGCCCTCGAATAGGATATTTTATGTATGTCTTATCTTACATCGTCCTATGCATATTTTGTAAATTATTGCCAGCATGTATTTTAAATTCAAAAATTGCTACTAAAAGCAGGCGCCTACCTGTATAACAAAAGGCAAGTCTTCAGTCTTTACATTGCAGGTCTTGAAAGCAGAGGGTTACAACAAGAGATCCCAGCGCAAATTCAAGCGCATGAGTCAAAGGAAATGAGGGGTGAAGGAAACAAAAGATACTTCCTCAGCAGCATCATCCCTAGCAGGTGAGTAAACAGTTCCAAAGATATCCCCAGCAGCCGAAAGAAAGTAATACGACCCAGGGGAAAAGCAATTCTAAGACAAGATAATTCAGAAGAAAAGGTGGCCCAAGAGGCAATGCAGGAAGAAGAAAACGGTACAAAAGGCAAAAGAAGGTGATCATGGATAGGATGAAATTAGTGAGTTGCAGTTGAAGTCAGGGAGCCCGCCTGAAGAATGGAGTGGCGATTTATTTTGAAGTTGTAATTGAAGTCAGGGAGCCCGCCTGAAGAATGGAGTGGCGATTTATTTTGAAGTTGTAGTTGAAGTCAGGGAGCCCGCCTGAAGAATGGAGCGGCGATTTATTTTGAAGTTGGTTAAGGAAAGCGGCAGAGTGTAACGGAAATCCCCAGCATGAATCAGAAGGAAGGCAAAAAAAGGAGGCATGAAGCCAATCCAAAGTGCAAAAGTTGATGAAAGATGTGGTGTGCTCAAGACATGGCCGAGGTCACAAGCACAACATACCTGGTCTTGATCCGAAAAGCAACACCTGCAACTAGCAAGTATCAAGGTTCAAATTTAGAGTCCGCATGAAGCACCAACCAATACTCAAGATCAAGCTTCAGAAGACTTATAGATAGGAATCTTGTAACTAGTGGCTGATAGGCTTAGTTAGTCTTTCTCATGTTTTGATTTTTGATGTAATAGCAGGACCACGGACCGGAACTTCGACGGACCGGAACTTCGATGGGACGGAACCTCGACGGAACGACACCTCGACTGGCTCTCCACCTCGGTTACCCCTTCCTCACTCACTTTCGAACTACACGTGGCCTGATTCCTTTATAGCCAAGGATATGTAGGCAGCTCAGATACAAGGGCTCGGTCACATTCCTCTTCTCTTAGTTTAGTCCCTCCCAATAAGGGTCGGGTCAAAAACACTTGTCTAGTCGTTCTTTGTCTGAAAACTCTTTGTGTTTTCAGTCAAAGAGGGGCAGCTGTAAACACGTGATTTTTGACCCTCCCCGAGATTTTCTATATTTTAAGCGTAAAATATTTAGTTTAGTTTTAATATAGCTACTTTAGCTAAATTTGACTCTTTTACTTTATTTTTACCTCAAAATGAAAAATAACAAAAATATGGTTTTATTAATGTTTCGTAGTCATTTTAAACTTGAAAAATACAAAAAATAGTACTTTATATTTTTATTTTTTTTATTTATTAAAAAACGAAAATTACAAAACAAAAAAAATAATATAATTAGTATTTGGTGGTAACTTTAATCTTGAAAAATATAAAAAAATTAACTTTGTTTTAATTGTTAGTCTTATAGTTATTTTGGTTACTTAGGATTAATTAAATAACGTCATTCTCGGTTCCGGGCGAAGAATAATATTCGGGTTCAAACTACCCGGGTTTATAATTTTCGGACATAGCCCGTAATAACCCGACACTACATTAAGGGGGAGGGGGGAAGTGTGTACATTGTATGCCGCATATCGAACACATAACCAAGTCTTTAAAATATAGAATTGGTGTTTGTTTTGCATCCTTGGCAAAATTATTCACTCCTATAAGGAAAGGATTGAAAGTTTTTAGAGAAAGGTATAATGCAATTGTCAATAAGGGCTTACCGTGCATGAAGTTCTTTTGGACTCCTGGCTAATGAATGGAAGGGGGGGAATGCACATGCACACACTACAAAACACATGCACACACACTACAAAACACATGCACACACACTACAAAACACATGCACACATGACATGGAGGAAAATGCACATGCACACACATAGCCTAAGAGACAAAATGCACATGCACACACATATCCTAAGGGACAAAAATACACATGCACACTACTACAAGAAGAGAGAAAAGGAAAAAGATATAAAGGATCTTGTGAAGAAGAGAAGGGGGGAACGGGTAGTAGAGGGAGCAAAGGGAAAACGAGAAAAGGGAGAGAGGAGGGTGGTCTCTGGACGAAAGAAGAAGAGCAAAGGAAAAACGGGCAAAAAAACAATTGAAGCAAAAAAGAGAGAGAAGCAAAAAACGGGCAAAAGGAAAAATTGAAAACAAAAGAAGAGAGTGGTCTCTGGACGAAAAAAGAAAAAAAAAAACAAGAAAAAACGAGAAGAGAAAAGAGAGAGAGGCAGAAGGCTGGACGAAAAGAAAAGGAAAGGAAAGAAGCAAGAAACGAAACAGAAGAAAAAAGAGAGAGAGGAGAAAGACGGCAAAAACAGTATTGAAAAGAAGAAAACAAAAACGGGAAAAAAGAGTGCATTTCTGTTGAGTTCGTCGTCATTCGTCGAGGTCCGGTACGTCGTTGGTTAGTCGCTGTCCTTGGTTCCGGTTTGGTTCGAGTTCTGTCCGGAGAGGTCGAGGTTTGAGATCGTCATAAAAGGTTCGTTTTCTCGTTGTGTACGTTGAAAAATATGCAGAAATAAAGGTGTTGTTCTTTTCCGATATTGTTCTTCTCGCTAATATTTTGGATCGTTTCGTATTTGATTTACTTTCGTATGGTTCAGACTATTTTTGTAAATATATGATTTTGTTGAACATGCAATGTCGAAGTTAGCTAATGAAAATGACTAATCCTTCATATGCTCGCCAACTAGTTATGCTTTCATTGCTTATGTAATTGTTCACCATAGTCTTGAATTTGCTCACTTAGTTAGCTACTCGTATGTTTACTCGAATTGGTTATAGTTGAGCACGATGTTGTCACATTATGGAAACTGGTTCATTATTCTTTAACTGAACGATGTAATTAGATTAAAGGAATCGGGGTGCATTTCATGTGACCCGACTCCAATTTTGAACAAGGTTAAATAAAGCGTGTCGTGAACCACAAGTGCATTTCATGTAGTGTGGCTCGCAACATGTTTTAAATAATCTTGAATTAACTCTCAAATAAATATAGCGGAATGTAGTTTGTTTTTAAATTAGAATTAGAGTTATGCCTCGCCTAACAAAATTGTACAAATCGCGGGGCCCTCATAAATGTATACGTAAAATATTTAGATTTCGAGATGTGCCGTTTCTTAGCGAATTTCCTGGCCTTCTCAAAAATGTAAATAAGTAATCGCTCTAGGCGCGTATTTTAATAATTTTTACCTTCTTAAATACGGGCGTGCATTTCATGCGGCCCAAATCCAAAGCCCAAAATGTTGAATAAGAATGTGTCGAGGATCCGGGTGCATTTCATGTGACGTGATTCGAAACATATTTTTAGGCAACATTCTCTTTCGTAAATAATAATAATAATAAAAGCGGTAAAGGGATATTAATTTGCATTAAGTATATAACTGTAAAAATCAGATAAATAAGCCGAATACGACAGTTAAGCGACCGTGCTAGAACCACGGAATTCGGGAATGCCTAACACCTTCTCCCGGGTTAACAGAATTCCTTATCCGGATTTCTGGTTCGCGGACTGTTAAATAGAGTCATTCTTTTCCTCGATTCGGGATTTAACCGGTGACTTGGGACACCATAAATCTCCCAAGTGGCGACTCTGAAATAATTAAATAAATCCCGTCTCGATTGTCCTTTAATTGGAAAAACTCTTTGCACCCTTGCGGGTGCGTAAAAAAGGAGGTGTGACAGTAGAGCTACGATGCAGGATTTTGAACCTTTGACATGCTTCTTCCATGAGGTGACTGTTCAGATTCGCACCATTGTCTGTGATAATCACTTTAGGAATTCCAAAGTGACAAATGATATTTGTATGCATGAAATCCACCACACCCTTCTTTGTCACTGACTTAAATGTCTTCGCCTCTACCCATTTGGTGAAATAATCAATTGCTACCAATATAAATTTATTCCCATTAGATGCTGCAGGCTCTATTGGTCCGATGACATCCATGCTCCAAGCAACAAATGGCCATGGTGCGGACATTGTATGCAACTCAAAGGGCGGAGAGTGAATCAAATCTCCGTGTATTTGACATTGATGGAATTTCCTCATATATCTAATACAATCACGCTCCATGGTGAGCCAATAATATCCTACTCTCAGTATTTTCTTGGCTAAAATGTATCCGCTCAGATGAGGTCCGCCGGCTCCCGCATATACCTCAGCCATAATTGTGTCAGCTTGCTGCGCATCTATGCATCTCAATAGCCCCAGTTCTGGTGTTCTATTGTATACAACTCCTCCACTGAGGAAATTGCCAATCGCCTTATAGCCCTTTTCTGGTCTCCTGTGGCTTGTTCTGGGTACACTCTTATCCTCAAATATTCTTTGATATCATGATACCAAGGCTCACTATCAAGTTCTTCTTCCACGGCAAAACAACAAGCATTTTGATCGCGCACTTGTATCTGTAATGGATCTACATAAGCTTTATCTAGATGGTGCAACATGGAAGATAAAGTGGCCAAAGCATCTGCTACTTCATTGTGCATTCTTGGGATGTGTTTGAACTCTATAGATTGAAATCTCTAAGACAGTTCATGTAGACATTGTCGATAAGGTATCAACTTTAAATCTCTTGTCTCCCATGCTCCTTGAATTTGATGTATCAAGAGATCCGAGTCACCCATGACCAAAATCTCTTGAACACCCATATCTATTGTCATCCTCAATCCCAATATGCATGCTTCATATTCGACCATGTTGTTAATGTAGAAAAATCGAAGCTGAGCGGTAAAGGGATAATGCTGATCCGTTTCTGAAATAAGCACTGCACCAATTCCAACTCCCTTACTGTTGACAGCTCCATCGAAGTACATTCTCCAACCTGGCTTATCATCTTGCTCTACCTCTTCAACGCTCATTGCCTCCACGTCAGGAAAATATGTTTTTAGTGGCTCATACTTATCATCAACTGGGTTTTCTGGTAAATGATCTGCAACTTCTTGTGTCTTCATTTCTGTACGTGTTACATAGATGATGTCAAACTCTGTGAGTAGAGTCTACCATTTAGCAAGTCTTCCTGTAGGCATAGGCTTCTGAAATATATACTTCAATGGATCCAACCGTGAAATCAAATATGTGGTATACGCTGATAGGTAATGTTTCAGTTTTTGAGCAATCCACGTTAGAGCACAACATGTTCTCTCTAATTGACTGTATTTTACCTCGTAAGATGTGAACTTTTTACTGAGGTAATATATCGTCTGCTCTTTCTTTCCCGACTCATAATGTTGCCCAGTACGCAGCCAAAAGAAATATCTAGCACAATCAAATACAAGATCAGAGGTCTTCCCGGTTCTAGAGGAAGTAATACTGGAGGATTGGCCAAATATTCCATAATCTTGTCAAAGGCTTCTTGGCATTCATCAGTCTATTTTACCGCAGAATCTTTCTTCAACAATTTGAAAATAGCCTCACAAGTTGACGTCAACTGAGCAATAAATGTGCTGATATAATTCAACCTGCCTAATAAACTCATCACTTCTTTCTTATTCTTCAGCAGAGGCAAATTCTGGATTACTTTTATCTTTGACGGATCCAATTCAATACCACGCCGGCTTACTATAAACCCCAGTAACTTTCCTGATGGCACACCGAAAGCACACTTTACTTGATTGAGCTTGAGATTATATCTTCGGAGCTTCTGGAAAAACTATCTCAAATCTTTTACATGGTCACATTGCTTTTTGGTCTTAATGATGACATCATCCACATATACTTCGATCTCTCGGTGTATCATATCATGAAACATAGTATTCATTGCCCTCATATATGTAGCCCCGACATTCTTCAAACCAAACGGCATCACCCTGTAACAATATGTTCCCCAAGGCATGATAAAGGCCGTCTTTTCTACATCTTTTTTGTCTATCAGGATCTGGTGATAACCCGCATAACAATCCACAAAAGAGCCAATTTCATGATTGGCACAATTGTCGACCAATACATGGATATTTGGCAATGGAAAATCATCTTTGGACTAGCTTTATTAAGGTCCCGGTAATCAACGCACACTCTGGTTTTTCCATCCTTCTTCGGAACTAACACAACATTAGCTAACTAGATGGGATATTTGGTAACCCGTATGACCTTTGCCTCAAATTGCTTATTAACTTCTTCTTTTATTTTCACACTGATGTCCGTTTTAAACTTCGTTAGCTTCTATTTTACTGGCTGGCATTCCGGATAAATGGGTAATTTATGTACCACCAGATCAGTACTGAGCCCGGGCATGTCATCATAGGACCAAGCAAATATGTCCTTGTACTCATGTAACAACTTGATTAAATCTTATCTGAGGGAAGCCTCTATATGAACACTGATCTTTGTTTCTTGGACATTCTCCTCACTTCCCAGGTTAATGGATTCTGTCTCATTTAAGTTTGGTTTGGGTTTTTCCTCATAATGATTCAAATCTTTACTGATTTCCTCCAGTATTTCCTTATTCTCATATTCTACTTCATGTTCACTTTCAATTTCCTGTATAACTATTCGATTATCAAGACTGGACCGAGATCCTTCATGTATGACATATCTTGGAATCAGCAAATATTCAACTGTACAAAAGAAGAAAAATAAAATAAGGCAAAAATTGAAGCAGAAAAGAAATTGCATTTCATTGATTTTTCAAAAAGGTAACAAGAATTGGATAAATTTGTTTTTTTTTGGGATATGGGATTACAAAACAAGACAACTTTTGGGGAAATGAAATATTTAAAGCTAACTACCACAACTCCCTCCTGATCGGAAGAGGAGTAGCTTCCCAGTTATTAAGCGCAATGCAGGGTCCCACGAACTGAACATCCATTTTACTTGTTCCTTCACCTATCTCCAACATATTCACATCTTGAAATAGCCCCTCGAACCTTGCTAGGAGTTCCGCATCCGGTTTTATCTCAGCGCGACTTGGCATAACAGTCGCTAGATGTCTCCGTGTAGCAGGCCTGGTAAATGAATTGGATAGTTTTGGAATAGGCTTTGGGAGGGACCAACTTTTCTTCTTCATTTTCTTGGCTCTTTGGATATCGGCAACGATTGGCTCGAAACCCAAACCAAAAGTGTCGTTACTGCCCTGAAGGTGGATTGGCTGTGTTATACCTTGTAGAGATACTCCTAATCCTTTCCCCGGTGAAAACCCATTTCTTATCATTTCCTTGGAAACCATCACTGCTGTAGGAGCCACTGTGGGAATCGTCATGTTTTCCCCCTCGGATATTTTATTCACCACCACAGTTTCCATGACTCCATATACCCACGGGCCTTTATCTCCTTCAGTTTCTTCGAATGGTGTGATAGCATTGCAGACATCATCTACTCCTTGCACTATGCTCTCCTGTTGTTCCCATTCAAATTTTACCATCTGATGCAAAGAGGATGGTACAGCCTTCGCCGCATGGATCCACGGGCGTCCCAATAAAAGATTGTAAGACACAGCAACATCTAGAACCTGGAACTCCATAGTGAAGTCCACCGGTCCAATAGTAATCTTTAGTATAATATCACCTACAGTATTCTTGCCACCTCTATCAAAACCCCGTACGCATACACTGTTCCGATGAATTCTATCAAGATTGACCTTTAACTTTCCCAAGGTTGAGAGTGGTCAAATATTGGCACTCGACCCGTTGTCCACCAGAACACGGGTTACTACAGATTCTTCACTCTTGACTGTGAGGTATAGTGCTTTGTTATGCTCTGTTCCTTCAAGCGGCAACTCATTATCTGAAAATATTATCTTATTTGTCTCAAAGATCTTGTTCGTGCTTTTCTTTAGATGGCATACTGAAATCTTCTCAGGCACATGGGCTTCATTCAAAATTTACTTCAACGCCTTTCTATGCTCATTACAATGAATTAGCAATGCTAACAATGAAATCTGCACGGTCGTTTTTCTCAATTGCTCCACTATTGAATAGTCCTGAGCCTTCATCTTGTTCAAGAACTCTTCCACTTCCTCTTCAGTAACTGCCTTCTTCACATGAGCCGGGTTCTCCTTTATCACTTCTGTCTTCCTCAGCTCTTTCGGTGCAAAGCATCACCCGAATCAAGTTAGACCATGTGGTTTATTGATTTCTTCTTTAACTTCCTTCCCCTTATACATCACTGTAACTTTATCATAGTTCCATGGCATGGCCCTAGTGTTCACGACTGGCATCTGCACCACTAGTTTGATAACCACAGGCTCCACATAAGCTCCGTTCATGGTCAATAAAGGCTTCGCTCCCGGCACTACTACCTTCACAGGCTCAACCACTGATGGCTTCTTCATTGGTAACTAAGCTAATGCTTTTTCCTTTTCAACTTCCCCTTCAACCTTATTGTAAGCTTTAATCATCATCACTGATTGAGAAGGTTTCCTACTGCTCTCTCCCTGCTCCAACTCTATCATATGCATCTCATGATGTGATGGCAATGGGTTCTGTATGATATTGGGAGTCTCAGGAGCTTGCACTTCAATCTCATGGTATCAATAAGTTCTTGTATGGCGGACTTTAAATGCCAACACACTTTCTGTATCATGTCCCGGCGCCCCGGAACGATACTCACATCGGACTAATTGGTCTAGATTTCTGGGTGGCGGGTTGGGAATTTTTGGTTCAATAGGGCTCAACTCCCTAGCTCTCTCAAGTGGTGAAAAAGACTGGTATATGACTCCCCTAACGAAGTAAATGTTTTCTTTCTTTGGGCTCTATTTCCTCTTACTTTTGGATCTGGACGGAAATTGGGTCGATTTGGATTTCTATATGTTTTAGAAGGCGGGTAGGCATTTTGTGCGTGGTAGACATTTTGTGGAGCTGGGGTACGCCATGCATGTGGAGGCGGTGGGTAAGGTTGAGCATGTGGGACAGAAAAATGTGGATTGGTTGGAGGATAATATGGTGGAGGTGGGTTATATGGTGTTGGTGGATATGGTTGGTATGGGCGAGGTGGATGATGATATGTATTGGGGTCCCAGGACCATGATCTACCTTCAATGACCGCAATTTCCTCCTTCTTCTTCTTGCCAATCGATTCTCCAGTTCCAGTGTGTATTGCTAGGTTTGTGGCCTTGATAGCCGATAACTCATGATTTTATTTGTCTTTAGCCATTCTTCTACAAACCTTCCCATTTTGACCACCTCGTTAAAGGTTTTTCCAATTGCCGATACTAAGTGGCCATAGTAAGTTGGCTCCAAAGCCTGTAAAAAGCAATCCACCATTTCTGCTTCTTTCATGGGCGGGTCTACTCGTGCAGCCTCCTCCCTCCACCTGAATCCGTATTCCCAGAAACTTTCCCCGAGTTTCTTCTCCATTTACTCAACGATAGCCTATCAGGGATAATCTCTAGATTGTATTGGAAATGGTTGGCAAACGATTGAGCTAGGTCATCCCAGATGAACCACCTTGTATGATCCTGTCGAGTATACTATTCCAACGCTGAACCACTTAAGCTCTGACTAAAATAAGCCATAAGTAACTCGGCCCTTCCTCCTGCTCCGTGCATTTTACTACTCTAACCCCTCAGATGGGCTACTAGATCCTCGTGACCGTCATATATATCAAACTTGGGTAACTTAAACCCGGCCGGGAACAGTACTTCTGGAAACAAACATAAGTCTTTATACGCAACACTCACTTGGCCTACTAGCCCTTGTATGTTACGAAATGACTGTTCAAGACTTTTTATCTTACGGGCCATCTCATCTTGTTCCAAATTTCTGACAGGTTTTTCCTCTTCTGTCATGTCTATGAGTAGTGTAGGAGTCATGTTGCCTGAAAGTTGGTTCTGGTGGATAATAATGAGTGTCATGAACATGGAATACAGGTTCGTTGGAAGATTTGTGTAGAGTATCGGGTGGCGGTGCCACGTATACTAGTGCGACCTGAGGTGGTGGTGGATGAACTTGTTTAGACAATGGTGGAGGTGCTTGTGAAGTTGTAGCATAGTAATGCGAGTAATTTGGGTATGTGGAGGATGCATTCATAGTGGGTGGTTCAGGATTTGGGTTTGTAGGTGATGTGCTGAAGAATTTCAGCATATTTCGACACTAATTGCTTAGATTCTAGATTGTTTTAATGCAATTATAACTAATACTTATGTAGATTTGTGTACTCTTACAGTGAAAAAGGAAGGGAGGACCAAGGATATGAAAATGTGAGCAAAAGGAGAGGAAAAGAGCAAAATAGTACTCAAATGCAATTCTGCGACGTATCTGTGGTCGCATATCATACATGCGAAACGCAGAATAGATCTACAAATCGCAGAGCACTACAGAGTCTCGAGCTAAAATCGATGACAAGAATACGGTACAATCTGCGATTGCAAAACGGATATGCGGACCGCAGATGTACCACATATTGAACAAGAAGAAAACTTAGTGTCAGAACGCGACACAAATCTGCGATCGCATAACATGATCTGCGAGGGAATTGCTGAAGAATGCGGACCGCAGAACGACAGATTTGCGGTCGCAAACATGATCTGGAAGGGGCAATTTTGTCCTAATCTTTCCCGAAATTGGTCTCCCTATAAATAGTTTGAAGGCATTTTTGTGAGCCAAATCTCGTCTATTTTTACACTACACTCCAAGACACTAATATTGGATGTTTTTTTGAAGCTTTTAGGGTGAAAGATTTTCCCCTTTGTAAGCATTTATGACCTTCATTACTCTTTGCCTTTTGTATTTCAGTATGTGTAGCTAATTCTAAGTACTATGATTGTGAACCCTAGATGTGTGTTATGTTAATGGGTGTTTGATATTTAGTATATGCATAATGGTTGGTTGAAATCTATTTACCTCTTATTCTTCATTTATTGTTAATGGTTGCAAACATTAACACAAGTCATTAAATTCTTGCTTGGGTTAGAATTTGGTAGAAGTAAATAGCAAAAGCTCAAGGCCTTACACCTTGTTTAATAAAATCCCTTAGGGTTAAGTTGGTTTTATTTGGCATATATTGATGGTTACGAATTACAACTCTTGTATATTTGGGAAAATTTAGAAGAGGAAATACTACTCAATTATTGGGAAATATTGGGTAGTTGCTTAAACACTAGTTGCATATCAAGAATCAACCATTAGAAATATATCATATTGACTCTATTAGCTTTACACTTCATTGAAGGGGACACAACCTTGGTTTAATCAATTTCATTTATTACTATATCAATAATTTCAATAGTTACTTCCAAATCAACTGTTTTCCATACTCTTTATATTATTACTTTCCACATATGTTATTGTTAACTAGGTAGAATTACGAACTCAGTCAGGTACCACATTAAATTAAGTAACACTTTCACATCTATTCCCTGTAGGATTCGACCCCAACCTTGTTGGTTTATTATATTTGACACTGACCACCTTACACAAATTATTAACATTTAATTTTAGCGTATCAAATTTTGGCGTTGTTGCCGGGGAATACGGTTTTGAAATTACTTATTAGTGTGCGCTTTACTGTGTATCTAATTCTATTCTATCACACTTTGCTTGTTTTTTTTTTGGTGTTGATAGGAAAATATGTCTGAATCTGGGGATGACGTTGAGATGGAGTTGGGAAACAACCCCTTTGCAGACATCAACGAGTACATTGATGATAGTAATCCTATTGTACCTCCGGAGGTTGGTGCTGCGACATTTAAAGTGGAACATGGGTTGATCATTATGCTTAAAGCAGAGGGGTTCTTCAGAAATTCCACCGACGATGATCCTACACAGCACCTTAAAAACTTTCTGGGAGTGTGTGCAATGCACAAATAGAACAATGTGTCTAAAGATGCTCTGAGATTGAGATGCTTCAAGTATTCTCTTGCTCTAGAATCTACCACCCAATTCTATTCATTCTTGGCCCAAACTTGTCCGAGCATTTTTATCCAAATGGTTTCCGCAAAGCAAACAATCTGAGCTGCGGGATAAAATTTTCTTCTTCAAGAAAATACCGGGGGAGCAATTGCAAGAAGTATGGGACCGCTTCAAATTATATTTGGTGAGATCCCCAAACCATGGTTTTCCAGACTCTATGTTATTGGAAAAAATCTACATGGGTTTCAATCATATGAACCAAGCTATTGCGAAGAATGCAGCGGATGGGTCGTTCATGGACAAAACATTTGCAAGGATGGCACAAATTCTCGACAAGATGGCAATACACAACCAAGCATGGCATTCCGAGGACACCTCAGGTGGGGTGGCATATGGTTCTCCTTCCTTGACAAATTTGATCAAGGACAATCAAGAGAGGGACCAATTAATTGTGGGATTAGCCACAAATGTGAATGTGTTGACAAAAATGTTCACGGAAAACCAAACAAAGAAAGTGAACATAGTCGAGGATGTGCAACCCTTCCCCATCGAATAATTTGAAGAAGCAAATTATATCAACAACTCTCAAGGAGGGTATCAGAGACAGTAATATCAAGGTCAGGGACAACAAGGTCAATGGAGGCCAAACCCGCAAGGGCAACGCAACCAACAATGGAGACATGACCAAGGCGGCCAAAATCAAGGAAATTGGAACAACAACAACAATTTCTCTAACCGGAGTTCAAACCCTTATGTTCCTTCAAAGTGTCTGTATTCAAACCAAGGATCTTCAAGTGAATCCAAGTTGGAATCTATGCTAGAGAGGGTGTTGCAGTATCAGGAAAAATCAGACACATCCATGAGCAACTTGACTGAGATAGTGTGGTCTCATACCGCCTCCATTCAAAAATTGGAGATGCAAATGAGAGACCTCTCCAAAGATCAAAATTCGAAGCAAAAAAGTATACTCCCTAGTGACACAGTTGCAAATCCAAGAGGTAATGGGAGTGGTCAAACCTCTCACATCATGGCAATCACTACCAGGAGTGGGAAGGTTCTAGACGGAGAGGGTGAACAAATGGTTGAAGAAGAAAAGCTTGAGAAAAGGGTAGAGGTTAGAGAACAAAGTGTTGTTGAGGGCGAGAAGATTCCTGAAGGAGTTGTAGTGCAAAAAGAACAACTGGTCGAGGCGAAGGAAGAGGGGAAAGATATATCAAAAGCTCTTCCACCTATTCCTAGAACTCCTCCAATATTTCCTTAGAGGCTTGCACGAAAAATTGATGATAGCAAACTTGAGAAATTTTACGACATCCTTAAGCAACTAACGGTGAACATTCCGTTCGTGGAAGCATTTCAGGAGATGCCGGGGTTTGCTAAATACTTGAAAAATTTGGTCACCATGAAGAGAACCACAAAGCATGAGGTGGTAAACATGACTCACCGGGTTAGTTCTATTATTGCTTCAAATCCGGTCCAAAAGAAGGAAGATCCGGGAGCTTTTACCATACCATGTACTATCGGAGCGCGTGATTTTGCAAGAGACCTTTGTGATAATGGGGCCAGCATTAACTTGATGCTGCTTGCCATTTATAAGTAAGCGGGATTAGGTATGCCAAGGCCAATAAGCATGAGGTTACAAATGGCCGATCGCTCCATTAAGCGACCGGTAGGAATTGTTGATGATATGCTTGTAAAAGTTGGGAAATTCCATTTGCCCGCCGACTTCAGAATTCTTGATTGTGCGGTTAATAAAGAAATCCCTATCATTTTGGGAAGACCATTTTTATCCACTGGAAGAGCACTAATGGATTCGGAGGGGAATGAAATTAAATTTAGGGTGAATGATGAAGATGTCACATTTCAAGCAAGCAAGGGTATGATGTTGCCCCATGAGTACGAGAGCATTTCTGTAATAGAGGTTGTTGATGAGGTAGAAGATGCAGTAGAATTAAAAATGGAAGAGCAATTCCTTGGTGAGGCATTGGTGGCCATCTTGGTAAATTTTGATGGTGAAGACATGGAGGGGTACTTGGAGTTGGTAAATGCATTGGAGTGTCGTGGGTCCTACACTAATACTCCAGCAAAACATTCTCTTGACTTGGATAATCAAGCTACACCTTCTGCAAAGCCATCAATTATTGAGCCACCAAAATTAGAGCTCAAACCACTTCCTCCACACCTAAGGTACAAATTTCATGGCTCCAATGATACATTACCCGTAATTGTTTCTTCTTTGTTGAGTGATGTGTAGGTGGAACAATTATTGGAAGTCTTGAAGGAGCCATTGGGTTGACAATTGCGGACATCCGAGGGATTCTCGCGGGCATTTGAGAGCACAAGATACAATTGGATAATGACACAAAACCAAGTGTGTAGCACCAACGGAGATTGAATCCATCAATGCAGGAGGTTGTGAATAAGGAAATCATCAAGTGGTTAGATGCCGGGGTTGTATACCCCATTGTCGATAGTTCTTGGGTTAGTCCAGTGAAATGTGTACCGCAGAAGGGGGGCATGAAAGTAATTGAAATTGAAAAAAATGAGCTCATCTCAACAAGAACGGTGACCGGTTGGAGGGTATGCATGGATTACCGAAATCTAATTAGTGCAACTTGCAAGGACCATTTTCCTATTCCTTTTATTGATGAAATGCTTGATCGGCTAGTGGGGAGGTCATTCTATTGTTTTCTTGATAGGTACTCTGGCTACAACCAAATAAACATCGCATTGGAGGACGAAGAGAAAACAACGTTCACTTGTCCCTATGGCACCTTTGCCTTCAGTCGAATGCCATTTGGGTTGTGCAATGCTCTAGCTACATTTCAAAGATGCATGATGTCCATCTTCTCCGACATGGTCGAGGATTTTCTTGAGGTCTTCATGGATGATTTCTCGGTTGTGGGTGACTTTTTTTAGCATTGTCTTAACAATCTTAGACAAGTGCTAAAGAGATGAGAGGAAACAAATCTTGTGCTAAATTGGGAGAAATGTCACTTCATGGTAGATGAAGGTATCGTGTTGGGGCATAAGATTTCGAAGCATGGAATTGAGGTTGACCGGGTGAAGATTGAGATTATTTCAAAACTTCCTCCACCTACTTCGGTAAAAGGTGTTCGAAGTTTCTTAGGAAATGCTGGATTTTATAGGCGATTCAACAAGGACTTCTCCAAGATTGCAATCCCCATGTGCAAGCTTCTTGAAAAGGATGCAAAATTTGTGTTTGATGAAAAATGCCTAAAAGGATTTGATGAATTAAAGTTGAAGCTCACCACGTCACCTATTATTGTCACACCCAATTGGACTCTTCCTTTTGAACTCATGTGTGACGCTAGTGGTGTAGCTATTGGAGCAATACTTGGGCAACATTATAACAAATTTCTTCATCCGGTCTACTACTCAAGTAAAACACTCAATGGGGCACAAATGAACTACACCGTCACAGAGCAAGAGCTTCTTGCTATTTTCTATGCCTTTGAGAAGTTTCGAGCTTATTTATTAGGGAGCAAGGTGGTGGTATTCATGGATCATGCGGCTCTCTGCTACCTCATGGAAAAGAAAGATGCAATGCCTCGGTTAATTTGATGGGTTCTATTATAGCAAGAATTTGACTTTGAAGTCAAGGACCGAAAGGGAACTCAAAACCAAGTGGCAGACCATTTCTCAAGACTCGAGGAAGCAGGGAGACCAAAGGAAGATCTTGGAATCAATGATGCCTTTCCGGATGAGCACATTTTGGCACTCTCAAACACTTTTGCTCCATGGTATGCCGACATTTCTAATTACTTGGTGAGTGACGTTATTCCGGATGGATTGGAGACTTATCAAAGGAAGAAGTTCTTGGAGATTGTCGGCAATATTATTGGGAGGAGCCCTATTTGTTCCTTGTGTGTGCCAACAATATCATTAGAAGGTGCATCCCAGAAGAAGAGATCATGCTAATTCTCAAAGCGTTCCATGACTCTCCGGTTGGGAGGACATCATGGAGGAAATCGGACGGCGGCTAAAGTTCTCGAATGTGGTTATTATCGGCCTTCCATCTACCATGATGCCAATCAAATGGTCAAGGCTTGTGATCAATGTCAACGACAAGGTTCTATTTCAAAGAAGTATGAAATGTCGATGTGTGGGGCATCGACTTCATGGGTCCCTTTATAAGCTCTTATGGAATGAAATACATCTTGGTGGCTGTAGACTACATTTCCAAATGGGTTGAAGCCGTTGCCTTACCAAACAATGAGGCGAGGAGTGTGACCGCATTTTTGAAGAACAACATATTCACTCGGTTTGGCACCCCTACAGCCATTCTTAGTGATGGCGGATCACACTTTTGCAATAAAGTTTTTGCGGGATTACTTGAAAAGTATGGTGTCAAACATAAGGTGGCCACATCATATCATCCGCAATAGACTGGTCAAGTGGACGTTTCCAATCGAGAGATCAAAAATATTCTAGCAGAAACTGTGAATGCAAATAGGACTGACTAGTCAAGAAGGCTAGACGATGCATTGTGGGCGTACCGCACGGCCTACAAAACTCCAATTGGTACTTCTCCTTACCGGCACATCTTTGGTAAAGCATGTCATCTACCCGTTGAGTTAGAACACAAAGCCATGTGGGCATTGAAGAAGTTGAATCCGGAATGGGCTGAGGCTGCGAACTTGAGGTTAACGCAACTAAATGAATCGGAAGAATTCCGGTTCCATGCTTATGAGAGCGCGGCTGTGTACAAAGAGCGGATAAAGTTTGTCCACGACAAAAAGATCTTGAAGAGAGAGTTCAAGGCAGGTGATTTGATCTTGCTCTTTAACTCAAGGCTAAAATATTTTCCGGGTAAACTTAAATCGAAATGGTCCGGCCCTTTTAAAGTGGTAAATGTCTCCTCATATGGAGCGGTGGAACTATAATCAACAGACACGTCCAGGACATTCAAAGTAAATGGCCAAACATTGATGGTGAAAAGCATTTGGTGGAACAACTGGCTCTAAAAGATGGTCCTTGCCCGACTACTGAGTGAAATTGAAAGGCATAAGTCCCGTCGTACCGCGACGTTAAATCAAGTGCTTCATGGGAGGCAACCCATAGGTGGTAACATCCTTTTTCTCATTGTATATTTTCTTTCTATTTTTTTTGTTTGTATTTACAACCTCCGTGGAGTGCAGGAATCCCTAAAGATCTCAGCACTTGGTGGAAAGATGCATGAAAAATGAAGGAATAGAAAAGTGTAAAAAATACGGTAGAAATGCGGTCGCAGAACTCATCTGCGATCCGCAGATTCACCGCAGATCGTAACAGAAGAGTCCTAAAAAAGGGTAGCTGGAATGCGGTGATCACGTGTGTTATGCGGTCCGCAGGTTCATTCTGCGATCGTAGAATTCATCGCATTTTAGCTTCCTTAGTTTCATTCACGTGCCACTTCGCAAAGCACATGTGCGATCGCATAATGTGCTATGCGATGCTTGGTCCATCGCAGATAGCACCGCATATTTTACCAGGTACGTATCCTACAATCCTGAAAAGAACAAAATGAAGGAAAACATAAACAAATAAAAAATGAAAAGTATAATAAAAAATTTAAGAAAAAGGCAAGGACAACGGATCAAACCCAAGTAAAGAACGATCACAAAGATCAATTGCTCACATTTTCTTGCACAAACTATTGTATGTGAAACTCATCCTCTCTTTTCATTTAAGATTTTTTATTTTTTTATTTTTTTTAAGGTGTTTAACGATTGATCTAAGTTGGGTGTTATATCGATTCTGGGTTGAAAATGTTACATTTTGGGCTAAGCATGATATGGGGACTGTGATTGAACAAATAACAGGGTAGCCATTGTTAGAAATTAGGGTTTATCGCTGAACACGACGTGTTTTGCGATCCGCATGTCTGATATGTGGACCACATTTTGGTCGCAGGCCTAACCCTAGGTCTTTTGGAGAAGATGATGTCTGCGATCATTATGCGATCATTTGTTATGTTGACCGCAGAATGACAGCATATCGCCACCTCCGGTGTTTGAGACTATTTGCAAAAAAATGCCATAACGAATGCGATTGCAGAATTGATGTGTGGTCCGCATATCGTTCGCAGATGGTAACAGAACATCTACAAGATTTGAATTTTCATATGTTCATTCTGCGATGACTCTGCGGTTCGCATACTGGTTATGCGATCGCATATGTGCATCGCAGATTGGTCAGCTTGTAAGATACATAATTTTGCGGTAAGTATGCGGTCCGCAGATCAGTTCTGCGACCGCAGAATGGATCGTAGAATCACTTATTTTTTGTAAACTCTACAATTCTCCTCCCGATGTCTTGACATGATATTCTATCTTTTTCCAGATATGGCTCTCCGAAAAAGACGACTAGCAAGAATGCCTCAGCTCACGCGAAGAGACAAAAAGTTTAACATGCACAACCACCACCTTCCCAACCTGAGGAGGAAGACCTTCGCCCGGAAGTTGATATACATGCGGAGGCTAGGAGAAAGCAACAGGCTGATGGGGCTGAATACGTTCTCCACTGGGGAGTTGAGGAATCAAGAGAAAAGTATAAAGCTGGGCTCGACCGTAGGACCATGCTACCTGAGAAATAATTGAGCTTAAATGGTCTACCAGAGAAGTACCCGCACATCCTCGCTAACATCAAGCGGAGGAAATGGCTAGCTTTCACTGAACCTCCTACTGCATACAATGAGTCAATGCTGCGCGAGTTCTATGCATCCTACGGGGCATCTAAAACCAAACTCCACACACGTCAACGGATGTATCTTGAGAAGGTAGAAGTTCGGGGCGTTACAGTCAAATGCAGTGCCAAATCCATAAAAAGAATACTTGTCTAGACTGGGAACATGACACAACAATTGAGGAGTATAACGCCAAGTTAGTAAACAAAGAGGGTGAGCAAAGCTGGATTGCCTCCGTCATTTCTAGCGGGACTCCTGCTTGGATACAACTAGGGCGCAAAATATATAAGGAAAACTTCTCAAGGGAGGGACGATACTGGCTTGCATTCCTTGCATCCAGATTGATTCCTACACAAAATGAAACAGAGATTGCTATCGAGAAGGCTATCCTGGTAGCTTGCATAATGCACGGCATAAAGATCAACGTCGGCTCCATAATATTTCATGAAATGGGTAAGCGGGCAATGCAAGATGCTACATCTCTTCCCTTCCCAGCATTGATCACTGCACTTTTCCAAGCTGCCAATGTCCCAGTGGATATCAGGAGGGATAAAATGGTTATGGAGGGTGGCGTCATTGATATCAACCGTCTTAGTGACGCGGTGGTGCCTCCGGTGGTTGTAGTACAGGAGGACTTTCCTTCACCCCAGCCTCCACTTCTCCGCAGACCGATGCTACAGAGGACTCTGTTCCACAGGCTGTCCCTATTATTACTTCTACTTCAGCTCAAGCCACTACTGTTCAGGCCTCACCTGCTGCTCCGGCAATCTCGAAGCGAGGAATATTGGCCCAACATGCTAATGCAAAAGTTGACCAGCTTCTGAAGAATTTGCCTAATTTAATCAAGCAAGCCCTCACTCCGATGTAAGCAGCCGTGATGGATATTCAAAAAAAGCAATCATTGTATACGGAACGTCTAGCGGGCATTGAGTTGCGGGTGGAGAAACTGGAAAGAGGCGAGGTGAGTGACCTGAATGACCTCAAGAAGGAGGTTGCTTCTATGAAGGTCGAATTCCAGAAGATGCAAAACCTGGAGTTCCATATTTCATCCCTCCTTTCCCCGGAAGGTGATCAAGGCACATGCCTAGCTCTGGACTTGGGGTTTGACTTCACAAATCTGATGACGGATCCTATGGATCCTCCTCCGGTTGCCACTCATACCACAGCTTCCACTAGCCCTATTGACATAGCCTCTGATGAGTAAACTGGTGGTTCGGACAAATCGGAGGATGAGGAAGAGGATGAAGAAGAGAGCTCAGATTTTTTCAGTGATGAGACCCCTCTAGTTGAAGATAAGGGGAAGGTGATCGCTGATGAGGAAGAGAGGACACTGGTGAAGATCGCCCTGGAGAGATCTTTGGTTGATAGAGGAGGACCTATATCAGTCCCATCTACAGATGGTGCCTCCAGTAGCTCTCATGTGCCACTCGCACCAGTCCCAGCTGTAAAGCCAGTTCCTTCCCCCACCAAAGAGCAGCTACCAGGATAGGAGATCACACTTCTGAGGGAGCCAGAGCCAGTCCCCACAGCCATATCAGAGGGTGATCCCTCCCCAGCTCAGCCAGCTACCGACTCCCACAGCACTTAGTGTGCCTCAGGGAGCTTCCCCTAAAACTCTACTTTTTATTTTTTTCTATGCATTAAGGTCAATGCATCTTTTTAAGTTGGGGGGGGGCAAGGTAGAATTGTATTATTTTTGTTGTATATAGACAGAAACTCATGTATTTATGCGTATCATGCCTTTGTGAACATTAAAATGATGTTGTTATATATGAATGATATCATGATGCTGTTTTCAATTTCTGTTGCTGAGTTTATGTCTGTTTATAGCAGTTGTGAATCAAATCCCCTTGGTTTTTCTTCTTCTGGTTCTTTTCCAAGGGTGTAATAGTAGAATCAGAATCTTAGGTATAAACAATTGTGACCAAGTTTAGTGTAGTTGCCTAGTATCGAGCAGGTACATAGTGCACATCCTCCGATAGTCATTATGTTCGACTTTTCTCAATGATAGATAGATTGACGACTGTCTTAAGGGAACTTGTCTCTATGATCAATTCTGTGAATTTGAGGATCGCTCTGTGATTCTATGGCAACTCATAATTACAATTGTGATTGTGATTAAATCCTTGAGTTGCAAAATGGTTGTAAGAAAGTGCCAAATAAGGTGAATGAAACAGTTCATATACAATGTGAGTGTGAGCTTCCTGTTATATATAATTCTTGTGTTAGTTCTGTCATCTAAAACTTGCCCAGTTGGTTTTTCATGCTAATAACACTATGTTCGGTTGGAGGAACTATCTTAGGAATTCTTTGCTTTGAGTTTTAAAACCTCCTTTAGCCTTTCAACTCTACCTTTGCGCAACTAATACCACTAGCGCCCAATTTGAGCCTTTAAACCTTTCCTTGGCCAACACATTACAAACCTTTCCCCATTTGAAGAATAATCCCCTCTTTTCAACCCGTCCCACTCTGAACATTGAGAATAAGGTTAAAATCCTAAGTTGGGGGTAAGGTCAAAGTGGAAGATAGTTAAGGTAATAGTTGAATTGTGGGCAACATGCTTCAAAAAATAAAAAGTTTGTGAAATTGTTCGAGCTTCTCCTAAAAAAATGCATATATATATATATATATATATATATATATAGCTTATGTATACCAAAATTGGGAATCTTGAACAACGATGAGAGAGTATGTAAGGTAACTCTACACGGGAGGCCAGATGAAAACAATATTATGGGCATTTAAAAAGGAGTGAAAAAGAATGGTAAAAATGTGAGTAGTGTTCAAAGAGGGTGAAGTTACTTGTACCCAAATGTTCATCCAACCCATCCCTGAACCTACATTACAAGCCAAAAAGCCCTTATGAGACTTTCAAACCGAAAGTTCGTGAATAAGCTATGAATTAAAATAAGGGCAAGCCTATGGTATGACATGTTGTAGCACTTGAAGTTCATTCTGAAAGTGAGTGTGTTTGTCAATGTTCCCTCTTTTTCGTCATTGTAAATGTTTTGGTTCTGGGATATTCTTTCTAGTGAGGGTATATGAACTGTTGAGTTGAATTGAAATTGAGTTTTTTCTGAGTCAAATGAAATTGCACTCAGCTGAGAGTAACATCTTGTCACAGTGTTGAAGCTCAGAATTCAAATGATTGATTAGTTTTCTCCGTACATATTCTTAATCTAGGAAGGATAAAGCAATTGTAAATACATGTTAGATGAACAAGAAGTAAAACACCAGCCCGAGTCAATATTGTTATCGTGAATATAGTTTAGATTAGGCTAAATACGTTTGGCTTACTTGAGGACAAGCAAGAGCTTAAGTTGGGGGCGTTGATGTGCCGGAGAATTTCGGCATATTTTAACACTAATTGCTTAGATTATAGATTGTTTTATTGCAATTATAATTAATAATTATGTAGATTTGTGTACGCTTACAGTGTGAAAGGAAGGGAGAACCAAAGATATGAAAATGTGAGCAAAAAGAGAGGAAAAGAGCAATATAGTACTCAAATGCACTTCTGCGGCATATCTGTGGTCACATATCATACATGCAGACTGCAGAATGGATCAAATAATCGTAGAGCATTATAGAGTCTCGAGCTAAAATCGATGACAAGAATGCGGTACAACCTGCGATCGTAGAACAGATATGCGGACCGCAGATGTACCGCAAATTGATCAAGAAGAAAACTCAGTGTCAGAATGCGACGCAAATATGTAACATGAATGCGGACCACAGAATGGAACTACGATGAAGAACTGGGCACTAGGGATTTTGATCTGCGATGGAATTACTGAAGAATGCGGACCGCAGAACTGTTCTGCGACAGATCTGCGGTAGCAAACGTGATCTGGAAGGGGCAATTTTGTCCTAATCTTTCCCGAAATTGCTCTCCCTATAAATAGTTTGAATGCATTTTTGTGAGCCGCATCTCGACTATTTTTACACTACACTCCAAGACACTAATATTGGATCTTTTTTGGAAGCTTTTAGGGTGAAAGATTTTCTCCTTTGTAAGCATTTATGACCTTCATTACTCTTTGTCTTTTGTATTTCAGTATGTGTAGCTAATTCTAAGTACTAAGGTTGTGAACCCTAGATGGGTGTTATGTTAATGGGTGTTTGATATTTAGTATATGCATAATGGTTGGTTGATATCTATTTACCTCTTATTCTTCATTTATTGTTAATGGTTGCAAACATTAACACAAGCCATTAATTCTTGCACTTGGGAAAGTGGGTTAGAATTTGGTAGAAGTAAATAGCAAAAGCTCAAGGCCTTACACCTTGTTTAATAAAATCACTTAGGGATAAGTGGGTTTTATTTGGCATATATTGATGGTTACGAATTACAACTCTTGTATATTTGGGAAAATTTAGAAGAGGAAAAACTACTCAATTATTGGGAAATATTGGGTAGTTTCTTAAACACCAGTTGCATATCAAGAATCAACCATTAGAAATATATCATATTGACTCCATTAGCTTTACACTTCATTGAAGGGGACACAACCTTGGTTTAATCAATTTCATTTATTACTATATCAATAATTCCAATAGTTACTTCCAAATCAACTGTTTTCCATACTCTTTATATTATTACTTTCCATATATGTTATTGTTAACTAGGTAGAATTATGAACTCAGTCAGTTACCACACTAAATTAAGTAACACTTTCACACCTATTCCCTGTGGGATTTGACCCCATCCTTGTTGGGTTATTATATTTGACACCGACCGCCTTACACAAATTATTAACGTGTAATTTGAGCGTATCAAATGTTGGCGCCGTTGCCGGGGAATACGGTTTTGAAATTACTTATTAGCGTGCGCTTTACTGTGTATCTAATTCTATTCTATCACAATTTGCTTGTTTTTCTTGGTGTTGATAGGAAAATATGTCTGAAACTGGGGATGACGTTGAGATGATAGTAATCTTATTGAACCTCCGGAGGTTGGTGCTGTGACATTTAAAGTGGAACATGGGTTGATCCTTATGCTTAAAGTAGAGGGGTTCTTCTGAAATTCCACCGACGATGATCCTACACAACACCTTAGAAACTTTCTAGGAGTGTGTGCAATGCAAAAGCAGAACAATGTGTCTAAAGATGCTCTCAGATTGAGATGCTTCAAGTATTCTCTTGTTGGGGATGCAAGGAAGTGGCTCCAGAATCTACCACCCAATTCTATTCATTCTTTGCTCGAACTTGTCCGGGCATTTTTATCCAAATGGTTTCCGCAAAGCGAACAATCTGAGCTGCAGGATAAAATTTTCTTCTTCAAGCAAATACCGGGGGAGGAAATGCATGAAGCATGGGACCGCTTCAAATTATATTTGGTGAGATCCCCAACCATGGTTTTCCGGACTCTAGGTTGTTGGAAAAATTCTACATGGGTTTGGATCATATGAATCAAGCTATTGCAAAGAATGCAGCGGATGGGTCGTTCATGGACAAAACATTTGCAAGGGTACACAAATTCTCGACAAGATGGCAAAACACAACCAATCATGGCATTCCGAGGACACCTCAGGTGGGGTGGAATATGGTTCTCCTTCCTTGACAAATTTTATCAAGGACAATCAAGAGTGGGACCAATTAATTACGGGATTAGCCACAAATGTAAATGTGTTGACAAAAATGTTCATGGAAAACCAAACAAAGAAAGTGAACATAGTCGAGGATATGCAACCCTTCCCCAGTGAAGAATTTGAAGAAGCAAATTATATCATCAACCCTCAAGGAGGGTATCAGAGACAGCAATATCAAGGTCAGGGACAACAAGGTCAGTGGAGGCCAAACCCGCAAGGGCAAGGTAAACCAACAATGGAGACATGACCAAGGCGGCCAAAATCAAGGAAATTAGAACAACAACAACAATTTCTCTAACCGAAGTTCAAACCCTTATGTTCCTCTGAATGGTTCGTATTCAAACCAAGGATCTTCAAGTGAATCCAAGTTGGAATCTATGCTAGAGAGTGTGTTGCAGAATCAGGAAAAATCGGACACATCCATGAGGAACTTGACTGAGATAGTGGGGTCTCATACCGCCTCCATTCAAAAATTGGAGATGCAAATGAGAGACCTCTCCAAAGAGCAAATTCCGAAGGAAAAAGGTATACTCCCTAGTGACACGGTTGCAAATCCAAGAGGTAATGGGAGTGGTCAAACATCTCGCATCATGGCAATCACTACAAGGAGTGGGAAGGTGCTAGACGGAGAAGGTGAACAAATGGTTGAAGAAGAAATGCTTGAGAAAAGGGTAGAGGTTAGAGAACAAAGTGTTGTTGAGGGCGAGAAGATTCCTGAAGAAGCGGTAGTGCAAAAAGAACAACTGGTCGAGGCGAAGGAAGAGGGGAAAGAGATATCAAAAGTTCTTCCACCTATTCCTAGACCTCCTCCTCCATTTCCTCAGAGGCTTGCACGAAAAATTGATGATAGCAAACTTGAGAAATTTTACGACATCCTTAAGCAACTAACGATGAACATTCCATTTGTGGAAGCATTTCAGGATATGGATATCGCAGAGCATTACACAGTCTCGAGCTAAAATCGATGACAAGAATGCGGTACAATCTGCGATCGCATAATAGATTTGCGGACCACAAATGTACCGCCGATTGGACAGGAAGAAAACTTTGTGTCAGAATGTGACGCAAATCTGCGATCGCATAACATGAATTTGGACCACAAAATGGAACTCCGATGAAGAACTAGGCAATAGGGATTTCAATCTGCGACGGAATTGCTGAAGAATGCGGACCGCAGAACTGTTTTACGACAGATCTGCGGTCGCAAACGTGATCTGGAAGGGGCAATTTTGTCCTAATCTTTCCCGAAATTGGTCTCCCTAAAAATAGTTTGAAGGCATTTTCATGCGCCGCATCTCATCTATTTTTACACTACACTCCAAGACACTAATATTGGATCTTTTTTGGAAGCTGTTAGGGTTAAAGATTTTCTCCTTTGTAAGCATTTATGATCTTCATTACTCTTTGTCTTTTGTATTTCAGTATGTGTAGCTAATTCTAAGTACTAAGGTTGTGAACCCTAGATGGGTGTTATGTTAATGGTTGTTTGATATTTAGTATATGCATAATGGTTGATTGATATCTATTTACCTCTTATTCTTCATTTATTGTTAATGGTTGCAAACATTAACACAAGCCATTAAATTCTTGCTTTACTTGGGAAAGTGGGTTAGAATTTGGTAGAAGTAAATAGCAAAAGGTCAAGGCCTTAAACCTTGTTTAATAAAATCGCTTAGGGATAAGTCGGTTTTATTTGGCATATATTGATGGTTACGAATTATAACTCTTGTATATTTGGGAAAATGTAGAAGAGGAAATACTACTCAATTATTGGGAAATATTTGGTAGTTTCTTAAACACCAGTTGCATATCAAGAATCAACCATTAGAAATATACCATATTGACTCCATTAGCTTTACACTTCATTGAAGGGGACACAACCTTGGTTTAATCAATTTCATTTATTACTATATCAATAATTCCAATAGTTACTTCCAAATAAACTGTTTTCCATACTCTTTATATTATTACTTTCCACATATGTTATTGTTAACTGGGTAGAATTACGAACTCAGTCACGTACCACACTAAATTAAGTAACACTTTCACACTTATTCCCTGTAGGAGTCGACCCCAACCTTGTTGGGTTATTATATTTGACACAGACCGCCTTACACAAATTATTAACATTTAATTTGAGCGTGTCGAAGTTATATATATATATATATATATATATATATATATATATATATATATATATATATATATATATATATATAAAGCTTATGTATACAAAAATTGGGAGTCTTGAACAACGATGAAAGAGTATGTAAGGTAACTCTACACCGGAGGCTAGATAAAAACAATATTATGGGGTATTAAAAAGGAGTGAAAAAGAATGGTAAAAATGTGAGTAGTGTTCAAAGAGGGTGAAGTTTTTTGTACCCAAATGTTCATCCATCCCATCCCTGAACCTATATTACAAGCCAAAAAGCCCTTATGAGACTTTCAAACCGAAAGTTCGTGAATAAGCTGTGAATTACAATAAGGGCAAGCCTATGATATGACATGTTGTAGCATTTGAAGTTCATTCTGAGAGTGAGTGTTTTTGTCAATGTTCCCTCTTTTTTGTCATTGTAAATGTTTTGGTTGTAGGATTTTCTTTCTAGTCAGGGTATATGAACTGTGGAGTTGAACTGAAATTGAGTTTTTTCTGAGTCAAATGAAATTGCATTCAGCTGAGAGTAACATCTTGTCACAGTGTTGAAGCTCAGAATTCAAATGATTGATTAGTTTTCTCTGTACATATTCTTAATCTAGGAAGGATAAAGCAATTGTAAATACATGTTTGATGAACTAGAAGTAAAACACCATCGTGAGTCACTATTGTTATTCATGAATAGAGTTTAGATTAGGCTAAATACGTTTGGCTTCCTTGAGGACAAGCAAGAGCTTAAGTTGGGGGTGTTGATGTGCCGGAGAATTTTGGCATATTTCAACACTAATTTCTTAGATTCTAGCTTGTTTTAATGCAATTATAACTAATACTTATGTAGATTTGTGTACTCTTACAGTGTGAAAGGAAGGAAGGACCAATGATATGAAAATGTGAGCAAAAAGAGAGGAAAAGAGAAAAATAGTACTCAAATGCAATTTTGCGGCATATCTGCGGTCGCATATCATACATGCTGACCGCAGAATGTATCTACAAATCGCAGAGCATTACAGAGTCTCGAGCTAAAATCGATGACAAGAATGCGGTACAATCTGTGATCGCAGAACGGATTTGCGGACCGCAGATGTACCGCATATTGAAAAAGAATAAAACTCAGTGTCAGAATGCGTCGCAAATCTGCAATCGCATAACATGAATGCAGACCGCAGAATGGAACTGCGATGAAGAACTGGGCACTAGGGATTTCGATCTGCGATGGAATTGCTGAAGAATGTGGATCGCAGAACTGTTCTGCGACAGATCTGCGGTCCCAAACGTGATCTGGAAGGGGCAATTTTGTCCTAATCTTTCCCGAAATTGGTCTCCCTATAAATAGTTTGGAGGCATTTTTGTGTGGCGCATCTCGTCTATTTTTACAGTACACTCCAAGACACTAATATTGGATCTTTTTGGGAAGCTTTTAGGGTGAAAGATTTTCTCCTTTGTAAGCAATTATGACCTTCATTACTCTTTGTCTTTGGTATTTCAGTATATGTAGCTAATTCTAAGTACTAAGGTTGTGAACCCTAGATGGGTGTTATGTTAATGGGTGTTTGATATTTAGTATATGCATAATGGTTGGTTGATATCTATTTACCTCTTATTCTTCATTTATTGTTAATGGTTGCAAACATTAACACAAGCCATTAAATTCTTGCTTTACTTGGGAAAGTGGGTTAGAATTTGGTAGAACTAAATAGAAAAAGCTCAAGGCCTTACACCTTGTTTAATAAAATCACTTAGGGATAAGTGGGTTTTATTTGGCATATATTGATGGTTACGAATTACAACTCTTGTATATTTGGGAAAATTTAGAAGAGTAAATACTACTCAATTATTGGGAAATACTGGGTAGTTGCTCAAACACCAGTTGCATATCAAGAATCAACCATTAGAAATATATCATATTGACTCCATTAGCTTTACACTTCATTGAAGGGGACACAACCTTGGTTTAATCAATTTCATTTATTACTATATCAATAATTCCAATAGTTACTTCCAAATAAACTGTTTTCCATACTCTTTATATTATTACTTTCCACATATGTTATTGTTAACTGGGTAGAATTACGAACTCAGTCAGGTACCACACTAAATTAAGTAACACTTTCACACCTATTCCCTGTGGGACTCGACCCCGACCTTGTTGGGTTATTATATTTGACACCAACCGCCTTACACAAATTATTAACGTGTAATTTGAGTGTATGAGTAGGAGGGACGCATGCAGGGTTGGCTGGATAGGAAGGCAAAGGTTGACCCCTAGACCAGGCCTGGCACATCTCCGACATCTGCTGTCTTAATTTGTACATCTCTTCTTTTATACTAGCCACGTCCACAACTTCTTCTTCCTGTACCGGATCCATAATAGTGGGCTCGATTTCCTGAGTCACTGCTTTGTTCATGGCTTTTGAACGTGTATTGTAGCTGTGATGTGCCAGAATGCAAGTGGCTAACTAAAAATCTAGTACTCATCAACAATAAAACTCATTAATAGTTAGCTCATAAGGGGTAAAATATCACAGTTAAGAATCACAACTGTTGCCTTAATCATTGCACATCATCTCGGCATTATTCCTCTTTGAACCACCAACTTTCTTTTTCATCTATTTTTTTCTTTGCTTTTCTGTCTGTTTCTTTTTCTTGTTTTTTCTTCTTTTCCATTTCTCTCTTTTTTTTCTTTTTTTTTCGTTCCTACATGTTTGCCTATCGCCGAAACAGTTTGGATAAAAAGAAAGAAAATAACAGCAACTTCTTTTGAATTTTTTATTAATATTCAAACATCGGTTACAAATGATGTTGTACTACAAATGCAAAAGAAAAGTACAAAATGCATTCCCTATGAATACATTAAAGATCCTAGTGCCCGCGAGACATCGTTCGGTCTTGCCACGGGCCTATATGCTAATCCACTTTGGAGTTTTTCCAGGTCGGTCATTACTTGCTTTACAAAGAACTTTACTACTGATGTGAATATTGACTAGGACATATCTTCACACAATTGGCATTTCTTTGTGATGCACTGAGCAATGTTGACGATTCTTTCCCTGAAGACCCCTTTTTCCTAAAGCAACCTACCAATCTGTTCGGCACGAGCGTCTAAGGTTTGCTGGTTCTCCCTTTGCAGTTGTTGTAGCTCCAATTCTAACCGAGCCATAGCTATGTAGCAATGTTCTCTCTCTACTTCAAACTCTTTGGTTTGTTTGCTACTTTTGACTTCGGCTGTAATGATTTTCTTTGTCAATCGGGCTACCTCAACATTATGTTCATCTTGTAATCGCTGAACCATTCGAACTCTTTCCTTAGCATTTCTGGCCAGTTGTTTCCGAACCCTGACTAACTCCTTTTCAGCTTTATCTAGATCAAAGCTATAGTCATTCACTTTGCGCCGAAGATTTTCAATTAACTTTTCATCTCGGGCTAAGCGAACTAGGGTTTCGGCTGCTGCTTTCATATTTGCAATTAGAGCCTTCAATATTTCATTCTCCGTTCTCAGTTGTTTCTTTTCTCCCTCATCGGATGCCACTTGTAAGCTGCTATCGAATTTGAGGTCTTTGAATTGTTTCTCTAACAAGCTGATTCTGTCTCGATACTCATTTTCTTTGGCCACCCAATCTTTGTGTTCCTTAGACTGCTCAGCCAACTCTTGAATGTGAGGCCTCGTCATTGGTCTATCATGCACGACATCCCGACGATACCATGCGGCATACCCTAGTGATACTTCCCCTTGAGCTCAGTTTCCCACACAAGTGTCTACTCTTAAGCATTGGCATTCATTCCAAATTTGTCGAATCTTTGCTTCCGGGAATTGTCCGTCCATACTGATTTCTACGGCTTGTAGGCTGAGGTCCCCGTCTTTTGGTATAACCTGATGTGACGACTCGGCCCATCATCACGGTAATTACCACCCCGTTATGTTGTAATTACATGTTTTATGCTTTTATATCAGTGTTAGAGTCTATCGGGTGAGTTAGGAGTGAATTGGATTGAAAATGAGGCATATAGCCTTTTTGAAGGGAACTTGAACATGGAAAGTCAACTTGGAATTGACTATTTAGTTAGAGGGCTGGGAATCGGATTCTTATGATTCAGTAAGTTTCGGGAGGTGATTTGTGATTTAGGGGAGCAATCGGAATTGAATTTAGAGGTCCGGTTTAGAAATAGGCTTGAATTGGCTAAGGTTGAATTTTGGCGAAATTCGAATGGTAGGTGAGATTTTGATCCGGGGGTCGGAATGGAATTCCAACAATTCCTGTAGCTTCGTTATGTGATTTTGGATATGTCCGCAAAATTTCAGGTCATTCGGACGTCGTTTGGTCGGGTTTTTTATCGAATGTGTAATTCAGAAAGTTTTAAGGAATTTAGGCTTGAATTCGATGTGAATTATGGGTTTTGATGTTGTTAGAAGTGTTTTGAGGATTGGAACAAGTTCGAATAAGGTATTAGGATGTGTTGGTGTGTTTGGATGAGGTCTCGGGGGCCTCGGGGTGTTTTCGGATGGCTAAACGGGAGAAAATGTGGAAAATTGCAGGTTTTGACTCTAGTTCTGTTGTTTTCGCTCCTGCGAAAATGGGGGCGCAGGAGCGAGTCCGCAGGAGCGGACGAGGGGGTGCAGCAGCGCTTGTCTTCGCAGAAGCGGAAAAGTGTCCACTGAGGCACCGTCGCAGGAGCGAAGAGGAGACTGCAGAAGCGGTCAAGAGGCGAGATGGGACGTCCATAGAAGCGGAAGGTCGATCACATAGGCAAGTCCGCAGGAGCAGACTCTTGAACGTAGAAGCGGACATCCCGCGCAGGAGCGGAAGAATTCTCGAAGAAGCAGATGCGCAGGAGCGGTCCATGGATCGCAGGAGCGGAATTGGCCAAATTGGCCTGGGTTCGCAAAAGCGACCAATTGGTCACAGAAGCGGTTCCACAGAGGCGGACATGGTCCGCAGAAGAGAAAATCGTAGAAGATTAATCGTATCAGAAGTTAGAAAATTTCAAAAACATTTCACACGTTTGGGTCTCGGCTTTAGAGCCGATTTGGGCGATTCTGAAGAGAAACTCAAGGGAAATCATCAGGTAATGAACTATGGACTTAAACTATGATTAGTATTGATAATATAATGCAATTATATCATGAAAATGGAGGGATTTGGGGAAATTTATGGAGGATTTAGCACTGGGCTTGAACTTTAGAAAATCAAGGTTTTGAATGGGCAAATGGAGTCCGAATTTGGTAAATCTTATATGCGTAGACTCGTATCGGGATGAGGGTTCCGGATATGTGACTTTCGTGATTTTTTTCGAGAAGCATACCGAAAGTCAGGTTTTGGAAACTTTAAGAATTTTGATGTAAATTGAGTTGTATTGATTGGGTGTCATCCCATTGGCCTAATTTGTTGTGTTTCTACTGTATTTGATTAGATTCTACGCGTGCGGAGCTTGATTCTCGTGGCAAGGGCATCGCAGAGTAGGCGTCGCGCTGTATTGAGGTGAGTAATAGATGTGGGTGATGACCAACGGGTTCGAAACCCCGGTATACCACTTTGTGACGATGTATAGCGGCGAGACACGTACTCTCATGTGAGTGCGGGGTCGATTGTGATTGGGGACTATGGCTTAGTCCGACTTGTTGACACTGTGTTATGATATTGCCTATTCTTAAGTCGTCGAACCTCCTTCTCGGATGGTTACATACTATATTGTGATATTGGCTACTCTTGAGCCGTTGAACCTCCTTCTTGGACGGTTGAGTATACTTGTGGGTCGTGAGCCAGTTATTGGATCCCGCGAGGATCGTTATCATTGTCTTATGATATTGACATGCTAGTTTACTACCAGTCTGTAGCTATTTCTATTATCATGCTATTTCCAATCTCTAGAACTTGATATTACTGTTTTCCAACTGAAAAGTGATAAAACGGTTTTCAAAACTACTTTTGAGCCTGTGAGGTTGTATTTGCATATTAGCTGACTGGTAGTGGATCGGGCTGCACGCCGCAGCGGTATATATGTTGGATCGGACCGCACGCCGCAATAATATTGTGCTTGGGCTGTATGAGCCCCTCCGGAGTCTGAACCCCTACAGTGAGCACGGGTACCCAAATTGGATCGGGCTACGCGCCGTAGCGGTCATATCATGCATTGCATTGCATTTAGCTACATCTGATAGTTGTTATACTGTTTTGCTGGTACTGGTTGGTATAGGTGCATATGATATTGATTCTGTGACAGGGTATTTGATTACAGCTTTACATAGTGCTTTATTGCGAATTTCTTATCTGCGCTGTCTTACCCCTGTTTATTACCACTGAGTCTGGCAGTACTCATTTTACTCCCTGAACCTTGTGTGCAGATCCAGGTACCTCTCAGCAGTGATCCAGTAGCGGTTCGAGGCGACTTCTGTAGGATATTCGAGGTAGCTGCAGAGTCCGCAGGACCCGATATTCCTCCCTACTGTCTTTTGATTCTGTATTGCTATTTCTTTCCGTACTTGGTATCTTGTAAACCATTATTACACTTATGTTCATTAGAGGTTCATGACTCTTGACCCTGCGGTCTATGGGAGTTGGTATATTTTGGGACTTGGTTCCCGGTTTTCGATATATGTATCACTGTTACATTATGTTTTGATATGCTTAAATAGGATAAAGCGAGCTCCTAGCTCCGTCGTTGTTATTGATTGGTCAGGCTGGCCTAGCAATGTGATGGGCGCCATCATGATCGGATTTGGGGTCGTGACAAGTTGGTATCAGAGCCTAGGTTTACTAGGCCTCATGAGTCTTGAGCCGGTTGGTAGAGTCTTGTGGATCGGTACGGGGACGCCTGTACTTATCCTCGGGAGACTGCGAACCTTTAGGAAACACTTCACTTTTCTTGAACTCTGTCGTGCGATCTTGTTGTTCTGAGAACTGAACTTCTATATTGTATTCTCTCGTAGATGGCGAGAATGAGAGCATTAGGACGAGGTGGACGACCTCCATTGCCACCTATTAGAGGCCATGGGTGTGATCGTGCTAGAGGTAGAGGTAGGGCAGCTGAGGCAGTGCTTGCTGACCCGCTCGTTGTACCAGTTCATGTGCAGCCCCAGTGGTTGATGCTCCAGCAGCCCCAGTTCAGGGCCAAACTGTATCTATTGCTATTCCAGGTCTTCGGGAGACTCTTGCTCAGATATTATCGGTGTGTTCCGGTTTGGCTTAGGTAGTTACAGCTACCGCTACTGCAGCGACATCTCAGACAGGGGGTGGTCAGCAGACCCCTACAGCTCGCACACCTGAGCAGGTTATTCAGGGACTTCAGACGTTAGAGGCGGTCCCCGCTCAGGTTGTTGCATCGGTTATTCCTCTAGCTGCACCAGCACCAGCTCCAGAGCAGCGTCGTCTTGAGAGGTTTGGTAGACTTCAGCCACCCCATTTTAGTGGCGCTGAGGGCGAGGATGCCCAGGGTTTCTTGGATAAGTGTCAGAGGATGCTGCGTACGACTGGTATTCTTGAGTCTAGCGGAGTTTCATTTGCTACCTTTCAGTTCACTGGTCCCGCATTTGATTGGTGGGAAGCATTTGAGAGTCGTAGGCCTGCAGGAGCAGCACCTCTCACATGGCATCAGTTCTCTACTCTCTTTCTAGAGAAGTATGTACCTCAGTCTCGTCAGGAGGAGCTACGTCACCGGTTTGAGTTGTTGGTTCAGGGCGACATGTCTGTGACCCAGTATGAGCTTAGATTCACATAGTTGGCTAGGCATGCCACATAGATGATCCCTACTGATAGGGAGAGGATCAGGAGGTTCATTGATGGCCTCAACTACTCTATCCGCATTCTTATGACCGGAGAGCGAGTTCTGTCATCATCGTTTGAGCAGGTTGTTGATATGGCACGCTCCATTGAGGCGGATCGTCGCCGAGAGAGAGAGGAGCGGGAGGCCAAGAGGCCTCGTGGTTCTGGTAGTTTCAGTGGTGCTCCATCTAGAGGGCATTTCCAACAGGGAAGAGGTCGCTCATCTAGACCTTCTTATTCAGGCCGCCCTGAGCAGAGCGGAGGTTCTTATGGTCGTGGTTGACAGGGGTTTCAGCAGGGTCAGTCATCACTTAGTGCCCTCCCAGCCCAGAGTGCAGCACCTACTTCTTCAGCCCAGGGTTCTTCTGCGGCGAGGGGTTCCCTTCAGTACCCTTCTCCGGCACCGGGTGCATGTTATGAGTGTGGTGAGTTTGGTCACATGAGGAGACAGTGCCCTCGACTCCATAGGGACAGGACTCAGCAGAGGGATCAGCCCTCCTCTTCAGCACCATCTGAGGCTAGTAGAGGTGGAGGTCAGTCTTCTCGTGGTCGCCCCAGAGGCGAGGAGAGATCCGGTGGAGGCCAGGCACGATTCTATGCACTCCCTGACAGGCGTGATGCAGTTGCCTCTTATGCAGTGATTACATGTATCATTTCTGTCTGTCACAGAGATGCCTCTGTTGTATTTGATCCAGGGTCCGTATATTCTCACGTGTCCTCTTATTTTGCACATCATTTGGGTGCGACTCATGGTAGTCTTGATTTACCTGTTCACGTATCCACCCCCGTGGGTGATCTGATTGTTGTGGAACACGTCTATAGATCCTATGTTATATCTATTGGGGGTCTGGAGACCCAGGTAGATTTGTTATTGTTGGGGATTGTGGACTTTGATGTGATATTGAGTATGGACTGGTTGTCTCCGTACCATGTTATATTGGACTGTCATGCCAAGACAGTTACATTGGCCATTCCTGGTATTTCTCAGATTGAGTGGCAGGGTTCGACTGATTTCGTCCCTAGCCGTGTCATTTCGTTCTTAAAGGCTCAGAAAATGGTTGAAAAAGGGTGTTTATCGTACTTAGCCTTTGTGATAGATGTGGGAGCTGAGTCTCCTAGCATTGATTGTGTACCTGTTGTGAGGGACTTTCCAGATGTATTCCCCTCAGACCTGCAGGGCATGCCGCCGGACAGGGATATTGATTTTGGCATTGACTTGGTGCCGCGCACTCAGCCCATTTCCATTCCTTCTTATCGGATGGCACCAGTTGAGTTGAAAGAACTGAATGAACAGCTTCAGGAGCTTCTGGATAAGGGTTTCATCCGCCCTAGTGTGTCCCCGTGGGGTGCGCCGATGTTATTTGTTAAAAAGAAAGATGGTTCCATGCGAATATGTATTAATTATAGGCAATTGAACAAAGTGACAGTGAAGAACAAGTACCCTCTACCGCGCATAGATGATTTGTTTGATCAGTTACAGGGTGCGAGGGTGTTTTCTAAGATCGATCTTCGTTCAGGCTATCATCAGCTGAAGATCGGGGACTCGGATATTATGAAGACTGCATTCAGGACCCGATATGGTCATTATGAGTTTCTTGTGATGTCTTTTGGGCTGACCAACGCCCCAGCAGCATTTATGCATCTGATGAACAGTGTGTTCAGGCACTATTTGGATTCATTTGTGATTGTGTTCATTGATGATATTCTAGTCTACTCCCGTAGTTAGGAGGAGCATGCTCAGCATTTGAGTATTGTGTTGCAAAGATTGAGGGAGGAGAAGCTATATGCTAAATTCTCCAAGTGCGAGTTTTGGCTCGAGTCCGTAGCATTTCGGGGACATGTGGTGTCTCGTGATGGTATTCAGGTTGATCCGAAGAAGATAGAGGCGGTGCAGAGTTGTCCTAGACCGTCCTCAGCTACAAAGATTAGGAGTTTTCTTGGCTTGGCGGGATATTATCGCCAGTTTGTTCAGGGATTTTCATCCATTGCTTCTTCATTGACTAAATTGACTCAGAAGGGTGCACCATTCGTGTGGTCGGATGAGTGCGAGGAGAGCTTTTAGAAGCTCAAGACAGCTTTGACCACAGCTCCAGTGTTAGTATTGCCATCAGCTTCAGGTTCATATACTGTTTATTGTGATGCCTCGAGAGTGGGGATAGGTTGTGTGTTGATGCAGGAAGGTAAGGTGATTGCTTATGCTTCTCGGCAATTGAAGCCACATGAGAAGAACTATCATGTTCATGATTTGGAGCTAGTTGCCATTGTTCATGCCTTGAAGATTTGGAGGCATTATTTGTACGGCATGTCCTGTGAGGTGTATACCGACCATCGTAGTCTCCAGCACTTGTTCAAACAGAAAGATCTTAATTTGAGACAAGGGAGATAGCTTGAGTTGCTCAAGGATTATGACATTACTATTCTATATCATCCGGGAAAGGCCAATGTGGTGGCCGATGCTTTGAGCCGGAAGGCGGTCAGTATGGGGAGCCTGGCATATATTCCAGCTGAGGAGAGACCATTTGCTTATGATGTTGAGGTGCTAGCCAATCGGCTAGTGAGGTTAGATATTTCGGAGCCCGGCCGGGTATTGGCTTGTGTTGTATCTCGGTCATCTCTATATGATCGTATTCGTGAGCGCCAGTATAATGATAAACATTTGGTTGTCCTTAGGGACAGGGTTCAGCATGATGATGCTAGAGATGTCACCATTGATAGTGACAGCGTATTGAGGATGCAGGGTCGGATGTGTGTGCCCAATGTTGATGGCCTTCGTTAGTTGATTCTGGAGGAGGCCCATAGCCCGCGGTATTCTATCCATCCAGGAGCCGCGAAGATGTATCAAAACTTGAAACAACACTATTGGTGGAGAAAGATGAAAATGGACATTATCAGACATGTAGCACGGTGCCTCAACTGCAAGCAGGTTAAGTATGAGCATCAGAGGCCCGGTGGCGTATTTCAGTGCATTGATATTCCCGAGTGGAAGTGGGAGAGGATCACCATGGACTTTGTTACTGGACTCCCTCGGACAGCGAGGAAGTTTGATTCTGTATGGGTGATTGTCGATCGGTTGACCAAGTCCGCACATTTCATCCCAGTTAGCACTACTTACTCATCGGAGCGGTTGGCAGCGATCTTTATTCGAGAGATTGTCCGGTTGCATGGGGTCCTAGTGTCTATCATATCCGATAGGGGTACT
The DNA here is from genome assembly GCA_032618575.1 of Nicotiana noctiflora. Taxonomy (NCBI): domain Eukaryota; kingdom Viridiplantae; phylum Streptophyta; class Magnoliopsida; order Solanales; family Solanaceae; genus Nicotiana; species Nicotiana noctiflora. The sequence goes on along the minus strand of JASVEL010011984.1, from coordinate 565,082 downwards.
CAGTTCACTTCTCAGTTTTGGAGAGCATTTCAGCGAGAGATGGGTACGCGGGTTGAGTTGAGCACCGCATTTCACCCCCAGACAGACGGGCAGTCTGAGCGCACTATCCAGATGTTGGAGGATATGTTGCGAGCATGTGTGATTGACTTTGGTAGTTCGTGGGATGAGTTCTTACCACTTGCTGAGTTTGCCTACAACAACGGTTATCAGTCGAGTATTCAGATGGCCCCGTACGAGGCAGATGGCCACGGTGTAGATCTCACGTGGGATGGTTTGAGCCCGGTGAGGATAGATTGATAGGGACCGAGTTAGTTCAGGACGCTCTGGATAGAGTGAAGTTGATTCAGGAGAGGCTTCGCACAGCACAGTCTCGCCAAAAGAGTTATGCAGACCGTAGGAGTTCGAGAGTTGTCTTTCATGGTTGGTGACAGAGTATTGTTGAAGGTTTCACCCATGAAGGGTGTCATGAGGTTCGGGAAGAAGGGGAAGTTGAGTCCCGGGTACATTGGCCCTTTTGAGATACTCAGGAGAGTTGGAGAGGTGGCATATGAGTTGGCCTTGCCTCCCAAGTTATCCAACGTTCATCCGGTATTCCATGTGTCTATGCTCCGGAAGTACATTGGGGATCTGTCTCATGTATTAGACTTCAGTACCTTTCATCTTGATGGTGATCTATCCGATGATGTGGAGCCTATTGCTATTTTGGGTTGTCGGGTGAGAAAATTGAGGTCTAAGGAGATTGCATCAGTTACGGTTCAGTGGAGAGGTCGACCCGTGGAGGAGGCCACTTGGGAGATCGAGCGGGAGATGCGGAGCAGATATCCTCACTTGTTTGAGACTTCAGGTATGTTTCTTGACCCGCTCGAGGACGAGCGTTTGCTTAAGAGGGGAGAATGTGACGACCCGGCCCGTCGTCACGAGAATTACCACCCCATTATGTTGTAATTACATGTTTTATGCTTTTATATCAGTATTAGAGTCTATCGGGTGAGTTAGGAGTGAATTGGATTGAAAATGAGGCATATAGCCTTTTTGAAGGGAACTTGAACATGGAAAGTCAACCTAGAGTTGACTATTTAGTTAGAGGGATCGGAATCGGATTCTGATGATTCGGTTAGTTTCGGGAGGTAATTTGTGACTTAGGGGAGCAATCAGAATTGAATTTGGAGGTCTGGTGTGGAAATAGGCTTGAATTGGTTAAGGTTGAATTTTCGCGAAATCCGAACGGTAGGTGAGATTTTGATCCGGGGGTCGGAATGGAATTCCAACAATTCATGTAGCTTAGTTATGTGATTTTGGATATGTCCACAAAATTTCAGGTCATTCGGACGTCGTTTGGTCGGGTTCTTGATCCAATGTGTAATTCAGAAAGTTTTAAGGAATTTAGGCTTGAATTCGATGTGAATTATGGGTTTTGATGTTGTTAGACGTGTTTTGAGGATTGGAACAAGTTCGAATAACGTATTAGGATGTGTTGGTGTGTTTGGATGAGGTCTCAGGGGCCTCGGGGTGTTTTCGGATGGCTAAACGGGAGAAAATGTGGAAAATTACAGGTTTTGACTCTAGTTCTGTTGTTTTCGCTCCTGCGGAAATGGGGGCGCAGGAGCGAGCTCGCAAGAGCGGACGAGAGGGCGCAGGAGCGCTTGTCTTCGCAGAAGCGGAAAAGTGTCCGCTGAGGCGGCGTCGCAGGAGCGAAGTGGAGACCGCAGAAGCGGTGAAGAGGCGAGATGGGAAGTCCATAGAAGCGGAAGGTCGATCGTATATGCGAGTCCGCAGGAGCGGACTCTTGATCGCAGAAGTGGACATCCCGCACAGGAGCGGAAGAATTCCCGCAGAAGCGGATGCGCAGGAGCGGTCCATGGATCACAGGAGCGGAATTGGCCAAATAGGCCTGGGTTCGCAGAAGCGACCAATTGGTTGCAGAAGCGGTTCCGCAGAGGCGGACATGGTCCGCAGAAGCGAAAATCGCAGAAGATTAATTGTATCAGAAGTTAGAAAATTTTAGAAACATTTCACACATTTGGGTCTCGACTTTAGTGGCGATTTGGGCGATTTTGAAGAGAAACTCAAGGGAAATCATCAGGTAATCAACTATGGACTTAAACTATGATTAGTATTGATAATATTATGCAATTATATCATGAAAATGGAGGAATTTGGGGAAATTTACGAAGGATTTAGCCCTAGGCTTGAACTTAAGAAAATCAAGGTTTTGAATGGGCAAATGGAGTCCGAATTTGGTAAATTTTATATGCTTAGACCCGTATCGAGATGAGGGTTTCGAATATGTGACTTTCGTGTTTTTTTTCGAGAAGCGTACCGAAAGTCGGGTTTTGGCAACTTTGGGAATTTTGATGTAAATTGAGTTGTATTGATTGGGTGTCGTCCCATTGGCCTAATTTGTTGTGTTTCTACTGTATTTGATTAGATTCTACGCGTGCGGAGCTTGATTCTTGTGGCAAGGGCATCGCGGAGTAGGCGTCGCGTTGTATTGAGGTGAGTAATAGATGTGGGTGATGACCAGCGGGTTTGAAACCCCGGTGTACCACTTTGTGACACTGTATAGCGGCGAGACACGTACTCTCCTGTGAGTGCGGGGTCGATTGTGAGTGGGGACTATGGCTTAGTCTGACTTGTTGATACTGTGTTATGATATTAGGCTATTATTGAGCCGTCGAACCTCCTTCTCGATGGTTGCATACTATATTGTGATATTGGCTACTCTTGAGCCGTTGAAACTCCTTCTTGGACGGTTGAGTATACTTGTGGGCTGTGAGCCAGTTATTGGATCTCGCGAGGATCGTTATCATTGTCTTGTGATATTGACATGCTAGTTTACTACCATTCCGTAGCTATTTCTGTTATCATACTATTTCCAATCTCTGGAACTTGATATTACTGTTTTCCAACTGAAAAGTGATAAAAGGGTTTTCAAAACTACTTTTGAGCCTGCGAGGCTGTATTTGCATATTAGTTGACTGGTAGTGGATCGGGCTGCGCACCACAGCGATATATATGTTGGATTGGACTGTACGCTGCAGTAATATTGTGCTTGGGCTGTAGGAGCCCCTCCGGAGTCCGAACCCCCACAGTGAGCACGGGTACCCAAATTGGATTGGGCTACGTGCCGTAGCGGTCATTCCATGCATTGCATTGCATTTAGCTACATCTAATAGCTTATATATTGTTTTGCTGGTACTTGCTGGTATAATTACTGTTGATATTGAGACTGTTGCAGGGTATTTGATTATAGCTTTACTTAGTGGTATATTGTGATTTCTTATCTACGCTGTCTTACCCCTGTTCATTACCATTGAGTCTGGAAGTACTCACTTTACTCCCTGCACCGTGTATGCAGATCCAGGTACGTCTCAGCAGACGTGATCCGGTAGCTGTTCAGAGATACTTTTCGGGATGGTCAAGGTAGCTGCCGCGTCTGCAGGACCCGATATTCCTTCCAACTATCTTTTGATTCCGTATTGCTATTTCTTTCCGCACTTGGTATCTTGTAAACCATTATTACACTTATGTTCATTAGAGGCTCATGACTCTTGACCCTGCGGTCTATGGGAGTTGGCACAAATGTTCTATAAACCATATCTAAAGAAGCAAATTGCATCCCTCGAAGTAGTCATGCCCTGCTTTACAGGATGTGAGGGCACAGAAGATATCAGCTACAATCATCAGTGCCAGTGTGCTATTATCTTGCACAAGAAGAGTACTGGCAACCCCGGGGACCCTTATATCAATATTTCCATCTTTCCTCAGGAATATGACCAATCCCAGAAATGCCACCATAAAGGCGAATCGCCTATGTTCTTACCATTTGACTCGGTTAGATTTACTGTATATCTTGTTCGTAGGGTCGTTAAATCCCCCAATATGACCATATTTGCGGTAGATGAAACATAAAGTACAAAACCCATGACCCAAGTCTTCATTATGAACATTCCTGGCAATTTTTAGGGAATCGAGGAATCTGTGCACTGTAATTGCCCTCGGGCCATCGGGTATTTATCCTTCAGGGGAACCTCACCTTTCCCGATATAATAAGCAATTTATTCTTGTGTAGGAGTGAGCTCAAAATCTGAGAAGTGAAGAACATTATGCGCATGATCCCAACAAGCAACGAGAGCCCGAATGATATTACCACGGGGTATTATGTCCATCAACCTAGTAAGATCTTTCAGATAACGTTTGACCCAAACCTGTCCCTTTTGACCCAGATTGTTCCACCATAACCTCAACTCCAAATGGCTTTTGTTCATTAAAGCAAAGGGTTCATTTTGTACTATGCTCATCCTGCACATTTATTAAAGGCGATTTTATTCAGAAAAGGGAAAAATATTTTCAAAGACAATTTTTCATTATTTTTGAAAGAATTAGCCTTTCCGGGCTATTTATTTTTAAAAAGAAAGAGACAAGACTTCAAAGTGGCCATTTTTGCAAAAACAACATTCCGGCGTCCTTTTGGAACATTCGGTTATTTCCAAATCACTTTGATTTATTGAAAACCAAAATTCGATATTTTTTGGTCATTTTATAGAATGGTGGTTGGACCCGTCGAGGGTTGCCTACGTATCTCGCCTAATGGCGAGAATCAAACCTGCGTAGTTCGGACAGATTATTTTGTGACCAATTATTTTAACAGCATTATTCCACTTTCTTCTCAAGTTCCGATAGAGTTTCGATACTTTCTATTCTAAATTTTCTTTTTGTTTTTCAGGAATTTAGCCGGTGTGCATAATAATCTAGGACAAATAAATGTAACATATAATATGCTCGGTCTTTGATATTTCGGGTCACCTGTCACAGACGGACCCAACCCATGTGTTGAGTCCCCTAAGTCAGATATGATGCAAATAATCTTCCTAGATCTAGGTTCAATATCCTGATGTTTCATATGGTGCTAGACCGTGTACCCGAGTGGACAACTCGGATCAAGGAGGGGTCTACGTATCGAGGACCCGCGGGGTCGTTCGGCTTTGTAACTTATCCAGCCACTATTTCTTATTTAGTGTGTGACATTAACAGAAAGGGGAGTCTCAACTAGTAAGCACATCCCCGAAGGTAAGAAGAGAATGGTTTTTGGCACAATTTTATATATACAATCCACGTAATATCCAAGCAGTAAACACGTAACACATTGATTAAAGAATATAATGAAGTCAAATAACGTTAAGAATGACAATTCAATCGAGCTCAAATTCTTAAATCCTGAACCGAAGTTCTGGGTTGCTTATCCCCAGCAGAGTCGCCAGAGCTGTCATACCTCCCTTTTTGCTACCTCTTTTTCCCGAAATAAAAGGAATAAGGTATACCTCATTAATTACTAATACACCACGAGAAAGGATATAATAATAATCAACGAAGAAGGAGTTTTTCGACTTAAGGACAATCGGAACGGTATTTTATTTAGAGTTTCAGAGTCGCCACTTGGGAAGATAATGGTGTCCCAAGTCACCGGTTAACCCCGAATCCGAGGAAATTGACTCTGTTTAAACAGTCCGCCAAACGAAAAATCTGGATAAGGAATTCTGTTAACCCGGGAGAAGGTGTTAGGCACTCCCGAGTTCCGTGGTTTTAGCACGGTCGCTCAACTGTCATTTTTGACTTTATTTGATTTCGTTATATGCTTTTATGAAATGTGAATGTTTCGATTTGACATTTTTAACAACTTGTGACGTCACGAGAACGCATTTCGAGTCACACCGCAACCAGTACGCATGTGATTTTAACACGTTCCAGCTTCGCCGGGATTTAAGATTTGAGTCACATTAAATGTGCACTCGTATTTAAGGAATGTATATTTTAAATCGTGCCTATAACGACTAACAACTTATTATCCTTTAGGAAAGACCGTGAAATTCGCTAAATGGTCTTCCCGAGTCTATCACTTATTAACGTTCATATGGGGGCCCCGCGTATTTTGTTCTTATACGAGGCTCGTTCTGTTATTTTGAAAGTCTGGTCCTATTAAACGCTATATTCTCTATTTTTGGTTTTTCCCCTAATTATATTACTTCTTTTGTATTTTCAGAACTATGTCTAGGCCTATTATTCCTATTTCCAGGCCTGGACATTTGTGGACTGAATTTTATAGTCCAGTTCACACAACTGGGTTTCAGAAACACAATATATGTGGAAGTAGTTATTCAGAGGCACAGAGATGAATCCAGTTGCATCTGGGCCTATACTATCTATCAAGCCCAAATCAGACGAGAGTAATATAAAGCGAAATCGATATTTCATACAAACACTCATTAAACGATAAATAAATCAACCAATAACATTTTATTTCATAAGCAACTAGAGTACATGTGTATTAACACTAATTCTGAATTCTAATTATCAATCACTCATTGAACTTAAATAATAGACTACTGTCTCATCTACTTTAAACGGTGATACGATGCTTAATAGTGCAAATTGAATTGTTATTAATTACTGATTCTAACTCATACTATTCTGTATCGTTATTAAGCTAAACTAAATGACAGAGCATGCTGTAACTTGATTTACTTATTTCGAATTATCGTAATCTAAGTAAGTGAGATAAGTTGATTGCTGTTTTTAGATTGTTAAGCCTGTTAACTAAGTGAGTTAAGCTCATATATCATCATGTCTTTTTTATCCTAGTTTAACAATGATTATAGTTATATCTACACTACCTCTACACTATCTATCATATTGTTCCAGTCTCATACATATTTAGCTATTACAAATATTCCTATTGAGTTACAGAAGGTCTAATATACAATAAACATAAAATTTATAAAATGCAGCAGGAGATTTCATCTAAACAATTCATAGAATTTTCATTTTTCTTCAATTAGTTGGCAGTTACATTTCTAGATAGAAAATGTGTACCTGATTCAGCAAAGGAAACTTATGAGTCTAAGAAGCAATGCGATGAAGAATAATCAGCGATAACAACAGCAGAACAATAGAAAAACAAATCACAGCAAAGCAGCAATAACAGCCAAGTATAATCTTCAAACCCAGCAATCAAGCAAGCCAGCAAACAGAATTAAGAAATCCAATTAAGTCCAGTAATACAAAACAGCAGAAGACTCTAGTTGAACTTCAGAATTTACACCACTCGACTTAACTCAGAATTTTTACTCTCTATCTATGGTGTATAACCCTTAATTTTGTACCCCAGAATGTTCAACCTCTAATTCAGGCTCAAATGAGGCCTATTTTAAGGTGATTTGGGTGAAATTTTAAGAGGGAAATTCAAAATTCTTATTCTTAGTTCCCTCCTCTTAATTCTCTTATTAGTTACAGTTTGGTACCTTTATTTTAAGCTCGAAATGTCTTCCAACCCTTGCTGGAAGGTTCTAAAGAATTCTTTTTTATTCTATTAAGGGCATATTACTCTGGTGCCCTCACTTGCTAAGGATTATCACAGTTATACCTTTTTACTAGGACTGTTTTACCCTTTATTTTATGGTTAATTACGGAAATACTAAGCATTAAAGTCTGTTTTGTCCCTATAGGCTCTATTAAATTCACAATTATACCATTTCTTATTCCCTTTGTACCCTTATTGTTACTTGTTATTTACGCGACCTGCTAATGGTCAGGGTATCTTAGGTTTATTACCTATTTAACTATTAGCCACTATCCTTTAAATTATGACCTGAATTATATTGCAGAATTAACCACTTTTATTAACTTTAATTAACCAGACTTAGATTGCAAAACTAACCACTCTAATGTTTCAGGAATGGCCATACTAATTATACAGTCCCAAGTTATTTCATTAATAGCCAGACTAGGTCATTTTCAATAATATCCAGATTACTAACTATACTTATCTTTACAGCTATAACCAATACCACAAAGCACAATAGAATTTAACATAGTCTAACATATGAATCAATTACAAATATAGCCAATTTATGTCATTTTGCACGCATAGCCCTAATCATAAATCATTCTTCAATTAACCCGTACTCAGAGGGAAATTTGATAATGGTTGAATCCCAATTAACTAAATTGTAATTTCAGACTAGGCACAGTGAACAAATCAAACATAAAGAAGCATATTCAAAACAAGATTCATGTGTTGAACTTATAAAAAACCCTAAGGAAATAAAACAGATCAGTTATGTGCAAAGAACATGATAGATGAGATTATCATAAACTAATGATAGAAATACTCAGAAGACCAATAGTCAAGAACATGCAAAGATTATATACAGAAGATTTAAAAGACGAACAGTCAAAACCTTCTAGAATCATATACATAAGTCTTAGAAGATAAATAAGAAAAAACATGCAAGAAATCATAAGAGTTTTAGAAGAAAAAAACAGAGAAGGCAAAGAACACTTAGCTTGTAGGATTTGTCTCCTGTTCTTTTCTTTTTTCTTTATTTTATTTCTTTGTTTCTTTTCTTTTTCTTTTCTTTTTCCAGGCTTCAGGAATTCAAACACTTGAAGTCTGATTTTTCCAAATTTTCTCGAATGGGTTTATTTTTTTGGGTTTTTAGTGATAGAAGGGTGTTTTTGGTGTTATTGAGGTATATTTGGGAGTGGGTTGTATTTGGGTGTTCGCCGGAGATAGGGTTCCAGTGAACGTCTTTGCAAAATTCGACCAAATCTAAAGTTATTCGAAGCAAACCAACTACATAGGGTGAAAGATCTCCCTGTATTGGTCATTGGGTGTTAATTTGGAATGTTAAGTCATAGGCTGAAGGTCACCGTCAAAAGCTCTTGTGATCGGACTTTCAAGAACAAGGGGTTTTCTGGTTTTCTAATGTTTTCGGGGAGGTCTTGGTGTGAAAGATTGAAGGGAAAGGGGTTTGAGGTTGGTTGTGGCTGGAAACGGCCATGGATTCAGGCTTGTCTCCATTGGAGACGGCTGAAGAAGATGAAGAAGAAGAGAGAGATAGGAGGCTAGGGTTGTGAATGTGTGTGTGTGTTTGGTCTCTGAACTGAGAGGCGAGGTTTTTATACCTCTTTGGGCCCAGATGATCCTGGTCTTTGGATCATTTATGACCAATGGCCAAGATTAAATCCTATTAGACGTTGTCGTTTCAATTAGTGAGAGATTGCCTGGCCTCCGTTGGATCTTCAAATATGGACGACCAGGATTTATTTAGTATACTGCGTCGTTTAATTATTTTAAGAGACTTAACAGCGTCCGTTTGATCAACTTATTTGGATAGCCAAGATTTAATCCTTTAACGACGCCGTTTCTTTTATATTCAAACAGCCTCATGTGGCCCGTTAGATCAATATATCAACAGTTGATATTTGATTCTTCAATACGCCGTCGTTTTGATTCAGTCTTTGGACTGGACAGTATATTTCCTTTGGGCTGTTTACACTTTGGGCCTGTATTTTGAATTGTGGCCCAATTTAATTGTATTTTATGTATTTCCTCTTGTATTTAATTATTTTCCTTTTGTATTTTATTTTCTCTTTTTGTATTCATTTGCAATTGTTGTTTCTCTTTTATTTTCCAATTTTTTCTAATTATTCTGGTGTTTTATGACATTTTTTGCTATTTTCTTTAATTTTTCCGGTATTTTTGTATTTTCGTGATTTTCTCTGATTTTCCTTATTTTTTGTGACATTTTCTAATTAACTCTTTTTGTAGTTTTTAATTTCAAATTATTTTAATCAAAATCACACAATTATTTCAATTAAACACGTAATTGCACATCAAAAATCGTATTTTATTTTTTATATTGGAATTTGTTTGCTTAGGGCAAAAATCACGTGCTCACAGTGGCAGAGGTGTTAGAGGTAGAGCTCAGGACACCAGAGGTAGGCCAGAGACTGAGTCGTCAGGTGCAGACATTACAGGTACCGATTCTGAATTTTATTAGAAATACTTCAGAGCTATTGTACCCCTGGTCTACATATCCGTACGTGTCTTCCTATTTTGCATCGTACTTGGTTCAGCCTAGTGATCCACTGGGTGTTTCTGTTCATGTGTCTACACCAGCAAGCGATTCTATTGTGGTTGATCGAGTTCATCGGTCATGTATTATAGTGATTGAGGGTCTTGAGACATGTACTGATTTACTGCTCCTAAATATAGTAGACTTCGATATTATATTAGGCGTGGATTGGGCATCTCCATATCATGCTATATTAGATTGCCATGCCAAGGCTGTGACCTTAGCTCTACCGAATTTGCCTCGTATAGAGTGGAAAGGATTTTCTGGTCACACAAGCTACAATGTTATTTCTTATGTTAAGGCTCATCTTATAGTTGAAAAAACGGGTTTCATTAGACCTCGTGTTACACCGTGGGGTGCGCCGGTATTATTTCTAAAGAAGAGAGATGGTTCGATGTCAGTGTGCGTTGATTACCAGCAGTTAAACAAGGTGACTATCAAAAATAAATATCCACTCCCGCAAATTGATGATTTGTTTGATCAGCTTCAGGGTGAAAAGGTCTTTTCGAAGATAGACTTGAGATCTGGCTATCATCAGCTGAAGATTAGGGCATCTAATGTCCCTAAGACAGCATTCCGCACTCGGTACGGACATTATGAATTTCCTGGTCATGTCTTTTGGGTTGACAAATACCCCAGTAGCCTTTATGGAAATGATGAACCGAGTGTTCTGGCCTTATTTTGACTTATTTGTAATAGTCTTCATTGATGACATATTAATATACCCCCACAGTCAGGAGGAGCATGTGCAGCATCTCAGAGTGGCTCTGCAGACTCTCATAAATAGCCAACTATATGCAAAATTTCCAAAGTGTGAATTTTGGCTAAGTTCAGGTGCATTCCTGCGTCATATTGTGACGGCATCAGGTATTCCAGTTGATCCAAAAAAGATTAAGGAAGTCAAGAACTAGCCTAGACCGACATCAGCCACAGAGACTCGAAATTTTTTAGGATTAGCAGGTTATTATCGGCGATTCGTGGAGGGGTTTTCATCTATTACAACCCCACTGACCAGATTGGCATATAAAGGTGTTCAGTTGGAATGGTCAATGTCACACCTCCCTTTTTACTACCCCCAGGGGCTTTGTACCAATCCATTTGGAAAGATACGTAGGGTATACCTCAATGTTCAAATACCGAAGAAGGATATAACAACAAAGAGGAAGGAGTTTTTCCTTATAAAGGACAATCGGTTTGGGATTTTTATTTAATTTTCAGAGTCGCCACTTAGGAAGATAGTGGTGTCCCAAGTCACCAGTTAATCCCGAATCCGAGGAAGTTAACTCTATTATTACAGTCCGCGAAACAGAAACATGGATAAGGAACTGTGTTAACCCGGGAGAAGGTGTTAGGCATTCCCGGATTCCATGGTTTTAGCACGGTCGCTCAACCGTCGTTCTCAATCTCACTTGACTTGTTATACATTTTAAACAATATGTATGTGTTCTCACTTTTAATATTTTTAAGAATTACGACGTTGCGAAAATGTACTTTGAGTCACACCGCAACCAGTACGCCTGTGACCTTTAGTACATTTCGTGTCACGACCCAAACTGGAGGACCATGACTAGCACCCGACCATACTTGCCGAGCACCAACGTACATTTTATCTAACCTTCTTTATTATCTTTTAGGGCTGATGAGACCAATATAAATGGTAGACATGGATCATGGACAATCAACAATAAAATATGATTGTATGAACCTACATAACATGGGATGACCAGACAATCAAGAAACTATATACATATGGTACAAGCTACCACGCTAAAATGAAAGACTATACAACAAAAACCAGCACCAAACTATACATCAGTCCACACTTGTCTATGAGTCTCTAAAGGAACATAAGTGCTGCAACATAGCTGGAACAAGGCCCCGACATACCCATAATGTCTATAACAAAAATGCATACCAAGACCAAGGCAAGTCCGGAGAAGGGATCTCGCCAATCACCGCTGAACCGGACAACCTACTGTGATGGGGGAGCTGCACCTGCCTGTCTATCAGGACCTGCAGCATGACATGCAGCGTCCACAAACAAAAGGACGTCAGTACGAATAAAGTACTGAGTATGTAAGGCAGAGAACCATAAATACGAACAGTAATGTAAGCAGGGATAGAGAATATACAACCTGTAACATCTGAGTACCGCTGAGGGCTACTAACATGAAATGCATGATACATATGTATAAATATATAATCTTTTAAAACATACGTCTCTGTGAGCATCATCATCATCATCATATCGTACCCGGCCGTAATAGGCTCGGTAAAAACGTACCCGGCCATTATAAGGCTCGGTAGAATCGTACCCGGCCACGTGGAGCTCGGTAAAACCCAACTGATCAGTGGTTGCACAATAGGTGCCGTACCCAGCCAACTATAGCGCGGCTCGGTAGAGTAAAATAGATACATATATATAATGCATGCTCGACTCATAGAATCACCTTGTAGACCTTTCGGAGTGACGTAAGGTCGGTATCCTATGTACACCTTATTAGGACTAACTCTTCACTATAAACCTTATAGGAATCAAGAAGTACCAACAAGATTGATAACATAAGAATAAGAGAAGCAACATCAACATCAATCGTTCCATAAGAGGGGAAACAATGTAAGTACTGCTTAGCTTCTAAGAATAGAGTATCTTTGGAAGCTCATTCATTACATTATGTACAATCGGAGTCGTGAAAAAGATGGAAAGGGATAGCCACACATACCTTGTATATACTTCCACAACCTCAAGCTATGCAAACGTCACGACTCCTTAGTCTACAATAGGAGAAATGACACTATCGTTAACGTTTAAGCGTCGCAACTATAATGTACCAACCACAACCTATTTTGTGATGAAACGGACAGCACCTCCCCTATATATATGACTTCACACCATTCAAAACAATCACCGAACAGCCTAAATAACATCAATAATAAACATATTGAGCCTCCCAAAACAGTCCACACACAACCTAATCACATCATACATACGACGGCCACTATAGTCGTATCAAACGACCCAAAAATATTACGAAGAACTAGCAGACCACAACCCAACATATATATGGTGTTTCTCCACACCCTGCCTCCTCCAAAACTCCACAAAACAGTAATAAAAAACGCAGCCCAACAGCAACACAAAATAGTCCACAAAACAGTCCGCTACAAGTGAATAACTTGAACTCACGGCTTCCGATCACCGTCCCGTGAGTTCTTATGTGTATATAATGAATTACCATGAATTCACAGCAGAATAAATGTATGAAATATAGCAGTAAACTCACCTTACTTGTTGGATAACTCAGCCTTTATCTTCAAACTCTAGTGTTTACCCCCAATTTGAACTTGAAAGAGAGGGAAAATCAATTAGGGTTTGTGGATAATTTTTGGGAGGAAGTTTGCAGGGTTTTAGGTCTGGTTATTTGTGAAATATAATGAGGGATATATTGCAGAAGATAAGCCTTTTAATGGGCTCCTTTTCTGACCCGAAATTTCCTCTTTTGGGCCGACATTTAACCAAGTAGCTGACCCACCTACTTGTCACCTAGCAGCGTGTGCAGTTTCACGTAAATGTCTATATCTCTCTATTCCAAAGTCGTATTGATAAACGGTTTAATGCATTGGAAAATAGACTCATAGATATTCAATTTGGTGGGTATATCACTCCGTAATTCCAAGTATATTGGGATAAATCGTAATAACATTTGACCTAAAGTTTAAGTAAAACTATGAACCTAAGTTGCAACAACTTTTGTCGACTTTTGTTTCATAACTCGTTTGACTTCAAGACTTATGATACGGATATTATATGATTCAAATACCTTAAATCATGACCTCCTAAGTATATTAAGCATCTATAGGTTTACCCAAAAGTACCAGTTACAACATCCTTGATTCGTTTAACTTCTAATACTTGTTAATCACCCTTATGCACCCTTGTATCACTCAAGATTAATCGGATTAACTTCTTATCATCTCAAGGATAATTCCTTCTTGGATTTGTGTTAACTAACTTATGGCATGAACTAACGTGTGTGGATATGGGTTGTAACATTTCGGCTTCGCCGGGATTTGGGATTTGAGTCGCACCAAGTTCACACTCGTATTTAAGGAAAGTATATTAAACCGTGCCTAATAATGTCTAACGGCTTTTAAGTCTTTTGGGAGAAGCTATGGAATTCACTATTAGCTTTCCCGAATCTATTTACGTCTTGTTACTTCATCACTAAAGGGGGCCCCACTATTTGGTGTTCGTGTGAGGCTCATCCTGGTTAAATTTTATATAGTTCAAACCTATTGTTTCGCTATATTTTCTATTCTGGTTTTTCCTTAGCTGTTTATATTCCATTATAATTTCAGAATCGGACCCAGGCCATTGTCATTTCCATTATTGGGCCTGGGCCTCTGCACCCATACTTAATAGGTCACTGAATCTGTGCGGGTCATAGTGACCCAGACTATCTTCAGGCTTTCATTCAACAGCCCATTTCGCTTCATACTATAGTTCAGGCCTGCGTTGTGTATTAGGCCCAAACCGAATTGAGATAATAATAACGAAAGTAAAAATGCAGAATTCATAGTAAAAGAGACATACAGATTTAAGAATGAAATAAAATTACTTTTTATTTATCAGAAGAGAAAATTACTGTACAAGATGATCAATATTAATTCTAGATAGCAAACCAGCTAGTGTATATGAGAGCCAACTACCTTTTACCCCTTTTTTGTTTTCTGTTAAATGACTTATACCAATATTGAAATTATTTAACTAAGATATTATGAGAAAAGTGGTTTAACTATGTAAGACATTATCTAACTAAACAATTCAATTACTTACTATGATAACTTGATTATCTAAGGCTAAGTGTTTCAATGACATATGCACAATTACACTACTGATTATACTACGACTTTAGCCCATCCAGTGTTACTAACCCAGCCGCAAATGAATTTTTGCTTTACTATTTTCTCTTTTAAAACTCATTCACCTCTAGATACTGATCTACGAATCTGATTAATTATGTGAGTGTTTTTATATTACTACTGTGAGAGAGCTATTATCGATTTAGACTTTAGTTAATTAACTTCTTTTAAGAGTTTTACTTACTTTAACTAAGTGATATACTATCTACGGTTATACTACTACTATCATTCTATCTATTACATTGTTTTTGTTTGATTTTTCTACTTATACATACCATACTACATTAACAAATTACAGATCTAGACTATACTAAACTATTAATGAAAAGTAAGACAAAATACAGAATAGCAGTGATAAGTTTAAACTTGAACTCCATTTCATCAACATTCAGTATTACATTGCAGCGATCATAGTATGTACCTGATTCAGCAAAAGGAGATTAATGAGTTCTAGGGGAATAGGAGTAAGCAACAGCAACAGACTTAACAAGCAAGAGCAACAATGTAGGATTGAATTCCAAATGAGCAACACAACACAGCAAACGACAGATATGAAACCCAGAAGAAGTCGAGCAGAAATCCCCACAAACGAACAACTTAAACAGTAATTCTCACTCGAAAATTGTAGAAAACTATTTGCTATAGCTAGTGTATTGCACTCTAAATTTTTCTATGTGAAAAAACAGCCCTTAATCAGTCTTAGAAGAGGGTATTTATAGGTGAAGATGGGCAGAATTTGGGGGAAAAGAATAGGGATTAATCCCAATAGATCTACACTTTACACCCCAATTCAGTTAAAAGATCCCTTCCAGCATGTGCTGGAAGGTTCTTTTTGATTCTATTCTGAAACTTTTACCAAAGTGTCCCTACTTGTTATTGATTTTTACTGATTTCCCTTTTTAGTGAGACCATTATACCCTTAAATCTCGGCAAAATTGCAGAAATCAGGAGCACAAATGTCTCCTATATAACTATATGCTCTATTTAATCTACCATTTAACCATTTTAAGTTTCCTATATGCCCCTAAGGACATGGCTGAATTACCCGACCTACCTAGGTCAGGTTTTCAGCATTTTTAACCTTATTTAACTAAGGGCCAATCCTTTCATTAGTATTTAAGGACTGGCCAACTTTTGACTTAAGGAATTATTTCAATTTTAACCATTTTTGCTTCATTTTCTGTTAATTAAGAACTTTATTTCATTTTTAAGCTAATTATAGGACTAGCCTGCTTTATTGTTCTATTTGAACTATTTAACATTTGGTCAGTCTCAAGTTTAGACTTGGCTTTTGCAATTGAAGCCGGTTACTGAACACATGCCTGGCTAAGACCTTTGCAGGTCTAGCCACCTGTGACTCATGGCTTAATTAGGGCCTTGGTAAATCTAAATTTCATACTTAACCAATTATTACACAACTAGCCCATTTAAGGGTTGGCCAGTGTGTGAAAGACCTAGCAGAGTTGGTCAATTGCAAAATTGACCACTCTTGGTCACTTATTAAACTTATAGCCTATTTTTGTGATTTTCAATTTTAATCTTATCTTACTATATGTTTTCAGAATTAACCACTTGTGAATCCTAGTACTACTGCAGCTATAACCAAATCCCCTATGTCTGATAGGCATTAACAATGCTCATACTAACATAAAATCATTACAAACTTAGCCATTTCAACAGACAATTGCACACATAGCCAAATGAAATCAAACTTGTTCATCAATTAATTAAAACTCAGAGAAAAGTTGGATAATGTTGAATCTCAATCAATTAGATTTACAGACTTAGTTTCAATAGCAAAGTGTCAATTAAACATCAAGCAGGCTTAGTTACAACCATTTTTATGTTGAATGAATCACTGAAAAACCCAAAACACACTTAAAATTCATTGATATAAGCACATCAGGACTAAATCCCACAAAACAGTAAGGGAATTGAGACATGGTCTACCCAAACAAAAGAACAATTAAACTATCATGACATGGCTCTAACAGAGTAAACAACAATGATAAAAATCAGAACCAACCGATCTAAACTTTCCAAAGACTAACCCTAATCTAACACATGCGGATGAACAGATAAGAAATGTGAAGATGAACAGGAAAGACATGAAGCATAAATGAAGAAAAATCCCTAATCTATCATATGAAATGACAGAAATGAGAATCAGAATCACTGAACCAGGTTTCCAAATATCAACCCCAATCTTAAACATGCCAGTTAGCAGATAAAAGAACAGAAGAGATATTGTAAACCAACATCAAAGAAAAATCCCTAGTATAAACAGGAGATGAAAAAGAATGAGAATCAAACGGCTAAACTAGATTTTCAAGATCAAACCCAAAACTAAAACATGCAAATTAACAAAAGAACAGAAAAGATATTGAAAACCATGTCCGGAGTTTCAAGAACAAGGGGGGTTTCTGGGTTGGTTTTAGGTTATGGGGTGTGGTTTGTGGAGGAGAAAGAGAATATGAGAGCGGTGGTGAAGGGAGTGGCCAGAGACCACCATGAAAGGCGGTGGCCTCCATGGCCGGCGTAGATGAAGAGAAGAAGAAGAAAAAGACAAGCAGAGGCGGTTAGGGTTTTGTTGAGTGTATAATGGTCGGTCTCTACTGAGACCAAAGCCATATATACTCGGAGCCTTCAAGGTGATCCTGGCCGTTAGATCAATGATGATCAACGGTCAGGGCTTGGCCTAATCAAACGATGCCGTAAAGGCCACAGGTCTCCTCCGTAGGATCATCTGGATTGGACGGTTGAGATCAAGTCTCTCATATTAATTATCCGCCTAAATTCAACTAAACATTTCAGCCGTTAGATTAATGAAATTGAGTGGCCAAGATCTCTTCAGCTTAAAATAGCGGACCGGATCCCTTGGGCCAACAATTTGAACTGTATTTGGCCCAGTTCTTATTGTACTTATATATTTTTTTGTATTTGTTGGTATTTTTAATTATTTTGAGGTAATTTCTTTTTTTGTATTTTCATTTTTTCTCTTTGTATTATCTAAATTAATTAATTTCCTACCTTCACTAATTTTTTTTACATTTTTTGGTAGGTTTTTTCTATTTTTCTATATTTTCCGCTATTAACACTATTTTTTGTTGATTTTCTTTTCTTTTAAAACTAATTAATTAAAAATGCAGGTATTTCTTATATATATTTTTATTTTTTCTAATTTTTAATATTATTCAAACACACAAAATATATCTAATTTCATAAAAATCATGCAATTGCACTCAAAAATATTATTTATTTAAATTTTGGAATTTATTTGCTTAGTGCAAAAATCACGTGCTCACAGCTGCCCCTCTTTGCTAGGGAACACAAAGAGTTTCAGTGCAAAGACAAGTGAGCAGTAATGAGAGATTTTTGCACATAGGCATATTTCGTGAAAGCATTTTTGAAAACCTTTTGACCGCACCCTGCTTTAGAGGTTACCTACATATCCTGGGCTAAATAGGAATCAGGTCAGTGTAGTTCGGGAAGGTCTGGCAGTTAGAAACCACCAGACTTACTATTGCATTGACACTGTTGAGACTTGGTGACCTGATATCCAGGTGGGCGCCTGATGCATGAAATGCAGATGCAGAAAAAGTATTCCCTTGTTATCTAGGTGGGCGCCTGATGCTTGAAATGCAGATGCAGAAAAAGTATTCCCTTGTTATCCAGGTGGGCGCATGATGCATGAAATGCAGATGAAGAAAAAATATTCCCTTGTTATCCAGGTGGGCGCCTGATGCATGACATGCAGATGCAGAAAAAGTATTCCCTTGTTATCCAGGTGGGCGCCTGATGCATGAAATGCAGATGCAGAAAAATATTCCCTTATTATCCAGGTGGGCGCCTGATGCATGAAAAAATGCGAATGCAGAATAATTCCCTCTGTTTGATAACTCGGGTATGGATTTAGAAGCTGATACCTTCTTGCTGTTTTTTGTATTTTCTTGCTTGAATGATTCTCGTCCATGGATTCCTCCATTTATTGCCGAACTTTCTTTTTAGTGTTTTCTATCTTTCCACATTGGTCACATTCACTTTAAAGCGATTAGTGACGATTTGTTCCTGTCTAAATCACAAAACAAAATTTATTAGATATAAGCTGCTGGCAACTGGCATCTGCCGCCCTGCCTTCTATTGCTTTTCTCTTTTGCTTTTCTCCCACTGTGTGGTCTTTCAGTTGACTACCTTCTGCAAGCTCTTTTTGTATTTTCTTGTTTATTCACTTTTTGTTTTCTTTTGTTTTGGCTCTGTTTGCCAAACTCCTTTATTCCTTTTCAACATTTTCTTTTCTGATCCAGTGTTATTTCAGCTCTTATCATCAGGAGCTGGTAGTTAGCTCTCAAAAGACAAACAATGAAATGCAGATAAAGGAATCTCAAAGGGGTAAGGGTGTTTCGGAGAAGTGGTAGAACTTATCTGGGTGTGTCTACTGATTCTGTTGACCATGCCATGTATTTAAACTCCAACACAGTTCGTTCAATCCATTATTCTGACTCCAAATTGCTTTCGACCCAAACCGATCCTATTTTTTGTTGCCTTTTCTCTCTTCCCGTAATAATCCTTACGATCGCCTTATGGTGCCTTGAAAGGTTTTCACCAATAAGACTCTCTCATTTATTCTCTCAGCCTCACAATCGCTCTGCCGTGCCGTTAAAGGTTTTCACTGACAAGACTCTCTCATTTTATTTCTCTCAACCTTACAATCGCCTCACGGTGCCGGTTAAGGTTTTCACCGATGAGACTCTCTCATTTTTTTTTTCATTTTCCATTTTTCCTTTTGTCTTTTGTTTTTTTGTATCACTGATGTTGTCCAATGTTTTGTTCTTCCTTTATTTCATTGCATTTGTTACTTTCTTGAAATTGATCAGAAGGTCTTTCTTTGGACTGTAACGTGGCTTTTGGATGGGTTAAGAAAGTAAGGTAAAAAGGCTCAAAATTTACGAGGGTTTTAAAATATTTACAACTCTCGGAATAATAAAACATAACTTCTGCCCCAGTTTCAATATGTGGGGAATTTTTTGGATTTTTCCTTTATTATGACTGAACCTCAGTGAGGCTGCCTACGTACCCTTTCGGGATCAAGTCAGACGTAGTTCATTCTACGCCATCAATTTATGAATTTCTTTTGACTTTTCCCGATTTCTTTGTCTTTTTTTTTTTCTCTTTTTTTTTCTTTTTTTTTTTCTTTTTCTCTCCTTTTCTCTCTCTTTTTTTCATTTTTCTTTACTTGCTACTCTTCTTTTTGTCATAAGCAATTTTGAGAGAGGGGTATGAAAGAATATATCGAAAATGGCTCAAGGGGGCTGACAATGGATAAAGTGTTTGGATAGAGAATAAAATGCCTTCATCATTTCAATTCCAAAATCACAACAAAATACAATCATACAATTGAAAAAGGGATCATACATAGTATCTTTTGACTGCATCTGAGTTGATAGCAGTCTCTACGCACTTCCCTTCAATGTATGTCAAATATAATGCCCCATTGGACAACACCCGTGATACCATAAATGGTCCCTTCCAGTTTGGCGCGAATTTGCCCTTTGCCTCAGCCCAATGCGGTAAGATACGCCTCAATACAAGTTGTCCAACTTCAAACTTCCGAGGACGCACCTTCTTATTATACGCTCTGACCATTCTTTGTTGATACAATTGCTCGTGGCAAATTGCTGCCAACCTTTTCTCGTCAATCAGACTTAATTGTTCCAACCGGGCTTTTACGCATTCTTCGTCATCTATTCCAGCTTCAGCTATGATTCGTAATGACGGTATCTCTATTTTCGCGGGTATAACAGCCTCTGTCCCATACACCAATGAATAGGTTGTGGCGCCGATAGAAGTGCGCACTGTTGTGCGATAACCCATAAGAGCAAAAGGTAATTTCTCGTGCCATTGTCTGGACTCTTCCACCATTTTCCTAAGGATCTTCTTTATATTCTTGTTTGCAGCTTCTACTGCACCATTTGCCTTTGGCCTGTATGGTGTTGAGTTACGATGTGTGATCTTAAATCTCTGGCAAGCTTCTGCCATGAGGTGACTGTTCAGATTGGCCCCGTTATCTGTGATGATTACCTTGGGAATTCCAAACCAGCATATAATATTTTCATGCACAAAATCCACCACAGCTTTCTTCGTCACCGCCTTGAATGGCTTTGCCTCAACCCACTTAGTGAGGTAATCAATCGTGACCAAAATGAATCTATGTCCATTGGAAGCTGCAAGCTCTATCGGTCCGATAACATCCATGCCCCATGCAACAAATGGCCAGGGTGCAGACATCGTATGCAATTGATAGGGCGGGGAGTGGATTAGATCTCCATGTACTTGGCATTAGTGGCATTTTCTCACATACCTGATACAGTCTCGTTCCATGGTGAGCCAATAGTACCCGGCTCTCAGAATCTTCTTTGCTAAGATATATCCACTTATATGGGGTCCGCAATCTCCAGCATGCACCTCAGTCATAATCTTATCAGCTTGTTGCGTATCCACACATCTCAACAATCCCAGGTCTGGTGTTCTTTTATATATGATTCATCCACTAAGGAAAAAGCCATTCGCCAAGCGTCTTACAGCTCTCTTCTGATCTCCGGTGGCTTACTCTGGGTATTTACCTGCCTTCAGGTATTCCTTGATGTCGTGATACCACGGTTCTCCATCCAACTCTTTTTCCACAGCAAAATAGTAAGCATTCTGATCATGTACCTGGATCTGAAGTGGATCTACATAGGCTTTTTCCGGATGATGTAACATAGATGATAGTGTGGCCAGAGCATCTGCAACTTCGTTGTGCATTCTTGGGATATGTTTGAACTCTATGGATTGGAATCTTTGGGACAACTCATGTAAACAATACCGATAATGTATCAATTTCAAATCTCTTGTATCCCATTCTCCCTGAATTTGATGTATCAAAAGATCCGAGTCACCCATGACCAAAATCTCTTGAACACACATGTCTATTGCCATCCTCAATCCTAATATACATGCCTCATATTTGGCATATTGTTGGTAGAGAAAAATTGAAGCTGAAAGGTAACGGGATATTGTTGACCCATTTCTGAAATAAGCACTGCTCCAATACCAACTCCCTTACTGTTGACGGCTCCATCGAAATACATCTTCCATCCTGGTTTTTCACTCTGTTCTATTTCTTCGACATTCATTGCCTCCTCATCCGGAAAATATGTCTTTAGTGGCTCATACTCATCATCCACTTGATTCTCTACCAAGTGATCTGCAATTGCCTGCGACTTCTTCGCCATACGTGTTACATAAATGATGTCAAATTGTCACGACCCGGATTTTTCCCCAATATCGGGATCGTGATGGCGCCTACTCGTGGTAGCTAGGCAAGCCACTGTATTCATACTATCCTATTCTTAACACAATTTTAATTAAATAAATGCGGATGCTTTATCGAAATGGAAATAATAAATCACGAGGTAAAAATCATACTGAAATCCTCTACCCAAGACTTGGAGTCACCAACTCACAAACGACTATGGAATACTACACATAAAAGTCTGAAGGAAATATAACATAATTCTGTTTGTCTCGGAACAATGAGACTACAGCTATTAACATAAATACAGAAAGAGACGCCGGGCCTGCGGACGTCTGCAAGCTACCTCGGTCCCAAATATAATCAACTCCCACGCAATCTATTTACTGCTGCTGCTGCTCCTGATCGTAACCTGGACCTGTGCAAAAACGCACAGAAGTGTAGCATCAGCACAACCGACCCCATGTGCTGGTAAGTGCCTGGCCTATCCCGGCGAAGTAGTGACAAGCCTAGGACCAGACACCCACATAAACCCGTGCAATTCAATATATATATGTGTACCACAAAATAACAAGAAATAATCAAGTATTAACACCATAAGGAATATCTTAAAGAATTCAACAATTAACCACAGTTAATAATTTCACAAGGAAAAAAAACAAAGTGTAATGTAAACACAAATAATATCAATTCAAGGAATAGCAAACAGTTGCACGGCATCACCCTTCGTGCTTTTACTCTCATCCTCACATCCATAGTACGGCATGATCCTTCGTACATGGTTCAATAATAGAGCACGGCATGATCCTTCGTGCATAATCAATAATAGGGCACGGCATGATCCTTCGTGCATAATCAATAATAAACATGGCACGGCATGATCCTTCGTGCATAATCAATAATAAACATGGCACGGCATGATCCTTCGTGCATAATCAATAATAAACATGGCACGGCATGATCCTTCGTGCATAATCAATAATAAACATGGCACGGCATCACCCTTCGTGCATTATCTCTCTTCCTCACCCAAATAACAATCACAGTTAAGGGCAAAGAAAGAAACAGTAATTCATAAACCGTCCCATCAAGGGAAATCAATAATTTTCTTCACAACAAGTCCTAACAAGGAAGAATAATAATAATTCATCTGTAATATATCTCAAATAATCATTTTTCCAACGACTCACGGTCATACTAGACGCCAGTGTATGGATACTCGTCACCACAGCCCATACACCGCACTCGATCACATAACACATAACACATAATCCTATTCCCTCAAGCTAGGATAGAACAAACACTTACCTCGAAAGTTTACGAACGATTCAATCCGTAGCAATGCCTTTTCCTTTTGAATTTGACTCCAATCCAATCGTATCTATACACAATTGATTTAATATCATCAATTCTACTTAACAAACTAGTTCATATTGCTAAAATATGGTTTTTACAACATTCTGCCCGGAATAGTAAAAACCGACCCCGGGCCCACATAATCGAAACTCAAGTTTCGAACCAAAATAATTTCACCCAATCTTCCATGAGTTCAAATATACAATTTGTTCTTAAGTTCGACTCCAAAACGAGGTCTAAATCGCAAATTCTTTGAAAGCCCTAACTATACCCATTTCTCCAATTTTCAACCAATTTATACATGTTTAAGCCTAAGGATTTGATTGATGTTGATGAAAAATGAAGAAAACGAGTTAACAATACTTACCCAATGAACTTTGATGAAGAAATGCCTCAAAATCGTCTAAAATGCTGTGGAGAAAGGGTTTGAACAGAAATGGGATTTTTATCCCGTTTCTGTTCTGTCCTCTGTATTAAATTCACTGGGCGAAATTTTTGTTCTACGCGATCGCGTGAATTGGGTCGCGATCGCGGAAGGCAATGGTTCAACACTACGCGATCGCGTGGATAATGCTCCGATCGCGTAGAAGAATTTCGCTGGGTGGCTCATTTGTACTACGCGATCGCGTGAAAAGGGCCGCGATCGCGTTGAAGGAAAATGGGAAGCTACGCGATCGCGTGAAGGAGGCTGCGATCGCGTTGAAGAAAGACGTAAAGCTTCGCGATCGCGTGAAGACAGCCGCGATCGCGTTGAGTATCGAGACAAGGCAGTGCGATCGCGTGAACAAGTCCGCGATCGCGTAGGGTAAAATATCCGTGTAAAAATTGCAGAAAATCTGCTGGTTTTCTAAGTCCAAAAACACCCCGAACCCCCTCCGAAACACTCCCGAGCCCTCGGGGCTCCAAACCAAATATGTACACTAACTCAAAAACATCATACGAACTTGCTCGCGCGATCAAATCGCTAAAATAACATCAAAATCAATGAATTGAGCCTTAAAGCTCAAGAATTCTTTAAGATTTCATAATTTCCAAACTTTCCAATTTAAGGCCGAAACACGTCAAACGACGTCCGTTTTCAACCAAACTTTACAGGAAGCGCTTAACCAATATATATGACCTGTACCGGGCGTCGGAACCAAAATACGAGCCCGATACCAGTACTTTTTAATCAAAATTCAGTTTCATTTTCCTTAAACATTTTCGTAAAACAATTTAACAGAAAAATTCTTTTACCGGGGTTCTAGACCTCGGATTTCAATTCCGGACATATGCCCAAGCTCCATATTTTTCTACGGATTTTCTGAAATAGTCAAATCACGGATCCGGGTCCGTTTACCAAAAATGTTGACCAAAGTCAACCATATCAATATTAATATCAAAATTCTTCTACTTTTTCACATATTTCACATATTTCAACATAAATCCTTTTCCAGCTTTGTGCCCGGACTGTGCACGCAAATCGAGGCAACTATAAATGAGGTTTTCAAGACCTCAACAGCTCGGAATGATTAAATAAACAAGTGATGACCCTTTGGGTCGTCACAATCTCCACCTCTAAAACAACCGTTCGTCCTCGAACGGACAAAAGAAAGAAGTACCGAGTCAGGAAACAAGTGTGGGTAACGGCTCCGCATATCAGACTCGGACTCCCAGGTCGATGCCTCGGGAGGCTGACCTCTCCACTGAACACGCACAGAAGGATAACTCTTCGACCTCAACTGTCGAACCTGCCGGTCTAGAATGGCTACCGGCTCCTCCTCGTAAGATAGATCATTGTCCAATTGGACAGTACTGAAGTCTAACACATGTGTGGGATCGCCGTGGTATCTCCGAAGCATAGATACATGAAAAACTGGATGCACGGCTGATAAGCTAGGCGGCAAAGCTAATCTGTAAGCCACCCCTCCCACTCCGTCTAGAATCTCAAATGGACCAATATACCTAGGGCTGAGCTTGCCCTTCTTCCCAAACCTCATCACGCCCTTCATAGGCGACACCCGGAGCAATACTCGTTCACCAACCATGAAATCTACATCTCGAACCTTACGATCCGCATAAGTCTTTTGCCTAGACTGAGCTGAACGCAATCTCTCCTGAATTGTCTTGACCTTATCCAAGGCCTCCTGAACTAAGTCTGTACCTAACAACCGAGCCTCTTCCGGTTCAAACCATCCAACCGGTGATCGACATCGCCTACCATACAACGCCTCATACGGAGCCATCTGGATGCTAGACTGGTAACTGTTATTGTAGGCAAACTCTGCTAATGGCAAAAACTGGTCCCACGAGCCTCCGAAATCAATAACACAGGCTCGAAGCATGTCCTCTAGAATCTGAATAGTCCTCTCGGACTGGCCATCCGTCTGAGGATGAAATGCTGTACTCAACTGAACCTGGGTGCCTAACTCCTGCTGGACCGCTCTCCAGAACTGCGAGGTAAACTGCGTACCCCGATCAGAGATAATAGATACTGGCACCCCATGGAGACGAACAATCTCCCTAATGTAAATCTCCGCTAACCTCTCCGACGAGTAGGAGACAGATATTAGAATAAAGTGTGCTGACTTGGTCAGCCTATCAACAATGACCCAAATAGCATCAAATTTCCTCCGAGTCAAAGGAAGTCCAGTAACGAAATCCATAGTGATCCGCTCCCATTTCCACTCGGGAATTTCAATCCTCTGGAATACACCACCAGGTCTCCGGTGCTCATATTTCACCTGCTGACAATTTAGACACCGAGCGACATACGCAATGATATCTTTCTTCATTCTGCGCCACCAATAGTGCTGCCGTAAGTCCTGGTACATCTTCGCGGCGCCTGGGTGAATAGAATACCGCGAACTGTGGGCCCTCGCTAAGATCAACTCTCGAATTCCTTCGACATTGGGCACACAAACTCGACCCTGCAATTTCAATACTCCATCATCATCTAGATTTACCTGTGTGGCACCTCCCCGCTGTACTGAATCTCTTAACTCGCGCAAATGAGGATCATCAAATTGCCTCTCACGGATACGCTCTAATAATGAAGAACGAGTGACCGTGCAGGCTAACACTCTGCTAGGCTCAGAAATGTCTAATCTCACGAACCGGTTGGCTAAGGCCCGGACATCTAGAGCTAATGGTCTCTGATTGACCGGAATATATGCAAGACTACCCATGCCGGCATACTTTCTACTCAATGCATCGGCCACCACATTGGCCTTACCTCTGGGTGATATAATATAGTAACATCATAGTCTTTTAGCAACTCTAACCATCTCCGCCGTCGTAGATTCAACTCCTTCTGTTTGAACAAGTACCGTAGGCTTTTGTGATCGGTGTACACCTCACATGTCACACCATATAGATAATGCCTCCGGATTTTTAAGGCATGAACCATTGCTGCCAGCTCAAGATCATGAACTGGATAATTCTTCTCATGTATCTTTAATCGCCTCGAAGCATAAGCGATAACCTTACCATCCTGCATCAATACCGCTCCAAGCCTCGTACGAGATGCGTCACAATAAACTGTATAAGGCCCTGTACCTGTAGGTAGTACCAACACCGGTGCGGTGGTCAAGGCCGTCTTGAGCTTCGAAAGCTCGCCTCACACTCCTCCGACCACCGAAACTGAACACCCTTCTGGGTCAACCTGGTCATCGGGGCCGCAATAGAAGAAAACCCTCTACAAAACGACGATAAGTAACTCGCTAATCCCAAGAAACTCCGTATCTCGGTCACTGAAGCCGGTCGAGGCCAATTCTAGACTGGCCTCAATCTTCTTTGGGTCTACCCGAATACCTTCCACGGATACAATGTGACCCTAAATGCTACCGAACTCCACCAGAACTCACATTTTGAAAATTTGGCATATAGCCGATTATCTTTCAGAGTCTGAAGAACCACTCTGAGGTGCTGCTCGTGCTCTTCCCGGCTGCGGGAGTACACCAGGATGTCATCTATGAAGACTATCACGAACAGATCTAAGTAAGGCCTGAATACTCGATTCATCAACTCCATGAATGCTGTTGGGGCATTGGTCAACCCGAAGGACATGACCAAGAACTCATAATGCCCATATCTAGAGCGAAAGGCTGTCTTAGGAATGTCAGCCGCCCTGATCTTCAGCTGATGGTAGCCTGACCTCAAGTCTATCTTAGAGAATACCCTCGCTCCCTGGAGCTGGTCAAACAAATCATCAATCCTCGGCAGTGGATACTTATTTTTGATAGTCACCTTGTTTAACTGCCGGTAATCAATACACATTCGCATCGAGCCATCCTTCTTCTTTACAAATAATACAGGTGCTCCCCAGGGGGAAACACTGGGCCTGATAAAACCCTTCTCAAGAAGGTCCTGCAACTGATCTTTCAACTCTTTTAGTTCCGGCGGGGCCATACGATAGGGTGGAATAGAGATGGACTGAGTGCCCGGTGCCAAATCAATACAGAAGTCAATATCCCTATCGGGTGGCATGCCCGGCAGGTCTGAAGGAAAAACCTCCGGAAACTCCCGTGCAATAGGGACCGACTCGATGGAAGGAACCTCTGCGCTGGAATCACGAACATAAGCCAAATAAGCTAGACACCCCTTCTCGACCATACGTCGAGCCTTAACATAAGAAATAACAGTGCGAACGGAGTGGCTTGAGGTACCCTTCCACTCTAATCGGGGTGATTCTGGCAAGGCTAAGGTGACAGCCTTAGCATGACAATCAAGAATAGCATGGTATGGGGACAACCAGTCCATCCCCAATATGACATCAAAATCTACCATATCCAAGAGCAACAGATCAACACGGGTCTCCAGACCCCCAAATATAACTACGCACGCACGATGCACCCGATCGACTACAATAGAGTCACCCACTGGCGTAGCCACATAAACTGGAATATCCAGAGCATAGCTGGGCACGACCAAATACGGTGCGAAGTAGGAAGACACATAGGAATATGTAGATCCAGGGTCAAATAATACCGAAGCACCTCTCGCCACACACAAGAATAGTACCCGTAATCACAGCATCCGATGCCTCTGCCTCGGCCCGGCCGGTAAAGCATAGAAACGGGGATCCGCACCTCCCTCCGAGCCGCGTCTCTAGGACGACCATCAACCGGCCGACCTCTACCTCTCGCCGGTCGGTCTCCACCTCTACGGTCTCGACCTCCACCTCTATAATCTCTACCCCCGTCTCTGGCTGGCTGGGCAGGCTGAGGGTCAGCTGGGGCCTGAATCATAGGACGAGGACCTCGGTGCTGAGAGTTGCCCGCTGCTATAGGGCAATTCCTGATAAAATGACCGGGGTCGCCACAACCGTAGCAACTCTTAGACTGATAGGGCTGCTGGCCCCGACGACCCGAATGGCCTCCACGAACACTCTGAAGAGGCTGAGCACTAATAGGAGACTGGTCCGAATAATACCCCCGAGAACCACGATCACCCGATCCACCCCGTGAAGCCTCGAAGGGCGGAATGAAAAGGCCCGGAAGACCGGCCTCTATCAAAGGATTCTCTCCTACCACAGGAAGAACCACCAAATCTACCGAATGGCGAGGCCTCTTATCCGAAGAATAACCGCCTCCCCTAGCAAGAGCCATCTCAACTCTGCGTGCTGCATTGGCTGCCTCCTGAAATGATATGTCACTCCCCACGCCCATAGCCATCCGGAGTCTAATCGGATGATTAAGCCCATCTATAAACTTGCGGACCCTCTCCCGCTCAGTGGGAAGTATCACCATTGCATGACGAGCCAAGTCGATAAACCTCGTCTCATACTGTGTAACTGTCATAGTGCCCTGATGGAGGCGCTCAAACTGCCTCCGAAGTAAATCCCGCCGAGTAGTAGGGAGAAACTTCTCCATAAATAGTTCCGCAAACTGGTCCCATGATAGAGTTGGGGACCCTGCTGGTCGAGTCAGGCAATAATCTCTCCACCAAGTCTTGGCGGATCCTGCAAGTCCGAAAGTACAAAAATCAACTCCGTTTGTCTCCACGATCCCCATAGTCTTGAGAATCTCATGGCAACCGAATAAAAAGTCCTGAGGATCCTCTGATGCGGTTCCACCGAAAGTAGTGGTAAATAGCTTGGAGAACCGATCAAGTCTCCATAACGAATCGAAGTCATGGCCGTTCCATCACCGACATGAGCCGTGGTACCGACCGAGTAGCCACAGCTGGCTGAATTACTGGTGCCTGAGGCTGAGGAGCTACCGGCTCCGGAGTATGAGCAATAGGAGTCTGGGCCCCTCCTCCAGCCTGAGAAGTAGCTGGGGCAACTGATAATAAACCCGCTCTGGCAATGCTGTCCATGAATCCCGCTATTCTGATCAAGGCATCCCGGAGATCTGGGGTAATTAAAGCCTCTCCTGGGACCTGAGCTGGGCCCACTGGAGCTGCTGGAATCGGAACCTCCTCGTCAATCTCAATATGGGGCTCCACCTCTAGGGTAGCTGCCTGGGGCTGAGCTCTACCCCTACCACGGCCTCTGATACGGCCTCGACCCCTGCCCCTCACAGGAGCTGTCTGGGGCTCAGGCTGCTGATCAGCGGACGAAGAAGTGCGTGTCCTTACCATCTGCGAAAGGACAGAATAGAAATTCAATCAGTGATTGAGGATCAAGTAGCACGACAAGAAAGAACAAATGAGAGACTTTTTCCTAACCCAATAGACTTTGGAGGACAAGTACAGACGTCTCCGTACCTACCTTTCAAACTCTACTAAGCTTGTTCGTGAGTGGTGAGACCTATGTAACCTAGAGCTCTGATACCAACTTGTCACGACCCGGATTTTTCCCCAATATCGGGATCGTGATGGCGCCTACTCGTGGTAGCTAGGCAAGCCACTGTATTCATACTATCCTATTCTTAACACAATTTTAATTAAATAAATGCGGATGCTTTATCGAAATGGAAATAATAAATCACGAGGTAAAAATCATACTGAAATCCTCTACCCAAGACTTGGAGTCACCAACTCACAAACTACTATGGAATACTACACATAAAAGTCCGAAGGAAATATAACATAATTCTGTTTGTCTCGGAACAATGAGACTACAGCTATTAACATAAATAAAGAAAGAGACGCCGGGCCTGCGGACGTCTGCAAGCTACCTCGGTCTCAAATATGATCAACTCCCACGCAATCGATTTACTGCTGCTGCTCCTGATCGTAACCTGGACCTGTGCAAAAACGCACGAAGTGTAGTATCAGCACAACCGACCCCATGTGCTGGTAAGTGCCTGGCCTATCCCGGCGAAGTAGTGACAAGCCTAGGACCAGACACCCACATAAACCCGTGCAATTCAATATATATATGTGTACCACAAAATAACAAGAAATAATCAAGTATTAACACACAAAGGAATATCTTAAAGAATTCAACAATTAACCACAGTTAATAATTTCACAAGGAAAAAAAACAAAGTGTAATGTAAACACAAATAATATCAAATAAAGTACACGGCATCACCCTTCGTGCTTTTACTCTCATCCTCACATCCATAGTACGGCATGATCCTTCGTACATGGTTCAATAATAGGGCACGGCATGATCCTTCGTGCATAATCAATAATAGGGCACGGCATGATCCTTCGTGCATAATCAATAATAAACATGGCACGGCATGATCCTTCGTGCATAATCAATAATAAACATGGCACGGCATGATCCTTCGTGCATAATCAATAATAAACATGGCACGGCATGATCCTTCGTGCATAATCAATAATAAACATGGCACGGCATCACCCTTCGTGCATTATCTCTCTTCCTCACCCAAATAACAATCACAGCTAAGGGCAAAGAAAGAAACAGTAATTCATAAACCGTCCCATCAAGGGAAATCAATAATTTTCTTCACAACAAGTCCTAACAAGGAAGAATAATAATAATTCATCTGTAATATATCTCAAATAATCATTTTTCCAACGACTCACGGTCATACTAGACGCCAGTGTATGGATGCTCGTCACCACAACCCATACACCGCACTCGATCACATAACACATAACACATAATCCTATTCCCTCAAGCTAGGATAGAACAAACACTTACCTCGAAAGTTTACGAACGATTCAATCCGTAGCAATGCCTTTTCCTTTTGAATTTGACTCCAATCCAATCGTATCTATACACAATTGATTTAATATCATCAATTCTACTTAACAAACTAGTTCATATTGCTAAAATATGGTTTTTACAACATTCTGCCCGGAATAGTAAAAACCGACCCCGGGCCCACATAATCGAAACTCAAGTTTCGAACCAAAATAATTTCACCCAATCTTCCATGAGTTCAAATATACAATTTGTTCTTAAGTTCGACTCCAAAACGAGGTCTAAATCGCAAATTCTTTGAAAGCCCTAACTATACCCATTTCTCCAATTTTCAACCAATTTATACATGTTTAAGCCTAAGGATTTGATTGATGTTGATGAAAAATGAAGAAAACGAGTTAACAATACTTACCCAATGAACTTTGATGAAGAAATGCCTCAAAATCGTCTAAAATGCTGTGGAGAAGGAGTTTGAACAGAAATGGGATTTTTATCCCGTTTCTGTTCTGTTCTCTGTATTAAATTCACTGGGCGAAATTTTTGTTCTACGCGATCGCGTGAATTGGGTCGCGATCGCGGAAGGCAATGGTTCAACACTACGCGATCGCGTGGATAATGCTCCGATCGCGTAGAAGAATTTCGCTGGGTGGCTCATTTGTACTACGCGATCGCGTGAAAAGGGCCGCGATCGCGTTGAAGGAAAATGGGAAGCTACGCGATCGCGTGAAGGAGGCTGCGATCGCGTTGAAAAAAGACGTAAAGCTTCGCGATCGCGTGAAGACAGCCGCGATCGCGTTGAGTATCGAGACAAGGCAGTGCGATCGCGTGAACAAGTCCGCGATCGCGTAGGGTAAAATATCTGTGTAAAAATTGCAGAAAATCTGCTGGTTTTCTAAGTCCAAAAACACCCCGAACCCCCTCCGAAACACTCCCGAGCCCTCGGGCTCCAAACCAAATATGTACACTAACTCAAAAACATCATACGAACTTGCTCGCGCGATCAAATCGCTAAAATAACATCAAAATCAATGAATTGAGCCTTAAAGCTCAAGAATTCTTTAAGATTTCATAATTTCCAAACTTTCCAATTTAAGGCCGAAACACGTCAAACGACGTCCGTTTTCAACCAAACTTTACAGAAGCGCTTAACCAATATATATGACCTGTACCGGGCGTCGGAACCAAAATACGAGCCCGATACCAGTACTTTTTAATCAAAATTCAGTTTCATTTTCCTTAAACATTTTCGGAAAACAATTTAACAGAAAAATTCTTTTACCGGGGTTCTAGACCTCGGATTTCAATTCCGGACATATGCCCAAGTTCCATATTTTTCTACGGATTTTCTGAAATAGTCAAATCACGGATCCGGGTCCGTTTACCAAAAATGTTGACCAAAGTCAACCATATCAATATTAATATCAAAATTCTTCTACTTTTTCACATATTTCACATATTTCAACATAAATCCTTTTCCAGCTTTGTGCCCGGACTGTGCACGCAAATCGAGGCAACTATAAATGAGGTTTTCAAGACCTCAACAGCTCGAAATGATTAAATAAACAAGTGATGACCCTTTGGGTCGTCACACAAATTCTGTGAGCAGAATCTGCCATTTAGCAAATCGTTCTGTAGGCATGGGCTTCTAGATATATACTTCAGAGGAACCAACCGTGATATCAAGTACGTGGTGTATGCTGACAGATAGTGCTTCAGTTTCTGAGCTACCCAGGTCAATGCACAACATGTTCTCTCCAACTGAGTATATTTTACCACGTAAGATGTGAATTTCTTACTAAGGTAATATATAGCCTGCTCTTTCTTGCCTGTCTCATCCTGCTGTCCCAGCACACAACCAAAAGAATTGTCAAGCACTGTCAGATATAAGATCAAAGGTCTTCCCGGCTCCGGGGGAATTAGCACTAGAGGATTTGCCAAATATTCCTTGATTTTGTCGAAGGCTTCCTGACATTCATTGGTCCATTTCACTGCTGCATCTTTCTTTAACAACTTGAAGATGGGCTCACATGTTGATGTCAACTGAGCGATGAACCGGCTAATATAATTCAACCTTCCTAGCAAGCTCATTACTTCCTTCTTGTTCTTCGGCGGAGGTAAACTCTGGATAGCTTAGATCTTTGACGGATCTAGTTCAATGCCTCGCCGACTTACAATAAATCCCAATAGCTTCCCTGAAGGTACTCCAAAAGCGCATTTTGCTGGATTAAGTTTAAGATTGTACCTTCGGAGTCTTTGGAAAAACTTCCTCAAATCCCTCACATGATCATGTTGCTTCTTGGACTTTATGATGACGTCATCCACATACACCTCAATTTCTTGATGCATCATGTCATGGAACATTGTGGTCATTGCCATCATATAAGTAGCTCCGGCATTCTTTAACCCGAACGGCATCACTCTTTAGCAATATGTTCCCCAAGGCGTAATGAAAGCAGTTTTCTCCGCATCTTCTTCGTCCACCAGGATCTGGTGATAACCCGCGTAGCAATCTACAAAAGAACCAATCTCATGCTTGGCGCAATTGTCTATTAATATGTGGATGTTTGGCAATGGGAAATCATCCTTTGGACTGACTTTGTTGAGGTCTCTTTAATTCATACACACCCTGGTTTTCCCATCTTTCTTTGGGACTGGCACAACATTTGCTAACCAGGTGGGATACTTAGTAACTCATATGACCTTTGCCTCAAACTGCTTATTCACCTCTTCTTTTATCTTCACGCTGATGTCCGTTTTGAACTTTCTCAACTTTTTCTTCACTGGCCGGCATTCAGGATAAATAGGCAACTTGTGTACCACCAAATCAGTGCTAAGTCCGGGCATGTCATCATAGGACCAAGCAAAGATGTCCTTGAATTCATGCAGCAATTTTATTAACTCTTCCCTGAGGGAGGATTCTAAATGTACACTGATTTTTGTCTCCCGGACATTATCCTCACTCCCTAAATCAATAGATTCTGTCTCACTCAAGTTCGGTTTGGGTTTTTCCTCATATTGATTCAAGTCATTACTTATTTCCTCCAATATTTCCTCATCCTCATATTCTATCTCACTATCATTCTCAATCTCTTGTATAATAATTTGATTGTCAATACTGGGCCGGGAATCCTTCATGCATGACATATCATCAGAATCAGCACATATTGAACTGTACAAAAGGAAGAAAAACTAAAAATAAAAATAAGGCAAAAATGAAGAAAGAAGAAGAAAACTGCATTTCATTGATATTTCAAAAGATGAACAAAGTTTGGGTACATTTTGACTTCAGTGGGGGGTGGGGACTACAAAAATAAAATTGCTTTTTGGGAAATGATGATGTATTTGAAAAGCTAACTACCAAGACTCCTTCCTGATTGGGAAAGGAGTGGCTTCCCAGTTGTTGAGCGCAACACTAGACCCCACTAACTGAACGTCTATCTTGCTGGTTCCCTCGCCCATCTCTACCATGTTCACATCCCCAAATAACATTTCAAACCTCATCAGGAGCTCCTCATCAGGTCTAGTCTCAGCATACCTAGACGCAGCAGATGTCAGATGTCATTTTGTACCAGGCTTGGTAAAGGTGTCAGACAGTTTTGGGACAGGTTTAGGAAGGGTCCAATTTTTCTTTTTGGTTCTTTTGGCTTTCTGGATGTCGGCGTGGGTGGGTTTGAATACCAAGACAAAGGTGTCATTGTTTACCGGTAGATGGACTGGTTGTGTTATTCCTTTCAATGCTATTCCTAGCCCTTTTCCCGGTGTAAATCCATTCTTGACCATCTCTCTGGCTACCATCACAGCGGCAGGTGCCACTGTAGGGTTTGGAAATTTCTCTCCTTCAGCAATCTTATTCACTGCTACGGTATCCGTCACCTGGTACACCTAGGGACCCTTGTCCCCATTCGTCTCCTCGAAGGGCATTATGGCATTGCAAGTGTCTCCCTCTCCGTGCACGGTAATTTCTTGCTGCTCCCATTCGAACTTAACCATTTGGTGCAAGGATGATGGTACGGCTTTAGCTGCATGGATCCATGGTCGACCCAGCAATAGATTGTAGGACACAGTGATTTCTGACACCTGAAACTCCATCGTAAAGTCTACTGGCCCAATGGTGACCTCCAAAATGATATCCCCCAAAGTATTTTTGCTTCCTCCGTCAAACCCTCGCACATTCACACTATTCCGCCGGATTCTGTCAGGATTGATATTCAGCTTTCCAAGAGTCGAAAGTGGACAAATGTTTGCACTCGAACCGTTGTCTGTCAACACCCGAGTGACCTTGTTGGACTTAAAAATATTGTTGGTAATCTTCTCAAGATGACAGACTGAGATCTTTTCGGTTATATGTGCCTCATTCAATATCTTCAACAATGTTTTTATGTGTTCCTCCGAGTGAATCAACAATGAGAGCAAAGAGATTTGTGCATGTGTCTTTCTCAGCTGTTCTATTATCGAGTAGTCTTGAGATTTTATTTTCCTCAGAAATTCTTCTGGTTCTTCTTCAGAGACCGGCTTCTTCATATGACTCTCCTTCACCACCTTCATTTTTCTTCACACTTTCGGGGTAAAACACTGCCCAGAACGAGTTAGCCCGTGTGTCTCGTTGATCTCTCCAGTCATTTTTTTCCTTTGTACACTACTGCCACCTTGTTGTAGTTCCAAGGTACAACATTAGTATCTACCACCGGCATCTGCACCACTGGCTTTATAATTACTGGTTCCATGCATGCACCTTTCACTGTCAACAACGGTTTCACCCCAGGCACCACAACTTTCAAAGTCTCAACCATTGGTTGCTTTTTCACTGGTACTTCAGATATTGCTTTCTCTTTCTCAATTTCTTTTTCTGCTTTGCTGCTGGCTTTTATCATCATGACCGACTGGGATGGCTTCCTGCTGCTCTCCTGTTGTGCTAACTCTATCATGTGTGTCTCATGATGAGTCGGGAGTGGATTCTAAGTAATGTTTGAAGTCTCTGGAGCCTGTACCTCAATCCTCTGACTATCAATGAGCACCTGTATAGAAGTCTTCAAGTGCCAACATTTTTCAGTATTGTGCCCTGGTGTCCCGGAGAAATACTCGCACCAGACCGACCGATCAATATTCCTGGGAGGTGGGTTCGAAAGCTTTGATTCGATAGGGCTCAACATCCCCAATTCCTTCAGTCGGTGATAGAGGCTGGTGTAGGATTCCCCTAATGGGGTGAATGTTTTCTTCGTTTGGGTTATATTCCTCATCTCTGGATCGGGCCTGAAGTTGGGTCTGTTCGGGTTCTTGTAAGTTCTAGAAGAGGTGTAGGTGTTCTGTGTGTGATAAACATTTTGCGGGACCTGGGCTCGCTATACCTGAGGTGGTGGTGGATAAGTTTGGGCTTGTGGAGTGGGGTAGTGTGGGGTTGTGGGTGGATAGTATGGTGGAGGTGAGTTGTAGGGTGCTGGCGGGTATGTTTGGTATGGGCGAGGTGGGTGATGGTATTGGCTACGATTCCAGTGTTTACTCTCCAAAACTGACACCTCTTCTTTCTTCCCAATGGATCCTCCATTCCCTGTCTGTATGGCCCGATTTGTGGCCTTAAACGCAGAAAAGCTCATAATCTTATTGGTTTTCAATCCTTCTTCCACAAAACTCCCCATTTTTACGACTTCATTAAAATTCTGGCCAATTGTTGACACCAGATGTCCAGAGTAAGTAGGCTCCAAGGCCTGCAAAAAACAGTCTACTGCGGATCCACCCTCGCTGCTTGTTCTCTCCATCTAAAGTCGTATTCTCGAAAGCTTTCACCGGGTTTCTTTTCCATCTTAGTAAGTGACAACCTATCTAGTATGATCTCCAAGTTGTACTAGAAATGGTTAGCAAATGATTGTGCTAGATCATCCCAGATGAACCATCTGGTATAATCTTGACGTGTGTACCATTCCAATGCAGAACCACTCAAACTTTGGCTAAAGTACGCCATCAGAAGCTTATCTCTCTCCCCTGTGCCATGCATCTTGCTGTAGTATCCTCTAAGATGGGCTATCGGATCTCCGTATCCATCATGCATGTCAAACTTAGGCAATTTGAATCCGACCGGGAGCTGCACCTCTGGGAACAGACATAGGTACTTGTACGCTACACTCACTAGTCCCCCTAGCCCTTGTATGTTACGGAAGGACTGTTCCAAACTCCTCATCTTTCTGGCCATCTCCTCCTATTCTAAGTTCCTGACAGGTTTTTCTTCGATTGCCTCCATCAATGGGGTATGAGATTCATGATGTCGAAATGTTGGTTCAGGCGGGTAGTAGTGGGCATCTTGTACATGGAACACCAGCTCACTAGATGACTTATGCTGGGCAGCAGGTGGAGGTGCTACATACACCGGGGTGACCTGTGGTGGCTGGGGTGGCATTTGTTTAGACAGTGGTGGTGGTACATGAGAGGTGGAACCATAGTAGTAGTGATAATCTGGATAGGTGGAGGATGAGTTCATAGTGGGTGGCTCAGGGTTGGGATTGACTTGAGGGACATATGTTGGGTTAGCGGGATATGTAGGTAAGGGTTGACCCCTAGACCAAGCCTAGTACATCTCAGTCATCTGCTGCTTAAGCTTGTACATTTCTTCTTTCATTCCTGCCACATCCACAACTTCTTCCTCTTGGATAGGGTCCATGACAGTTGGTTCAATTTCTTGAGATACGGCCTTTGTCATTGTCTTAGATCGTGTGTTGTAGGGATGATTAGCCAGAATACCAGTTGCCAGCTGAAATCTGATTCTCATACACAACAACACCCGTTAATAGTTAGCACATGAAAGGATAAGATGCAACGATTGGAATAATCACAATTTTTGCCTTTGATCGCCATGCATCATCCCGGCATTTGTTCCATTTTGAACCAACCTCATCATTCCCTTTTTCTTTCTTTCTTTTTTCTTTTCTTTTTTTTCTTCCTTGTTTTTCTTCTTCTTTTCTTTTTCTTTCTTTCTTTTCTCTTTTTTTTTCTTTTCTTTTTTTTCCTCTTCTCTCTTCTCTCTTTTTCTTCTTTCTTTTCTATTTCCTTCTTCTTTTCTTTATTGATTTACGTTCCTATTTATTTGCCTATCGTACAAAAATTGATATAAAGCAAAAAGGATTAGCAACAACTTTTGATTTCTCATTGATATTTCAAAAATATCGGTTTACAAGATGGTGTTGTGCTACTAATGCAAAGGAATATGAATACATAATACATGCCCTACGAATACATTAATGCTTCTAATGCCCGCGAGACGTCGTTCGGTCTTGCCGCGGGCCTATATGCTAATCCACTTTGGAGCCTTTCTAGGTCGGACATGACTTGCTGCACAAAGAATTTCACAGCTGACACAAATGTTGCTCGGGACATGTCTTCACATAGCTAGCTCTTTCGGGCCATATACTGAGCAATATGAACAATTCTCTCTCGAATAACTCCTTTCTCTTGAAGCAATCGGCTGATCTGTTCGGCGTGAGCATCTAAGGTGTGTTGGTTCTCCTTTTGCATTTGTTGTAGCTCAAACTCTAACCGAGCCATAGTCGTTTAACGATGTTCTCTTTATTCTTCGAGTTCTTTGATGATCTTGTTACTTTTGACAGTGGCTGTGACAAGTTTCTTTCTCAGACGAGCAACCTCAAACTCATGTTTATCCTGTAGTTGCTGAACCAAGCTGGCTTTATCCTCGGCATCTTTGGCCAGTTGCTTCCGAGCCCTGACTAGCTCTTTTTCTGCTTTGTCTAAGTCGAAGCTGTAGTCATTCACTTTGCGTCGAAGATTTTCAATCAATTTCTCGTCTCGGGCTAAGCGAATAGGGGTCTCGGATGCAATTTTCATTCTAGCAACCTGAGCCTTCAGAATTTCATTCTCCTTTTCCAGCTGCTTTTTCTCTCCTTCATCAAATGCTGCCTGTAAACCGCTCTCAAATTGGAGATCTCTCAACTATTTTTCTGTCACGACCCTAGTTCACCAATCGTGAACATGTCGTGATGGCACCTAGTCCCCACGACTACGTAAGCCTAACACGTTGCGTAATATACAAGTTTATGAACATTTAATAAGAAATAGCGGAAAAATAATATAAAAGGAATGTAATCCGTGCCGCTTGGCACATACACCCGTCAAACACACTGTATAAAACACCACCAAGACCCGGAATCCCACAGGTAACGCAGACTAAAAGAGAATATACAACTGTGGCTCTATGTGTAAAGAGTATCTAACAACGAAATGAAGGAAAACATCTACTAATACTATCAGAATAGAAGGAGGGCCTCCGGATCCGCGGACGTAGCAGATCATACCTCGAGGTCTCCCAAATTGTTGCTGAATCACCTAGTATGAGCCTGTCCTGATGTACCTGGATCTGCACAACAAAAGTGTGCGGAAGAGTAGCATGAGTACACCACGGCGGTACTCAGTAAGTGCCAAGCCTAACCTCGATGGAGTAGTGACGAGGAAGGTCAGGGCCCTACTGAGAGAAAACAATTTCAAAATGATAATAACAATAATAATAAACAGTTTAACTGATAATAATTCCAAAATAACAACAATAAAGTGATTATTGCAACCGTCTAGAATTAAGCTAACAACAAGTAACAAACTCAATTAATAAGTCCAGGACCTGTGGGAATTGAACCCACAGTCCCATTGACAGTACCCATGGGTCTCCGGGAATCGAACCCGCAGCCCATGTCTCAATAAATCTCAGGATCTCTGGGAATCGAACCCGCAGTCCACATCTCAATAACATCACGATCTCCGGGAATTGAACCCGCAGTCCACATCTCAATATTATATCAATAGCTCAGGATCTCCGGGAATCGAACCAGCAGTCCATATCTCAATAACTCAGGATCTCCGGGAATCGAACCCGCAGTCCATATCTCAATATTATATCAATAGCTCAGGATCTCCAAGAATTGAACCTGCAGTCTACTAACACATCAAATAAGGAAAACATACAGAGAGAATATACTATGTTTAACTACAACTTCACCGAAACTAGTGCCAACAATTTATCAAGAAGTTCAAGTAAGTCAACTAGGAAATTAGACATGTTAAATCCTAGCTAATCATGCTTTTCTAACTAATACCGGGTAACGTAACGCTTTTATTAGCTAAGAGCAGAAATGGCACTAATTGGACAATTTAAGTAAAGTGTGTTACAACAACCAGCGCATGTACACGCCCTTCATCACTCGTACAAGGCATTTAAGCTATCACATAATATCCTAGGGGTGAAGTTCCCCCACACGAGGTTAGACAAGCCACTTACCTCGACTCCTGTACAAAACCGCTAAGAGACAACTCTCTTGCCGCGAATGTCGGACTCCACAGGTGTAGTATCTGATAAAAATCAATAGAATCACATCAAAATAGGCCAATTGGGCATTACCCAATCAAAACAACTCAAAATACACCAAAACCCACAAGTTGCCAAAACCCAACTTTCGGTACGCTTATCGAAAAATCAGGAAAGTTATATATTCGGGTTCGTTATCTCAATATGAGTTCGTGCATATAATATTTATCGAAATCGGACTTCGTTTGCCCATTCAATCAAAGGTTTTCTAAACTTTTAGGCCTAGGGCTCAAACCCACCTTTAATCTTCCATTTTCAGTGAAATAATCAAGAATTTCATGATAAACTAACGAATTAAGGTCAAGAGACTTACCCCCGATGATCTCCCGATGATATCCCAGCGTTTCCCATTCAAAATCCTCTCTTGGAGCTCAAAAATGGCATTTTTGTGTATGGGGGTCGCGGGTTGACTATTCTGGTCTTAAATCCACTGCCCGACATTTTTACTCTATGCGATCGCATGAACACTGTTGCGATCGCATAGAACAAATTTTGACCCTTGCCAAACTACACTATGCGATCGCAATGCTCACCAAAATATACCTATGCGATCGCATACCCTGCTCCGCGATCGCATAGGACAAAAGCTGGGCCTGGGACCCCCTTCTCTATACACTATGCGATCGCATAGGACTGTACACGATTGCAGAGCACAACCTTTCAAAACTATGCGATCGCATATCCTTGCCCGCGATCGCATAGAACAAATACTTGGCCTCTTCAAAACCTTCTATGCGATCGCATCAGCCCATTGCGATCGCATAGAGCATTCGTCTGCAGCACACACCAGCAGTTAACAACATTTCCAAAATGCATGAATTAGCCCGATTGGACCCCCGGATTCATCCCGAGACCCCCGGGACCCCAACGAAAACCACCAAACTACTCCAAAACATGATACAAACTTATTCCAATCATAAAAACACGTGTAACAACATCAAAACCCATAATTCACATCGAATTCAAGCCTAAATTTCTTAAAACTTTTCGAATTGCACATTCGATCTAATACCCGACCAAACGACGTCCGAATGACCTGAAAATATGCGGACATATCCAAAATCACATAACGAAGCTAAAGAAATTGTCGGAATTCCATTCCGACCCTCGGATCAAAATCTCACCTATCGTTCAGATTCGCTAAAATTTCAAACTTCGGCATTTCAAGCCTAATTGAGCTACGGACCTCCAAACCACATTCCGAACGCGCTCCCAACCCCGAAATCACCTAACGGAGCTAATGGAACCATCGGATTTCTATTCTGAGGTCGTCTTAACATTGTTCCGGCTACGGGCCATTTTTCAATTATAAGGCTTCTATTTAGGGACTAAGTGTCCCAAAACGCTCCAAATTTCAGAACCGACTCTCCCGGCAAACCACAATAGCAGGAATGAACTTAGGGGAATAGTTAAATTGGGGATTGGGGAAAAATTTTCTAAAATGACTGGATGGGTCGTTACATCTTCCCACACTTAAAAGATTCGTTCGTCCACGAACGAGTATAGAAAACATACCTCGAGTGGTGAAAAGATGAGGATATTGGCTGCGCATATCCTGCTCGGTCTCCCAAGTCGCCTCCTCGACCGGCTGACCCCGCCACTGAACCTTAACTGAAGTGATGTTCTTTGACCTTAGCTTCCTAACTTGCCTGCCTAGAATGGCTACTGGCTCCTCAACATAAGACAGATCCTCGTCTAGCTGAACAGAAGTGAAATCCAACACATGCGACGAGTCACCATGGTACCTCCGGAGCATAGAGACATAAAATACGGGAGGGACTCCGGCTAGGCTGGGAGGTAAGGCCAACTCATAAGCAGCCTCCCTAACACGCCTCAAAATCTCAGAAGGGCCAATAAATCTAGGACTCAGCTGAGCACATTAGCCTGATATAATCTGAAGATATTCCCTCTTGTTCAGACAATTATGTCTTAGAGCCTAATTCCAACATCCGGAATTCTGTGTTAGGCTTGTTTCATCAAGAGATCACTCAATATTCCTCAAACGCCGTCCTCAAACAAGACTGCATAACCTTGCTGGATTCTTACCTTGCAACACAAAATCCACAGGACCACGGTAATATTTTATGACCAAATTAGCCAAAATTTCAACGAATCAGATGCTCTCATTGCACCTCATGATCTACATAGGTCTCGTTCTAACTTTTATAATACTGACACGACAGAAGAGATGTGCCGATATCCATAACCAATTACTGAATCAACAATTCATTGGGTCTATACTCCTGACAAGATCCATTACCTTGTCATAAACCAGAGGATGATCTTTTCCTCTATAATATACCTCATATAATCAGTTTGAACTGATCCCAAATCCCATAATCTCGTTTCATCCAGTACGAACTGCTCAGGCGATAAGCCACCTCAGACCTAATCAAAAGTCCCACAAGATGAAACAATGGGCCAGTAATCCACTAATTCGTGCGTGATACAAAGGAAGGCAGACACTAGAGAGAACTATTCAACTCTCATATAAACATGGACAAAATGGGAAATAGAACACATAAAAGCAATTATAGACACTGAAATAAACATCACACTGTTGCGGCGTGCAACCCGATCCCAACAATATACCCATGGCGGCGTGCCACCCGGTCCCAACAATATAACCATGGCGGCGTGCCACCCGATCCCAACAATATAAAACTCACACAAGGAGTCATATGCCGAGCTGAATAGCTCGTCACATCAAAATACTGAATATCGATCATAAGCACACTAAGGTGCATGATATCGGACACAATGAAACATATAGCGCTATAGGCTACAACTCAAGCACAACTGAGGTGCGATATAAGATCTGAGTCTCAAGAGCCATCATGCTCATATAACATCACCGCTGAGCGGAACCTCAACACATAAGGAATTTACCAAGCCGTCTCACACTCATACGGCACAATATACCTTTACATGAATTAACTAACCGCGAAATAAGAGTGCGACTATCCCTCCATAAAGGGCGCATTGCTAGAAGAAACATAATCAGCCTGATGCAAGGCTCACTTCCACATTTAAATCTATCCACCGACCTTAAGTCTATCCTGGTCGTGCCAAGCTAAGTCAATAATATTTCACAGGTCTATAACCCAATAAGCAGAGTGCCCTCCAGGCATAAATTCTCAAATGGATGATATCACCAAAATACTCATACTTGGTTAAAATTTCTAACCAATCAAGTGACTACATGTCACACCTATACAATATTCTTGTGGGACAAGCTCCCACCATCTTCCGAATAATTAAACGGGCCTGCACATTCAACACACTGGCTGCACTAACACTGAAAAGCGATCAGGAGTCCCTAACCGGGATGCAAGGCCTTTCCCACAGAACACTGATCTCAAGTGATACTGACGTTAATACCCATCTTCCTCAAACACTGAGACTCCTCTCCTGCTCATCCGAGCTCTTTATATCTTATTCATTGACCCAACTGCGACCTTGGTTCTTACTTCAAATTCCATACCTCTCACTGCACTTCACGTGCCGATATACGTTAGACACGATTTCCATCACAACTTTAGAACTGACGATAGGCTAATACTCCATCACATAAGACTTTCCATTTAACTCATTTCAGGAGAACTATAGCAATACACAGGCGA
Source organism: Nicotiana noctiflora (assembly GCA_032618575.1). Lineage (NCBI taxonomy): Eukaryota > Viridiplantae > Streptophyta > Magnoliopsida > Solanales > Solanaceae > Nicotiana > Nicotiana noctiflora. The sequence goes on along the minus strand of JASVEL010011984.1, from coordinate 520,567 downwards.
GTTCTCAAAACCGTTGAATATGCCAATCTTTCAGTAGTGGTCCAAGCCACCATAACCCTTTTCCGAGGTCCGCCTACTCATAACAGGCTCTAATAGAAGAATACTTCAGAATACCATCAATCACTGCGGCCGACAAGCCTTAAATGTACCGCCACAAATCGCATGCATACCTCGATCACGTTACATGAACCGATCATTGACACCAATATGCCAACTCAACTTTGGCTAATCAATCTACTTCCTTCCAGTTTATCCTAGATTGTCTTAGAAATGTTAATATCTCCCTTCAATACCTAACTTATTCCAACCACACTCACACCGAGTGACCTTAAATCATGAGGCCATGCTGTCTCAAGAACGATGACCATTTCATGTCTCTCAAATGCTACCCCACATGTCAAAACATCATAGGTTGTCTTTGTGCTTTTCTCCATAAGTTGCTTCAAAAGCTTGAGCCTCAACTGCACTTATAGACTCAGAATTATCAAACACCACACTTGACCTCTTGAATTCACTAGGACCGCTATTGAGAGCCATCCGGCCCTGACTTGCCCCAGTACACAACCAACTATATTGAATGTTTATAACATATGATTACCCTCTCGATAAAGCACCCAGTGGAATCACTTCCCGCGAAGCCTGCACCTATACGAGGCATAAATCATGAATCTTTCCTCAAGTTTGAACCTGAGCCAGTAAGGCTAACCATAACATGCATTCAACAATTCATATACTCAAATTACCACTCATGGTCCTATTCCGTAGCTGTAATAGCCCATTAATACGCTAATACTCAGAATTCACGCAGGTAATTAGCCATGCGGCCCAAATCATAAGCGGTGAGACTCTCCCACTAGCTCAAAGCTACTATTATACGACTCTCGAGCACATTAGAAACATTCACTCAAGTCATCTACTCTTATTCAACTGCAATTCACTTGATCCTACAATCATAATCACCTGTGCCCTATTAGCACTCTGACCCCATAGGGTATGACCTCATTCCAATACAACCAAACATCATCCCGCTCCATGCACCGAGCATTCTCTACCAATGACATCTTAAAACATACTATGATTCTCACACGCCTACGAAGCACCATGTAGCCTTCGTCGAATATTTCCCTGCTGATAATAAAAATGTAGAGTTTATTAGGGACACAGGAACATCAAAAGTCCCAACATTATACCATACGAGCCACAAGTTTTGCCCATCCGCAAGTTTTCAAGAACTTTTGAATAGCACCTAAATACATCGCAGGCCAAATCTGATACGACACATGACCCATAATTAGATCGTTGATAGTGAAATCCTTTCACTTGACACGAAGCCTTAAGATACATCTTGCTAATCCATGACAATAGCCTTTATCATTTTTACATCTTCATCATAAGACAGTCCAAGACATTCGTTTGGTACATGTCTTTCTTAAGATAGTTAAACTCATTTTTCCCCAGTATCTCTGCTGGCTGAATCCTTCGCTAAATAGATATCTCATATGAACCATATAGTCTTTATTACCACCAACTATCTTTAGACCTATATCCACCTTGTGATTCTACCATTATCGTGACGATTAGGCAGTTAAGTAAACCTGCTCAAGACCGTACTTATCAACCGAATGTCAGAACCTAGTGCACCCCTATGTGCACAATTGAATGGATCTCTCAATTTTTTATTTTTTTGCATTATCGATATGGATGACACGCGATAACAATGGTCGAGTAAATTCTTGACTCCCTTGAAACCCCTCTGCAGCGTCACGAACCGTCGGTGCATACTTGATACCGAGTGCGCAATTTCAATACACGAGTGGATGCAAAAGAACATATGACATAGGCTTCAACTGAATAAATGGCGCACAATAAGGAGTTCAAAGAATTGAAGAGTTTCCTAAACAGTTACACAGCCCCTCGTAGATAAATACAGACGTCTCCGTATTGATCAGCGAGAATCGAAGTAACCGGTCTGTGTCCCGTGACTCCTACGAACCTAGAGCTCTGGTACCAACTTGTCAGGACCCTAGTTCACCAATCGTGAAAATGTCATGATGGCACCCAGTCCCCATGACTGGGTAAGCCTAACACGTTGCGGAATATACAAGTTTATGAACATTTAATAAGAAATAGCGGAATAATAATATAAAAGGAATGTATATCCGTGCCTCTTGGCACATATACCCGTCAAACACACTGTATAAAACACCACCAAGACCCAGAATCCCACGGGTAACAAAGATTAAAAGAGAATATACAACTGTGGCTCTATGTGTAAAGAGTATCTAACAACGAAATGAAGGAAATCATCTACTAATACTATCAGAATAGAAAGAGGGCCTCCGAATCCGCGGACGTAGCGGATCATACCTCGAGGTCTCCCAAAGTGCTGCTGAATCACCTAATATGAGCCTGTCCTGATGTACCTGGATCTGCACAACAAAAGTGTGCAGAAGAGTAGCATGAGTACACCACGGCGGTACTTAGTAAATGCCAAGCCTAACCTCGATGGAGTAGTGACGAGGAAGGTCAGGGCCTTACTGAGATAAAACAATTTCAAAATGATAATAACAATAATAATAAGCAGTTTAATTGATAATAATTCCAAAACAACAATAATAAAGTGATTATTGCAACCGTCTACAATTAAGATAACAACAAGTAACAAACTCAATTAATAAGTCCAGGACCTGTGGGAATTGAACCCACAGTCCCATTGACAGTACCCATGGGTCTCCGGGAATCGAACCCGCAGCCCATGTATCAATAAATCTCAGGATCTCCGGGAATCGAACCCGCAGTCCACATCTCAATAACATCAGGATCTCCGGGAATCCAACCCGCAGTCCACATCTCAATATTATATCAATAGCTCAGGATCTCCGGGAATTGAACCCGCAGTCCATATCTCAATATTATATCAATAGCTCAGGATCTCCGGGAATCGATCCCGCAGTCCATATCTCAATAACTCAGGATCTCCGGAATCGAACACGCAGTCCATATCTCAGTAACTCCGAATCTCCGAGAATGGAACCCGCAGTCCACAAACAATATCACTCAAGGTCTCTGGGAATCGAACCCATATCCCTGGGATCTCCGGGAATTGAACCCGCAGTCCACTAACACATCAAATAAGGAAAACACACAGAGAGAATATAATATGTTTAACTATAACTTCACCGAAACTAGTGCCAACAATTTATCAAGAAGTTCAAGTAAGTCAACTAGGCAATTAGACATGTTAAATCCTAGCTAATAATGTTTTTCTAACTAATACCGGGTAAAGTGACGCTTTTATCAGCTAAGAGCAGAAATATCACTAATCGGACAATTCAAGTAAAGTGTGTGTTACAACAACCCGCGCATGTACACGCCTGTCACCTCGCGTTCAAGGCATTTAAGCTATCACATAATATCCTAGGGGTGAAGTTCCCCCACACGAGTTTAGACAAGCCACTTACCTCGACTCCGGTACAAAATCGCTAATTAATTAAACATGTTAAGTAATTAAGCATGTTGTTTATGTTTGTAAAAGTGTGATTTCAATTATAAACTGGTTAATTCATTGGTTTATGAGTAATGAACACCACCGGGGTAACACATGGGGTAGGAAAGGCACCTAGGTCCGCTTGACTGGGGCTACCAGGTCAGGCGCCGGTCATGTCCCTCGATTTGGGGCGTGACAAACTTGGTATTAGAGCCTAAGGTTTTAAAGTGTCCTAGGATGTCTTGGAGCCGTGTATAGTAGCGCCCTTCTTATCGATGTGTTGTAGACCACGTCTATAAGTAGGGGGTTGCACGGACATTTAGGAATTTACCCATTTCTTTGTTATTTTATATCGTACGGTAAAGTGAAAAGTGGAAGTATTTATGTCTAATTCGTGCCTTGTTCCAAAATTTTCAGAATATGGCGCCTAAGAAGAAAGCTAGACTCGGCTTTGGGGCCAATGCCACCATAAGTGTGGCTGTGAATCATGTACTTAATACCGTGGGTGAGAATGACTCACCGGTCTTGAATCTGCCCGGTCCATCTATTCTACACCCAACTATTCTTGTTTTGGCTGCGGCAGAGGGTGCCACCATCCCTCCTGCCAATATTCCTGATTTTAATACAGTGCCAAATTCCGATCACAGTTTTTCTAATAGGGACTTTAGAGTAGCCATCCGTATGTTGATCCAGTTAGTGGCCGCCCAGGCCCAGAGATCTCATGATGCCCCTGCGTTCTCCAGTGGACAGGAAGATTCCTCCGGTTCTAGAGTCCACCAGTTACTACGATTAGCCCCTCCAAAAATCTCATGCACAGACCCAGAGGCCGATCCGCAGGATTTCCTTGATGAGATATATAAGACCCTCAGAGTGATGAAGGCTACAGAGATAGAGGGGGTAAAGTTGGCTTCATACAGGCTGAAGGGAGCAGCGCGTTCGTGGTTTGAGATGTGGGAGGATTCCCATGTGGAGGGGAGACATCTGGCTAGATGGGATGAGTTTGTAGATGCCTTCATGGACCACTTGTTTCCTGTCGAGACAATGGCAGCCCGTGCCACTGATTTCGAGGTTCTTAAAGAAGGCAGTATGAGTGTTTGGGGGTACCACATGGAGTTTGTGAGATTGTCCAAGTATGCTCCTCAGTCAGTGTCGACCATGGATGCTCGAGGTCGACAATTCGTTCAGGGCCCTTTGGTGGTGAATGAGGTTGTCACAGCAGCTTTGCACTCAGATATGAATTATGGGAAGATTTTAGGGTTCTCTGAAGCCACAGAGGCTAGGAAGTTGAAGATTCATGCAGAAAGGGAGAGTAGCAGCAGGGCCCGGTCAATGGTTCACTTAGGGAGACCAGTTCCAGTGAGAGGGTCATCAGGACCATCCCAGTCATATGCTTAGTCCTCCGCGAGTGCACCGCCCTCTGTGCACGGCTATTAGCAGAGCAGTCATTCAAGACCAAGTTCAGATAGTAGGAGGTCCCGTCAGTGCGGTTGTCCAGGAGTGAGGTCTCAGCAGCAGGGGAGGACCACATGCCCCAAGTGTGGGAGATTTCATACAGAGACTTGCTATCTAGATATCCATCTAGATATCCCAATATGCTTTAGGTGCTGGGTGAGAGGTCACATCCAGCGGGACTACCGTGCGCCTAGTCAAGATATGGGTAGGGGATCTGCCCAGTCATCTGGTTCTTTAGTTGCTACATCATCGGTGCGTCCTCCAGCTCCAGCAGGACATGGTGCAGTTAGGGGTGGAGCTCGTGGTAGAGGTGGACCTAGGCGGTTCTATGCTTTAAGTGGCCGCGAGAGTGCTGAGGCTTCCCCAGATGTTGTCACAGGTATCTTATCTGTTCAGGATGTTGATTGTTATGATCTTATTGATTCAGGGTCCTCTTTGTCTTATTTCACCCCATTCATTACTTCAAGTTTTGGGATAGAACCCGAACAACTTCATGAGCCGTTCTCTGTATCGACTCCAGTTGGTGATTCTATTACAGCTTCACAAGTTTATAGGAATTATGTTATTACGGTAAGTGGTCGTGTTACCACGGCCGATCTTGTTGAGCTTGAAATGGTAGATTTTGATGTAATCATGGGGATGGACTGGCTTTATTCGTGCTTTTCCAAGCTTGACTATCGAACGAGAGTCTTGAGGCTTGAGTTCCCTAAAGAGCCAGTTATTGAGTGGTAAGGAAATGGTGTGGTGGCAAGGGGTAGGTTTATTTCCTACCTTAAGGCTTCAAAGATGATTAAGAAGGGGTGTATTTATCATCTGGTCCGGGTAACGGACACCACCTCAGATGTGTCTACCCTCGAGTCTGTGCCAGTTGTGAATGAGTTTCCTAAAGTATTTCCGGATGAGCTTCCGGGGATTCTGCCAGATAGGGAGATTGATTTCGGGATTGATGTATTGCCAGATACTCAACAAATATCCATTCCACCATACAGAATGGCACCAGCAGAGTTAAGAGAGTTAAAGGAGCAACTGAAGGATTTATTAGAGAAAGGGTTCATACGACTGAGTATGTCGTTGTGGGGTGCTCTGATTCTTTTTGTCAGAAAGAAGGATGGTTCACTTCAAATGTGCATTTATTATCGGAAGCTTAAAAAAGTCACCATCAAGAATAAATATCCTTTGCCTCGGGTAGATGATTTGTTCGACCAATTGCAAGGTGCAAAGTTCTTCTCCAAAATTGATCTACAGTCCGAGTACCACCAATTGAAAGATCGGAGAACAGGATATTCCTAAGACCGCCTTCAGAACTTGGTATGGTCACTTTGAATTCTTGGTTATGTCTTTTGGGCTAACCAATGCCCCAGTGGCTTTCATGGACCTTATGAATCGAGTTTTCAAGCCATTTTTAGATTCCTTTGTGATTGTTTTCATTGATGACATCCTTATTTATTCGCGGAGCAAGGAGGATCATGCCATTCACCTAAGAGCACCATTGCACACAGTTCAACAGCACCAATTGTATGCCAAGTTTTCAAAGTGTGAATTTCGGTTGAAGGCTGAGCCTTTTTGGGTCATGTTGTTTCCAGTGAAGGGATTCAGGTGGATCCCCAGAAGATTGCAGCAATGAAGGATTGGCCTAGACCCAGGACCCCGACGGAGATTCGTAGATTCTTGGGTTTAGCAGGGTACTATCGAAGGTTTATGGAGGGATTCTCAACCCTCGCCTCCCCATTGACTAAATTGATGCAGAAAGCAGTTAAGTTCCGGTGGTTCGACGCTTGTGAAAAGAGTTTTCAAGAATTGAAGTCATGATTCACCTCGGCACCAGTATTGGCCTTGCCAGAACACACAGAAGGGTTTGTGGGTTATTGTGATGCCTCCAGGGTCGGTTTGGGGTGTGTATTGATGCAACATGGAAAGGTCGTTGCTTATGCTTCCAGGAAACTCAAGAATCACGAGAAAAATTATCCGACACATGATTTGGAGCTTGCAGCAGTTGTATTTTCCTTAAAAATATGGCGCCAGTATCTCTATAGTGTTCATGTATATGTGTTTTTGGACCAAAAGAGTCTCCAGTATTTGTTCAAACAGAAGGAACTGAACTTAAGGCAGCGACGGTGGTTAGAATTGCTCAAGGACTGTGATATGAATATTTTGTAGCATCAAGGGAAGGCAAAAGTGGTGGCTGATGCTCTTAGTCAAAAATCCATGGCTAGTTTGGCTCATTTGAGGGTGGACCAGAGACCACTGGCTCGGGAGGTTTACCAATTGGCCAGTTTGGGGGTCCGCATTTCAGCATCAGATGAGGGAAAATGTTATGGTGTATAATGGAGCAGAATCGTCACTAGTGGCAAAAATCAAGGAAAAGCAGCATATGGATCCAGCATTGGCTCAGATAAAGAAAGCAGTTGTGAATAACAAGACATTGGTGTTTTCGCTCAGCGGTGAGGATGGTGTATTGAGGTGTCAAGGTAGGCTATGTCTCCCAGATTTGGATACGCTTCGGGAAAGGGTGATGCTAGAGGCTCATATTTCCAGGTATTTCGTGCACCCAAGTTCTATGATAATGTATCATGACCTCAAGGAGATTTACCGGTGGAGCGGTATCAAAAATGATATGGAAAACTTTGTATCTAAATGTCCGAATTGCTAGCAAGTTAAGGCCGAGTATCAGCGGCCTGGTGGATTAATTCAGCTTATAGAAATACCAATGTGGAAATGGGAGATGATCAATATGGATTGCGTGGTAGGGTTACCTTGCACTCAGCGTAAGTTCGACTCAATTTGGGTGATAGTGGATCGACTCACCAAATCAACTCACTTTTTTCCAGTCAAGTCCACTGATACTGCAGAACAATATGCTAAATTATATATCACAGAGATCCTGAGGCTTCATGGCACTCCACTTTCTAGTATCTTGGATCGAGGGGCCCAGTTCACAGCTAATTTTTGGAAGAAATTTCAGCAAGGTTTGGGTACTCGGGTGAATCTCAGCACAACTTTCCATTCGCAGACCGACGGTTAGGCCGAGCAGACTATTTAGATGCTTGAGGATATGTTATGGGCTTGTGTCTTGGATTTCAAAGGTAGTTGGGATGAACACTTACCACTTATAGAATTTGCTTACAATAACAGCTTTTATGCTAGCATTCAGATGGCCCAATTTGAGGCATTATACGGAAGAAGGTGTAGGTCTCCAATTGGGTGGTTTGAAGTGGGTAAAGCAGAATTTCTAGAACCAGATCTTGTGCACCAGGCTATGGAGAAAGTTTAGGTCATTCAGGAAAGGATGAAAATCACTCAGAGCCGCCAGAAATCTTATGCGGACGTTCGCCAGAGAGACTTAGAGTTTGAAGTTGATGATGGGGTGTTCTTGAGGGTATCGCATATCAAGGGAGTCATGTGATTCGGGAAGAAAGGGAAGTTGAGTCCTAGGTATGTCGGGTCGAATCGGATCGTTCAAAGGATCGGGCAAGTTGCTTATAGGCTGGAGTTACCTCCTGGGATGTCATCAGTGCACCCGGTGTTCCATTTGTCCATGTTGAAGAAAGTGATTGGAGATCCATCCACCATCGTTCCAGTTGAGACTATCGAGGTTAACGAAGACTTATCGTGTGAAGAAGTTCCAGTTTCCATCCGTGATAGGCAAGTCCGTAAGTTAAGAAATAAGGAAGTTGCCTCTGTTAAAGTGTTGTGGCGAAGTCAATAAGTTGAGGAAGCCACGTGGGAAGCTGAAAAATAAATGAGACAAAAACAACCCCATTTGTTAGATCAAGCTTAGAAGGAATTAGGTGACCTTCCTATCTTTTAAACAACTATCATTGTGTCCGAATTGTTTATTTCTTAATGATAGTGAAGTTTCTTTAATTTTTCAAGAGTTGTATGTGTTGTTGTTACTTTAGGTCACTTGAACCCTTCCTTGATAAATGAAAGCCTTATAAAGACTCACGTGTTAAGTAAACAACTAATGGTAAGTGTAGATTGATAATTTTTTGTTTATGTGGTATGTTGAAATGATTTAATAAGGAAGGGACTTATGGAAATGGCTAGTTTATGTGCAAAATGTGACAAAGTAATAAGATATGTGCAATTGTTGAGGTAATGAATTATGTGCAAGCTGTAGAAAATGTTGTAAATATGTGTTGGTGCTTGGAAATATGTTTTGGAGGATCTTTGACAGGTGGATATGTCCATAATACAAAGGAAACTCTGGTGAAAGTTTTCTAAAATATGGGAGTTAGTTAAAATTTTGACAGTTTGCAAATCATATTTTTCAAAACCAACTGATTTTCAAAATCCTCATTCGAGGACGAATGATTTTAAGGGGGGGAGGATGTAAGGCCCCGTAAGTTTTGTGCTTAAAACCTAGTACCTCATGGTGTCAAGGTCCGAATATTGTGTTAGGAATGTATAGAATTCTTCGCGGCGAGCTTGTCGTCGCGGTTCGGACCCTTGGTAGTGATCTAAGATTTAAAAATCAAAAGAATAAATTTTCCCAAAAATTGTCATTTTTGCGGTCAAGAATGCGGTCGCAGATCTGCTATGCGGACCGCATTCCAACCGCAGAGTGTATCAGAAGGTTTACCAAAATTGGTGTTGAAAATGCGGTCCAATATGCGATCGCATAATAAAAATACGGACCACAAAACCATCGCATAAATTACTTAAGGGTTTTGGGGATCAATTCTGCGGCACATTATGCGATTGCGGAACATGAACACGGACCGCATTCTTGTTGCAGATCGAGTCAGAACATTGAGCTTTCGGGAGTAATTTTGTGGTCCATTATGCGGACCGCATGTTAATTCTGCGATCGCAGATGTGACCGCAGATTCGACTCGGCCCAGATGTTTCTAATTATTTCAACCCGATCTCTTCTTTAATAAAACACCCCAACACCTTATTTTTACATATTTTCTTAACAAAATAAGAGAGAGGGAGGATAGATTCTTGAGAGAGAAACCTATAATCTTCAAAGATTGATTCTTCTTATAGCTTGGTCCGAAAATCCTAGGGCAAGTGTCTTCTTTCCCAAATTCTAAAGGTAAAAACCCTAACCATTTTCCTTAATTTTCAGATTGTAAAGGAAAGAAAGATTTTCATGCATTAGCTTTTGAAAATGGAAGTTAAACACTCATGCATGTTCTTTAAACTTTAAATTTAGTAAAAAAGAGTGGATATAAGTAAGAGTTCACAAAAACGGAGTTGGCAACATAAGATAACTTGAGTGAATTATAACATAAAAGAAAGGGAATTCAACTCCAGGTATGTATGACAAAATTTGATCCTTGGGAAATCGCCTTTTAGTGTACAAATTGTTTGGTATGTGATAGTTATGTGAATTGTTGTGTAATCCTTATGATTAAATTTTTGGGTGTTCAATTGGTTTAATCATGTGTTGTGTGGTATGAGATGTGAGCCGAATGATGAAAAAGGAAATCGTAAATGGTAAAATTAAGGACAATGGTAGTAATGGCATACTTGGCTTCTTGTGGGAAATCAATCAAACAACTCGAATTGCTTATGAACTGTATAACATAATGGGATTGGTACTGTCGGGTATGGAAACATTGTAACGTTGTTGTGGTAGTGGTTTGAAAAGTATTGTGAAAACATGAAATAATTGTAAGTTGCTTATTGCCCTTGTTTGTGATCTTTGTGAAGTGTTTCTAGTTGTTGTTGTGATTGTTGTGATTTGAAACTATACGGTGGGATCGGGTTGTGCGCTACAACATAAAGTAATAAGGTGTGGGTTAGAGTGATAAGGGTGGCCGAGGTAATAAGGGTGGATGAGGTAATAACGGTGGAAAGCAATCGAAATTGCCATTGAAATCTATGTGAATACAATTGTGAAATCATTGATGTGGAATTGTGAAAGGAGACAGCAGGAGAGTTTGTAGCCTGTGGGGCACTGATTGTCCCTTTGTTTGGATTGATTGTGCTTTCCTTGTGTGTTCGGTTGTTGTTTTCATTGTTGATTTCTATTTGTATATGGGTCTAGGACTACTTGAAACAAAGTAAGTGTGGGAACATGTTTGACTTGCCTCGTTATTTCTTTATGTGTTTGTTGGTTGTTTTTATTACCGTGACTTACTTGTTTATGGCTTGAGTTTACTTGGGACAAAGCTTGTCCATACATACCAGTACAATTCCAGTGTACTGACATCCCTTTTTCCGGGGGCGCTACATTCGTATTATGATTCTAGGTGGATCCATAGCAGGTACTTCAGTTCATCGGCAATAGCACTCTTTCATCTTTCACTGGCCGTTTTGGTGAGCCCCTTTCCTCTCGGGGCTCTGTGTGGATCATGCCACTTCTATTTTGGGAGTCTTATTTTGATTTTGTGTAAGGTATAACTGGAGCCTTATTACCGACAAGTATTGTATCATCCTGCTATATCTTAGAGGCTTCGTAGACAGTAAAATGTGGGATTATGGTCTTATGTAAATGTTTTTCGAGCATTGTAAATTGTAAACTTGTTAAGTAATTAAGCGTGTTGTTTATTCTTGTAATAGTGTGATTTCAATTGTAAACTGGTTATTTCTTTGGTTTATGAGTAATGAACACCACCGGTATAACACGTGGGGTAGGAAAGGCACCTAGGTCCGCTTGACTGGGGCTACCCGATCAGGCACCGGTCATGTCCCTTGATTTGGGGCATGACAAAAACCATTCATTGAGGAACCACCCAAGCTGGAACTCAAGCCATTACCAGCTCACCTCAGGTATGAATTTCTGGGCCCTAACTTTACTTTACCTGTTATTATCTCATCTGGTTTGCTAGATGTGCAGGCTCAACAACTTATACATTTACTCAAGGAATGCAAAACTGCCATTGGCTGGACTATGGCAGACATTAAGGGGATCAGCCCCGCTTATTGCATGCATAAGATTCTGCTGGAAGAGGGACACAAACCTTCCAGGGAACATCAGAGAAGGCTGAATCCAAATAAGAAGGAAGTGGTAAAGAAGGAGGTAATAAAGTTGTTAGATGCGGGAATTATTTTCCCAATCTCTAATAGCAGTTGGGCTAGCCCAGTTCAATGTGTACCAAAAATGGGTGGCATGACGGTGGTGAAGAATGATAATAATGAGTTAATCTCAACAAGAACTATCACCGGCTGGAGGATTTGCATGGACTACAGGAAATTGAAACTTTCCACCCTTAAAGACCACTTCCCACTTCCCTTCATTGATCAAATGCTTGATAGGTTGGCAGGGAGGTCACATGTTTGTTTCTTAGATGGGTACTCAGGGTACAATTAGATCTCCATTTCCCCTGAGGATAGAGAAAAGACCTCCTTCACATGCCCATATGGCATTTATGCCTTCCGGAGGATGCCATTTGGCCTATGCAATACACCTGCCACATTCCAAAGGTGCATGATGGCCATATTTACCGATATGGTGGAGGATATTGTGGAGGTGTTCATGGACGACTTCTCGGTGGTAGGGAATTCGTTTGAAGAATGCCTGGTCAAACTGACGTGCGTGCTTAAATGGTGCATCGAGACTAACTTAGTTCTGAATTGGGAAAAGTGCCATTTTATGGTACAAGAACGAATGGTCTTGGGGCACCGGGTATCAAGCAAAGGGATAGAGGTTGATCGAGCAAAAGATGATGTCATTGCAAAGCTGTCTCCACCATCTTCAGTCAAAGCCATTAGAAGCTTTCTTGGACGTGCCGGTTTCTATCGGAGGTTCATTAAAGACTTCTCCAAAGTTTCTAACCCCCTCTGTGAGTTACTAGAAAAAGCTCACTCTTTTGTATTTTCCGATGATTGCAGGATAGCATTTGAGGAATTGAAGAAGAGGCTGGTCACAACACCAATCATTGTTGCCCCCAACTGGGAGCAACCATTTGAGCTTATGTGTGATGCTAGTGACTATGCGGTGGGGGTAGTGTTGGGCCAGCGGAAGGACAAATTGATGCATCCTATCTACTGTACTAGTAGAACACTGAGTGGAGCCCAGCTAAATTACACAGTGACGGAAAAAGAAATGATTGCTGTAGTGTTTACTTTTGACAAGTTCAGGTCCTATCTGATAGGATCTAAGGTAATTGTATACACTGACCATGCAGCACTTAGATATTTAATTGAAAAGAATGACTCTATGTCGCGCCTGATTTGTTGGGTGCTGGTACTGCAAGAGTTTGATCTTGAAATTCGTGATCGCAAGGGCACTAAAAATCAGGTTGCTGATCATTTATCACGACTTGATGAAGCTGAAAATGTTATAGAAAGTGAATAAAATCCTGTAAACCTTTCCAGACGAGCAGCTGCTCGCTACCACTCTTCTTGAAGCGCCATGGTATGCAGATTATGCTAATTACCTAACCAGTAGTATGGTTCCTCACGACCTGTCATCGGTCCAGAGGAAAAGATTCCTTCGTGAAAGCCAACCATACTATTAGGAAGAACCCTACTTGTTTAGATGATAACATGATCTGGAGATGCATCCCCAAGATCTAGCAATCTTCTGTCTTGCAAGCTTGTCATGCTTCAGCATATGGTGGTCATTTTAGAGGAATCCGGACAGCACCTAAGGTGCTTGAGGCCAAGTTTTTTCTGGCCAACAATGTTTAAAGATGCACACTTGTGGGTAAAAGGGTGTAATGAATGTCAACGCACTGGGAACATCTCCCGGCGTAACGAGATGCCCATGAACCCAATCCAAGAGGTGGAAGTATTTAATGTCTTGGGGATAGACTTCATGGGTCCCTTCGTCAGCTCCTACACTAATAAGAATATTCTTGTTGCGGTAGATTATGTGTCCAAATGGGTGGAAGTTGTAGCATTACACACCAATGATGCTAAGGTGGTAGTTAGGTTTCTCAATAAAACATATTCACTCGCTTTGGGACACCGCGGGCAATCATAAGCGATGGGGGCACTCACTTTTGTAATCGGGCCTTTGAAAAATTACTGCTGAAATATGATGTGCGACACAAGGTGGTTACTCCATACCACCCGCAGACCAATGGACAAGTTGAAGTGTCCAACAGAGAAATTAAGAGCGTTGACAAAAATAGTGAACGCCACAAGGACTGACTGGTCAAGGAAGCTTGATGATGCACTATGGGCTTATAGGATAGCTTTCAAGACACCAATCGGCATGTCACCATACAAGTTGGTGTTTGGGAACGCTTGTCACTTACTGGTTGAATTGGAACAAAAAGCATGGTGGTCTCTAAAACAACTAAATCTTAACTTGGAAGATGCGGGCACAACAAGAGTCACTAAATTACATGAGTTAGAAGAGTTTCAATATTTGGCTTTCGAAAGCACGAGGTTATATAAGGAGAGGATGAAGCGGTTGCACGACTAAAACATCATGGAGCAAAACTTCAAAGCTGGAGACAAGGTATTACTTTATAACTCAAGATTACGATTGTTCCCAGGTAAACTGAAATTAAGGTAGTCTGGACCCTTTCGTGTGGTTGAAGTATTCTCGTCTAGAGTTGTGGAAGTTGGCACTGAAGATGGCTCTCGCACATTTAGAGTCAATGGTTAGCGGTTAAAATTGTACATGGGCATGGACGAGTCCAAGGAGAAGTCTGAGCTGTAGAGCCTTAAATGAGCTAAGATGAGTCATGCCGCGACATTAAATCAGGCGCTACGAGGGAGGCAACCCATAAAATTGTGTAATTTTAAATCTTATAATTTGGAGTATAAAAAAATAAAAAATAAAAAAAAGAAGTTGCTGCAAGGCGTAAGAATCTGAGGAGGCCATCTACCGCGGTTCCACCTCGATCGCGATCAAATGACCTCTCTGACTCCCCCTTCTCGCGGTTCTATCGCGATCGCGGTAGAACCGCGGTGGACCGCGACGGGCCCAGGTAAGTTCTGAAATAAAATATTATTTTTTTCATTTTAAATTCCCCCCGCCCTTAATATCCAACCCTAAAATAATAAAAACCCTAAACCCTAAACCCGAAAACCCCAAACCCTAAACCCCAAAACCCGATTTTGCCTAGAGAGAGAAGCTCTGGGCGTCTTTCTGTTTTTTAGAGAGAGAAACCTGCGTTCAGGCCATCTATGGCCACGCCGGCCGGCGGCCAGCCACCTCCTGTGGCTGGGCAGCCCCCCCAACCTCCACCTAACACTACCCAATCACAACCAGCCCCAGTTAATGATCCAATGACCATGAATTATGCCAAAGCACTGAAGCCGCCTATAGCTACTGCTCAAAATACTGTTGTTTCAGTCGAGCCTATAATTGCTAGGCGAGCAAAGATGTTTCAAGGCCAACCAACTATTTTTTTTACTGAGCCTGAAGTTAAACGCATGAATATTATTGAAGGCTTACAACATGCTGTTGTTTGTAAGTTCTCCTATGGTTGGCCCGACATTGGTGAGATTAGACGTATTGTGCCTTTACAATGTGGTATAAAGGGTGAATGCAACATTGGTGTTCTACGTGATAGACATATTTTAATTCGTTTCACTTTATGGCAAAACTTTGTTGATTTTTCCTCAAAAGGAGCTTACATAGTGAGAGATAAACATGGTGATGAATACCAATTAAGAACATTGATTTATGATGAAAAGTTCAAAATTGGTGAAGAAACTCCTAAGGTTATGGCCTGGATATCGTTCCCTAATCTCTTGCCTACGTATTTTGTTAAAGAATGTCTTTTTTCTTTAGCATCAGCAGTAGGTATACCACAAATCCTGGACTTAGCAACAATTAACAAAACACGACCAAGTTGTGCTCGTGTGAAGGTGTTAGTTGCTCTTCTTGATGAACTTCCTAATAAGGTTCGAATAGACATTGTAGATGAAAATGCAGGTGAGATGAGAACGGAGTGGGTAGCAATTAAATATGATTACATTCCAAAATATTGTAAAGAATGTAAGCTACAAGGACATGACATGCATGAGTGTTGGCAGTTACATCCTGAATTGCTATCAAACAGGAGAGTTGGCCAAAGAGGAAAAAAGAATGATGAAGAAGACAAGAATCAGCATACAAAGGGAGATGGACCACTGATGATCCTATCCAGCGGCAAAGTAGTTGGCAATCAAAATACGAAATGGAAAGAAATTAAAGACAATAGAATAAAGACAAAGGAGAATAATACAACATCAATAGAGAAGATAGGCAAAGAGATTATACTTGCTCAACACAAGACACAGCAATTACATACTTCAAACACATTTGCAGCATTGGGAGAACAAGCAGAAGAACAGGATGACATACAAGGTCAGGCTTTAGCAATTGTAGAAGATGTTCCACAAGTGAAGAAGGGCAATTTACCTCCTCCTCCTCCAAGGAAGGAAGCTGTCTTGAATAAAGAATCTACTGCAAGGAAGGAAAACGAAGGCAAGAATCAGTCACCAGCAACAGGAGATAGCATAGGCAATATGATGCAAGAGGAATCTACACAATAGAAAAATCAAACAGGAAAGAACTCAGCAGGTGTACAGTCAACCAATGGAGGATTGCAAAACAAGAATATTGAATCAACTGCACAATGGGTTCATAGAGCATTTATGGGCAATACAGGTGATTTAATAGTGGGAATAAACACATCACACAAATAATTTCCTTCACAGGATACAATAGTTGACCTAGCACTTGGCAACCAACCTGAAGTACAAACAGAAGAGAAACTTCCTACAAAGGTAAATGAAGCAATTCAATGGAGTGGAAGCAAACTATGGACAGACCAGAGGGAGAATGATTCAGAGGAAGACATTGTACCATTAGGTGCACAACATGATGAAGAACCACTGTTACAAGACAAAGAAGAAGTTGACAAAGATGTGAATGATGAAGTTTTAACTATAATGCTAAATAATGGTGAAGCAAAGGTCACAAATGAAGGGAACACAACAAAACCACAATTGGGAGCAAAGGAACATCCTAATAGGCATGGAAGATCAACAGTTGGTCATGTTGCAGACATTGGGGATCCAGGAGGAACCAAGGATAGTACAGCCAAAATCACCAATGATAAGGAAAAGCAGACAGAAAAACATATTGCAGAATCACACCAACAACAAAGTTAGGCTCTAGTACATCAGCTACAGCAGGAGGTATTTGATGCAAAACAACAAGCCAATATTGTAGAAGAAGGAGAGATAAGGGCTGGACAAGATTTAGATGAAGAATCAACTGCCCAAAATTTTCAGAACAGTGCAAGACAAGGAGATTTATCTCCTAGAGACCTGGAAAAGGCCAAAGGGGGAACAAAGGGAAAGAAGAAGAACCTAAAGGACCACAATGCAGCACCTGCATTAGGAGTTCAAACAAGGAGGAACTTGTCACTATCCCAATCAAAATACTAATGGATGCTCTCATATGGAACATAAGATCAGTAAATACTCAACAAGCTTTTGAGATACTGATCCAGTTACATAGAAAGAATAACTTTGAATTCATAGGCTTAATGGAACCAATGCAACAAGCTAGGACTTTGGAAAGATACAGAAGGAGAATTGGCTTTGCTCAGGCAATTGCTAATGTGTCAAACAAGATTTGGGCCTTCATAGATGAGGTTTATGAGGTGACAATTCTTTATAATATGGTTCAGCAATTAACTCTAAGGCTATTTCACACAGAAACTCATGTGGAATTGGTCCTTACACTGGTGTATGCCAAATGTGATGCTCTAGAGAGAATTGAACTATGGGATTCCTTATATTACATGGCAGCAGACATGAAAGTTCCTTGGCTAGTTGGTGGAGACTTTAATGTTATATAGGATGAAGAAGAAAAATTTGGAGGGTTGCCAGTTCACTTAAATGAAATAGATGATTTTAGGCATTGCATCACTACATGCAAACTATATGATCTTGGGTTCAAAGGCAGCATTTTTACATGGTGGAATGGCAGGGCAGAAGAAGATTGCATATTTAAAAGGCTAGACAGGTGTGTAGCCAATAAAGAGTTTCAGCAGACTTTTCCAGGCCTAGAAGTCCAACATTTGCCTAAGGTGGGGTCAGATCATAGACCTATGTACCTTAAATGTGATATTGAAAAGCCACCAGTGAAGAAGCCTTTCAGATTTCTAAATTTTTGGGTGGAGAATGCATCTTTCAAGGAGGTGGTTAAGGAGAATTGGTGTGCAGATTTTCATGCAAATCCCTATACATTATTCAACCACAAGCTGAAGAAGGTCAAAAAAGCTCTTTCTGAATAGAGTAGAGCAACCTTTGGAGACATTTTTCAAAAAATAGCCAGTCTACAGGAGGTGGTGGTGGTTCATGAGGCTGAAATTTGAAGCTAATCCAACAAAATAGAACAGGCAGAGATTGCACAAGGTGCAGGCAAAATTAATAAGATTCCTAGCTCTTGAGGAAAAGTACTGGAAACAGAAGGCTGGAATGGCATGGTTTCAAGATGGGGATAGGAACATTAAGTTCTTTCATGCTCAAGTTAATGGTAGAAGAAAGAGGTTAAACCTAGCAAGAATTCAGAACAGTCAAGGAAGATGGATTGAAGAGGAGGAAGAGTTAGCTGCAGAAGCAATTAAGTTTTACCAAGATCAATTTACAGAATCAGTTACACCTACATCTTTTGACATTTTACAACATGTTCCAACATTGATAGATTCCAGCCAAAATGAATAACTTAACAGGCAGCCTACTATGAAGGAAGTTAAAGCAGCAGTGTTTGGCCTAAATGGGGATAGTGCAGGATGTCCTGATGGGTTTACAGACAAGTTCTATCAATCATGTTGGGATATTATTGGTGGGGATGTGTTTGATATGGTGAGATCCTTTTTCAATGGCCATGATCTTCCTAAATGTGTGACACACACAAACCTTGTTCTGCTACCAAAGAAAAAGGAGATTAACACTTTTTCAGATCTCAGACCTATTAGTCTGAGCAATTTTTCTAACGAGGTGGTGTCTAGGGTAATTCATGAAAGATTGGTAGGACTACTACCATCTATAATATCAGAAGAGCAGGCTGGTTTTGTCAAATGAAGGAGCATTGTGGAGAATATTCTCTTGGCACAGGAGATAGTCACAGACATGAGGCTTAGAACTAAGGCTGGACCTAATGTCATAGTCAAACTGGATATGACTAAGGCATATGATAGGTTATCTTGGTTGTTCTTGACTAAAATTCTAAGGAAGTTTGGATTTGATGAAAGATTCATTGGGTTAGTGTTTGGAATTGTTTCAAATAACTGGTACTCATTTTTAATTAATGGACAGGCACATGGTTTTTTTAAATCATCAAGAGGTGTAAAACAAGGAGATCCATTGTCACCTACTCTGTTCATTATAGCTGCTGAAGCACTATCTAGGGGTCTTAATTCTCTACACAACAACCTATATTTTTGTGGCTATGGACTTCCCAAGTGGAGTCCAAAAATTAATCATTTGGCCTATGCAGATGATATGATCATATTTTCTTCATCAGATGCCACATTTTTGGGGCTAATCATGGAGGTTTTAACAGTTTATGATGTATCATCTGGGCAATTAGTAAACAAGGCAAAGTCAGCTGTCTATATTCATCACTTAGTAGATCAGGAAGTGGCTGACAGGGTGGAAACAGTTACAGGTATTAAGAGGCAAGAGTTCCTAATCATATATCTAGGATGTCCTATCTTTTATGCTAGAAGGAAGATGGAATTCTATCAACCTATGATCACTAAGGTTCTGGACAGGCTTCAGTCATGGAAGGGAAAGTTGTTGTCTATAGGAGGAAGGGTTGTGCTAATTGCTAATGTTCTACAGAGTATGCTAATGCATCTCTTATCAGCTGTCAATCCTCCATCAAATGTGATTAACAGATTACACAAGATCTTTGCTCAATTCTTTTGGAGCAGTGCAGTGACTGGCACCAGCATACATTGGGCATCATGGACTACTTTATGCATGCCCAAGGAAGAGGGAGATATTGGATTTAGGTCATTACATGATGTGTCTAAGGCTCTATTCTGCAAATTATGGTGGACCTTTAGAACTAAGCCTAGTTTATGGAGTATATTTATGGCTAACAAATATTGTAAAAAGTTGAACTCAGTCATTGTACCATGGAAAGATGGATCACATGTATGGAGAAAGATGCTGGAGTGAAGGGACATAATAGATCATCAGATTGTGTGGCAACCAAGAATGGGATCATCACTGTTCTTGTTTGACAACTGGACAGGTCTGGGGGCCCTATATTTCCTAGTTCCTCAAGATTTTGGAGTTGATGAAGTAATACACAATCTGTGGGAGGTGGTAGATGGGGAGCAATGGGATGTTGAAAGACTATTTGACATTTTACCAGAGGAATATGCAGAATATATAATTAATAACATTCAGCCACCTACAACTGCAGGTATTGTGGATACTCCTTATTGGATGCTAGAATCTAAAGGTAACTTTACTGTTACAAGTGCATGGGATTACCTAAGGAGAAGAGCAGACCCAAAGACAGCATACAAGAACATATGGGTGAAAGGTTTGCCATTTAAAATTGCCTTTTTTTATGTGGAAGGTGTGGATAAATAAACTGCCTTTAGATGATTTTTATAAGAGACTTGGATACATGATGGTATCCAAGTGTTGGTGTTGTGCTGAACCACAGGAGGAGACAACACAGCACCTCTTCTTCACATCATATGCAGCAAGAAAAGTCTGGTCTTATTACTTGGGACATGCAGGCATTTCAGTAGAGGATATTACTTTGCATCAAGCCATCACAAGATGTTGGACAGCAGATGTAGCTTCAAGAATAAAGCCAATCATGCAAGCATTACCCTCTATTATTCTATGGGAGTTGTGGAAAAGAAGGAACAGTTATAAATATGGGGATGTCGTTACTATTAACAGGGTGGTGTATCAGATTTCATCTACAATACAGTCATTGGTGAAGATGAGGAAACCAGGAATGTCACAGGTACCACACAGGTCGCCAGAGTTGCTGAGATCACTGGAGTTGTACACTCCAGTCCTTAAATTCACTAAAGTCATGTGGGATTTTCTAGAGGGAGGTTGGATAAAGGTCAATACAGATGGAGCTTCATGAGGTAATCCAGGCAGGAGCTCAATTGGGTTTGTACTCAGAGATGAGCAAGGGGATGTTATATATGCTTGTGGGAAGGAGATTAAAGAAGGCACAAATACAGTGGTAGAAGCAACTGCTGTCTATGAGGCTTTAAGGTTTTGTGAGAAATCAGGGTATATGCTCATAGATTTACACACTGACTCCATGGTGCTAAAGAGGTCAATTGATGATGAATGGAAACAACCTTGGCAAATAGGAATGATTGCAGAAGAGATTAAGGAATTGAGGAAAAAATTCAAGTCAAAGTGTCACACACTCTCAGGGAGGGCAACAAGTTAGCAGATCACATTGCCAACTATGCACTTGACTTTGAACAATTAGAGTGCCATAGCTTTTGGGAAATGGACTCTAAAAGTAGACAGTTGGTCAACTCAGATAAGATGCAATGTCCATACATCAGAGTCTCAATTGCAAGAAGATAGTGGAAGACAAGGAAGGAGAATCAAAGGGAATGGAGCTACACAGCAGCTCATCTGATTCTCATCATACTCATCTCCAAGTGGAGGTGAGTATGGTGGTCTTAACTAACAGGATTGTTTGTTTTGCAGGAATGAAGTATGTACAAGAGAATTATGTGCTAATGGAAATTCTATTGGTGGTATTAGTGCTTAGCACTCACTCCAATAGATGGAAATTGCACATAAGCACTTGTACATGGATGTGGACACCTTGGGTCCATCATGGAGTAGAAGAATTGAAGAACTCATTTACACAGTTTGCAGACAGCAAAATTCCCATTTTCAGGGAATACAGCTGGATTAGCAATTGTGGAATTGTTCAAAAGACATCCAATGTGCTGACAGCAATAACTGGATGAAGCACAAGAAGATGAAGCATGAATTTTATGCTATCACCAAGAGTGCTGATAGTACTGTGTACTGGATGAAGCACTCTAGGAGTTACAATATCACATAGATGAAAGGGAAATTCAAGTCCCTTCATAGAATATATTGTTATACTGGCACACAGGGTGCTGACAGTAAATTCTACTGGATGAAGCACCTGAGGAGGCATAATAAGGAGATAAAGTACTCCCACACAAAGGATATGGATGCTGACAGTATAAAATACTGGATGAAGCACCAGAGGAGACTCACAACTAATCAGAAGAGATCACTACAATGTATAGTCACTAAAAACATGTTGATAGCTACAGCTCTATTATGGAACTTTAGCTATATGAAACATAAAGTGACTAACAGAAGGGAGCAGATTATAATACTAATGTCATCTAGATGGTATCTCCTAAGAAAGCCTCAAGTGGTGGTATTAGTACTTTGTACTCATTCCCCTGAGGTGAAATTAGGGGTATCATTTAGATGCAACATCAGTAATGCTCTACAGGTAGAAGACATCAAAGTTCAGAACACAGAAATAACAAGGTTACAGATACAAGCAAGAACACCTCATGTACTCTACTGTTTAAGGACTCCCCAGGTGGTGGTATTAGTACCTAGTACTCAACCCACCGGAGAAGAGTTAAACACAGAGTACAGAGGAGGTAGTAGACAAGTCATATTCAAAAAGGGAGACTCACAAGAACCCATCAAACAGAGCTCAGGAGCTCATGAGGGTAAGGACAGCAAATTTCCTTTATTTTTAAAAGGAATAATGCTAAATGAATTACCAAATAGTGAAATAATGGGCAGAAACAGAAGATTACAAGCTTTAAACGCAAAAAACATGTGGAAAAGCAAATTAACCAGAAGGAAAAAAGAAGCTAACTTGTTGGGCGTCCTGGCAGTGACATATGCAGAGGCAACCATCCCAGTTCGAGCAAGTGCAGATCAGCAATACAGTCAACAGCAAAACACTCCAAAAAATGAGGAAAATAACAGAAAACATAGAGTCAGTATAAGAAAGGGGGGAAAATTTTAAAATAGGAACAAAAAGAAGGGGAGATCTTTACCAGTGATAGATGTAGCTGAAAATCTCATATCAGCACAAGAAGGTGAGGAGACAGAAGCCACACAGCGAAGGAGAGAAGCAAAGGACATGCAAAAGGGGACATACATAGATATCAGTAGAAAGAAAAAAGGAGGAGATAATAAAAGAAACAACAGTTCAAGCAAGCAGTCAATAGTGCCTGAAGCAGAACCAGAAGAATCTGAGGTTGATGAACAGGAGGATTGGCGAGAAGACAAGCACGGCCAAATGAACACTCAGAAGAAACTCATGCAAAAAGACAGAGAAAAGATCAGACGACATCGAAAACAAAAAGAAAAAAAGAAGAAGAAAAATGGAGAAAGAGGTAGTAGAAGGAAAAAAGGAAAACATAGAGAGAGATTTACCTGGAGGAAACACTTCTGGAAGGTTAAAATGGAGACAACCAAGCTCCTATGGAGGCAGATCGGAAACAGGCAACACTTCAGAGAGTCAGATGAACGGTCTTCCATGGCAGATGAAGAGGTGAGTAGAGGGAGAGTCTTAGAGATGAGAGAGATGAAGAGAGAGAAGTTGAAGAGGAAAATGAAAAATATCTCGGGTATTAGCTGGTTTAGGCGTTTTAGAAAGTCTCTAGAAGCTGGTGTAATGACAGCCAGCTATCTATCAATTTGGAGAAATAATAGGCCATGTTTTAAAGATATCTTAGTAATGAGTGGCTATACGGGCAACACTAAAAAAAGAAAGGAAGTGGCTATACGGTGCAAGGGGCTATGTGATACACTAAGAGTCAAGGGGTACATAAATGGGCCACGATTTAATCTGGGCCCAATAGGTGGAGTTTGGGTGATTTATGCATGGAGACGGGCTGATAAGGAAAGGTGGGGAATATGGTTATTTGTTAAATGGGGTAGTAAGAGAAAGGGATGCTACAGATGCAAATCAAGTAATGCTGGTGGAGAAATTAGTGGCTACTCGTGCAATTGGAGAGATAGATTAATTAGAAGAGGATATGGGCTGGTAGATGCGGTCAAGTTGGGTCGGCAGATATACATATTTAACTGGGCCGTAGGATTTAAAAGAAAAAGGAATATGTTGGGCTTAAAGGCTACTGGAATTGCGGATGAAGGTTCGAACATGCTGGGCTATTTCAAATACGGACTCTGCATTTATTTGGCTAGTTTTATGATTCATGCTACAAAGCCTACTACTTATGATACATTAGCTAGTATTTTTAGACACTTTGTGATATCGTTTTTGAGTTTATTACTCAATAATGATAATAGGTTTTATGTATTTTCATTTTCTATTTCGTACAAGTACTATGTAGCATAGACATGTTATTTGTTCCTATTATTATATAAATAAAACTAGCCCTAGGCACTGCCTAGTGGATTATTTAAAAAAACAAAAACCCTAAAATAACCCCTTCCCCCTTCTATTTTCTCCCTCCCCCCCCCCCCCCCCCCCCTTGTCTCCTTCTTCTCTCTACAAACCACTCCTTCCTCTCTCTTAATCTTCCTCCTACTTCACCTCCATCCCACTTTCCTTCATTAAAGCTTATCACCAACTTCATTATCCTCTCTTCAAGTAAGCATTTTTTCACTCTTCATTATTTATATTTAGTTTTAGGTAATGTAATTTAGTCTAATTTGTAGTTTTTAGTTAAACCATATATAGGATTAGTGTAAAACATGAATTTTTGCCCTATTTTAATATTGCCATTGTTGTATATGTTATTTTTTATATTATTGGTGCTAGAATTGGTTGGGTCTCCAAAATTGTTTAATTGTGATGTTAATTTGGTGGTGAGGAGACCCACAATTATGTTTTTGTGTTGTAATGAGGAGTTTGAGCAATGGGTTGGCATTGTGTTGAATAATTGTGGGATATTTTATGCCCAAATTTGGTTTGTTTATTGTAATTGTGCAGGTTATGTATAATTGTGTGGGGTTGTGTTGTCATGGATGAATGATGTGTATATGGTGGCTATGTAAATATGATTAATATTGAAAAGAGTAAGTGTGGGGTGAATTATGACGGAAGTGGTGGAAAAGTAAAAAAAATATTGTGGGAGTGTAGTAGTCATGGTATGATTGCATTGAAGGAGTTTATTTATAGTCATCAGGTGGTGAGTAATCATCCGAGTGGCTATCGTTATGAGCATATTTTTTATGTAGTGTGCTTCTTATGTACAGGACTATGGCACGTAAACGATCGCGACAAGCAGCTGGGCTATCTAGGCGACCAACCTATGATGAGTCTCGGTTTACTTCGGAAGTGGTTGAGGATGACTTTCATGCCAAAGCCACAAAGGCCTTTCTGCATGAAATTCTGATTGATCGGATGGCTCTTCGTGCGAAGGAACCAGATATGTATGAGGAGTAAGGCGTCGGGATATGGCGTTCTTGTTCCAGAACCCAACATCTGTCAATAAAATGTTGGTTCGTGAGTTCTATGCTAATGCTACCTTCTACATGGCAAGGGAGGTATTTGTTCGGGGCAAGTATGTTTATGCCAAGGTACCCATTATCCAACAGGTGTTAAGATTGCCCACATTCAGTAGTGACGTGGACTATTACCACGATAGGCCGGGTGTCACTTGGAAGATTATGATCGAGGCCTTGTGCGTAGGTGGGCGTCCTCTATGGATAAAGGACCAAATAACACTCAACTCCACTTCCTTCATGCACTTGGCCAAATGCTGACTTACTGTGATTTGCAACAGGTTCCTTCCTTCAAGTAACACCACAGATGTCAATTTCAAAAGAACATTGTTAACTTGGGGTTTTGTCACCCAAAAAGCGTTTGATGCCGCCCGAATAATCAATGATGAGATGATACTTAGGGGCCCTCTAAAGTCAAAGGGATTCTATTTCCCTTCCTTGATCACTACACTTTGCTTAATGCACCATACACCCACCTTACCAACTGATGGAAACTTGCCACAAAAAGCCCCATTAAAGGCCTCAGGTATTCGGGTGGGATGAGGTACCAACGACCCAATTGACATTGATGATGAAGATGATGACCCTGTCCCAGTTGTCCAGTCCAGGAGGTCCACAAGCAGTGCGGATCTATCTAGGCACACTCATTCTGGAGCTAGCCTTTCACGTTCGCAGTCCACGAAGACCTATGGTTAGGTCTTTGGAAGAAGAAGTGGCAGATCTCCGGTCTTCAGTGGATGGCTTGCACACACGCATGGATGCGATGTCCCAGTGATAGTCGAGGTCTGAGAGCCAATTTATGGCTTGTTTTAGAGCATTGGGTTGAGCATGCCACGTCGACCCCGACACTGTCTCCAACTCTGATTGAGTCTCAGGGAAGTCTTTTTACCCTTGTATGCTTTATTTTGTTTATATGACATGGGGACATGCCATGACTTTAAGTGTGGGGTGGGAGACTTACTCTATTTGTATGCTGTAGATTGTATATTGTATGTATATATTAGAGTAAGTAGTTTAATATTAGCTGACTTGGCCCGACGACGAATACTTGTCGACGGGTTTCTTGAGGGTCAAAGTCGGAATAAAAAAATAATAATAAAAAATGAAAAAAAAAAACAAAAACAATAGTAGAGGACTCTTCCGGATGATGGACTACTTGAACAGTACTCTTGAGGGAATTAGTCCATGTAGATTTTTTTTTGTTTTTATTTTTCTTTTTCTTAGGTAGTGTATTATCTCCCCCTTGGTTTTTCATTTGACCACGGTTCTTTTTCAAGGGTTTCTCTTGAACCGGGTTGGGTAGATTGTTCCTTTTCTAGTTTTAGGTTTAGATGGGTAAAGGTTAATATGTAACCCCGAATATGCACACTTGCAATAGCTAATAGGAACTTGAGAATGTGTCATCTAAGCTCAATTTCAGATTCTAAAATATGCCTTGTGTTTGCACAATTTGTCCTGCTTGAACACTTGTATGACTTTGTTGATGAACTAATTCGAAATGAGTTGCATGCTAAGTGTGTGTGAGGTTTTTACTTGCATTATGTGTTTACATATAATACCTAGAAATTGCCCTGTGTGTTTGCAAAGAGAAGTAGAAGTCGTTTAGTATTAGAGATGATAGGGGCAGTTCTTTGTGCAACCCCATACAAAAACTGTGAATCCACATGTACATAATATCAAAGTTAACTCCTTTGAGACTTAAGCCTGTTCTTTGATCACCCTATAATGTTCAAAATATCTATGTTGAATAAATACATTGTTGAACCTTACCTCCTAGAAGCACTTGAATTGTTAGTGAATATGCAAAAGTAAAAGTATGGGTTAGGGATTAGCGAAAAAGGGGAATCAAGAATGAATGGTATAATTGGTGAACTGGCATTCGTATAGTAAATGTTCTAATATATATATATATATATATATATATATATATATATATATATATATATATATATATATATATATATAGAGAGAGAGAGAGAGAGAGAGAGAGAGAGAGAGGAAGCCAGTTGCAGCTAAAAGAAAAATGGGGATTACAAGTAAATCAAATTGTGGAAGAATGCTTGGGTTGAGCATAAAGGTGAGACAAAATGGAAGTTTGGTATTAAAAAGTGCTTAGGGAGGTTAGTCACTATATCTAAAAGTATCCTACCCGACCCGTAGCCTACATTATAACCTTTAAAGACTTCTTGATCTTTGACTGAATGGCTCAATTAGTAGAGTAGTAAACTAGGAGAAAGCTTATGGTGTGTCTGTGTGGCATGTGAATGCTCTTTGCTAAGAGTGAGTGAATTCTTTCTATATATAGTTCCTTGTTGTAAATTTTATATGTGTGGAACTTCTGTCAGATTTGGTATTGTGAGGGCATGTAACTTAGGAAGAAGAAGTAAGTCTTCAAGTTTGTTAGAGTAATTAGAGTAAGCAATAATGTGTCTTGGCATGAGAGTCTGTAGTTGAGTAAGGATTGTGCACTGCTTAGGTTAATTATGGATCGTAGCTTATGTGATATATTTTGGGGAAAGACATTGAGAATTTATGCATAGAAGTGTGATTAAATTTGCTCGGGGACGAGCAAAGGTTTAAGTGTGGGGTGTTAATAATAGGTGAATTTTACTATATTCATGCCCTAAATAATCACATTCTTAAGTTGTTTTGATAATATATATGATGAAAAAATGCTCTTATTAGTGTTTTTCATGAATTGGAGGAACAAAATGGTTAAGGAAGGCTAAGGAGCTATTTTGGATTCAAAAGCAGAAGAAAAAGTCCATTGATGCAAAAATCATGGAAAGCCATGCTAGAACAATCCTGAAGATTCAGAGAACATGTTCTACCACGGTTTTACCGCGACCGCGGCACAACGCGGTGAAAGGTGTAAACTTGAAGGATTGAAGTTTAAAAATGGGATTTTAATGACCTAAACCCTATATAAAACCTTAGGATTCGCCCAAAGGAGGCAAGCATTGTATTTTTTAGTACTTTTGCAAGGAAACTAGTGTGAGAGAATTCTCCAAACATCTTTCTTCATTTCTTTAGAATTTCCATTATGAATTCTATTCTAGCTTTTGTTTCCATAGTTATGAGTAGCTAAATTCGTAACTAAGGTTTTGATGGAACCAATTGGGTGATGAACTTCTGATTTATGTGAATACAAATTGTTAGTTAATCTCTATTTGTTCAACTTCATTTTTGTTGTAGTTAATTGACAGGATCCTCAATTAGCTATGCCTATTTAGTGTGCATAACTTGGAAAAGAATGCATATTAGGTTATTGTTGAACAACACCACTCCTAGATTATTAAAGGAATCTGTAATTGTGGGTTTAAAGGCGGGATTAGGAATACTGTAAGGCCCCATAAAATTTTTGTGCTTAAAACCTAGTAGCCCGTGGTGTCATGGTCCGAATAATATGTTAAGAATGCGTAGAATTCTTCGTGGCTCGCAAGCTCGCCGCGGTTCGGACCCTTGGTAGTGATTTAAGCTTTAAAAATTGAAAGAATAAAACTTTCCAGAAAATGTCAATTATGCGGTCAAGAATGCAGTCACAGATCTGCTATGCGGACTGCATTCCTACCGCAGAGTGTAACAGAATGTTTTCCAAAATTGGTGTTAAAAAAGCGGTCTAATATGCGATCGCATAACAAAAATGCGGACCGTAGATCCATCGCATAATTTCTTAAGAATTTTTGAGTGTAAATTCTGTGGTGCATTCTGCGACCGCAGAACACGAATGCGGACCGCATTCTGGTCGCATATCATAACAGAACATGTGATTTTTGGGAGCAATTCTGCGGTCCATTATGCGGACCGCATGTTGATTCTTCGATCGTTGATGCGACCACAGATTTGACTCGGCCCAGATTTTTATAAAATTTTAACCCGATTCCTTCTTTAATAAAACACCTCAAACCTTCATTTTCTCATATGTTCTTAGAAAAATAAGAGAGAGGAAAGAGAGATTCTAGAGAGAGAAACCTAACAATCTTCAAAGATCGTCTCTAATCGCTTGGTCCGGAAGATCCTAGGGCAAGTGTCATCTTCCCCAATTTCTAAAGGTAAAAACCCTAGCCATTTTTCTTTAATTTTCTGTTGTCAAAGGGAAAGAAAGATTTTCATGCATTAGCTTTTGAAAATAGAATTTAACACTCATGCATGTTCTTTGAACTTTAAATTTAGTAAAAAGAAGTGGGTAGGAGTAAGGATTTGCAAACGCGAAGTGGGAAACATAAGGTAATTTGGGGGAAACTTAAATTAGGAGATTGAAGAAAGTAAATCCGACTCCAGGTATGTATGGCTAACTTTGATCCTTGTGAAATCGCCCTTATGTGTACAATTCATTTGGTATGTGACAATCTTGAAAATTGTTGTGTAATTCCTTTGATTTAGTTATTGGGTGTTCAATTGATTTGAACTATGTGTTGTGTGGTATGGGGTGTAAACCGAAAGATGAAAAAGGACATCATATTTGGTAAAGAAATTGAGAACAACAGTAGTAATGGCATACTTGGCTTCTTGTGGGAAACTAGTGAAATAACTCAAATTGTGATGAACTGTCGAACATAATGGTATGGATACTCTCGGATATGGAAATATTGCAACTTTGTTGTGATACCGGCTTGAAAAGTATGCTGAAGCATGAACAAATTTGTAATTTTCTTATTGCACTTGTTTGTGATCTTGTGTAGTGCTCTTGTTAGCTATTTGTGATTGTTGTGATTTGAAACTATACGGCAGTATCGGGTTGCGTGCCGCAATACGAAGTAATAAGGTGTGGGTTGGGGTGATAAGGGTGGCCGAGGTAATAAGGGTGGAAAGCGATCGAAATCGCTATTGAAATTGATATAAAATCATTGATGTGAAATTGTGAAAGGAGACAGTAAGAGAGTCTGCAACATGTGGGGCACTGATTGCCCCTTTGTTTGACTTGATTGTGCTTTCCGTGTATGTTTGGTTGTTGCCTTCCTTGTTAGTCTCTAATTGTACTTCAGCTGAGGGTTTCTTGAAACAAAGTAAGTGTGGGAACGTGATTGGCTCGTTTGGTTATTTCTTGGTGTATCTTTTGGTTGTTCTATTATTGCAATTTAATTGTTTATGGCTTGAGTTTACTTGGGACAAAGCTTGTCCATACATACCAGTACAATTCCAATGTACTGACGTCCCTTTTGCCAGGGACGCTACATTTCTGTTATGATTGTAGGTGGATCCGTAGCAGGTGTGAGCACATTATTTATGCACTAGGTAAACAAAATTCCAAAATTAAAATAAAATAATATTTTTTGAGTGTAATTGTGTGTCTTGTTTGAAATTAAATGCATTTTATGTGTTTAAATAATTAAAATTAGAAAAATCAAAAAAAAAATAGGTTAAATACACGCATTTTTGAATTAAGTAGTTAAAAAAGAAAAATCAACAAAAAGAGCATTAATAGC
Source organism: Nicotiana noctiflora (assembly GCA_032618575.1). NCBI lineage: Eukaryota > Viridiplantae > Streptophyta > Magnoliopsida > Solanales > Solanaceae > Nicotiana > Nicotiana noctiflora. The sequence continues at coordinate 489,850 of JASVEL010011984.1, read as the reverse complement.
AGAAATTATGGAAAAAATAGTAGATAATTGCCAAAAAATATCAGAAAATTAGTGAAAGTAGGAAATTGAATAATTTAAATAATAAAAAAAAAAGAAAAGAAAATAAAATACAAAAACAAAATACATAAAAAATAATTAAAACTTCAGGAAAATACAAAAAAAAATAGTATAGGGAGACTGGGCCAAATATGACCCAATTGGCCAGCCCAGTACCTAAGCCCAAGGGTAACCGGTCCAATTCATTAAAAAGCAGGTGATCACAGCCGTTCATCATGACAAATCCAATGGATGAGACGAATAGCGGAATTATTTAATCAATTGAAATGAGAGATCAAATCTGAGCCGTTCGTTTAAAATGATCTAAGAGTTGAAAGCATTGGTCTCATTGGCATAGAAACGATACTGTTTTAGTAACGCTAATAATGACTGTTGATCTTCATTAAACCAACGGTCCAGATCACCTTAGCCCCTTTGACTATATAAGGGTTCGGTCGTGTTGAAAACCGGCCATTTGTAGAAACCCTAACCCTAGCCGCCCAAAACCCCTCCCCTCTCCTTCATCGTCTTCTTCCTCACCCCTTCTGCAAACCTTCACCGGCCAAGGAGGCCACCACCTCCCACGGTGGTCTCCAGCCACACCACAGACTCCCCTCTCTCCTTCTTCATCTTCTTCACCTCAGACCACCCCAAAACCCTAAAAAAAACCCTGCTCTTGATTGTCCAGTCACCGGAATCTACCTCCGGTGACCACAAAGCTATGAGATCCATCTCCAAACCAATGCCAAAAGGACCACCTTGGTCCGATCTAACCCCCCACAGCCTTAGTTTCCTTCGAATACCCCCTAAGCTTCTCGAATATCCCAAAAGAAGTCGCCGGAACCCTAACTCCGGCGACTCGAAATTAAACCTTCTCCAAGATCTAGCCTTTACCCTCTCCAAACACCTCACTCCAAACAAAAACCCAAAAGACATCACCTTGAAGTCTAAAAAGGAAAACCAGAAAAAAAAATGAAAAAAAACAAAGAAAAGGTCTGAAAGGGACTGGAAAAAAAAAGAGTGAGAAGAGTGAAAGGGGAAGCTCAGGGGACAGGCCCTGCAAAGCTAAGTACCCTCACCCTCTTCTGTGATTATTTGCTTCACCTGTCTGTTCATATTCATGTTTTCTCTTGCATTTGTCCTTATGTTTCTGTCTATTTTTCTTTTTTTTTTAAGATTTTGATATTTTGTACTTCATCTGTTAGTATTAGGGTTTTTAACTTGCTCATCTTTCGTATCTTTTTTCTGTTTTGTTTGTTTCGATTATGTTTAGCTTATTTGGTTTTAAAAGATCTATCTTTCACCCTTTCTTTTTCATCTTCTTGGTTTGTGATTTCTGATCTGTTAGTTTTCAACAGCATGACTGTTCCTCTCTTTATGATTCTTTAAATGTTTAGTTGTCTGGTCATTGTTATTCAACTCTTATTCTATATTTATCTCGTTTGTTTGGATTTTGTTTTGATTCTTTGTTTTGAAGATTTGACCTTGATATCTTTCTTCTTTTTCGTCCTATGTTTGTATTAGGCCACTTCATCTTGTTGGTTTTAGATATCTTCTTTGCATGTTTAAGTTTTTGGACTCTCATTCTGTGTTAGTTTATCTTTGTTAACTCTCATTAGTTTGAATGATTCTTCTCTTCTGTTTCTTCTCATGTTTAGTTTTAGGGCTAGGATTAGTTGTTGGTCTCCTATATTAAGGTTGTTTTACTTTATCTTTGTCTATTCCCCTAAATCTCCTGATTAAAACCATAATTTTTCTATAATAATTGGTTTATACCACCTCTTCTGCTCCTTCATCTGCTAAGATAAGCATGTTAATTTGATTTTACTTCTTTTTCTGTTACTTGGCATGATAAATGTTAGGATACTTCTTAACTGTTTCCCCATTACTCTTCTATTCTTTATTTTCATCTTATATATATATATCAAAGTTAGGGTTAGTATTTGAAAAATAGATCCTGGCTACCATGATTATGTTATTCTGTGGTCCTTGTGTCTAAAATGAGCCATGTTTCATCTCTTATTGACTGTTTTATGAGGCCTAGCTTCTATGTGTGTCTATGCCCATGAACCTTAAAGGTTTTGGGGTTTTTCAATGTATCATCTGACATAAATTAGTTGTAATTAAGTCTAATTGATATTGATTGACACTTTGCCACATGAAATTGGGTTCTGTGAATTGATTGATTAAGATTCAACACTATCAAACTTCCCTTTCTGAGTTTTACTTGATTGATACACAATGTTTGATCTCATGTGGCTATGTGTGCAATTGCATGTTGAAATGACTGAGTTTGCAATAGTTCTTGTTAGTGTGAGCATGTGATCAATACTCATTAACTTTAGGGGATTGGTTATAGCTGTCATAGTATTAAGTTCCATAAAATGGCTAGTTTTGAAATAGGTTTAAAACTGAAAATCAAACAACCATAGGTTATAAGATAAATAAGTGACCAAAGAGTGGTCAATTTTGCAAATTGACCAACTCTACAAGGTCCAGCACACTGGCCTACCTTAAAAGGGCTAGTTGTGTAACAAATGGTGCAAGACTGCAAGTTCAGACTTACCAAGGCTCATTTGAGCCCTGAATCACAGGTGGCTAGGCCTGCAAAGGCCTTAGCCCAGCCTGTGTTCAGTTAAATAGGTTAATTATGTAAACAATTGGTCAAGTTTGCAAGCTCAGACTTACCAAGGCTCATTTGAGCCCTAAATCACAGGTGGCTAGGCCTGCAAAGGCCTTAGCCCAGCCTGTGTTTAGTTAAATAGGTTAATTATGTAAATAATTGGTTAAGTCTGCAAGTTCAGACTTACCAAGGCTCATTTGAGCGCTGAATCACAGGTGGCTAGGCCTGCAAAGGCCTTAGCCCAGCCTGTGTTCAGCAAATGGGTTTCAATTACCCAAGCCAAGTCTCAACTTGAGACTGGCTAAATCTTAAATAGGTTAAATTCAACAATAAAGCAGGGTAGTCCTGCAATTAGTTTAAAAATGAAATAAAAAAGTCTTAATTAACTGAAAATGAAACAAAAGAGGTTAAAATTGAAATGGTTCCTTAAAGTAGAACTGGCCAGTCCTTAAATACCAATGCAAGGACTGGCCATTAGTTAAATAAACCCAAAAATGTTGAAAACCTGACCTAGGTAGGTCGGGTAAATCAGCAATGTCACTAAGGGTATAAAAGGAAACCAAATTGGTAAAAGAGTGAATTACATAGAACATATAGGGTTATGGGAGTCATTTGTACCCCTGATTTCTGCAATTTTGCAGAGATTAAAGGGTATAATGGTCTCCCTAAAAAGGGAAATCAGTAAAAATCTTTAACCATTAGGGATACTTTGGTAAAAGCCTTAAAAGGGAATCAAATAGAACCTTCCAGCACATGCTGGAAGGGATCTTTTAACTAAAAATGGGGTCTAAGTGTAAGTTTAGCAATTTTAAAGGGGAAGAAGTGGGATTTAATCCCATTCTTTCTCCCCAATAAATCTGCCATTCCTACACCTATATATACCCCCAAAAAGAGTGAAAAAAGGGCTGGATTTTCGAGAGAAAAATTCAGAGTGAAAATAGTTAATAGCAAATAAGTTTTTCCTGCAGTTTTCGAGTGAGATCATTTTGGTAGTCGCCTGTTCCTGTGGTTTCTTGCTCGAGTTTTTTCGCTTAGATCTTTGTTTGCTATTGCTGTGGTTTTTGTTCGTTGATCTTCAATCTCCCACTGTTGCATCTGTTGTTTGAGTTTGTTGTTGAATACTTTCATAATCCCCCTAGAACTCATTGGTCTTCTATTTGCTGATTCAGGTACACTTCTATTCAAACGAAGCTGTAATGGTGAATTGCTGAAATGAAATGAAGTTCTATTTTTAAATTCCTATGATCTCATGTATTTTGTATTTATTTTTTATTAGCTTTAGTATTAGTATAGATCTGTAGTTTAAATCGTAGTATAGTATGTAATAGTAGAAAAACAAAGACAAAAATTGTGTAATAGCTAGTATTGTAGTGGTAGTGTAGTCATAATAGTATATCACCTAGTTTAAATAGGTAAAACTCTAAAATATAGGTTAGCTAATCATGGCTTCAAACCATTAGCTGTTCTTCACAGTAGTTTCGTAAACCATAATCACATAGCTAATCATATGTCGTAAATCTGCATTTAAACATAGACAAGCTTCGAAGAAGAAAAACATTAGATCTAGTCACGAATCATTTATAATTGGGTTAATAACATTGCAATGAGCTAGAACCGTAGTAAAAATCAGTAACATAATCGTGCCAAAGTTTTTATTTAAAGGTGGATACCTGGGATGTTATAATTGAGTAATTATGCTGTTTAAATCATACTCATGTAGATAGTCTATTTAGAATCAATACCCAAAGTTGAGTAACTTTAAAAGGGGAACAACCATTTGAAGTGACCATTCAATTAAAACCGGACTTGTGATGTCGCATAAGCTAGTTCATAGTAAAATCGATAACATAATAGTGTAGCTGTAAATAACTCGTCTTATCCTTATATAATCATCTTGCCTTTTCATATATATATATATATATATATATATATATATATATATATATATATATATATATATATATATATATATATAGTTAAGTAATCTCTTAATCTCAACTAGTAAGTAACTGAGATGTTAGTGTAAATTCATTATTAGGGATCAAAGATAGAAATAGTCTTTTAGTTTAATCATCATGTACAGTAGATAGTTGCGATTCAGAATTAATACTGATAATTTGTGTACTGATTTTCCTTTTTTGATAAATAAAAGTGCAATTTGATTCCATGATTAATTCCAGATGTGTATGTTTATCTTCAATTATTTACTCATATTATTATTGTTCCCATTTGGTTTGGGACCAACATGTAACGGGGCTTGAACTGTGATACGAAATTAACTGGGCTGTCGAGTGGAAGCCTGAAGACAGCCTGGGTCTTTAAGACCTGGGCAGGTCCAGCGCTTGTTTAAGTATGAAGGCAGAAGCCCAGGCCCGATAAAGGCAAATGACAATGGCCTGGGCACCAATTCTGAAATAAGAAGTTGAAATATGACTAAGGAAAAAACATGTATAAAAAAATATAGTGAAGCAGTAGGATGGACTTTAAAATGTAATTGGGACGAGCCTCGCGCAACACTAAATTGTGGGGGCCCCTTTAGTAATGAAATAATTTATAAATAGAATCGGGGAAGTCTACTAGCAAATTTCATAGCTTCTCCCAAAAAGAATTAAAAGCCAATAGACTCTATTAGGCATGGTTTAATATACCTTCCTTATAAACGAGTGTGCACTTAGTGCGACTCAAATCCAAATCCTGGCAAAGCCTAAATGTACTAAAGGTCACAGGCGTACTGGTTGCGGTGTGACTCGAGGTACGTTTTTGCGATGTCGCAATTCTGTAAAATATTAAAAGTAAAAGCACATACGTATACTCAAAATCTATAACAAGTCAAATAAGATTCAAGAACAATGATTGAGCGACCGTGCTGAAACCACGGAATCCGGGAATGCCTAACACCTTCTCCCGGGTTAACAGAGTTCCTTATCCAGGTCTTTGTTTCGCGGACTATAATAACAGGGTCAATTTCCTCGGATTCGAGATTAACCGGTAACTTGGGACACCATTATCTTCCCAAGTGGCGACTCTGATAATTTAATAAAAATCCCGAACCGATTGTCCTTTATGTGGAAAAACTCATTCCTCTTTGTTGTTATATCCGTCTCGGATATTCGAACATTGAGGTATACCCTACGTATCTTTCCAAACGGATCAGTACAAAAGCCTCTATTGAGGTGTACATTTGTGGGGTAGTAAAAAGGGAGGTGTGACAGCAGGTACTTCAGCTCATTGGCAGTAGCATTCTTCACCTTCCACTGGCCGTTTTGGTGAGCCCCTTTCCTCTCGGGGCCCTGCGTGGCTCATTCCACTTCTATTTTAGAATTTATTTTGATTTTGTGTAAGGTATAGAGGGAGTACTATTACCTGCAAGTATTGTATCGTCCTTTGATCCTAGAGGCTCCGTAGACAGTAAACTGTCGGATTATGGTCTATGTATGTATATATATGTCAGGTGTTGTAATTTGTAAACTTGTTAGTAAGTTAATCGTGTGGTTATGTTTGTAAAAGTGTGAATTCAGTTATAATTGGTAAAATCTTTGGCTTATAAGTAATTAACAATACAGGGGTAACGCGTGGCTTAGAAAAGGCATTCAGGTCCGCTTGACTGGGGCTACCCAGTCAGGTGCCAGTTATGTCCCTCGATTTGGGGCGTGACAAACTTGGTATCAGAGCCTAAGGTTTTTATGTGTCCTAGGATGTCTCGGAGCTGTGTCTAGTAGCGCCCTTCTTATCGGTGTGTTTTCGACCACATCTATAAGTAGGGGGCTGCATGGACATTTAAGAATTTACCCATTTCTTTGTTGTTCTATATCGTGCGAAAAAGTGCAAAGTGGAAGTATTTATGTCTATTTCGCGCCTTGTTCCAAACTTTTCAGAATATGGCGCCTAAAAAGAAAGCTAGACTTGTCCTTGGGGCCAATGCCACCCCAAGTGTTGCTGCGAATCATGTACCTGATGCTGTGGGTGAAAATGATCCACCGGTCTTGAATCTGCCCGGACCCTCTATTCCAGACCCAAGTGTTCCTGTTTCGGCTGCGGCAGAGGGTGCCACCATCCCTCCTACCAGTATTCCTGATTCTGATACAGTTCCAGCTTCTGGTTCAAGTGTTTCTAATGAGGATCTTAGAGGATCCATTCACATGTTGACCCAGTTAGTTGCCGCCCAGGCCGAGAGATCTCATGATGCCCCTACATCCTCCAGCGAACAGGGAGATTCCTCCGGTTCTAGAGTCCACCAGTTTCTGTGATTGGCACCTCCAGAATTCTCAGGCATAAACCTAGAGGCCGATCCGTAGGATTTCTTGATGAAATATATAACTCTCAGAGTGATGAAGGCTACATATATATAGGGAGTAGAGTTGGCTTCATACAGGCTGAAGGGAGCGGCGCATTCATGGTTTGAGATGTGGGAGAATTCCTGTGAGGAGGGGAGACCTCCGGCTAGATAGGATGAGTTCGTAGATGCTTTCATGGACCACTTCTTGCCTGCCGAGAAAATGGCAGCCCGTGCCACCGAGTTCGAGGTTCTCAAACAGGGCCGTGTGAGTGTTTGGGAGTACCATAGGTAGTTCATGAGATTGTCCAAGTATGCTCCTCAGTTAGTGTCGACCATGGATGCTCGAGTTCGACGATTTGTTCAGGGCCTTAGCCCTTTGCTGGTGAATGAGGCTGCAACGGCAGCTTTGCACTCATATATGAATTATGGGAAGATCGTGGGGTTTGCTTAGGCTACAGAGGCTATGAAGTTGAAGATCCGTACGGAAAAAGAGAGTAGCAGCAGGGCCCGGTCAATGGGTCACTCAGGGAGACCAGTTCTTGGGAGAGGGTCATTAGGGCCATCCTAGTCATATGCTCAGTCCTTAGCGAGTGCATCGCTATCTGTGCACAGTTATCAGCAGGGCAGTCATTCGAGACCAGGTTCAGACAGTAGGAGGTTCTGCTAGTCTGGTCATCCGGGAGTGCAATCCCAGCAGCAGGGGAGACCTACATGCCCAAATGTGGGAGATTCCATACAGAGACCTGTTACCTAGATATCCCGATATGCTTCAGGTGCTGGGTGAGAGGTCACATCCAGCGGGACTGTCGTGCACCCAGTCAGGGTATGGGTAGGGGATCTGCTCAGTCATCTGGTTCTTCGGTTGCTACATCATCAGCGCGTCCTCTAGCTCAAGCAAGGCGTGGTGCAGCTAGGGGTAGAGCTCATAATAGGGGTGGACCTAGCTAGTTCTATGCTTTGAGTGGCCGCCAGAGTGCTGAGGCTTCTCCGGATGTTTTTACAGGTATCTTGTTTCTTCAAGCTGTTGATTGTTATGGTCTTATTGATCCGGGGTCCTCTTTGTCTTATTTTACCCCATTCATTACTTCAAGTTTTGGGATCGAACCCGTACAACTTCATGAGTCGTTCTCTGTATCGACTCCGGTTGGTGATTCTATTACAGACTCACGAGTTTTTAGTGATTGTATTATTACGGTGAGTGGTCGTGTTATCACGACCGATCTTATTGAGCTTGGGAGGGTAGATTTTGATGTAATCATGGGGATGGATTGGATTTATTCATGCTTTGCCAAGCTTGACTGTTGGACGAGAGTCGTGAGGCTCGAGTTCCCTAACGAGCTAGTTATTAAATGGAGAGGAAATGGTGTAGTGCCAAGGGGTAGGTTTATTTTCTACCTTAAGGCTTCGAAGATGATTAAGAAGGGGTGTATCTATCATTTGGTTTGGGTAATGGACACCACCTCAGATGTGTCTGCCCTCGAGTCTGTGCCAGTTGTGAACGAGTTTCTTGAAGTGTTTCCGGATGAGCTTCCAGGGATCCCGCCAGATAGGGAGATTGATTTTGGGATTGAAGTATTGCCAAATACTCAGCCAATATCCATTCCACCATATAAAATGGCGCCAGTAGAGTTAAGGGAGTTAAAGAAGCAGCTGAGGGATTTATTAGAGTAGGGGTTCATACGACCAAGTGTGTCGCTGTGGGGTTCTCTGGTTCTTTTTGTCAGAAAGAAGGATGGGTCACTTTGAATGTGCATAGACTATCGGTAGATTAACAAAGTCACCATAAAGAATAAATATCATTTGCCTCGGGTAAATGATTTTTTTAACCAATTGCAAGGAGCAAAGTTTTTCTCTAAAAGTGATCTACGGTCCGGGTACCACCAGTTGAAGATCAGAGAACAAGATATTCCTAAGACTGCCTTCAGAACTCGCTATGGTCACTTCGAGTTTTTGGTCATGTCTTTTAGGCTAACCAATGCCCAGCAGCTTTTATAGATCTTATGAATCGAGTTTTCTAGCCATTCCTAGATTCCTTTGTGATTGTATTCATTGACGACATCCTCATTTACTCACGAAGCAGGGAGGATCATGCCATTCACCTCAGAGCAGCATTGCAGACCCTTCATCAGCGCCAATTGAACGCCAAGTTTTCAAAATGTGAATTTTGGTTGGAGTCCGTAGCCTTCCTAAGTCATGTTGTTTCCAATGAAGGGATTCAGGTGGATCCTCAGAAGGTTGCAGTAGTGAAGGATTGGCCTAGACCCACGACACCGATAGAGATTCGTAGCTTCTTGGGTTTGGCAGGGTACTATCGGAGGTTTGTGGAGGGATTCTCAACCCTCGCCTCCCCATTGACTAAATTGACGCAGAAGGCAGTTAAGATCCAGTGGTCCGACGCTTGTGAGAAAAGTTTTCAGGAATTGAAGTCATGGTTGACATCGAAACCAGTATTGGCCTTGCCAGAAGGCACAGAGGGGTTTGTGGTTTATTGTGATGCCTCCAGGGTCGGTTTGGGGTGTGTATTGATGTAGCACGGGAAGGTCATAGCTTATGCTTCCAGACAGCTCAAGAATCACGAGAAGAATTATCCGACGCATGATTTGGAGCTTGCAGCAGTTGCGTTTGCTTTGAAAATATGGCGGCACTATCTTTATGGGGTTCATGTAGATATGTTATCAGATCACAAGAGCCTCCAGTATTTGTTCAAACAGAAAAAACTGAATCTGAGGCAGCGCCGGTGGTTAGAATTGCTTAAGGACTATGATATGAACATATTGTACCATCCAGGGAAGGCAAACGTGGTGGCCGACGCTCTTAGTCAAAAATTCATTGGTAGTTTGGATCATTTGGGGGTGGATCAGAGACCCATGTCTTAGGAGGTTTACCAATTGGCCAGTTTGGGGGTTCGCATCTCGGCGTCAGGCGAGGGGAATGTTATGGTGCGTAATGGAGCAGAATCATCATTGGTGGTAGAAATCAAGCAAAAGCAGTTTATGGATCCAGTATTGGCTTGGATGAATGAAGCAGTTGTGAATAACAAGACTTTGGCATTTGTACTCAGCGGCGAGGATGGTGTATTGCGGTGTCAAGGTAGGCTATGTGTCCCGGACGTGGACAAGCTTCGAGAGAGAGTGATGGCAGAGGCTCATATTTCCAGGTATTCTGTGCACCCAGGTTCTACGAAAATGTATCATGATATCAAAGAGATTTATTGGTGGAACGGTATGAAAAGGGATGTGGCGAGCTTTGTATCTAAATGCCCGAACTGTCGGCAAGTGAAGGCCGAGCATCAATGGCCTGGTGGATTAACTCAGCATATAGAAATACCAAGTTGGAAATGGGAGATGATCAATATGGATTTCGTGGTAGGGTTACCTTGCACTCAGCGTAAGTTCGACTCAATATGGGTGATAGTGGATCGACTCACCAAATCATCTCACTTCCTGCCAGTCAAGTCCATTGATACTGCGGAGCAATATGCAAAGTTGTATATCAATGAGATAGTAAGGCTTCATGGCACTCCACTTTCTATTATCTCGGATCATGGGGCTCAGTTCACAGCTAATTTTTGGAAGAAGTTTCAGCAAGGTTTGGGAACTCAGGTGAATCTCAGCACAGCTTTCCATCCACAGACCGACGGTCAGGACGAGCAAACTATTCAGACGCTTGAAGATATGTTGCGGGCTTGTGTCTTGGATTTCAAAGGTAATTGGGATGAACACTTACCACTTATGGAATTTTCTTATAATAACAGCTTTCATGCTAGCTGTCACGCCCCAAATCGAGGGACATAACCGGCTTCTGATCGGGTAGCCCCAGTCAAACGGACCTGGGTGCCTTTCTATCCCACACGATACCCTTGTGTTGTTTATTACACATAAGCCAAGGATCTTACCAATTATAACTGAATTCAGATTGTACAAGCATAACCACATGATTAATTCATTAACGAGTTTACAATTTTTACAACGTCCAACATAATATATACATAAGACTGAAATCCCACAGTTTACATGTCTACGGAGCCTCTAGGTTACAATGGACGATACAATACTTGCCGGTAACAAGGCTCTGTCTATACCTTACACAAAATAAAAATAAAGTCTAAACAGGAGTGGCATGAGCCACGCAAGGCCCCGAAAGGAAAGGGGCTCACCAAAACGAGCAGTGGGAGATGAAGGACGCTACTGCTGATGAGCTAAAGTACCAGCTACTGATCTATCTACAATCATAACATGAATGTAGCGTCCCCGGAAAAAAGGACGTCAGTACACTGGAATTGTACTGGTATGTATGGACAAGCTTTGTCCAAAGTAAACTCAAGCCATTAAAAGCACATCACGATGATAAGACAACAAAAGATTACACCAAGAAATAATAGAGCCAGCTAAGCATGTTCCCACATTTACTTAATCTCAAGTAGTTCTCAACTAAAGCACAACTAAATATCAACAAGGAAGGCAACAACCAAACAAATGCGGAAGAACACAATCAAGTCAAACAAAGGGGCAATCAGTGCCCCACAGCTTGCAAAGTCTCCTTGTCACGACCCCAAATCCGGTCGTGATGGCGCCCAGCACATTGCTAAGCCAGCCTGACCAATCAATATCAACAACGGAGCTAGAAGCTCTCTTTAACCCATTTAAGCATTTCAAATATATGAAACAATAGTAATACGTATATCAACAACGGGGAAACCAAGTCCCAAAATATACTAACTCCCATAGATCGAAGGGTCAAGAGTCATGAGCCTCTACTGAACATAAGTATATAAAGGTTTACAAGATGCCAAGTGGGGAAAGAAAAGTCAATACAAAATTAAGAGACAGTGAGAAGGAATATCGGGTCATGCGGACTCTGCAGCTACCTCGAATATCCACAAATGTCGCCTCGCACAGCCACTGGATCACTGCTGAGAGGTACCTGGATCTGCACACAAGGTGCAGGGAGTAAAATGAGTACTGCCAGACTCAGTGGTAATAAACAAGGGTAAGACAGCGCAGATAAGAAATCCGCAATAAAGCACTATGTAAAGCTATAATCAGCTACCCTGTCATAGAATCAATCTTCACTGTACCTGTACCAACAAATACCAATAAATAGCATAACAGCTAGCGGATGTAGCTAAATGCAATGCAATGCATGATATGACCGCTACGGCGCGTAGCCCGACTCCAATTTTGGGTACCCGTGCTCACTGTGGGGGTTCAGACTCCGGAGGGGCTCCTACAGCCCAAGCACATCTCATAGAGATACACTACGGCGTGCAGTCCGATCCAACATATATATCGCTGCGGCGCGCAGCCCGATCCACTACTAGTCAGCTAATATGCAGATACAGCCTCGCAGGCTCAAAAGTAGTTTTTGAAAACTCTTTTATCATTTTTCAGTTGGAAAACAGTAACATCAAGTTCCAGAGATTGGAAATAGCATAATAATAGAAATAGCGGCGGACTAGTAGTAAACTAGCATGTCTATATGATAAGACAATGATAACGATCCTCGCGGGATCCAATAACTGGCTCACAACCCACAAACATACTCAACCGTCCAAGAAGGAGGTTCAACGGCTCGAGAATAGCCAATATCACATTACAGTATGTAACCATCCGAGAAGGAGGTTCAACGGCTCGAGAATAGCCAATAACACAATATCAACAGGTCGGACTAAACTATAGTCTCCAATTCATAATCGACCCCGCACTCTCAAGAGTGTGCGTGTCTCGCCGCTATACAGCCGTCACAAAGTGGTATACCGGGGTTTCGAACCCGCTGGTCATCACCCACATCTATTACTCACCTCAATACGGCGCGACGACTACTCCGCGATGCCCTTGCCATGAGAATCAAGCTTTGCATGTGTAGAATCTGATCAAATATAATAAATACACATCAAATTAGACCAATGGAATGATACCCAGTCAAAACAACTTAATTTACATCAAAATTCCCAAATTTGCCAAAACCTGACTTTCGGTACGCTTGTCGAAAAATTATGAAAGTTACATATTCGGAACCCTCATCTCGATACGAGTCCGTACATATCAAGAACTCCCAAATCGGACCACAAATGACCCTTCAAATCCTAAATTTTTGTTTTTGAAAAGTTTACAAATTTTCTCCAATTTCTTCCATTTGATTCACTAATACTTGATGAAAAATAACCAGGAATCATTGAATATAATCACTTTTGGATATAGAACACTTACCCCCATCCATATGGTGAAAATCGCTTCGAAAATCGCTTCAATCCGAGCTCCCTAGCTCCAAAAATGAAGAAACTCTCGGATTGCCCCAATTAAAAGCCCAGCGATTTTCGCATCTGCGGTTACTGTTCACCGCAGGTGCGATTTACTGTTCATCGCTTCTGCGGCACTGTTCATCGCAGAAGCGAAAAGTCACTGTTCACCCGCTTCTGCGGGTACTGTTCATCGCAGAAGCGAAAATAACAGATTTGCCCCAGAAAATTGCAGCAGCTTTTTATTTCACTAAAAATGCTATAACTCAATCATACGAACTCGGAATTTGACGATTCTTTTTCCTATGGCTCCATAATTTTGTTACGGATCCAGTGGTTCAAACAAAACTGAATTTGGATCTCATTTTCTCAGTGCAACATCAATTTCGCTCGTTAAACAATTAACTCATGTTTCGCGTCAAAAACCCAATCGCGACTTGATGAAATTAAACCAAAATTTCCGGATCAGTCCTATAATTCATTATTTAAATTCTCAAAGTCTCGAAATCAAATTTGGATCTCTAAAACTAAAAATAGACCTTTGGATCATTACATTTATGCTCAAAACGGCAAAAATCTTCCAAAAATGACTCGTTGGGCATCCGAATTTACCCCGAAGCCTCCGGGACCTCAACTAAAAGTACTAACACCTCTTATAACATCATTCAAACTTGTTCCAATCATCAAAACTCTATCGTTAACATCAAAATCGTCCTTTTTCAACAAATTCAAGCTTAAGTTTAACTTTAACTTCAAAAATTCACATTCGATCAAAAACCCGACCAAACGATGTCCGAATGACCTGAAAATTTGCAGCCATATCCAAAATCACCTAACGGAGCTACTGCAACTGTCGGAATTCCATTCCAACTCCCGCATCAAAATCTCACCTACCGTTCGGATTTCGTCAAAATTCAACCTTAGCCAATTCAAGCCTAAAACTACACCGGACCTCCAAATTCATTTCCGATTGCTCTCCTAAGTCATAAATCACCTCCCGAAACTAACCGAATCATCAGAATCCGATTCCGAGACCTCTAATCAAATAGTCAACTCTAGGTTGACTTTCCATGTTCAAGTTTCCTTCAAAAAATGCTATATGCCTCATTTTCAATCCAATTCACTCCTAACTCACCCGATGGACTCTAACACTGATATAAAATCATAAAACATGTAATTACAACATAACGGGGTGGTAATTTCCCGTAACGATGGGCCAGGTCATTACATTCTCCCCAACATAAACAATCGCTCGTCCTCGAGCGTACTCAGAGTTGTACTAGAAGCAACCCAATAGCTGAATGACCTTACCAAGCATATATTCGGGCGATCATACGTCACCCTATGTCACATAAGTCCGAAAACACCATATAGTCAAAATTTCACAGACCATCTTAACCATAAATCACATTGTACTTTCTGAAATCATATGCCAATTGCAAATCCCATGCCTATACCGAGGATACACTCGAATCCACTGCAATAACCCATATTCACTACTCTGGGTGAGATCATATGATGTATCGACAACCCAATCACTCGAGACGATAGTCTCTAATCACAACAACTGGCCACAATAACCAAATACTAGCTGAAAACCTCTTTTATTAGATAGAGTCTTATTCCAACACCTCCATTTCCTGCCCACGGCAGCTGAAGCACGCGATATACCGAACCCATCTCTCAGGTTAACCATTCGTGAATCTATTTCCCTTTTAAAACTGGTACCACAAAATGTTTCGGAGCCAAACCTCGATTTTTACCTTTCTAACAAGCTAAGATCCAATATGCTCGTATTCATTAATGACTCCAACGGTCATTTCAATCATAACACACCACACTGGTGACATGACATCTCAACCACCGGCCTAAGCCGTGACGAGCACAACATAGGCTCCAACGGAAACGTCTGCAAACACTCGAATCATGACAGCTCAAATCATGATAACTGTCTCCAGCAAAAGAGCTGCAATTCAATTCCTCTGTGCCATCATAACATAGAACTGAGATCGCGTCTCGCATTATAGAAATAGAGTACCTGAATCCTTCTCGAGAGGTCATAACATCACGTGGCCTTGCCAAGACTCGTGATTTTATCCCAACATTATAACTCATGAAGCACCTCAAGCCACTAAGCTGAAACGGTTAGCCACGCACAGATCTAGGTCTTGAACCCAAGCAATCAACCTCACCCACGGTGAAACAATTAACGTATGCTATTAAATCCTGAAAGGACACAACCGATGTGCCATTCGCCCAGCGATACTCAAAACGGACTTCTCCTCAGAAGCGAGGAAGTATTGTATACCAGGTAGCATATAACTAACTATATTTTCACAATCTTCTGTTGCGGCGTGCAACCCGCCCCAACGACATACCCGTGGCGGCGTGCCACCCGATCCGGATACCATACCTTCGCAAAAGAAATGCACATCGAGTCGAATTGCTCATTACAGTAAACATATATAGCCTCAAGCTCGGACACAAGAAACACATCCGACAAAGTTCCTCACTATCGGAACTAAATCAATGGTAGAAACCTCTGCACTGATATCCGCTACGAAGGCCCAACCGACAAAGCAATACCCACCAGCCGTCCGCTGGTCCTGAGGTACAACTACCCCGCTGGAGCATACTTTGATGCACTCTGCCAGGCAATTTGTGCCATTCCATCATGGTCCATATCACATTAGCCTAGACAACCTAACCCATGACACCAAGTCAGCAATCAAGTATCACAATCCAAATTCGTCTTTTCAAGTTAAGAGAGAGCCTCTAGGGCTTCCGATTTCCAATAATCACTAAACAATGCCGATACACACGATATACAACCACCGCATAGGCGGACTAACGAGAACTTCAAGTCTCCAACACATATATAACACATGAATCACTATGCCTGATTCCGTACTCCACCGTACGAATACATAACGCACATCAATCGTCCATTCATACCACGAAAGCCATTCAGGAATTTCACTATGCCATCAACGACTCAATTATTACAGACGATCCAACAAGAGAATACCACCATACCACTAGATATTATCAGTTTACATTACCTTGTCCTTTTGGACCATATTCCCTGCCAATTCACTAGAATAGCTGCACCATTTTCCTTAATCACCGGAAAGATCGATTCTTAAATCACCTGCAGCTGTCCGCGCTGCTCAATAATTTTAATGACTCCCCATATATTATGAACTGATCTCAAAACCTAGAACATACCATTATCAACCTTCCATAATACATCATAAACTCTTTCTCCCAATTACATTGCATAAGTTAAACTGCCAGGACTGAATCCTTATACCCATATCAAGTTACACAATTGTCAGCACTCAAGAGCTTCGCTGCACAATATCTGCAAGACTCATTACTTCAACCACATACCAGGAATCAATCGTATTCCTTTTTATACCATTCTGGTTTATTAACAAGTTGTTCCATTTACCCGGTTTCCTTTCTGATTCATCTCTAATTTCATATCAGTCTTTACTGTAGTACGACAATGCCTCAACCCTTTTTACCACACAAGACTAGTACACAAGACCACACGGTCTAAGACCCTTAGGCCACTGAATACTCTCTCAATGTTTCCCAAAAGTACCACATTCTACCACACTTTATTTTGATGAACTTCCCGCGATTTTTGAATTTGTTATCATTACTTCCCAATACGGATACCTAGAATTCCATCATTCACATGATATAACACAAGCCCTGATCTTCTCTAACGAAACCGCCATCTTTAGCCACATACACAAATCTTAAGGCACCTGACTGTTACAAGCAAAATCTTGAACACTGCAAAACCATTCTCGGGCATCATTCACCCTTATTAAGCTGTAATTCAACTGTCCTATTGATTAGAACCACTCGTGTTTTGTTAGAACTCTGACATCGCAGAACATGATTACTTACGGATACAATCAACTATCTTTCTTTTCTATACGGTGAATATTCTTTACCAACAGCAATTCAAAACACCCTAGTACTTCATCAGATCTACGAAGCACCATAACCTTTACCAGAATTTCCCAACATACTTAGAGACAGAATCAACATAGCACACAATAGTGCAATCGGTTAATCAATAGCAACCTCCCCAACTTAGCTCGAAGCCATTCATCAAAGCACTTTTAACCACCCATATCATTATTACTCAAGTGATGCCGAAATGTTATAATGAGATTAAACTCAAGTCATTTACAAGCCTTGACAGAGACTCGAATCATCAGAAATATTAACTCTTTTGCAATTCTTGCATTCATTCACACACAACAGTTACGCCCCCTCTTTAGATGACAAAATCTTTTCTAAGTCCCGAATTTTCCAAAAATTTCGGCAGAGTTTCCTTTGTAAATTGGCCTATCCACCTGCCAGAGAATCACCAAACCATTCTAACAATACTTCCACAACTCAACAAGATATCACAATGTATTTCAACAACATTAAATCTCAATACTACACGAATCATATTATCACAATTTATACTTGAACCTGCGTTGTATCTGCTCGAATCATAACACATATCAATACCTTTCAATTACACATGAGAATCAACCCACCTACCTCGCCTCAATTTAGCATTTCAGCACAATACCTTCCACCAGGATACACATAGCATAATCACTTTAGTCTTCCCGAGTTTGAACTCGTTCCACTACACATAAGGCACTTTACCTTCCAATTAAGAGATATGGTAAATATTCACCACGCCCATAGGTCGGAGCTACACAACAGATTAGGTAAGAGTCGAACAATTAACAACTCATCCATTAGTAAGCCTCCTTAATACACTACAGATCGGCACAAGGCCCCAAACATGGCTACTAGCTCAAGTACATAAATATAAGCCCGGTCTCAGTCATTTTACACAGTAATAATCAATCGGGAAGGATCAAGTCCAAATCCTCAGTCACAATACCACCACGCTCATCACATGACGCGTATTCCATCTCAGCACAGCACTGTATAGTGCAAATACGGGGTTTCAAACCCTCAATACATTATCTATTGCCACCACTCACAAAATCAGCACCTCAATGCTCAAGTCATAAACAAGGTCCGGCCTCAAGTCATCCTGACTGGCCCAACATGAACTCACCGAGATTATATCTCGCCCCTCGTTCGAGGAAATCATAAGCCATAAGGCAATTACATTACTGAGCGCTCGATGCGTACACAGACGTGTGGAAGGAATTTCAAAAATTATATCTCAAGCCGAATCAAGTACGCACGATAAGAATTCCAAGAAATGTGAAGTGTTTCCTAAAGGTTCGCAGCCTCCCGAGGATAAGTACAGGCGTCCCCGTACCGATCCACAAGACTCTACTAACCGGCTCAAGACTCATGAGGCCTAGTAAACCTAGGCTCTGATACCAACTTGTCACGACCCCAAATCCGGTCGTGATGGCGCCCAGCACATTGCTAAGCCAGCCCGACCAATCAATATCAACAACGGAGCTAGAAGCTCTCTTTAACCCATTTAAGTATTTCAAAATATGAAACAATAGTAATACGTATATCAACAACGGGGAAACCAAGTCCCAAAATATACTAACTCCCATAGACCGAAGGGTCAAGAGTCATGAGCCTCTACTGAACATAAGTATATAAAGGTTTACAAGATGCCAAGTGCGGAAAGAAAAGTCAATACAAAATCAAGAGACGGTGAGAAGGAATATCGGGTCCTGCGGACTCTGCAGTGTAAGGCCCCGGCACATCTACTGGATCACTGCTGAGAGGTACCTGGATCTGCACACAAGGTGCAGGGAGTAAAATGAGTACTGCCAGACTCAGTGGTAATAAACTAGGGTAAGACAGTGCAGATAAGAAATCCGCAATAAAGCACTATGTAAGGCTATAATCAGCTACCCTGTCACAGCATCAATCTTCACTGTACCTGTACCAACAAATACCAATAAATAGCATAACAGCTAGCGGATGTAGCTAAATGCAATGCAATGCATGATATGACCGCTACGGCGCGTAGCCCGACTCCAATTTTGGGTACCCGTGCTCACTGTGGGGGTTCAGACTCCGGAGGGGCTCCTACAGCCCAAGCACATCTCATAGAGATACACTGCGGCGTGCAGTCCGATCCAACATATATATCGCTGCGGCGCGCAACCCGATCCACTACTAGTCAGCTAATATGCAGATACAGCCTCGCAGGCTCAAAAGTAGTTTTTGAAAACTCTTTTATCATTTTTCAGTTGGAAAACAGTAACATCAAGTTCCAGAGATTGGAAATAGCATAATAACAGAAATAGCGGCGGACTAGTAGTAAACTAGCATGTCTATATGATAAGACAATGATAACGATCCTCGCGGGATCCAATAACTGGCTCACAGCCCACAAACATACTCAACCGTCCAAGAAGGAGGTTCAACGGCTCGAGAATAGCCAATATCACATTACAATATGTAACCATCCGAGAAGGAGGTTCAACGGCTCGAGAATAGCCAATAACACAGTATCAACAGGTCGGACTAAACTATAGTCTCCAATTCATAATCGACCCCGCACTCTCAAGAGTGTGCGTGTCTCGCCGCTATACAGCGTCACAAAGTGGTATACCGGGGTTTCGAACCCGCTGGTCATCACCCACATCTATTACTCACCTCAATACGGCGCGACGACTACTCCGCGATGCCCTTGCCATGAGAATCAAGCTTCGCACGTGTAGAATCTGATCAAATATAATAAATACACATCAAATTAGACCAATGGAATGATACCCAGTCAAAACAACTTAATTTACATCAAAATTCCCAAAGTTGCCAAAACCCGACTTTCGGTACGCTTCTCGAAAAATTATGAAAGTTACATATTCGGAACCCTCATCTCGATACGAGTCCGTACATTTCAAGAACTACCAAATCGGACCACAAATGATCCTTCAAATCCTAAATTTTCGTTTTTGAAAAGTTTTACAAATTTTCTCCAATTTCTTCCATTTGATTCACTAATACTTGATGAAAAATAACCAGGAATCATTGAATATAATCACTTTTGGATATAGAACACTTACCCCCATCCATATGGTGAAAATCGCTTCGAAAATCGCTTCAATCCGAGCTCCCTAGCTCCAAAAATGAAGAAACTCTCGGACTGCCCCAATTAAAAGCCCAGCGATTTTCGCATCTGCGGTTACTGTTCACCGTAGGTGCGATTTACTGTTCATCGCTTCTGCGGCACTGTTCATCGCAGAAGCGAAAAGTCACTGTTCACCCGCTTCTGCGGGTACTGTTCATCGCAGATGCGAAAATAACAGATTTGCCCCAGAAAATTGCAGCAGCTTTTTATTTCACTAAAAATGCTATAACTCAATCATACGAACTCGAAATTTGACGATTCTTTTTCCTATGGCTCCGTAATTTTGTTACGAATCCAGTGGTTCAAACAAAACTGAATTTGGATCTCATTTTCTCAGTGCAACATCAATTTCGCTCGTTAAACAATTAACTCATGTTTCGCGTCAAAAACCCAATCGCGACTTGATGAAATTAAACCAAAATTTCCGGATCAGTCCTATAATTCATTATTTAAATTCTCAAAGTCTCGAAATCAAATTTGGATCTCTAAAACTAAAAATAGACCTTTGGATCATTACATTTATGCTCAAAACGGCAAAAATTTCCAAAAATGACTCGTTGGGCATCCGAATTTACCCCGAAGCCTCCGGGACCTCAACTAAAAGTACTAACACCTCTTATAACATCATTCAAACTTGTTCCAATCATCAAAACTCTATCGTTAACATCAAAATCGTCCTTTTTCAACAAATTCAAGCTTAAGTTTAACTTTAACTTCAAAAATTCACATTCGATCAAAAACCCGACCAAACGATGTCCGAATGACCTGAAAATTTGCAGCCATATCCAAAATCACCTAACGGAGCTACTGCAACTATCGGAATTCCATTCCGACTCCCGGATCAAAATCTCACCTACCGTTCGGATTTCGTCAAAATTCAACCTTAGCCAATTCAAGCCTAAAACTACACCGGACCTCCAAATTCATTTCCGATTGCTCTCCTAAGTCATAAATCACCTCCCGGAACTAACCGAATCATCAGAATCCGATTCCGAGACCTCTAATCAAATAGTCAACTCCAGGTTGACTTTCCATGTTCAAGTTTCCTTCAAAAAATGCTATATGCCTCATTTTCAATCCAATTCACTCCTAACTCACCCGATGGACTCTAACACTGATATAAAATCATAAAACATGTAATTACAACATAACGGGGTGGTAATTTCCCGTAACGATGGGCCGGGTCGTTACACTCCTGTTGTCTCCTTTCACAATTTCACATAAATGATTTTTTTATCAATTTCAATGGAGATATCGATCGCTTTCCATCCTTATTACCTCGGCCACCCTTATCACCCCAACCCACACCTTATTACTTCGTGTTGCGGCGTGCAACCCGATCCCACCGTACAGTTTCAATCACAACAATCACAAACAGCAAACAAGGCACTACACAAGATCACAACAAGTGCAAATAAGAAATTTACGAATTGGTTCATGTTCTCAAATACTTTTCAAGCCAATATCACAACCAAGTTACAATGTTTCCATATTCGAGAGTACCTATACCATTATGTTCAACACTTTACCACATTTCAAGTGTTTCATTTCTTTCCACAAGAAACCATATATGACTCACAACAATTGTTCTCAATTCTTTACCAAATTCAATTCCCTTTTTATCTTTTGGTTCATGTTCCATAACACACTACACACAGTTCAACATCAATTGAATACCCAACAACAAAATCAAAGAATTACCCACAATCTCTCAAATAAACACATACCAAACGTATTGCACACATAACGGCGATTTCACAAGAATCAAAGTTAGCCATACATACCTGGTGTCCGGTTTTCTTCCTTTAACCTCCTACTTTATGCTTACCCAAGTTATAATATTTTTCCCACCTTGTTCTTGCAGACTCTTACTTCTACTCACTTATTTTTACTAAAATTCAAAGTTCAATAACATGCATGAGTATCACATTCTATTTCCAAAAGCTATTGTATGCAATTATTTCTTTACCTTTGAAAAACTAAGAAATTAGAGGAAAATAACTAGGGTTTTTACCTCTTAGAGATTTGGGGAAGATGAATTTTTGCCTTAAGATCTTCCGGACCAAACGATTTGAACAATCTTTGAAGATAATTGGACTTCTCTCTCTAGAACCCCTCTTTCCTCTCTCTAATTTTGTTACGAAGATATAAGAAAAATGGAGGTTGAGGGTGTTTCATTAAAGAACGGGTCGGGTCAAATTTTATAAAAAAAATCTGGGCCGAGTCAATTCTGCGGTCGCATCTGCGATCGCAGAATCAAAATGCGGTCCGCAGAATGGACCGCAAAATTGCCTCAAAAATTGCACATGTTCTGTTATGACATGCGACCAAAATGCGGTCCGCATTCATGTTCTGCAGTCACAGAATGCACCGCAGATTTGACACTCAAAAATTCTCAATAAATTATGGGATAGATCTGCGGTCTGCATTTTCATTCTGCAATCGCATATTGGACCGCATTTTCAACATAATTTTTGGAAAACATTCTATTAAGCTCTGCGGTAGGAATGCGGTCTGCATAGCAGATGTGCGATCGCATTCCTGACCGCAGAATCGACAATTTCTGGAAAAACTTATTCTTTCAATTTTTGAAACTTAAATCAATACCAAGGCTCCGAACCGCGGCGAGAAGAATTCTACGCATTCCTAACACATTATTCGGACCATGACACTACAGCTACTAGGTTTTTAAGAACAAAAATTTTGCGGGGCCTTACACTAGCATTCAGATGTCCCCGTTTGAGGCATTGTACGGTAGAAGGTGTAGGTCACAAATTGGGTGGCTTGAAGTGGGTGACGCGGAATTGCTAGGGCTAGATCTTGTGTACCAAGCTATGGAACAGTTAAGGTTCTTCAGAAAAAGATGAAAACTGCACAGAGTCGCAAAAAATCCTATTCAGACATTCGCCGAAGAGATTTAAAGTTTCAAGTCGATGATTGGATGTTCTTGAGGGTATCTCCTATGAAGGGAGTCATGCGATTCGGGAAGAAATGGAAATTGAGTCCTAGGTATGTCATGCCATATCGGATCATTCAAAGGATTGGACAAGTACCTTATAGGCTGGAGTTGCCTCCTGAAATGTCATCAGTGCACCCGGTGTTCCATGTGTCCATGTTGAAGAAAGTGATCGGAGATCTATCCACCATCGTGCCAGTCGAGGATATTGAGGTTAAGGAAGATTTTTCGTATGAAGAAGTTTCGGTTGCCATTATTGATAGGCAAGTTCGTAAGTTGAGAAATAAGGAAGTTGCCTCTGTTAAAGTGTTGTGGTGGAGTCAACAAGTTGAGGAGGCCACATGGGAAGCGGAAAAAGAGATGAAGGAAAAATATCCCCATTTGTTTGATAAAGTTTAGAAGAAAGTAGGTGGCCCTTTTACCTTTTTGAAACAACTATCATTTTGTCCAAATTGCTTACTTCTTAGTGTTAGTAAAGTTTCTTTAATTTTGCAAAGAGTTATATGTGTTGTTACCTTAGGCCACTTGAACCTTCCTTGATAAATGAAAGCCTAATACAGACTCACGTGTTAAATAATAACTAATGGTAAGTGTAAAATGATAGTTGTTTGTTTATGTGTATATGGTGTGTTGAGATGGTTAAATAAGGTAGGGACTCATTGAAGTGGCTAGTTTATGTGCAAATGTAACAATGTGATAGAATATGTACAATCGTTGAGGTAAGGAAGTGTCTACAAACTGTAGAAAATATTGTAAATATGTGTTGTTGTTTGGGAAAGTGTTTCGGGGGCTCTCTAGCAGGTGGATATGTCCATAATACAAAGGAAACTCTGGCAAAATTTTTCTAAAATATGGGTGTTAATTAAAATTTTGATAGTTTGCATATCATGTCTTTCAAAACCAACTGATTTTCAAAAATCCTCATTCGAGGACGAATGATTTTAAGGGGGGGATGTAAGGCCCCGTAAAATTTTTGTGCTTAAAACCTAGTAGCCCGTGGTGTCTTGGTCCGAATAATGTGTTAGGAATGCGTAAAATTCTTCGCAGCTTGCAAGCTCGCCACGGTTCGTACCCTTGGAAGTGATTTAATCTTTAAAAATTGAAAGAATAAAATTTTCTAGAAAATGTCAATTCTACAGTCAAGAATGCTGTCGTAGATAGGCTATGCGGACCGCATTCCTACCGCAGAGTGTAACTGTAAGGCCCCGTAAAAATTTTGTGCATAAAACCTAGTAGTTGTGGTGTCATGGTCCGAATAATGTGTTAGGAATGCGTAGAATTCTTCGCGGCGAGCTTGCTCGCCGCGGTTCGGAACCCTTGGTAGTGATTTAAGTTTCAAAAATGTAGAGAATAAAATTTTCCAGAAAAATGTCAAATATGCGGTCAAGAATGCGACCGCAAACCTGATATGCGGACCGCATTCTGACCGCAAATCGTTCCAGAGAGTTGCCCAAAATCGTGTCAAAAATGCGGTCGATATGCGATCGCATGTCAAATCTGCGGTGCACTTTTGCGACCGCAGAATCAACATGCGGTCCGCATAGTGACCGCATTCCTTAACAGGAACCTGCATAACTTTGAGGCCATTTTTGCGGTCACTTTGCGGACCGCATGTGGATTCTGCGGTCGCATAGTGACCGCATAATTGACCCCGGCCCAGATTTTTGTAACATTTTGACCCGATCTCTTCTTTAATATAACACCTTTCTCCTTCATTTTATCATATCATCTCACCAAAATTAGAGAGAGAAGAGAGGGTTTTTAGAGAGAGAAGTTCTTCATCTTCAAAGATTGTTCCAACTACTTAATCCCAAGGGATTCTAGGGCAGGGGATTCAACTTCCCCAATATTTTCAAGGTAAAAACCCTAACTATTTTCTTTGATTTTCAGTTTTAATTGGGTAAAGAGAGGTTTGCATATAATAGCTTTTGAAAATAGAATTTTTACACTCATGCATGATTATTGAACTTGATTTTTTAGTAAAAGAAGTGGGTAGAAGTAAGAGTCTTCAAGAACAAGGTTGGCAAGAGTAAGATAGCGTGGGTAAGCATAAAGTAGGAAGTTAACGGAAGAAAACTCATCACCAGGTATGTATGGCTAATTTTGATTCTTGTAAAATCGCCCAAATGTGTGCGAATTGTTTTGGCATGTGTCAAATTGAGAAATTTTACGTAATCCTTTGATTTCCTTGTTGAGCATTTGATTGATGTTGAACTATGTGTGGTATGAAATATGAATTGAAAGATAAAAAGGTAATCGAGGTTGGTAAAGAATTGGGAACAACCATTGTGATGGCATAATTGGCTTATTGTGGAAGGAATTTGAAACACCTTAATTGTGGTGAATTGTTGAACATGATTATGTGGGCATTTTCGATTTTGGAATACTTGTAACATGGTTGTGATATTGAATTGAGAAGAAATTGAGAACATGAACCAATGTGTAAGTTGCTTATTTGAACTTGTTGAAATTGTGTGTAGTACCTTATCTGCTGTTTGAAATTGTTGTGTTTTCAACTGTAAGGCGGGGTCGTGTTGCGCGCCGCAACGTGGTGAAATAAGGTGTGGGTTGGGGTGATAAGGGTGGCCGAGGTAATAAGGGTGGTCGGGGGCAATAAGGATGGAAAGCGATCGAAATCGCTATTGAAAATTGATACAAAAATCAATAATGTGAAATTGTGAAAGGAGACAGCAGGAGAGTTTGCAACCTGTGGGGCACTGATTGCCCCTTTGTTTGACTACTTGTGCTTTACGTGATTGATTGGTTATTGTTAAATTGGTTGATCGTAGAAAGTTCTTTGTGTGAGAATTATTTGAAATGAGGAAAATGTGGAAACATGGTTGGCTGGCTTAATTAATTGTTGATGTAATTTAATGGCTTGAGTTTACTTGGGACAAAGTTTGTCCATACATACCAGTACAATTCAAGTGTACCGACGTCCCTTTTGCCGGGGACGCTACATTCGTGTTATGATTGTAGGTGGATCAGTAGCAGGCACTTCAGCTCATCGGCAGTAGTATCTTTCATCCTCCACTGCCCGTTTTTGGTGAGCCCTTTCTTCCTCGGGGCCTTGTGTGGTTCATGCCACTCGGTTTAGATTTCATTTTGGTTTTGTAAGGTATAGCCGGAGCCTTGTTACCGGCAAGTATTGTATTTCCCTTTTGTATCCTAGAGGCTCTGTAGACATGTAAACTGTGGGACTCCAGTCTTATGTATATATATTGTGTTATGTCGGGCGTTGTAAAAATTGAAATCTTGTTAATGAATCACTCGTATCGTTTTATTTGTTTAATGTGAAATCAATTATGATTAGTAATATATTTGGTTAATGAGAAACGGTCATCACAGGGGTAACGCGTGGGAATGAAAGGCACCCAGGTCCGCTTGACTGGGGCAACCCGGTCAGGCGCCGGTCATGTTCCTCGATTTGGGGCGTGACAGTAACAGAATGTTTTCCAATATTGGTGTTAAAAATGCGGTCCAATATGTTATCACATAACAAAAATGCGGACCGCAGATCCATCGCATATTTTCTTAAGAATTTTTGAGTGTCAATTATGCGGTGCATTCTGCGACCGCAGAACACGAATGCAGACCGCATTCTGGTCGCATATCGTAATAGAACATGTGATTTTTGGGAGCAATTATGCAGTCCATTATGCAGACCACATGTTGATTCTGTGATCGCAGATGCAACCGCAGATTTAACTCGGCCTAGATTTTTATTAAATTTTAAATCGATTACTTCTTTAATAAAACACCTCAAACCTTCGTTTTCTCATATCTTCTTAGCAAAACAAGAGAGAGGAAAGAGAGGTTCTAGAGAGAGAAACCTAACAATCTTCAAACATCGTTTCTAATCGCTTGGTCTGGAAGATCCTAGGGAAAGTGTCATCTTCCCAAATTTCTAAAGGTAAAAACCCTAGCCATTTTTCTTTAATTTTCAGTTGTCAAAGGGAAAGAAAGATTTTCATGCATTAGCTTTTGAAAATAGAATTTAACATTCATGCATCTTTTTTGAACTTTAAATTTAGTAAAAAGAAGTGGGTAGGAGTAAGGATTTGCAAAGGCGAAGTGGGCAACATATGGTAATTTGGGGGAAACTTAAAGTATGAGATTGAAGAAAGTAAATCCGACTCCAGGTATGTATGGCTAACTTTGATCCTTGTGAAATCGCCCTTATGTGTACAATTCATTTGGTATGTGACAATCTTGAAAATTGTTGTGTAATTCTTTTGATTTATTTGTTGGGTGTTCAATTGATTTGAACTATGTGTTGTGTGGTATGGGATGTAAACCGAAAGATGAAAAAGAAAATCATAATTGGTAAAGAAATTGAGAACAATAGTAGTGATGGCATACTTGGCTTCTTGTGGGAAACTGGTGAAATAACTCAAATTGTGATGAACTGTTGAACATAATGGTATGGATACTCTTGGATATGGAAATATTGCAAATTTGTTGTGATACCGACTTAAAAATTATTTGAAAACATGAACCAATTTGTAATTTGCTTATTGCACTTGTTTGTGATCTTGTGTAGTACTCTTGTTTGCTGTTTGTGATTGTTGTGATTTGAAACTGTACGGTGGGATCGGGTTGCATGCCGCAACACAAAGTAATAAGGTGTGGTTGGGGTGATAAGGGTGGACGAGGTAATAAGGGTGGAAAGCGATCAAAATCGCCATTCAAATTGATATGAAATCATTGATGTGAAATTGTGAAAGGAGACAGCAGGAGAGTTTGCAACCTGTGAGGCATTGATTGCCCCTTTGTTTGACTTGATTGTGCTTTCCGTGTATGTTAAGTTGTTGCCTTCCTTGTTGTTCTCTAATTGTGCTTGGGCTGAGGGTTTCTTGAAACAAAGTAAGTGTGGGAACGTGATTGGCTCGTTTGGTTATTTCTTGGTGTATCTATTGGTTGTTCTATTATTGCAATTTAATTGTTTATGGCTTGAATTTACTTGGGACAAAACTTGTCCATACATACCAGTACAATTCCAGTTTACTGATGTCCCTTTTGCCGGGGACACTATATTCGTGTTATGATTGTAGGAGGATCTGTAGCAGGTACTTTAGCTCATCGGCAGTAGCATTCTTCACCTTCCACTGACCGTTTTGGTGAGCCCATTTCCTCTCGTGGCTCATGCCTCTTATATTTTAGACTTTATTTTGATTTTGTGTAAGGTATAGCCGGAGCCTTGTTACCGGCAAGTATTGTATCATCCTTTGTATCCTAGAGGCTCCGTAGACAGTAAACTATGGGATTATGGTCTATGTATGTATATATATGTCGGGCGTTGTAATTTGTAAACTTGTTAGTAAGTTAATCGTGTGGTTATGTTTGTAAAAGTGTGAATTCAGTTATGATTGGTAAAATCTTTGGCTTATAAGTAATGAACAACGCAGAGGTAATGAGTGGGTTAGGAAAGGCATCCAGGTCCGCATGATTGGGGAAACCCGGTCAGGCGTCAGTCATGTCCCTCGATTTGGGGGGTGACAATAACGAATCCTTGGGTGTAATATAAAGTGAATTGTGATAATTAAAGCATGCTAGTATAACTCGAAAGAGTGCAATAGTAAATTACTGTGATTACTAGGGAGATATTTACGGTAGGATTATTGTTCATGATTGATAGGGAGATATTGATAAATTTGTTTGAGCATAAACAGAAGGGATTCCATCAATAGGGGAAATCATTACCTTAGTATTTCTCATTCTTGTTTACAACATATTTAGTTATTTTTTCAATTATTTAGTTATTGCAAAAGTAGTTGTTAAGAAGCACTCAAAAAGATATTTGAATATTTGGGAAGCTGATTCGAAAGATTATTGGGTTTTGAAGATAGCAGTTAATAGGTTAACTCTCTGAGTATTTGACCCCGTGTGAAGTACTTGGGTTATATTTGCTGCAACCGCATTGTTCTCTTTGGAAGGCATAGTTGGGCATGATCAGATATACTCAGTCAATCGGTAGATTTGATATCTTTGAATGGTAAAACTGTGGTGTTTACCTAGACAACCCTAAGTCACATAATCAACCCTCAACCGTCTTTAGTTCTCATTGTTGTGTTCGTTTCAGCCATGAATACTACACCTTTTTATAAGTCCGTAGAGAACTGTCCTTCCAGATATCTCCTTGAAGCGACTGAAACTTTACACTTACATAGGTGATTCCTAAACGTGTCATCCTGTAGATACAATATTTGATATACCCCGTATCAAATTTGAAAACCATTAAAAAGCCTTAATGCTTTATCATTGGTACTAAACATTGTATCATCATGAGAATCGGCCAAAATGTTAGTTGACAATGTTGAACCGTCATTAGTGACTTTTTTTTATTTCCTTGAACCTAGATCTTGGGATCTCCAGTCTTCTAGGTAGATTTACTGCCATAATGACTTGTCCTCGGCAATAGTTCCATTCTCCTAGACAATTTATCACATACTTCTCTAGTTAGGCTCTTCGTAAGTGGATCTGAAATATCATCTCTTGATTTTACGTATTCAATCGCGATAATTCCTCTAGAGAGTAATTGCCTAACGGTTTTATATCTTCATCATATATGACGAGAGTTTTCATTATACGTAATGTTCCAACTCCTCTAATTGTTGTTTGACTATCTCAATGCAGTACATATTGCGGCCAACGGTTTGGGCCTAATGGAATATCTTTCAAGAAATTTCGGAGCCATTCACCTTCTTCACTGGCTTTATCTAAGGCTATGAACACATCTTGCATTGTAGAGCGGGCAATACAAGCTTGTTTGGATGACTTCTAAAATACCGCCCCCCCCCACCAATAGTGAATACATATCTACTTGTGGACTTAGAATCAGTTGAACCGGTAATTCAATTTGAACAATAGTATCTCTCAATCACCGCAGGATGTTTACTGTAGTGCGAAGCAAAGTCTTGGGTATGTTTTAAATATCCTAAAACTGGTTTCATTGTCATTCAATGAGATTGACCTGGATTACTCCTGTATCAACTCAATTTACTTATAGAACAAGCTATATCTGGTCGTGTATAATTCATGATATACATTAAACATCCCAATACACAAGCATAATCCAATTGTGATATGCTTTGGCCTTTGTTTTGCTAGTGAATGATTAACATCAATTAGAGTATTTGCAACTTTAAAATCTAAGTGCTTGAATTTTTACGTGTTGTTTTAATGTAATAAGATTGTGACAATGTCACACCTTGCGGAGTCTTATGAATTTTAATACCTAGAATAAAATCGGCAACTCCCAAGTCTTTCATAATAAATTTGCTAGTTAGCATATGCCTAGTCGCATTTATGTTGGCATTGTCATTACTCATTATCAGCATATCATCCATATATAAGGAAACTTTTACTATGTGATTTGGAACATACTTAATGTACACAAATTTATCAGATTCATATATCTTAAAATCATTTAACAATATTGGTCATATTTTGCATGCCATTGTTTGGGTGCTTATTTTATTCCGTAAAGTGACTTAACAAGTCTACATACCTTGTTTTCTTTACGTGGAACCACAAACCCTTCAGGTTATTTCGTGTAATTTCTTCCTCCAAATCACCATTTAAGAAGATCGTTTTAACGTCCATTTGATGAATTGCAAGACCATATACCTCAACTAATGCTACTAATGTCGTATGGATGTAATTCTTGTAATCGGAGAATATGTATCAAAATAGTCAAGACCTTCTCGTTGTCTATACCCTTTGACTACAAGTCTTGTCTTCTATTTATCAAAAGATGCCATCATCTTTTATTTTCCTCTTGAAAATCCATTTAGAACCCTACAGTTTATTTCTAGGAGAAATTAACAAATTCTCATGTATGGTTGTTCAATATAGATTTTATTTCACTATTGAGTGTCTCTTTCCAAAATAATGATTCTGAAGAAGAAATAGCTTCTTTAAATGTACGAGGCTCATTTCCTAATGAGAAAGTCACAAAGTCTGGTACAGATGAAGTAGACATTCTTTGACATTTACTATGTATTAGATCCTCCTGATTAGATGTACTTTCTTTTGTTTCTTCTCGAAGACGTTTAGATACTTCACCAATCGACTCATATTTCTCTTTATACGAATATATATTTTTGAATAATTCAGCATTATCTAATTCTATAATCGTATAATTACGAATGTCACAATTTTTTGATTTATGAACCGGAAATCGATATGCTTTACTATTGGTCGCATATCCTATGAAAATACAATCAATGGCTTTCGGTCCTATCTTTACCCTTTTGGGTCTAGGAACTTGTACTTTTGACAAACACTTCCACACTTCAAAATAATTCAAGTTGGTCTTCCTTCCTTTCTACTTTTCATATGAAATGGTTTGAGTTTTGATATGGGGTACTCGATTTAGTATCAGGTTAGCCGTATGAATGGCTTTCCCCCACAAGTTATGTGAAAAACCAAAACTTATCAACAAAGCGTTCATCGTCTCCTTTAATGAACGATTCTTTCTTTCCGCAATCCCATTGGATTGGGCCGTTTAAGGGCCGTTGTTTGATGAATAATTCTATATTCTAAACATATTTCTTCAAAATTAGATTCATATTCACCACCCCTATCATTTCTTATCATTTTGATTTTCTTTTTAAGTTTTGTTTCAACTTTATTATTATATTGTTTGAATGCATCAATTGCTTTATTTTTACTATTAGTAAGTGAACATAGCAATATCGAGTATTGTCGTCAACAAAATTTATGAAATACTTTTTTCCACCACGGGATGGTATTGACTTTATTTCACAAATATCTATGTAATACCTAAAAGATTTGAATTCCTTTCAACTGACTTATAAGGATGTGTAACATACTTTGATTCACATTTTTGATATTTTGATTTGTCGCATTCAAATAGGAAATACCTTCAAATTTATTATAATTTTTCGCAAGGTTTTACAATCGTCATGTCCCAAATGTATATACGATAAATCATTTGACTCAAGTAAGTAAAAAGCAGCTAAAATTTTATTATTCTCAATGACCATTACATTCAAATTGAAAAGGCCATCAATGAGGTAACCTTTTGCTACAAATATTTCGTTCCTACTTACTACAACCTTATCAGATACAAAAATTCACTTAAACCCGTTCTTTACGAGAAGTACTGTAGAGACTAAGTTTTTCTAATTTCAGGAACATGAAGGACTTTTTAGAGTCACCACCTTGCCATAAGTCATTTTCAGAAATATCTTTCCATATCCTTCAATCTTGGTCAATGCAGAATTTTCCATAGAAAGCGTCTCTTCGGGTACAACGAGAGCAAATGCTTCTTGTGACGACCCGGCCCATCGTCACATGAGTTATCGCCCCATTTCCCGCTTATTGTGTTGCTGCATGTTTCAATATCGAAACTAGATTTTATCGGGGTAATTGAGTTGGTTTTAGATGGAAATGAGGCACTTAGCCTCTCAGAAGAAAGCTTGTTCTAGAAAAGTTAACCAAAAGTTGACTATGTAGGTAGAGGGATCGGATGTAAATTCTGGTGGTTCGGTTAGCTTCGGGGGATGATGATCTTTGACTTAGGAGTGCGATTGAATCAAATTTGGAGGTCCGGTGTAGAATTAGGTTTGAATTGGCGAAGTTGAATTTTGGCGAATTCCAGTTGATAGGTGAGACTTTGATCCGAGTGTCAGAATGCAATTCCGAGAGTTGTGGTAGCTTCTTTAGGTGATTTTGGATATGTTTACAAATTTTTAGGTCATTCGGACGTTGTTTGGTCGGGTATTTGATTAAATGCGCATTTTGGAAGTTTTGATAAAAACTAGGCTTGAATCTGATGTATTTTATTGGTTTAGTGTTGTTTGACGTGTTTCAAGGATTGGAACAAGTTTGAATAAGGTTATAGGATGTGTTGTTGCTTTTGGTTGACGTCCCGGGGGCCTCGCGGTGATTTCGGGTGGTTAAATGATGAATTTGGATATTTGTTGTAGGTCTGGTGTATCTCGCTTCTGATATTTTTGCATCTACAGAAAAGGAGACATATAAGCGGTTCCGTAGATGCGGCAAGGTGATCGTATAAGAGTTCCTCGATGGATCTAGTCATTTCCACAAAAGCAGTGTCAGTATCGCTTCAGCGAGTCTGCAAAGGCGGAAAAGGTACCGCAGAAGCGGTAGTAGGGAAATCGTAGAAGCGGATTTTGATCGCATGAGCGATGCTTGGGGAAGTTAATGAAAATTGCATAAGCGGTCAAATGGCCGCATAAGCGGTAACGGGACCGCAGAAGCAATAATTTCTAAAGGGTTTTATGAAACAGTGTTTGCGAATTTCAGAATAAGAAAAACATATTAGACTTCGGGAAGAGGCGATTTTGGATGATTTCGAGAGAATTCGAAGGGGGTTCTATAAATTATGAATTTATAGCCTCGAATAATGTTGTTATGGTGTAAACAAGGATTAAACACTAAAAATCCAAGGATTTAAGGGATAAAAATTGAGGTTAGGGCTTGAAACCTAAGAGAGTTTAAATTGACGATTTGAGGGGTCAAATGGACTCCGATTCTTTTGTATTTGGTATGTATGGACTCGTGGTAAGACGAGGATTCTGAAAATATAAATTTTTTACTTTTTTTAGAAGTGGGCCCGGGGCTCGGGTTTTGCCAACTTTGTGTTTTTGGGTGTTTTTCTAGTTCTTTCAATTGGGTTATGTTACATTAGCTTAATATAACGTATTCCTTATGGTTTTGGCCAGATTTGGCACGCGAGGTGATCAATTCTAGAGGAAAAGGCTTGGTGGACTAGTTCTTTAGCCGGTTTGAGGTGAGTTTTTAATCTAACTGCTGTTCTGAGGGTTTGAAACCCTAGACTTGCACATCGTGGCGCTATGTTGAGGAGTGACATGCATTCCATGGTGAGTGTGGGGTCATTTACTATTGGGGATTGAGACTTGGTCCATCCCGAGTATGATTTCTTCTATATGGGCGATTGAGACGCATATTTTATCACTGTGAATTGGCCTTATTGCCATGTTTGGGGCCTTGTGTTGACCTGTAGAACCCTTAGGAGATCTTATGTGTGTTACCTCACTTGTGTGCATATCACATACTCTCAGTCATGCTTTCTATTATTGAATAAATAAAAGAACTGTATTTTTAATTATGAATATCAATAAAAAAAGGATAAGAGGGCTGAGATGCCGATAGTAAGACATGCCCGATTGGCTATGCATCTATATTGACTGAGATGGGTCGAGGACCCGACTGTGAGGATAATTTTTCTAATTATGGATAGGGTTGCACGCCGCAGCAGTGATATGTTAATATTGAGGCTGTATGTTTGATGCCAAGACATGACATATATTGCGCTTGGGCTGTAAGAGCCCCTCCAAAATCTGTACACACCCCCAGTGAGCGCCGTCGATGTTAAATATATGGAGCGGGTTGCACGCCGGGCACTAGAGTGTACTGTTATTTGTGTTACATTCTTTCATGCATTACTCTTAACTTTGTCACATGATGTCTATGTTCCACTATTTGGTTATGAACTGCTAGATATAGAGTACCTTGTGCACTTCTCTGTTTTCTTACTTTCAGACTTTAGTTATGTTAATTACTCACTGGGTCCGAGTACTCACTTTACTCCCTGCACCTTGCGTGCAGATCCATGTCCTTCTTCTCAGGCTGAGTAGATTTTCAGTGATCAGCATACATGCTTCCGGGAGTGTTGAGGATGCTGCATGGTGTTCGCATCCATTGACTCTTCCACCTATTCTTGTTTTATATTTTCGCACTTCCAGACTTTTAGACAGACTATGTAGTAGGATATCACTCGATTTTGTAGAGGCCCATATTCGTGACACTGGGTACATGGTTGGGCTACATGGTATGTTTTTCTAAACTTTAGTTTTCTTACAAGTATTTCCGTATTTTACTTAAATGGCTTAAGTGCTTACTATTTCACATATAAAATTTTGGGTTGCCATTTAGTTGAATATATGGTAAATGGCCAGGCTTGCCTAGTGGTGTGTTGGGCGCCATCACGACCGGGTTTGGGGTCGTGATAAGTTGGTATCAGAGCCTAGGTTACTTGGTCTCATGAATCATGAGCCGGTTTAGTAGAGTCTCGCGGATCGGTACGGAGACGTCTGTATTTATCCTCGAGAGGCTGCAAAACCTTTAGGAAAACTTTAATTCTTGAAATTCTGGTCGTGTGACGTTATTGATCCAAAAATTAAGTTTATGTATTATATTCTCTCGTAGATGGAAAGAACACGTGCTACCGGATGTGGCGGTTGACCACCATTGCCACCCACTAGAGGTCGTGGATGCGGTCATGGTCATGGGCGAGGTAGAGCAGCAGGGGCAGCACCAGTTGACCCACCAAATGCCCCCATTTAGGATCAGCCTCCAACGGTAGAGACTCCAGCAGCTCCTGCTCAGGCACCAGCTGTGCCTATTGTTATTCCGCATCTTCAGGAGGCCCTAGCATAGATATTATCGATTTGCAATAGCCTGGCTCAAGCAGTCTCGACCACTACTACCGCAGCCACTTCTCAGACCGAGGGTGGTCATCAGACCCCCGCAGCTCGCACGCTCGAGAAGGTAGTGCAGGGTTTGCAGACACTAGAGGTGCCGCCAGCACAGCAGGGTTCCCTAATTTATCCAGTTGTCCTGGTTCAGAGTGATGGGGTTCCAGTGATGCTAGATGATGAGCATCATCGTTTGGAGAGGTTCAGCAGGCTTTCACCTCCTGTTTTCAGTGGTTTTCCGGGCGAGGATGCCCAGGGTTTTCTCGACAAGTGTTGATGTATGCTTCGGATAGCAGGGATCGTAGAGTCGAGCGGGGTATCATTTGCTACCTTTCAATTCTTCGGAGCAGCCTTTACTTGGTGGGAGGCATATGAGCAGCGTAGGCCGATAGATGAAGCGTATTTGTCATCGTAGGAGTTCTCTACTCTATTCCTGGAGAAGTGGGTACCGCAGTCTCAGAGAGAGGAGCTAAGGACACAGTATGAGTGGCTTCGTCAGGGAGATATGTTTGTGATGCAGTATGAGTTAAGATTTTTAGAGTTGGCTCATTATGCCCATGGTCCCGACTGATCGGGAGAGGATTAGACGGTTTGTGGATGGACTAATTTATCCCATCCATATTATGATGACTCGAGAGAGGATCCTGAGCCATACTTTTAAGGATGCAGTGGATATTGCTCGTGACATTGAGCCGGCTCGCTGTCAGGAGAGAGAGGAGAGGAGGACCAAGAGTCCCCAAGGATCAGGTAGCTTCAATGGTGCTTTGTCTAGGGGCTCGGTTGAGGAGAGCAGAGGTCATTCTTTCAGGACTCATCGGTCAGCCCGTTCGGAGTATCGTAGGGCGTCTTCAGGCCGCGATCATCAAGGTTATCATCAGGGCAAGTCTTCACTTAGTGACCTCCCAGATCAGAGCTCATCATATGCCCCCTCAGCTTAGGGTTCTTCTGCGCAGGGTGCATCAGCTGGCCATTCCGGTGCGAGGGGTTCCCTTCAGTCCCTTTCTCCAGTGCTAGGTAGTTGTTATGAGTGTGGTGAGTTTGTCCACATGAGGAGACAGTTTCCTTGGCTTCGTAGTGGGTAGTGGTCGGTCTCAGCAGAGGGATCAGCCCTCCTCTTCTACTCCATCTACTTTAACGCCATCCCAGTTAGGTATAGGTGGGGGTCAGACAGCTAGGGGTCACATTAGGGGTAGAGATCGACCTAGTGGTGGTCAAGCTCGGTTCTATACGCTCCCAGATAGGAGAGATGCCATTGAATCTGATGCAGTTATTACATGTATTATCTCTGTGTGCCATAGGGATGCTTCCGTTTTATTTGATACCGGATCTACATACTCTTATGTGTCTTTATATTTTGCCCATCATCTAGGTACGACCCGAGGCTGTCTTACTTTACTTGTGCATATATCTACCATGGTGGGTAATACTATTATTGTGGACCATGTGTATCGGTCATGTCTTCTTACTATTGGGGGTCTGGAGACCCGAGTTGATTTGTTACTTTTGAGCATGGTAGACTTCAATGTTAATTTGAGCATGGATTGGTTATCTCTGTGTCATGCTATTTTGGATTGTCATGCAAAGACAATCACGTTAGCTATGCTAGGTGTTCTAAGAGATGAGTGGCGTGGTTCGACCGATTATGTACCTAGACGGGTAATCTCTTTCTTAAAGGCCCAAAGGATGGTTGGTAAGGGATATTTATCATATTTGGCATTTGTGAAGGATGTTGGAACTGAGACTCCTAGTATTGATTCGGTTCCCGTTGTGAGGGATTTCCCTGATGTGTTTCTAGCAGACTTGTCGGGCATGGCACCGGATAGGGACATTGATTTAGGTATTGATTTGGTATCAGGCACTCAGCCCATCTCTATTACTCCATATCGTAAGGCACCAGCTGAGTTAAAAGAATTAAAGGAGCAGCTTCAAGAACTCCTAGAAAAGGGGTTCATTTGCCCGAATGTGTCACCGTAGGGTGTACCAGTGTTGTTTGTCAAGAATAAAGATGGCTTAATGAGGATGTGTATTGATTACAAGCAGTTGAACAAGGTAACGGTGAAGAACAAGTATCCTCTACCGTGCATTAATGATTTGTTTGATCAGCTCCAGGGAGCGAGGGTATTCTCGAAGATTGATCTTCGTTCAGGCTATCACCAGCTGAAGATTAGGGATTCCGATACTATGAAGATAGCTTTTAGGACAAGATATGGACATTATGAGTTTCTATTTATGGCTTTTGGGCTGACTAATGCCCCAGCCATATCCATGCAATTGATGAACAGTGTGTTCCAATCGTATCTAGATTCCTTTATGATTGTGTTTATTAATGACATCCTGGTGTACTCGCATAGCCAAGAGGAGCATGCTCAGCATTTAAGAGTAGTATTGTAGAGATTGAGGGAGGAGAAACTTTATGCAAAGTTCTCCAAGTGAGAGTTTTGGCTTGGGTCTGTGGCATTTCTGGGACACGTGGTGTCTAGTGATGGTATTCAGGTTGACCCAAAGAAGATAGAGGCGATGCAGAGTTGGCCTAGACCGTCCTCATCCACGGAGATTTAGAGTTTCCTCGGTTTGGCAGGGTATTATCGTCGGTTTGTCCAAGGATTTTCATCTATTACTTCATCCTTGACCAAGTTGATGCAGAAGGGTGAACCATTTGTATGGTCGGATGAGTGCGAGGAGAGCTTTCTGAATCTTAAGACAGCTTTGACCGCAGCTCCAGTGTTAGTCTTGCCATCAGCTTCATGTTCTTACACCATGTATTGCGATGCTTCGATAGTTGGGATTGGGTGTGTGTTGATGTATGAGGGTAGAGTTATTTCTTATGTTTCTCGTCATTTGAAGCCTCGTGAGAAGAACTACCATGTTTATGATTGGCTGCCATAGTTCATGCTTTGAAGATTTGGAGGCACTATTTATATGGCGTGTCATGTGAGGTATATACTGATCATTGCAGTCTCCGGCACTTGTTCAAATAGAAGGATTTAATTTGAGGCAGCGGAGGTAGCTTGAGTTGCTCAAGGAATGATATTACCATTTTATATCATCCGGGGAAGGCCAATGTAGTGGCCGATGCTTTAAGACGAAAGGCGGTTAGTATGGGCAGCTTAGCGTATATTCTAGTTGGAGAGAGGCCATTTGCAGTTGATGTCCAAGCTTTGGCAAATCGGATGGTAAGGTTGGATATTTCGGAGCCTAGCTGGGTATTGGCTTGTGTAGTATATCTGTCTTCCTTATATGACCGCATTCGTGAGCGCCAGTATGATGATCCACATTTGCTTGTCCTTAAAGACAGAGTTCAGCATGATGATGCCAAGGACGTGACTATTGATAGTGATGGTGTGTTGAGGATGCCGGGCCGGATTTGCATGCCCAATGTGGATAGGCTTCGAGAGTAGACATTGGAGGAGGCCCAAAGCTCGCGGTATTCTATCCATCCAGGTGCAGCGAAGATGTATCAGTATTTGAGATATCATTACTGGTGGAGAAGAATGAAGAAGGATATTGTGAGTCATATAGCACGGTCCATCAACTGTTAGCAGGTCAAGTATGAGCATCAGAGGCCCAGTGGTGTGCCTCAGCGTATAGATATTCCCGAGTGGAAATAGGAAAGGATTACTATGGATTTTGTGGGTGGTCTGCCTTGGACAGCGAAGAATTTTGATTCAGTTTGGGTGATTGTGGATCGGCTGACCAAATCTGCGCCCTTTATTCTTGTATGTATTACTTATTCTTCGGAGTGGTTAGCAGAGATTTTCATCCGAGTGATTGTGCGATTGCATGGGGTCCCAGTTTCCATTATATCAGATAGAGGTACTCAGTTTACTTCTCAGTTCTGGAGGACTTTTCAGCGAGAGTTAGGTTCACAAGCAATGTTGAGCACGGCGTTTCATCCTCAGACGGACGGGAAGTCCGAACGTACCATTTAGATATTGGAGGACATGGTGCGTGCCTGTGTTATTGACTTTGGAGGTTCTTGGGTTGATTAGTTGCCTCTTTCTGAGTTTGCTTACTACAATAGCTACCATTCCAGCATTCAGATGGCGCCATATAAGGCTTTATATGTGAGATGGTGTAGATCTCCAGTTGGTTGGTTTGAGCTCAACGAGGCTAGGTTATTGGGGACAGAGTTGGTCTAGGATGCCTTAGATAAGGTGAAGGTGATTCAAGAGAGACTTCGTATGGCTTAGTAGCGTCAGAAGAGCTATGCGGACTGGAAGGTCCGAGATGTATCTTTTTCGGTGGGCGAGAAGGTCTTGCTGAAGGTTTCGCCTAAGAAGGGCGTCATGAGATTTGGAAAGAAAGGAAAGCTGAGTCCAAGGTTCATTAGCCCTTTTGAGATACTCATAAGGATTGGAGAGGTGTCCTATATGCTTGCATTTCAACCCAGCCTATCGGGAGTTCATCCGGTATTTCACGTGTCTATGTTACGGAAGTATGTTAGGGACCCATCGCATGTGTTGGACTTCAGTACAGTCCGGTTGGATGATGACTTGACTTATGATGTGGAGCCTGTAGCTATTTTGGGTCGACGGGTTTGGAGATTGAGGTCTAAGAATATAGCTTCGGTGAAGGTGCAGTGGAGAGGTCGGCCCGTAAAGGAGGGCACTTGAGAGACCGAACGGGAGATGCGGAGCAGATATCATCACTTGTTTGAGGCTCCAGGTATGTTACTTGACTGGCTCGAGGATAAGCGTTTGTTTTACTTGGGGAGGATGTGATGACCCAGCCCATCGTCACGTGAGTTACCGCCACATTTCCCCCCTTATTGTGTTGCTGCATGTTTTAATATCGGAATTAGAGTTGATCGGGTATAATTGAGTTAGTTTTAGTTAGAAATGAGGAACTTAGCCTCTTAGAAGAAAGCTTATTTTAGAAAAGTCAATCGGAAGTTGACTATGTGGTTAGAGGGCTCGGATGTGAATTATGATGGTTAGGTTATCTTTGGGGGATGATCTGTGACTTTGGAGTGCGATCGGAATCCAATTTAGAGGTCCGGTGTAGAATTAGGCTTGAATTGGCGAAGTTGAATTTTGGAGAATTCCAGTTGATAGGTGAGATTTTGATCCGAGGGTCGAAATGGAATTCTGAGAGTTGTAGTAGCCTCGTTAGGTGATTTTGGATATGGCTGCAAATTTTCAGGCCATTCGGATGTTGTTTGGTAGGGTTTTTTATTAAATTCGCATTTTGGAAGTTTTGATGAAAACTAGGTTTGAATCCAATGTATTTTATTGGTTTTAGCATTGTTTGACGTGTTTCAAAGATTGAACCAAGTTTGCATAAGGTTATAGGATGTGTTGGTGCTTTTGGTTAAGGTCTCGGGGGCCTTGGGGTGATTATGGGTGGTTAAACGATGAATTTAGAAGTTTGTTGCAGGTCTGGCGTATCTGGCTTCTGATATTTCCGCATCTGCGGAAAAGGAGCCGCATAAGCGGTTCCGCAGATGCGGCTAGGTGATCGCTTAAGCGGTCCTCGATGGACTTGGTCATTTCCGCAAAAGCAGACTCAGTGTCGCTTCAGTGGGTCCACAAAGGCGAAAAAGGTACCGCAGAAGCGGTAGTAGGGAAACTGCAGAAGCGGATTTTTGATTGCATGAGCGATGCCTGCGGAAGCATAAGTGGTCAAATTGCTGCAGAAGCAGTCCCGCATAAGCAGTAGCGGGACCGTAGAAGCAAAAATTGCTGAAAGGTTTTAATAAAACAGTGTTCGCGAATTTCAGAAAATAAGAAAAACAATTAGACTTCGGGAAAAGGCAATTTTGGGCGTTTTGGAGAGAATTCGAAGTGGATTCCATCAGGTATGAATTTATAGCCTCGAATAATATTGTTATGGTGTAAAACCAAGGATTAAACACTGAAAATCCAAGGATTTAAGGGACAAAAATGGAGGTTAGGGCTTGAAACCTAAGAAAGTTTAAGTTGACGATTTGAGGGGTCAAATGGACATTGATTCTTGTGTATTTGGTATGTACGGACTCGTGGTGAGACGGGGATTCCGAAGATGTAAATTTCATAATTTTTGGAGAAGTGGGCCCGGGGCTCGGGTTTTGCCAACTTCGTGTTTTTGGATGTTTTTTGAGTTCTTTCAATTGGGTTATGTTCCATTAGCTTAATATAACGTATTCCTTATGGTTTTGGCCAGATTTGGTGCGCGAGGAGGTCGATTCTAGAGAAAAAGGTTTGGCGGACTAGTTCTTTAGCCGGTTTGAGGTGAGTAATTGATGTAACTACTGTTCTGAGGGTTTGAAATTTTGGACTTACACATCGTGATGCTATGTTGAGGCATGACACATATTCCACGGTGAGTACGGGGTCGTTTACAGTTGGGGATAGAGACTTGGTCCATCCCGAGTATGATTTCTTCTATGTGGGTGATTGAGACGCATATTGTATCACTGTGAATTGGGCTTAATGTCATGCTTGGGGCCATGTGCCGACCTGTAGAACCCTTAGGGGATCTTATGTGTGTTACCTCACTTGTGTGCATATCACATACTCTCAGTCATGCTTTCTATTATTGAATAAATAAAAGAACTGTATTTTTAATCATGAATATTAATGAAAAAGGATAAGATGGCTGAGATCCCGATAGTAAGACATGCCCGATTGGGTATGCATCTATATTGATTGAGATGGGTCGAGGACCCGACTGTGAGGATGATTTTCCTAATTATGGATTGGGCTGCATGCCGCAGCAGTGATATGTTTATATTGAGGTCGTAAGCCTGTTTGATGCCAAGACATGGCAGATATTGCGCTTGGGTTGTAGGAGCCCCTCCGGAGTCTGTACACACCCCCAGTGAGTGTCGTCGACGTTAAATATGTGGAGCGGGCAGCACGCCGCAGCGGATACTAGAGTGTACTGTTATTTGTGTTACATTCTTTCATGCATAATACTTAACTGTGTCACATGATGTATGTAGTTCCACTATTTGGTTACGAATTGCTAGATATAGAGTACCTTGTGCACTTCTGTGTTTTCTTACTTTCAGACTTTAGTTATGTTTATTACTCACTGGGTCGTAGTTCTCACTTTAGTCCATGCACCTTGCGTGCAAATCCAGGTCCTTCTTCTTAGGCTGAGTAGATTTTTAGTGATCAACAGACTTGCTTTCGGGAGTGTTGAGGTAGCTGCATGGCTTTTGCAGCCGTTGACTCTTCCACCTATTCTTGTTTTATATTTTCGCACTTTCATACTTTTAGAAAAACTATGTAGTAGGATATCACTCTGTTTTGTAGAGGCTCATATTCGTGACATCGGGTCCATGGTTGGGCTACATGCTATGTTTTGCTAAACTTCAGTTTTCTTACTAGTATTTCCGTATTTTACTTAAATGGCTTAAATGTTTACTGTTTCACTTATCAAATTTTGGGTTGCCAATTGGGTTGAATATATGGTTTAGGTCGGGCTTGCCTAGTAGTGTGTTGGGAGACATCACGATCGGGTTTGGGGTCATGACACTTCTCTAACATCATAATATGGCGAGTGGATCTAGAATAGATCCACCACTCCTTAAGATTTCCCACCGGGTTACATTAAGAAAGCATAGCACACAAGTCATCAATATCCTCATGTTATTCAACCATGTTTCCTTGACCCTTCTTCGTGTCTTTCTTTGGAGAACGACAATCTGCAGATTTGAGTCCAGCTTTCCCGCAGTTGTCCTAGTTTCCTTTGAACCGCTTCTTTCTTGGGTTGCTTTTTGGTTTAGAAGGCTTCTTCCTCTTTTTATTACTTCTTGGAGCCTCCTCAACAATGTTTCATCAATTATTGTTGAGTTTCCACAACCTGTGTTTTCAGCAGCTTTGTTGTCCTCTTCAATCCTCAACCGAACAATGAGATCTTTGAACGACATCTTCTTGCGTTTGTATTTCAAGTAAATTTTGAAGTCCTTCCACAAAGGAGGCAACTTCTCATCATTGATGTAACTTGGAATGCTTCATTGATGGAAAGACCTTTAATAAAAATTATATTAGTAACAATAATATAATTAATACTTTCAACAAAAGTATTAATTAGACTTATACCTTCAGCAAGGAGATCGTGAATAATCGCTTGCGATTTCTGGACTTGGGTAATAACAAACTTGTTATCTACTATTTTGTAGTCCAAAAATTTTGCGACAACAAATTTCTTCAACCCGGTTGTGATGACCCCGCCAGTTTTCTAATGATTTGCCACTATGTTTCCCCTATTTCTGCTTCTTTATGCTTCATTATTCGTATTTTGTGGTATTGGGTTGGTCGGATCGTGTCCGGAATAATTTTTGATAAGGTTTGAGATACTTAGTCTCTTTTAAGAAGGCTTAAGTTGGAAAAGTTCAACCGGATGTTGACTTATGCATTAGACAACTTGGATGTAAGCTTTTGTGGTTTGGTTAGCTTCGGGAGGTGATTTCTGACTTAGGAGTATGATCGGAATGGATTTTGGAGGCCGGAGTAGAATTAGGCTTGAATTGACGAAGTTGATAATTTGGCGATTTCCGATTAGTTGGTAAGATTTTGATATGAGCGTCGGAATGGAATTTCGAGAATTGAATAGCTTCTTTGTGTCATTTGGGATGTGTGTGCAAAAGTCTAAGTCATTAGGACATTGTTTGGTTAGATTTTGATCGAAAGCGTGTTTCAGAAGATTTTTAGAAACTTAGGCTTGAATTATATGTGTTTTGGGTAATTTGATGTTGTTTGAGGATTTTTTATGATTGGAGCAAATTTGAATA
The DNA here is from genome assembly GCA_032618575.1 of Nicotiana noctiflora. NCBI lineage: Eukaryota > Viridiplantae > Streptophyta > Magnoliopsida > Solanales > Solanaceae > Nicotiana > Nicotiana noctiflora. The sequence continues at coordinate 445,406 of JASVEL010011984.1, read as the reverse complement.
ATGTTTTAAGATGCGTTGGTGCCTTTGGTTGAGGTCCCAAGGCCTCGAGTGAGTTTCGTATGGTCAATCCGACCATTTTAGAGTTTGGGAAACTACAAAAAATTAGTTCCAGTAGTTGTAGACATTTTGTTCTTCGCGTTCGTGGGAGGAACCTCTCATTTACGAAGAGTCTGCTGAGGGAGGTGAAGCATTAGCCTTCATGTTCGAGAGACAGATGCCGCATTTTTGAAGAGTTTGTAAGGCTATTCATCACGTTCGCAATAAGGTAATCGCAATCGCATATAAGGAATTCGGCCAGATGGGACCAAGGTGAATTGTTCATCGCGTTCGCGTAAGGGTGTTCGCATTCGTGAAGGTATAGGTGGAAGGTGCATCGTGTTTGCGTCTGGTATGTCACGTTTGCGTAAGGCAAATTTTGGCCAATGCGAGTTTGTGCTTCACGAACGCAAGAGTTTGAACATGAGAGGGAAAATCAGAGCTTTTTAAGTCGTCTTGTCCGCGATTTATAGTCTATTTTCCCATAGTTGATCATTTTGAGAGATTTTTGAGGGAGATTTAATAAAGATTCAATGAGAAATGCTTTGAGGTAATATTTTTGGACTTAAAACTTGATTCTATTGTGAAATCCACCTAGAAATTCATGGAAACTTAAGTTAAAAATGGAAGAACTAGGGTTTGGAATTTTGGTCTTTTGATTTGGGATTTGAGGGGTCATTTGTGGACGGATTTTGATATTTTTGGTATGTATGAACTCGTGGGGAGATAAGGAATCCGTTGATGTAAGAAATTTTGAGTTTCAAGAAGTGGAACTGGGGCTCGGGTTTCACTAATTTCGAGATTTTTGGTATTTTTCGATTCTTTTTGCTTGGGCTTTGTTTCCTTAGCATATTGTGACGTATTCGTTTTGATTTTGGATAGATTCAACGCGCCTGGAGGCCGATTCAAGGGGAAAAGGCATCGCGAGCTAGAGATTTAGCAGGTTCGAGGTGAGCAATGACTGTAAATGATGCTCTGAGAGTTTGAAACCACGTATTGGACATCGTACTGCTATATTGAGGTGAGGCACATGCTGGATGACGGGCATGGGTCGTGCACTATTGGGGATTGTGACTTGGTCCGTCCCGGTTGATGATTTTATCGCGTATTTGACTGAAACTTATTTGTTATCATCATGATTTGGGTTGATTGTCATATTTGGACTTCGTGCCAACTATTTGAGCATATGGGATTTTATATTACTATTTCCTCACTATTTTGACTTATTACTTGAACTCAGTCATGTTATTTTCTGTTATTTTACTACTCAGCCATTTTAACTCAGTGTTTAGACTTAAATGATATTTCAAATAATATTTTAGGCTGAGCATCACGTTTTACTGTTGCTCGAGTGGCTTATCTGATTTTTGACTAAGTAAGGCTAGGGGCTTGTGTTTTGACGATATTTTTGGATCGGGTTGCGCCGCAACAGTGAGATACTGATTTGATTATAAAGCTGAGAGCCTGAGATATGTATGCCACAATGTAGCTTGTGATTTCACTCGGGCCGTAAGGGGGCCCTCCCAGAGTCTGTATACCCCCAGTGAACGCGGATACTCATTGTGATGTCAGATTGAGCCCAAGGGGCTGGCATTGTTATGAGATTGAGCACGAGGGGCTGAATTGTTCTTAGATGTTGCCTGATGGGCGAATTTGTTAATATTGTGCCCGAGGGACGAACTTCTATATGTTTATTTCACATTGTTTACCAGTCAATTACCTGTTTTAACTGTTGAAAGGAGATTTTACTTGATTTTTCACTGATTACTGTTTTCAAATGACTGTTTACTGCTTCATTATAGAATACCTTGTGTTTTATGTGTTTTCTTATCTTCAGTCATTATTTATATTTGTTACTCACTGGGTTGGAGTACTCACATTACTCCCTGTACCATGTGTGAAGATTCAGGTGTTGTTGGTCCCGCTCCAGAGTGCTGATTCCTCCAGTTCCTGGAGGCGTTCGGAGACTACAAGGTAGGTATAGGCGTCCACAGCCCCGTGTCTCTATTATCTTTTCATTTCTGTGTCCAACAAATATTTGTACTAGACATTGGATTTAGCAAACTTGTATTGTGGTCTATAGATGCTCGTGACTTGTGACACCCCCATTAGGTCTTTGTCGGATTGGATTTCCGTATTGGTTATCTATATTTTTGCTATGTTGTATTATTAAACCATGCTTAGACTATTTTATGTTATTTAACTGTTTAAAATTGAGAATGGGTTCAATTGGTTGGCCTTTTCTTCACGAGAGGCGCTATCACGACCGTGTTCGAGGTTAGGGTCGTGACACCGGCATCCTCAATTTTGTATTTCTTTTCAAGCGCAATCCACAGTTCTTTTCGCGTCTCCATATTATTGTAGATGTTATACATATCATCCTCTAGTCCACTAAGAATATAATTCTTGTACAAAAAACCAGAATACCTCTATGCCTCAGTCACGAGGAAGCGTTCATTTTCTGGAGCTTCGCCAGGCAGAATAGGAACTTCTTCCTTGATGAGCTTCTGTAGACTTAAAGTCGTCAAGTAGAAGAACATCTTCTGCTGCCACCACTTGAAATCAATCTTGAAATTTTTTTGGGTTTTTCTGTTGGTGCAAATGATGGTGTTGTTAGGCATTGATAATCACCATAGGAACACCATGGTTTCCGTTCTCAATCGTCATTTCTGTAAAAGAATGACACAAACAAATATTTAATATATGGTGAAGTTTTTATATCTTCAAACCGAATAAACTGGAGTATAAAATTATGTAGATTTTAATCGTCATTTCACAGTGTTTCCTTAAGGAACTTAATCCCCTCATAGTACCCGAGGTCGTGGATTATTTTCTCCCAGAATAGAATGGATTATACACTAGTGTAGCGATACTTCAAACCCGAGAGTTTCAGTGAACAAAATGATCGATAGCAAATCACGCTTATAGTCGCTTTCTTTATAGTTGAAACAATGCAGAAGAAAGAAGAATATTTTAAAAACAATCATAAGGAAAATCTGAAGGCATGGCCTGCTATTTGTAGCCAACGGGTTGGTTTACGCAAAATAAAATGGGAAATTGATTAAAATAATATTACGTTAATCTTAATATTAACAAATAAATTTGGTCCAAGAATTAAATCAATCAAGCAGAGCGATGACGGCATGAAGCTTGCCTTCTTCTTAATTCTTTAATTGTAGAAGAAGGGCAATTGTATATATTCTCATCAAAACTTTTTTTCCTCCTCCAATATGGGACAATGTTCATTTATCAAAGAGAAAAATTAAAATATTTAATTTTTTTCTCCATTACCCATTCACTATTTATTTTAAGCTTTTAACAAGCTTAAACCCAACAGTATTGTCATTTCCTTCTTACACTAGCAACTTATCAATTTATGTTGCCAAAAAAGAGTAAAAAGAAAATTGCAGATGTACCAGTTGAATTTCAATCTATCAATAAACAAAGAAGTTTTATTGAGTGCCTCGCAAACTAATATAAATTGTGTGAGGCTCCTTTTTATCTCATAAATTTATGTATCTCAATTTTATACTTTTGGGTTCACAAAAATTTAAATTCATATAAAAAATGGCTCATACAATTAGTGTCATTCGTATGAGATACAAAATAAAAAATTTCATTAATAAACATTAGATCATTCTTTTTGAAATTTAGAGGAATAACATGCAAATAAGTCGCCACATAAAACTTCATTTCTTGTGATGGGAAAGAAAAGAGGAATTTAACACTTGCTGTTGTAGGCTTAGATGCATAGAAGCTAGAGTACTACTTACGAGTTGGGATAAACCCAGTAATTTTTGCTTAAATTTTATAGTTATCGAAAAATTTATTAAATATATAATCCAATAACTAAAATAAGCTATGATCCGATGACAAAAATTCACAAATTTTAATTTCTGACTCCGCATGTACTTAAGATCGACGACGGACGACTGAGAATCCAAAGCTCTCGACTATGTAATACTATAAGAAAATGTGAAAAACAAGGTAATAATTAAAGATGTATAATGAATGGAGTAGCAGCATTCTGTCCATAAATTTAACATATGGTGCTTTGATTTGCCATTTTTCAGAGTCTAAAGCTGAAACAGTATAGTAAAAGCATTAGTCTTATTCCGACCGTTAGCTTCCAAATCTCCTTTTGGTCACAAATGCACTGTTCATACCTTATCTCAGTGATGGCCCCCATTCTTTCTACCACAGGCCTCTGCTGAAATCAGAAAATCCCTGCTATATTTTCTTGCAAAGAGCACAAAACCAAGAATTGTCATCATGCTATCTCCTTCCCCTTAAACCCCGTGCCCCCACACAACCCTAACTTGTGGGTAGGTGGGCAAGATTTGTGGGGTGGGGGGAGGACCTTATTTAGTTAGAAGGTATTATGTCTACATGTGTACATATAAATTGGTACGCCTCAAATTTATTTTACATGGCACATCTTTTAAGTCCATTTCGTAAAGAATTGACCATTTTAATTTAGGGAAAAAGGCCAAAATTATACCCATATTATCGAAAATTAGTCACGTTAGTACTCCGTTCTACTTTACGGCTAAAAGTGTCTTTACCGTTAACAAAGTATGCAAAATTGTCCCTACCGTTACTAAAGTAGATAAATTTGTACCTAAATCTAACAGATTTGGGGAAAGGGCCAAAAAAGTACTCTTACTATTGAAATTTATCCACGTTAATACGTGAAAGAAGATTCCTAAGAATGTATATCTGCTTTCATGCATTGAAAATGGGGTTCAAGAGTGGGTTGAGACCATTCATTGTCTTGGATGGAACCTTCCTAAAAGGGAAATGCAAGGGTCAATTGTTAGTAGCTGTTGGTCAAGACTCCATGGGGCATTTTTATCCCTTAGCTTGGGCTGTTGTTGATAAAGAGACCAAAGTGACATGGAGTTGGTTCTTAAGGCTGCTACAACATTCATTGGACCCCAAAAGTGGAGAAGAGATTATATTTATTTCAGATATGCAAAAGGTATGACTTTACTGTTTCATTTTGTAAACTTTTGCCTTTATTCTTCATTGTTGCATCTCATTACTATTTTGTTGCATCTCATTAGTTCATAACTGTAGCATCTCATTACTGTTTTGTTGCATCTCATTAGTTCATAACTGTTGCATTTCATTACTGTTCTGTATCATCTCATTAGTTTCAATATTGTTGCATTTAATTACAGTTTTATTACTGCATTTAATTGGTTTGTTCCACTGTTGCATTACTGGAGATGTTCAGTTTTTGATGCATTTCTTTACTATTTTTTTATTTTAAGGGTTGGATTGATTCAATCTACTTGGTTCTTCCTGAGGCACACCATAGATATTGTGTAAGGCACATAGAGGCAAATTGGTGCAAAAAATGGGACATGGGAATATAAGAAGTACTTATGGTGAGCTGCTTGGAGCACATATGAGGAAGATTTTAAAGACCAATGGGGAATATCAGTCCACTTGGTTCTTCTCTGAGAAAAAGTACTGCTCTGCGACATTGATGAAGATGAGAGAAATAGAGTCGAGCAAAGGAGAAAGAAAGAGGCAAAGATGAGGAATTTGAGCTTGAACCCTAGGTTTATTCGAGTGAGATTATTTTTAGGTGGAGGGGCTATCAAATGGGGCGGGTTATTATGTGGAGCGGGTTGTAATAATCTAGTTGGCAATTTATTAGTTAGTTAGCACATTATTAAGAGGGACCCGGTTGCCACGTAGGAGCTCTGTTAGATTTGAGTACTATTTCTCCTACTTTAATAACGGCATGTATTGTTTTAGCCCAAAAGTAAAACGAGGTATTAACGTGGATAAATCTCAATAGTAGAGGTACTTTTTGGACTTTTTCCCAAATCTGTTAGATTTAGGTACAAGTTGATCTACTTTAGTAACGGTAGGCACAATTTTGCATAATTTGTTAACGGTAGGGACAATTTTAACCGTAAAGTAGAACGAGGTACTAACGTGACTAATCTTCGATAGTAGGGGTATAATTATGGCCCTTTCCCTTTAATTTATGTTGTCACGATATTTTATTCAATAAAAGCAGACGGATAGTTAGTTTGGCCCGGTCTTTTGACTGTCATAAGAGAGGTATCAACCTTTCTAATGTAAATTAGTCGTATTGATTGGCATTATTGGTTCCTTTGTTTTCAATCAGAGCAAGCAACACAATCTAACTCTACTTAACTAATTAGAAGGTACTATATCGACATGTGTACATATAAATTGGTACTCAATTTTATTTTATATGACACTTCTTTTTAGTCCATTTCATAAAGATTGACAACTTAAATGTAAGTAGTGTCACGATATTTTTTTATAAAAGCAGATGAATTAGCCCTTGTTTGGCTATAGATTTTGTCAAGTTTTTTTCAAAAAAAAAAAAAGTTGGCAAAACATCTTTGTTTATAGATTTAATCCACGTTTTGACAAATTTTGAAAACAAAATTTTCATAACCCCAAAAATAGCTCTAGACATTTTTTGGCTCAAAATATTAATGTTGGAATTTTTAACAATTTTAAAATTACCCCAAACTTTTATATTTTTTGAAAAAGCCCGCCATCTTTTATGACCCAACTAATCTTCCGGCTATTTACTACTCCCTCCGTTCCAATTTCTATGAACATGTTTGACTAGGCACGGAGTTTGAGAAAAAATAAAAAATTTTGGAATTTGTGGTCCTAAACAAGTCAAAAAGGGCTCCAGCGTATTTGTGTGATTATAAAAGCTTCTCATTAAGGATAAAATTATAATTTTAAGCAAAATTGTTACCGAATATAGAAAGAGGTCATTCTTTTTTGAACGGACCAAAAAGAAAATAGGTTCACATAAATCGGAATGGAGGAAATATCATTTTCTTTTGGACGGATGGATCTTATAATATTATTGTGATTTAACAAATTATAGTGGCAAGTAATTGTGTTATTAGGAGTTGATATTAAAATATCGGATTATGATTTTAGGATAGTGTATTATGTAGTTCATTATAAAAATGATAATTTTGTACCAACTTTATCTATGTTCAGACCTATGATTTGTGATGATGATAGTGAATGACATCGATGAAGGTTCTGCATATACAAAATTACCAAGTTTGTTTGTTTGGTATTATTAGGTATTTTTGATAGTTTTTAAAATTCACGGGTATAAGTCACATTTCATATTTTTAAAACAAAAAAGTGAAATTTATTTTAAAAAATTATGTCTCTTTTAAATAAAGTGAATATATATGGATATTCATTTAATCCATCTGTACATTCTATGTGTAACGACCCGGCCGATCATTTTAGAAAATTACGCCCTGATCCCCAATTTAACTGTTTCCCCTAAGTTCATTTCTGCTATTGTGGTTTGCCGGGACGGTCGGTTCTGGAATTTGGAGTGTTTTGGGACACTTAGTCCCTAAATGGGAGCTTTAAAGTTAGAAAATGGTCCGTAGTCGGAACAGTGTTAAGACAACCTCGGAATGGAAATATGATGGTTTCATTAGCTCCGTTAGGTGATTTCGGGGTTGGGAGCGCGTTCGGAATGTATTTCGGAGGTCCGTAGCTCAATTAGGCTTGAAATGCCAATGTTTGAAATTTTGGCGAATCCGAACGATAGGTGAGATTTTAATCCGGGGGTCGGAATGGAATTCCAATAATTTCTGTAGCTTCGTTATGTGATTTTGGATATGTCCGCAAATTTTCAGGTCATTCGGACGTCGTTTGGTCGGGTTTTAGATCGAATGTGTAATTCGGAAAGTTTAAAGAAATTTAGGCTTGAATTCGATGTGAATTATGGGTTTTGATGTTGTTAGACGTGTTTTGAGCATTGGAACAAGTTCGAATAAGATATTAGGATTTATTGGTGTGTTTGGATGAGGTCCCGGGGGCCTCGGGGTGATTTCGGATGGTTAAACGGGAGAAAACATGGAAAAATTGCATGTTTTGGTGTTGGTTCTGTTGTTTTCGCCCCTGCGGAAATGGAACCGCAGAGGCGAGTTCGCTGAAGCGGAACTTGGGGCGCGGAAGCGGAGTGGATCGCATAGGCGGTCCATTGTCCGCATAGGCGGCATCGCGGGTGTGAGAATGGGACCGTAGAAGCGGTCAGGAGAGGGAATTGGGAGTTTCGCAGAGGCGGATGGTTTCTCGCTTAAGCGAGTCCGCAGAAGTGGACTCCTATTCGCATGAGCGGATGTTTGTCCGCATGAGCTGCCTCGTGGAAGCGGCCCTGGGCTCGCAGAAGCGGATTAGGCCAGCCAGGCCTGGGGATTCACAGAAGCGACAAATTGTCGCGGAAGCGGTTCCGCAAGCGGAGAATAGTTCGCAGAAGCGAAAATCGCAGAGGGTTTTATTATACCAGAAGTTAGAAATTTCAGAAACATTTCATTCATTGAAAGCTCGGCTTAAGGGGTGATTTGGGCGATTTTGAAGGAGAATTCAAGGGGTTTCTTTAGGTAATCAATTATGGACTCAAATTATGATTGTTGTTGATAATATTATGCAAGTTTCTCATGAAAATGGAGGAATTTGGGGTATTTAATGGGGGTTTTCACCCTAGGCTTGAACTTTAGAAAATCAAATGTTTAAATGGGAAAATGGAGTCCGAATTTAGTAAACTTTATATGCTTAGACTCGTATTGAGACGAGGGTTCCGAATATATAACTTTTGTGATTTTTCGATAAGCGTACCGAAAGTCGGATTTTGACAACTTGTTGGTTTTGGTGTATTTTGAATCATTTGAATGGGTAATGCCCAATTGGCCTATTTTGATGTGACACTATTGATTTTTATCAGATACTACACCCGTGGAGGCCGACATTCGCGGCAAGAGAGTTGTCTCTTAGCGGTTTTGTACCAGAGTTGAGGTAAGTGGCTTGTCTAACTTCGTGTGGGGGAACTTTCACCCCTAGGATATTATGTGATAGTTTAAATGCCTTGTACGCGAGGTGACGGGCGTGTACATGCGCTGGTTGTTGTAACACACACTTTACTTGAATTTTTCGATTAGTGATATTCCTGCTCTTAGCTGATTAAATCGTTACTTTTACCCGGTATTATTTTGAAAAGCATGATTAGCTAGGATTTAGCTGTCTAATTGCCTAATTGTCTTACCTGAACTTCTTGATAATTGTTGGCACTAGTTTCGGTGAAGTTATAGTTAAGCATATTATATTCTCTCTGTGTATTTTCTTTATTTGTTGTGTCGGTGGACTGCGGGTTCGATTCTCGGAGATCCCAGGGCTGTGGGTTCGATTCCCAGAGACCCGGAGTGATATTGTTTGTGGACTGCGGGTTCGATTCCCGGAGATCCGGAGTTATTGATACATTATTGAGATATGGACTGCGGGTTCGATTCCCGGAGATCTGAAGTTATTGATACATTATTGAGATATGGACTGCAGGATCGATTCCCGGAGATCCGGAGTTATTATTACATTATTGAGATAAGGACTGCGGGTTCGATTTCCGGAGATCCTGAGTTATTGATGTGTTATTGAGATATGGATTGCGGGTTCGATTCCCGGAGATCCCGAGATTCATTGAGACACATCTTGAGGTATTGAGACATGGGCTGCGGGTTCGATTCCCGGAGACCCAGAGATACTGTTAATGGGACTGTGGGTTCAATTCCCACAGGTCCTGGACTTGTTAATTGAGTTTTGTTACTTGTTGTTAGCTTAATTGTAGACGGTTGCGGTAATCACTTTATTGTTGTTATTTCAGAATTATTATTATTTAAACTGCTTATTTTGGTCATTATCATTTTGTTATTTTTTCTCTCAGTACGGCCCTGACCTTCCTCGTCACTACTCCATCGAGGTTAGGCTTGACACTTACTAAGTACCGCCGTGGTGTACTCACGTTACTCTTCTGCACACTTTTGTTGTGCAGATCCAGGTACATCAGGATTGGCCCATACTAGGTGATATCAGCAGCACATTTGGAGACCTCGAGGTATGATCTACTACGTCCGCGGATATGGAGGCCCTCCTTCTATTTTGATAGTTCTAATAGATGTTTTTCCTTCATTTCCTTGTTTTAGATACTCTTTACACATAGAGCCACAGTTGTATTTCTTTTAGTCTGTGTTACCCGTGGAATTCCGGGTCTTGGTGATATTTTTATACAGTGTGTTGACGAGTGTATGTGCCAAGCGGCACGGATTACATTCTTAATTATATCATTTTTCCGTTAGTTCTTGTTTATAGTTCATAACTTGTATATTCCGCAATGTGTTGGGCTTACCTAGTCACGGGGACTGGGTGCCATCATGACATGTTCATGATTGGTGAACTAGGGTCGTGACAAGTTGGTATCAGAGCTCTAGGTTCATAGGAGTCACGGGACACAGACCGGTTACTTAGAGTCTCGCTGATCAATACGGAGATTTTTATATTTATCTACGAGAGGCTATGTAACTCTTCATTTCTTTTGGATTCCATGTCGTGCGACATTTTTGGCACCAAATCTAAACTACTGCTTTCTATTCTCTCACAAATGGTGAGGACATGTACTACTCGCGATGATCAGGTACCCGCGCCCCCTGTTGCCGCTGTCAGAGGCCGGGGCCGAGGTAGAGGACGAGGACGTGCCCGAGGTGCAGCCATAGCACCCGCACGCGCTGACGTAGAGGTGCCACCGGTGGATCAGGTTGGAGCGCAGGCACCTGGTACACCGACTACGGCTACCACTACTCCAGCACTCCAAGAGACCCTGGCCCAGTTTATGAGTATGTATACCACTTTAGCTCAGGTAGGACTGCTTCCTCTCGCTGTAGCTACATCCCAAGCCGAGGGAGGGGCCCAGACTCCCGCAGCCGTTACACCTGAGCAGCGAGTGCTAGTGGGACAGGTTCCGGAGATTATGGTTATGCCTCCTGTCGCCCCAGCACAGCCCGGAGGTGGGCCAACTGCCTCTGAGGACGAGCACCGTAGATTGGAGAGGTTCAAGAAATATGACCCTCCAGTGTTCAGTGGTTTGGCTTCAGATGATGCATTGGGTTTTCTGGAGGAGTGTTATCGTATTCTTCGTACCGTGGGGATTGTGGAGACCAGCGGGGTTTCCTTCACTACTTTTCAGTTTCGTGGGGCCGCTTATGATTGGTGGCGCATGTGTGAGTTGTATTGTCCAGAAGAGTCTGCTTCATTGACCTGGACGCAGTTTTCAGATCCGTTTTTGAGGGAGTTTGTTCCCCAGAGCCTTAGGGATTCGTGGCGCTTGGATTTTGAGCGGTTGCGACAGGGCTCCATGTCAGTATCGGAGTATGCTATTAGTTTCACCCGTCTAGCCAGGCATGCACCGACTTTGGTAGCCACGGTCCGGGAGAGAGCGCGGAGATTTATTGAGGGCCTTATTCCGTCGTTCTGGTCCAGCATGGCTAGGGAGTTGGAGACGGATATACCTTATCAGTAGGCGGTGAGCATTGCCGGGAGGATCGAGAGTATGCTCCCTAGAGAGCGGGGAGAGAGGGAGGCCAAGAGGTCTTGTGAGTCGGGCCATTCCTCTGGTGCCCGCACTTCAGCAGCCGGTCGTTTTGGCAGGGGTTATTTCGGTCGTCCAGTTCATTCAGCATTGCCAGCAGCCGGTAGTACTCCAGTTCTTCCAGCACCTCAGGAGCCTTATTATGCTCCCCCAGTTTCCAGTGCACCTCCTGCGCGGGGTACCTCCAGGGGTCAGACTAGTGGGGGTGAGGCCGGTCAGTCACAGCCACCGCGTCCTCCCGGAGCTTGTTTTGAGTGCGGGGATACTCGCCATCCGGTTAGAGAGTGCCCCGGGCATAGGAGAGGAGCACCTCCTCGGTCTTCGCAGAGCATCGGCGTGGTTCTCGGGGCCGGCGAGCTATCATTCCAGCTCCAGCTGTCGCTCCACCTGCCCAGCCAGTCAGGGGCGAGGATCATGGTGCCAGGGGCCGCCCTCGAGAGAGGGGACATGCCAGATTCTATGCTATTCCTGATCGCGCTGCGACTGTTGCATCCGATTCTGTTATCACATGTATTATTCTGGTTAGTCACAGGGAGGCATCGGTTCTATTCGACCCTGGTTCCACTTTTTCATATGTGTCTTCTTACTTTTCTTCTCATCTGGGTGTGCCTCGGGATTCTTTGAGTGCCCACATTTATGTTTCCACTCCGGTGGGTGATTCTTTGGTTGTGGACCGTGTGTATCGGTCGTGTTTGGTTACCAATTGTGGTTTTGAGACCAGAGCGGATCTATTGTTGCTCGGGATGGTCGATTTTGATATAATTTCGGGCATGGACTGGTTGTCGCCCCATTATGCTATTCTTGATTGTCACGCCAAGATCATGACGCTGGCTATGTTAGGCATTCCACGTATTGAGTGGAGTGGTAGTCGAGATCACAACCCCAGCCGTGTTATTTCTTTTCTCAAAGCTCAGCGTATGGTTGAGAAGGGGTGTGCTGCTTATTTATCTTATGTGCGGGACGTCGGTATTGACACTCCCTCTATTGATTTCGTTCCTATGGTACGTGACTTTGCTGATGTATTTCCAGCTGATCTCCCGGGCATGCCGCCCGACAGAGATATTGATTTTGCTATTGATTTGTTGCCGGGCACTCAGCCCATTTCTATTCCACCGTACCGTATGGCTCCTCCTGAGTTGAAGGAGTTGAAGGATCAGTTTACAGGAGTTATTGGGTAAGGGTTTCATTCGACCCAGTGTTTCGCCTTGGGGTGCTCCTGTGTTGTTTGTGAAGAAAAAGGACGGTTCTATGCGTATGTGTATTGACTATCGTCAGTTGAACAAGGTTACAATGAAGAACCGGTATCCTTTGCCTCGCATTGATGATTTGTTTGACCAGCTACAGGGCGCACAGGTGTTTTCTAAGATTGATTTGCGCTCTGGGTATCATCAGCTGAAGATTCGGGAGCCAGATATCCCGAAGACTGCCTTCAGGACTCGGTATGGTCACTATGAGTTCCTCGTGATGTCTTTTGGGCTGACTAATGCCCCAGCAGCCTTTATGCATTTGATGCACAGTGTGTTCAGGCCATATCTGGACTCGTTCGTGATTGTTTTCATTGATGATATTCTAGTATATTCCCGGAGTCGGGAAGAGCACGAGCAACATTTGAGGATAGTGCTTCAGATTCTGAGGGAGAAGCAGCTATATGCCAAGTTCTCTAAATGTGAATTCTGGTTGAGTTCAATGGCATTTTTGGGCCACGTGGTGTCGAGTGATGGTATTCGAGTAGATCCGAGGAAGGTGGAGGCCGTGTAGAGTTGGCCCAGACCCTCCTCCGCTACTGAGATTCGCAGTTTCCTTGGTTTGGCGGGCTATTACCGTCGTTTCGTAGAGGGTTCTCTTCGATTGCAGCACATATGACCTGATTGACCCAAAAGGGTGCCCCTTTTCAGTGGACAGATGAGTGTGAGGCGAGCTTTCAAAAGCTCAAGACAGCTTAGGCTTCGGCCCCTATATTGATGTTACCTACAGGTTCGGGGTCCTATACAGTATATTGTGATGCCTCACGAGTTGGACTCGGCGCAGTATTGATGCAGGACGGTAGGATGATTGCCTATGCGTCCAGACAGTTGAAGGTGCATGAGAAGAACTATCATGTTCATGATTTGGAGCTAGCTGCCATTGTTCACGCCTTAAAGATTTGGCGTCATTACTTGTATGGGGTTCCTTGTGAGATCTACACAGATCATCGGAGCTTGCAGCACTTGCTTAAGAAGAAGGACCTGAATATGCGTGAGAGGAGATGGTTGGAGCTACTGAAGGACTATGATATTACTATTCTCTATCATCCGGGCAAGGCTAATGTGGTTGCCGATGCCTTGAGTCGTCGGGCGAAGAGTTTGGGGTTTGGCATATCTACCAGCTTCGGAGAGGCCTATGGCGATGGATGTTCAGGCTTTAGCCAGGCAGTTTGTTAGACTGGATCTTTCGGAGCCTAGCCGGGTTCTGGCTTGTGTGGTTTCTCGGTCTTCTCTATTTGACCGCATCAGGGAGCGTCAGTTCGACGACCCTCATTTTCTTGTCCTTCGGGATAGAGTTCGGCGTGGTAATGCTCGAGATGTTACCATTGGGGATGATGGAGTTATGAGGATGCAGGGGCGTATCTGTGTGCCTAATGTAGATGATCTTCGAGAGCTGATTCTAGTAGAGGCCCATAGCTCACGGTATTCCATCCATCCGGGTGCCGCGAAGATGTATCAGGACTTGAGACATCATTACTAGTGGAGGCGGATGAAGAGAGATATAGTTGATTATGTTTCTAGATGCCTCAACTGCCAGCAGGTGAAGTATGAACATCAGCGTCCGGGTGGATTGATGCAGCAGATTGAGATTCCAGAGTGGAAATGGGAGCGCATCACCATGGACTTTGTATCCGGGCTTCCACGGACTGTTAGGAAGTTTGATTCCATTTGGGTTATTGTGGATCGGCTGACCAAGTCCGCCCATTTTATACCGGTGAGCACTACTTATTCATCGGAGCGGCTGGCGGAGATCTATATCAAGGAGATAGTTCGGCTGCATGGTATTCCAGTTTCCATCATTTCGGATAGAGGCACTCGGTTCACTTCACGGTTCTGGAGAGCCGTACAGCAGGAGTTAGGTACTCGGGTAGAGCTGAGCACAGCCTTTCACCCCCAGACTGATGGGCAGTCCGAACGCACTATTCATATTTTGGAGGACATGCTCCGTGCGTGCGTGATTGAGTTTGGAGGTTCATGGGATCACTTCTTGCCACTGGCGGAGTTTGCTTATAACAACAGCTACCAGTCCAGTATTCAGATGGCACCGTATGAGGCTCTATATGGTAGGAGGTGCAGGTCTCCCGTGGGTTGGTTCGAGCCGGGCGAGGCTAGGCTGCTAGGTATTGAGATGGTCCAGGATGCAATGGACAAGGTCAAGGTGATTCAGGACAGACTTCGTGCAGCCCAGTCTAGACAGAAGAGTTATGCGGACAAGAAGGTTCGCGATGTGGCTTTTATGGTTGGCGAGCGAGTTCTGCTTCAAGTCTCGCCCATGAAGGGCGTTATGAGGTTTGGGAAGAAAGGGAAGCTGAGTCCTAGATTTATTGGACCTTTTGAGATTTTGAGGCATGTTGGGGAGGTTGCTTATGAGTTGGCCTTACCTCCCAGCCTAGCCGGAGTCCATCGCGTATTCCATGTCTCTATGCTCCGGAGATACCATGGTGACATGTCGCATGTGTTGGATTTCACTTCTGTTCAGCTAGAAGAGGATGTGTCTTACGTTGAGGAGCCAATAGCCATTCTAGACAGGCAAGTCAGGAAGCTAAGGTCAAAGAACATCGCTTCAGTAAAGGTTCAGTGGAGGGGTCAGCCGGTCGAGGAGGCGACTTGGGAGACCGAGCAGAATATGCGCAGCCAGTACCCTCATCTTTTCACCACTCCAGGTATGTTTTCTATGCTCGTTCGAGGACGAACGAATCTTTTAAGTGTAGGAAGATGTAACGACCCGGCCGGTCGTTTTAGAAAATTACGCCCCGATCCCTAATTTAACTGTTTCCCCTAAGTTCATTTCTGCTATTGTGGTTTGCCGGGAGGGTCGGTTTTGGAAATTGGAGTGTTTTGGGACACTTAGTCAATAAATGGGAGCTTTAAAGTTGGAAAATGGTCCATAGGCAGAACAGTGTTAAGACGACGTCGGAACGGAAATCCGATGGTTTCATTAGCTCTGTTAGGTGATTTCGGGGTTGGCAGCGCGTTCGGAATGTATTTTGGAGGTCCGTAGCTCAATTAGGCTTGAAATGCCGAAGTTTGAAATTTTGGCAAATCCGAACGATAGGTGATATTTTGATCTGGGGGTCGGAATGGAATTCCGACAATTTCTGTAGTTTCGTTATGTGATTTTGGATATGTCCGCAAATTTTCATGTCATTCGGATGTCGTTTGGTCGGGTTTTAGATCGAATGTGTAATTCATAAAGTTTTAAGAAATTTAGGCATGAATTCGATGCGAATTATGGGTTTTGATGTTGTTAGACGTGTTTTGAGGATTGGAACAAGTTCGAATAAGGTATTAGGATTTGTTGGTGTGTTTGAATGAGGTCCCGGGTACCTCGGGGTGATTTCGGATGGTTAAACGGGAGAAAACATGGAAAAATTGCAGGTTTTAGTGCTGGTTCTGTTGTTTTCGCCCCTGCGGAAATGGAACCACAGAGGCGAGTCCACTAAAGCAGAATTTGGGGCGCGGAAGCGGAGTGGATCGTAGGGGCGGTCCATTGTCCGCATAAGCGGCGTCACGGGTCCGAGAATGGGACCGTAGAAGCGGTCAGGAGAGGGAATTGGGAGTTTCGCACAGAGGCGGATGGGTTCTCGCTTAAGCGAGTCCGCAGAAGCGGACTCCTATTCGCAGGAGCGGACAGTTCCGCAGGAGCGGACGTTTGTCCGCAGGAGCGGCCTCGCGGAAGTGGCCCTGGGCTCGCAGAAGCGTATTGGGCCAGCCAGGCCTGGGGATTCGCAGAAGCGACAAATTGTCGCGGAAGCGGTTCCGCAGAAGCGGAGAATAGTCCGCAGAAGCGAAAATCGCAGAGGGTTTCATTACACCAGAAGTTAGAAATTTCAGAAACATTTCATTCATTGAAGGCTCGGCTTAAGGGGCGATTTGGGCGATTTTGAAGGAGAATTCGAGGGGTTTCTTCAGGTAATCAATTATGGACTCAAATTATGATTGTTGTTGATAATATTATGCAAGTTTCTCATGAAAATGGAGGAATTTGGGGTATTTAATGGGGGTTTTCTCCCTAGGCTTGAACTTTAGAAAATCAAAGGTTTGAATGGGCAAATAGAGTCCAAATTTAGTAAACTTTATATGCTTAGACTCGTATTGAGACGAGGGTTCTGAATATGTAACTTTAGTATTTTTTGATAAGCGTACCGAAAGTCGTGTTTTGGCAACTTGTGGGTTTTGGTGTATTTTGAATCGTTATGATTGGGTAATGCCCAATTGGCCTATTTTGATGTGACTCTATTGATTTTAATCAGATACTACACCTGTGGAGGCCGACATTCGTGGCAAGAGAGTTGTCTCTTAGCGGTTTTGTACCGGAGTTGAGGTAAGTGGCTTGTCTAACCTCGTGTGGGGGAACTTTCACCCCTAGGATATTATGTTATAGTTTAAATGCCTTGTACGCGAGGTGACGGGCGTGTAAATGCGCTGGTTGTTGTAACACACACTTTACTTAAATTTTCTGATTAGTGATATTCCTGCTCTTAGCTGATTAAATCGTTACTTTTACCCGGTATTATTTAGAAAAGCATGATTAGCTAGGATTTAGCTGTCTAATTGCTTAATTGTCTTACCTGAACTTCTTGATAATTGTTGACACTAGTTTCGGTGAAGTTGTAGTTAAGCATATTATATTCTCTCTGTGTGTTTTCTTTATTTGTTGTGTCGGTGGACTGCGGGTTCGATTCCCGGAGATCCCAGGGCTGTGGGTTCGATTCCCAGAGACCCGGAGTGATATTGTTTGTGGACTACGGGTTCGATTCCCGGAGATCCGGAGTTATTGATACATTATTGAGATATGGACTGCGGGTTCAATTCCCGGAGATTCGGAGTTATTGATACATTATTGAGATATGGATTGCGGGTTCGATTTCTGGAGATCTGGAGTTATTGATACATTATTGAAATAAGGACTGCGGGTTCGATTCCCAGAGATCCTGAGTTATTGATATGTTATTAAGATATGGACTGCGGGTTCGATTCCCGGAGATCCTGAGATTCATTGAGACGCATCTTGAGGTATTGAGACATGGGCTGCGGGTTCGATTCCCGGAGACCCAGAGATACTGTTAATGGGACTGTGGGTTCAATTCCCACAAGTCCTGGACTTGTTAATTGAGTTACTTGTTGTTAGCTTAATTGTAGACGGTTGCAGTAGTCACTTTATTGTTGTTATTTCATAATTATTATTATTTAAAATTGCTTATTATTATTATTATCATTTTGTTATTGTTCTCTCAGTAGGGCCCTGACCTTCCTCGTCACTACTCCATCGAGGTTAGGCTTGGCACTTACTGAGTACCGCCAAGGTGTACTCATGCTACTCTTCTGCACTTTTTTGTTGTGCAGATCCAGGTACATCAGGACAGGCCCATACTAGGTGATATCAGCAGCACATTTGGAGACCTCGAGGTTTGATCTGCTACGTCCGCTGATCCGGAGGCCCTCCTTCTATTCTGATAGTTCTAATAGATGTTTTTTCTTCATTTCGTTGTTTTAGATACTCTTTACACATAGAGCCACCGTTGTATTTCTTTTAGTCTGTGTTACTCGTGGGATTCCGAGTCTTGGTGGTATTTTTATACAGTGTGTTGACGAGTGTATGTGCCAAGCGGCACGGATTACATTCTTAATTATATCATTTTTCCGTTATTTCTTGTTTATAGTTCATAACTTGTATATTCCGCAATGTGTTGGGCTTACCTAGTCGCGGGGACTTGGTGCCGTCATGACATGTTCATGATTGGTGAACTAGGGTCGTGACACTATGCAATGTACTCCTTGGATAGATGCACCTATTATTTTCTAGGATGTATCTAGTGAGATTTGGATGTATCTTGTATAGTATAAATAGGACATTCTTTGCCCATGGAAGAACATGCAAAAAACACACATGAATAAGATAACTTCTACGTTCTCCTCCTATACGTATTATCTTTATTACTATATTGTTATATTTTGCTCTCATTTCTTTACGTTATCAGTGTGAGTCTCAACCAACTGGTATTATTTACTTCAATCGGTATCATCTTATTAAATTTGTGGGCTACAACTTAAATTTAATAACATATCAGAACATACATGGCTTGCTCTAGATATCATTACAATAGTTGCCTTTCCTAAAAGTAATAGAATCTCGTGATATAATATTTTAGAACAAGTGTCATATAAATATGATAAACAATCACATAGAATATGGAGGCTTAATATTTATTCGATGCTTCTTGTTTATATTAGGAGTAACATTTGGTTTAAACAACTATTATATGTGTGCATACATCTTCTAAAAGGATAATGATGATGTCATCTTGCTTTGATCTATTCTAGTAGTTCTATTACTAACTATTCATATCCTAGCAATAGTAGTGTAATCAATATTTTTTCGTATTAAGAATATGAAACTCTTTAATTTAGCAATACTAAGAGGTGAATTTAACTAGAACAAGTAAAAAGTATTTTGATTGCTTACATACTTTCATGACATGTGTAAAGTTATATCCGAGATATTTAAGGCATGTTACTTGTTACAATAAAACAAAAAGGAACTCTTTATCATATACATTAATTTGGAATATTTTCTTTGATAGTTTTCACTATATAAATGTCACGACCCTAGTTCACCAATCGTGAACATGTCGTGATGGCACCCAGTCCCCACGACTAGGTAAGCCTAACACGTTGCGGAATATACTAGTTTATGAACATTTAATAAGAATTAGCAGAAAATAAGATGAAAGGAATGTAATCCGTGCCGCTTGGCACATACACCAGTCAAATACACTGTTTAAAACACTACCAAGACCCAGAATCCCACCGGTAACACAGACTAAAAGAGATCATACAATTGTAGCTCTATGTAAAAGGAGTATCTAACAACCGAATGAAGGAAAGACATCTACTAGCACTAGAATAGAAGGAAGGCCTCCGGATCCGCGGACGTAGCAGATCATACCTCGAGGTCTCCCAAAGCGCTGCTGAATCACCTGGTGCGAACTTATCCTGATGTACTTGGATCTGCACAACAAAAGTGTGCAGAAGAGTAGCATGAGTACACCACGGCGGTACTCGGTAAGTGCCAAGCCTAACCTCGATGGAGTAGTGACGAGGAAGGTCAGGGCCCTACTGAGAAACAATAATATAATGATAATAACAATAATAAGTAGTTTAAATGATAATAATTTCCAAAATTAACAACAATAAATGATTACTGCAATCGTCTACAATTAAGCTAACAACAAATAGTCAACTCAATAAAACCAGTCCAGGACTTGTGGGAATCGAACCCACAGTCCCATTGACAGTACCTCTGGGTCTCCGGAATCGAACCCGCAGCCCATGTCTCAATAAATAATCAATAACACAGAATCTCCGGGAATCGAACCCGTAGTCCCTACCAATAACTCGGGATCTCGGGAATCGAACCCGTAGTCCCTACCAATAACTCGGGATCTCGGGAATCGAACCCGTAGTCCCTACCAATAACTCGGGATCTCGGGAATCGAACCCGTAGTCCCTACCAATAACTCGGGATCTCGGGAATCGAACCCGTAGTCCCTACCAATAACTCGGGATCTCGGGAATCGAACCCGTAGTCCCTACCAATAACTCGGGATCTCGGGAATCGAACCCGTAGTCCCTACCAATAACTCGGGATCTCGGGAATCGAACCCGTAGTCCCTACCAATAACTCGGGATCTCGGGAATCGAACCCGTAGTCCCTACCAATAACTTCGGGTCTATCGAACCCATAGCCCTGGGTCTCCGGGAATCGAACCCGCAGTCCACAAGCACAGCAAATAAAGGAATACCCAGAGAGAGTAAGTTATGCTTAACTATAACTTCACCGAAAAATAGTACCAATAATTATCAAAAATAAGACAATTAGGCAACTAAACAGTTAGGTACTACCTAATCATGCTTTTCTAACTACTACCGGTAAAATATCAAATTAACAACTAAAGACAGGAATATCACTCATCGAACATTTTAATAAAGTATGTGTTCAACAACCAGCGCATGTACACGCCCGTCACCTCGCGTACAAGGCATTTAAATTATCACATAATGTCCTAGGGGTGAAAATTCCCCCACACGAGGTTAGACAAGCCACGTACCTCAATTCGGGTACAAAACCGCTAAGAAATAACCCTCTTGCCGCTAATGTCGGCCTCAACAAGTGTAGTATCTGATACAAATCAATAGAATCACATCAAAATAGGCCAATTGGGCATTACCCAATCAAAATAACTCAAAATACACCAAACCCACAAGTTGCCAAAACTCGACTTTCGGTACGCTTATCGAAAAATCACAAAGATTATATATTCTGGTTCCTTATCTCAATACGAGTCTAGGCATATAAAATTTACCAAAATCGGACTCCATTTGCCCGCTCAAATCAGAGATTTTCTAACATTTAGGCCTAGGGCTCAAACCCACCTTTAATCTTCCAATTTCAGTGAAATAATCACGGATTTCATGATAAACAAACGAATTAAGGTCAAGAAACTTACCCCCGATGATTTCCCAATGATATCCCAGCGTTTCCCCTTCAAAATCCTCTCTTGGAGCTCAACAATGGCGGTTTTGGTGTGTTAGGCCGCGACTGAAATGTTCCGGACTTAAAGTCACTGCCAGGCCATTTTACTCTACGCGATCGCAGCACCGGGCTTGCGATCGCGATGCACAAAATATGGGCGGCCTAATTTTCCTCTACGCGATCGCGTGACCCTGGACGCGATCGCAGTGAACAACTCAGCAACCCTACGCGATCGCAAACGTACCCAACGCGATCGCGAAGAACAAACTCATCCGGATCCCCAAGCTACCCTACGCGATCGCATACTCCCTTACGCGATCGCACTGCTTCCGACCAATACCCTACGCGATCGCATGAAATCTCACGCGATCGCACTGGTTCAACCTCCAGACTTACGCGATCGCAGGCTTTACTTCGCGATCGCAGAGCTCAGGATTTCTCCCTTACGCGATCGCATGGCCATCTCCGCGATCGCGGAGAGCAAAATTGCTCTGCAATTATTGCAGCAGAACAGCAGTGCCTTTTGGCACAAATTGGTCCGTTTGGACCCCCGAATTCATCCCGAGGCTCCCGGGACCCCAACGAAAACCACCAACATACTCCAAAACACGATATGAACTCGTTCAAATCATAAAAGCACGTCTAACAACATCAAAACCCATAATTCACATCGAATTCAAGCCTAAATTTCTTAAAACTTTCCGAATTGCACATTCGATCTAAAACCCGACCAAACGACATCCGAATGACCTGAAACTTTGCGGACATATCCAAATTCACATAACGAAGCTACAGAAATTGTCGGAATTCCATTCCGACCCCGGATCAAAATCTCACCTATCGTTCGGATTCGCCAAAATTTCAACCTTCGGCATTTCAAGCCTAATTGAGCTAAGGACCTCCAAAATACATTCCGAACGCGCTCCCAACCCCGAAATCACCCAACGGAGCTAATGGAACCATCGGATTTCCGTTCCGAGATCGTCTTAACACTGTTTCCGGTTACGGACCATTTTCTATCTTTAAAGCTCTCATTTAGGGACTAAGTGTCCCAAAATACTTCAAATTTCAGGGCCGACTCTCCCGGCAACCACAATAGCAGAAATGTACTTAGGGACACGGTTAAATTAGGGATTGGGGCGAAATTTTCTAAAACGACCGGCCGGGTCGTTACATCTTCCCACACTTAAAAGATTCGTTCGTCTTCGAACGAGCATAGAAAACATACCTGGAGTGGTGAAGAGATGAGGGTACTGGCTGCGCATATCCTGCTCGGTCTCCCAAGTCGCCTCCTCAACCGGCTGACCCCGCCACTGAACCTTTACTGAAGCGATGTTTCTTTCACCTTAGCTTCCTGACCTGCCTGTCTAGAATGGCCACTGGCTCCTCAACATAAGACAGATCCTCGTCTAGCTAAACAGAAGTGAAATCCAACACATGCGACGGGTCACCATGGTACCTCCGGGCATAGAGGCATGAAACACGGGATGGACTCCGGCTAGGCTGGGAGGTAAGGCCAACTCATAAGCAACCTCCTCAACATGCCTCAAAATCTCAAAAGGGCCAATAGATCTAGGACTCAGCTGGGCACATTAGCCTGATATAATCTGAAGATATTCCCTCTTGTTCAACAATTAAGTCTTAGAGCCTAATTCCAACATCCGGAATTCTATGTCAGGCTTGTTTTCATCAAGAGATCACTCAATATTCCTCAAACGCCATCCTCAAACATGATTGCATAACCTTGCTGGATTCTTACCTTGCAACACTAAATCCACGGGACCACGATAATATTTTATGATCAAATTAGCCAAAAATTCAACGAATCAGATGCTCCCATTGCACCTCACGATCTACATAGGTCTCGTTCCAACTTTTGCAATACTGACACGACGGAAGAGATGTGTTGATATCCATAACCAACTACTGAGTCAACAATTCATTGGGTCTATACTCCTGACAAGATCCATTACCTTGTCCTAAACTTGAGGATGATCCTTTCCTCTATAATATATTTCATATAATCAGTTGGCACTGACCCCAAATCACATAATCTCATCTCACCCAGTACGAACTGCTCAGGCAATAAGCCACATCAGACATAATCAAAAGTCCCACAAGATGACACAATGTGCCAGTAGGCTACTGATTCGTACGTGATACAAAAGGAAGGCGAACACTAGAGAGAACTATTCAACTCTCACATTAACATGGACCTCCTCAGAAAATAGGAAACAGAACACATAAAAGCAATTATAGACACTGAAATAAACATCACACTATTGCGGCGTGCAACCCGATCCCAACAATATGACCATGGCGGCGTGCCACCCGATCCCAACAATATAACCATGGCGGCGTGCCACCCGATCCCAACAATATAGACTCACACAAAGAGTCATATGTCGAGCTGAATAGCTCATCACATCAAAATACTGAATATCGATCATAAGCACACTAAGGTGCATGATATCGGACTCAATGAAAACATATAGCGCTATAGGCTATGAACTCAAGCACAACTGAGGTGCGACATATGATATGAGCCTCAGGAGCCATCATGCTCATATAACATCACCGCTGAGAGGAACCTCAACACATAAGGGACATACCAAGCCGTCGCACACTCATACGGCGCAATATATCTTTACTTGAATTAACTAACCGCAAAATAAGACCGCGACTATCCCTCCATAAATTGCGCATTGCTGGAAGAAACATAACTGGCCTGACGCAAGGCTCACTTCCACATTTAAATCTATCCACCGACCTTAAGTCTATCCTGGTCGTGCCAAGCTAAGTCAATAATATTTCACAGGTCTATAACCCACTAAGCAGAGTTCCCTCCAGGCATAAGTTCTCAAATGGATGATATCACCAAAATCCTCATACTTGGTTTAAATTTCTAACCAATCAAGTGACTACAAGTCACACCTATACAATCTTCTTGTGGGTCAAGCTCCCACCACCTTCCGAATAATTAAACGGACCTGCACATTCAACCTACCGGCTGCACTAACACTGAAAAGCGATCAGGAGTCCCTAACCGGGATGCAAAGCCTTTCTCATAGAACACCGATCTCAAATGATACTGATGTTAATACCCATCTTACTCAAAATAGTGACACTCTTTCCCTGCTCATCCGAGCTCTTTATATCACATTCATTGACCAATCTGTGACCTTGGTCCTTACTTCAAATTTTCATACTACTCACTGTACCCCACGTGCCGATATACGATAGGCATAATTTCCATCATAGCTCTAGAACTGACGATAGGCTAATACTTCATCACATAAGACTTTCCATTAAGCTCACTGCAGGAGAACTATAACAACATACGGCGGATTCTCATAACCATCGAATATGCCAATCCATAAGTAGTGGTCCAAGCCACCATAACCCTTCCCGAGATCTGCCTACTCATAACAGGCCCTTAACAGAAGAATACTTCAGAATAACATCAATCACTGCGGCCGACAAATCTCAAATGCACCGCCACAAATCACATGCATAATTCGATCACGTTGCATGAACCGATCATTGACACTAATACGCCAACTCAACTATGGCGGATCAATCTACTTCCTTCCAGGTTATCCTTGATTGCCTTAGAAATGTTAATATCTTCCTTCAATACCTAACTTATTCCAACCGCACTTACCCCGAGTGACCTTAAATCATGAGGCCATGCTATCTCAAGAACGACGACCATTTCATGTCTCCCAAATACTACACCACAAGTCAAAACATCATAGATCATTTTGTGCCTTTCTTCATAAGTTGCTTCAAAAGCTTGAGCCTCAACTGTACTTATAAACTCAAAATTATCAAACACCACACTTTACCTCTTGAATTCACTAGGACCGCTATTGAGAACCATCCGGCCCCGACTTGGCCCAGTATGCAACCAACTCTACTGAATGTTTATAACATATGAATACCCTCTCGATAAAGCACCCAGCGGAATCACTTCCCGCGAAGCCTGCACCTATACGAGGCATAAGTCATGAATCTTTCCTCAAATTTGAACATGAGCCAGTAAGGCTAACCATAACATGCATTCAACGGTACATATACTCAAATTACCACACATGGTCCTTTCCCATGGCTGCAATAACACAATAATACGCTAGTATCCAGAATTCACACCGGTAATTAACCATGCGACCCAATCTTAAGCGGTGGGACTCTCCCACTTAGCCCAAAGCCACTATTACACGACTCTCGAACACATTAGAACCATTCTCTCGAGTCATTTACTATTATTCAACTGCAACTCACTTGATCCAACGAATATAACCACATGTGCTCTATTAGCACTCTAACATCATAGGGTATGACCCCATCCCAATACAACCAAACATCTTCTCGCTCCATGCACCGAGCATTCTCTACCAACAACATCTTAAAACATACTATGATTCTCACACGCCTACGAAGCACCATGTAGCCTTTGTCAAATATTTCCCTGTTGATAATAAAATGCAGAGTTTATTAGGGACACGGGAACATCTAAAGTCCCAACATTATACCATACGAGCCTCAACTCTTGCCCATCCGCAAGTTTTCAAGAACTTTGGAATAGCACCTAAATACATCGCAGGCCAAATCTGATACGACACATGACCCATAATTACATCGTTGATAGTGAAATCCTTTCACTTGACACGAAGCCTTAAGATACATCTTGCTAATCCATGATACTAGCCCTTAACATTTGTACGTCTTCATCATAAAACAAGCCCAAGGCATTCGTTTGGTACATGTCCTTCTTAAGACAGTTAAACTCATTTTCCCCAGTATCTCTGCTGGTTGAATCCTTCGCTAAATAGATATCTCATATGAACCATATAGTCTTTATTACCACCAACTATTTTTAGATCTACATCCACCTTGTGATTCTACCATTGTTGTGACGATTTGGCAGTTAAGTAAACCTTGTCACGACCGTACTATCAACCGAATGCCAGAACCTAGTGCACCCCCATGTGCACAATTGAAGATCTCTCAATTCTCTTGCATTATCGATATGGACGACACGCGGTAACAATAGATGAGTAAATTCTTGACTCCCTTGAGATCTCTCTGCGGCGTCACGAACCATCGGTGCATACTTGATACCGAGTGCGCAATTTCAATACACGAGTGGATACAAAAGAACATATGACATAGGCTTCAACTGGATAAATGACGCACGATAAGGAATTCAAAGAATTGAAGAGTTTCCTAAACAGTTACATAGCCTCTCGTAGATAAATACAGACGTCTCTGTATCGATCAGCGAGACTCTAAGTAACCGGTCTGTGTCTCGTGACTCCTATGAACCTAGAGCTCTTGATACCAACTTGTCACGACCCTAGTTCACCAATCGTGAACATGTCGTGATGGCACCCAGTCCCCACGACTAGGTAAGCCTAACACGTTGCGGAATATACTAGTTTATGAACATTTAATAAGAATTAGCGGAAAATAAGATGAAAGGAATGTAATCCGTGCCGCTTGGCACATACACCAGTCAAATACACTGTTTAAAACACTGCCAAGACCCGAAATCCCACGGGTAACACAGACTAAAAGAGATCATACAATTGTAGCTCTATGTAAAAGGAGTATCTAACAACTGAATGAAGGAAGGACATCTACTAGCACAAGAATAGAAGGAAGGCCTCCGGACCCGCGGACGTAGCAGATCATACCTCGAGGTCTCCCAAAGCGCTGCTGAATCACCTGGTGTGAACCTGTCCTGATGTACCTGGATCTGCACAACAAAAGTGTGCAGAAGAGTAGCATGAGTACACCACGGCGGTACTCAGTAAGTGCCAAGCCTAACCTCGATGGAGTAATGACGAGGAAGGTCAGGGCCCTACTGAGAAACAATAATATAATGATAATAACAATAATAAGTAGTTTAAATGAAAATAATTTCCGAAATTAACAACAATAAATAATTACTGCAATCGTCTACAATTAAGCTAACAACAAATAGTCAACTCAATAAAACCAGTCCAGGACCTGTGGGAATCGAACCTACAGTCCCATTGACAGTACCTCTGGGTCTCCGGGAATCGAACCCGCAGCCCATGTCTCAATAAATAATCAATAACTCAGGATCTCCGGGAATCGAACCCGTAGTCCCTACCAATAACTCGGGATCTCGGGAATCGAACCCGTAGTCCCTACCAATAACTTAGGATCTCGGGAATCGAACCCGTAGTCCCTACCAATAACTCGGGATCTCGGGAATCGAACCCGTAGTCCCTACCAATAACTCGGGATCTCGGGAATCGAACCCGTAGTCCCTACCAATAACTCGGGATCTCGGGAATCGAACCCGTAGTCCCTACCAATAACTCGGGATCTCGGGAATCGAACCCGTAGTCCCTACCAATAACTCAAGATCTCGGGAATCGAACCCGTAGTCCCTACCAATAACTCAGGATCTCGGGAATCGAACTCGTAGTCCCTACCAATAACTCAGGATCTCGGGAATCGAACCCGTAGTCCCTACCAATATCACTCCGGGTCTATGGGAATCGAACCCACAGCCCTGGGTCTCCGGGAATCGAACCCGCAGTCCACAAGCACAACAAATAAAGGAATACACAGAGAGAGTAAGTTATGCTTAACTATAACTTCACCGAAAAATAGTACCAATAATTATCAAAAATAAGACAATTAGGCAACTAAACAGTTAGGTACTACCTAATCATGCTTTTCTAACTACTACCGGTAAAATATCAAATTAACAGCTAAAGACAGGAATATCACTCATCGAACATTTTAATAAAGTATGTTTTCAACCACCAGCGCATGTACACGCCCGTCACCTCGCGTACAAGGCATTTAAATTATCACATAATGTCCTAGGGGTGAAAATTCCCCCACACGAGGTTAGACAAGCCACGTACCTCAATTCCGGTACAAAACCGCTAAGAAATAACCCTCTTGCCGCGAATGTCAGCCTCCACAAGTGTAGTATCTGATACAAATCAATAGAATCACATCAAAATAGGCCAATTGGGCATTACCCAATCAAAATAACTCAAAATACACCAAACCCACAAGTTGGCAAAACCCGACTTTCGGTACGCTTATCGAAAAATCACGAAGATTATATATTCGGGTTCCTTACTCCATTTGCCCGCTCAAATCAGAGATTTTCTAACATTTAGGCCTAGGGCTCAAACCCACCTTTAATCTTCCAATTTCAGTGAAATAATCACGTGTAATGACCCGGCCGGTCGTTTTAGAAAATTACGCCCCAATCCCTAATTTAACTGTTTCCCTAAGTACATTTCTGGCTATTGTGGTTTGCCGGGAGAGTCGGCCCTGAAATTTGAAGTATTTTTGGGACACTTAGTCCCTAAATGAGAGCTTTAAAGATAGAAAATGGTCCGTAACCGGAACGGTGTTAAGACGATCTCGGAACGGAAATCTGATGGTTCCATTAGCTCCGTTGGGTGATTTCAGGGTTGGGGGTGCGTTCGAATGTATTTTGGAGGTCCGTAGCTCAATTAGGCTTGAAATGCCGAAGTTTGAAATTTTGGCGAATCCGAACGATAGGTGAGATTTTGATCCGGGGGTCGGAATGGAATTCCGACAATTTCTGTAGCTTCGTTATGTGATTTTGGATATGTTCGCAAATTTTCAGGTCATTCGGACGTCGTTTGGTTGGGTTTTAGATCGAATGTGCAATTCGGAAAGTTTTAAGAAATTTAGGCTTGAATTCGATGTGAATTATGGGTTTTGACGTTGTTAGACGTGTTTTTATGATTTGAATGAGTTCGTATCGTGTTTTGGAGTATGTTGGTTGTTTTCGTTGGGGTCCCGGGAGCCTCGGGATGAATTCGGGGGTCCAAACGGACCAATTTGTGCCAAAAGGCACTGCTGTTTCTGCTGCAATAATTGCAGAGCAATTTTGCTCTCCGCGATCGCGGAGATGGCCACGCGATCGCGTAAGGTGTGGTGGTAATGCATCGCGATCGCGATGCCTAGGATGCGATCGCGTAAGGGAAAAGCCCGGAGCTCTGCGATCGCAAGGTGGGGTGTGCGATCGCGTAAGTCTGGAGGTTGAAGCATTGCGATCGCGTGAGGTTTTATGCGATCGCGTAGGGTCTTTGGTCGGAAGCAGTGCGATCGCGTGGCGAGTGTCGCGATCGCGTAGGTTAATCTGGGAGCCGGTCGAGTTTGTTCTTCGCGATCGCGTTCGTGTCATTGCGTTCGCGTAGGGTCGCTGAGTTTTTCACTGCGATCGCATCTAGGATCACGCGATCGCGTAGAGGAAAATTAGGCCACCCATATTTTATGCATCGCGATCGCAAGCCCAGTGCTTTGCGATCGCGTAGAGTAAAATGGCCTGGCAGTGACTTTAAGTCCAGAACATTTCGGTCGCGGCCTAACACACCAAAACCGCCATTGTTGAGCTCCAAGAGAGGATTTTGAAGGGGAAACGCTGGGATATCATCGGGAAATCATCGGGGTAAGTTTCTTGACCTTAATTCGTTGGTTTATCATGAAATCCGTGATTATTTCACTGAAAATGGAAGATTAAAGGTGGGTTTGAGCCCTAGGCCTAAATGTTAGAAAATCTTTGATTTGAATGGGCAAACGGAGTCCGATTTCGATAAATTTTATATGCACGGACTCGTATTGAGATAAGGAACCCGAAAATATAATTTTCGTGATTTTTTTCGATAAGCGTACCAAAAGTCGGGTTTTGGCAACTTGTGGGTTTTGGTGTATTTTGAGTTATTTTGATTGGGTAGTGCCCAATTGGCCTATTATGATGTGATTCTATTGATTTTTATCAGATACTACACTTGTGGAGGCCGACATTCGCGGCAAGAGGGTTATTTCTTAGTGGTTTTGTACCGGAATTGAGGTAAGTGGCTTGTCTAACCTCGTGTGGGGGACTTTCACCCCTAGGATATTATGTGATACTTTAAATGCCTTGTACGCGAGGTGACGGGCGTGTACATGCGCCGGTTGTTGAACACATACTTTACTTAAAATGTTCGATGAGTGATATTCCTGTTTTTAGCTGTTAAATTCGATATTCCTACCCGGTAGCAGTTAGAAAAGCATGATTAGGTAGTATTTAACTGTCTAGTTGCCTAATTGTCTTACTTGAGTTTTCTTGGTAATCGCTGGCGCTGTTTATCGGTGAAGTTATAGTTAAGCATATTATATTTCTCTCTGTGTATTCCTTTACTTGCTATATTTGTGGACTGCGGGTTCAATTCCCGGAGATCCCAGGGCTGTGGGTTCGATTCCCAGAGACCCGGAGTGATAATGATGTGGACTGCGGGTTCGATTCCCGGAGGTCCTGAGATTTATTGAGATGTGGATTACGGGTTCGATTCCCGAGATCCTGAGTTATTGGTAGGGACTACGGGTTCGATTCCCGAGATCCTGTGTTATTTGTAGGGACTACAGGTTCGATTCCCGAGATCCTGATTTATTGTAGGGACTACGGGTTCGATTCCCGATATCCTGAGTTATTGGTAGGGACTACGGGTTCGATTCCCGAGATCCTGAGTTATTGGTAGGGAATACGGGTTTGATTCCCGATATCCTGAGTTATTGGTAGGGACTGCGGGTTCGATTCCCGGAGATCCTGAGTTATTGAGATGTTATTGAGACATGGGCTGCGGGTTCGATTCCCGGAGACCCAGGGTTGCTGTTAATGGAATTGTGGGTTCAATTCCCACAAGTCCTGGACTTGTTAATTGAGTTGTTACTTGTTGTTAGTTTACTTGTAGATGGTTGCAGTAATCACCTTATTGTTGTTATTTAAAGATTATTGTCATTTAAACTGCTCATTATTGTTATTGTCACTTTATTATTGATTTCTCTTAGTAGGGCCCTGACCTTCCTCGTCACTACTCCATCGAGGTTAGGCTTGGCACTTACTGAGTACCGCCGTGGTGTACTCATGCTACTCTTCTGCACACTTTTGTTGTGCAGATCCAGGTACATTAGAGCAGGCTCGTGCTAGGTGATTCCGCAGCTTTCTAGGAGACCTCGAGGTATAATCTGCTACGTCCGCGGATCCGGAGGCTTTCCTTCTATTCTAATAGTACTAGTTGACATTTTTCTTCATTTCGTTGTCAGATACTCTTTACACATAGAGCCACAGTTGTATTTCTCTTTTAGTCTGTGTTATCCGTGGGATTCCGGGTCTTGGTGGTGTTTTATACAGTGTGTTGACGAGTGTATGTGCCAAGCGGCACGGATTACATTCCTATTTATATTGTTTTTCCGCTATTTCTTGTTTAACGTTCATAACTTGTATATTCCACAACGTGTTAGGCTTACCTAGTCGTGGGGACTGGGTGCCATCACGACATGTTCACGATTGGTGAACTAGGGTCGTGACAAGTTGGTATCAGAGCCCTAGGTTCATAGGAGTCACGGGACACACACCAGTTACTTAGAGCCTCGTTGATCGATACGGAGACGTCTGTATTTATTTACGAGGGGCTATGTAACTGTTTAGGAAACTCTTCAATTCTTTGAATTCCTTATCGTGCGACATTTATTCAGTTGGAGCCTATGTCATACATTCTTTTGCATCCACTCGTGTATTGAAATTTGCGCGCTCGGTATCAAGTATCCATCGACGGTTCGTGATGCTACAGAGGGAGTATGAGGGAGTCAAGAATTTACTCAACCATTGTTACCGCGTGTCATCCATATCGATAATGCAAGAGAATTAAGAGATCTTCAATTGTGCACATGGGGGTGCACTTGGTTCTGACATTCGGTTGATACGTACGGTCTTGAGAAGGTTTACTTAACTGCCTAATCGTCACAGTAAATGGTAGAATCACAAGGTGGATGTAGATCTAAAGATAGTTGGTGGTAATAAAGACTATATGGTTCATATGAGATATTTATTTAGCGAAGGATTCAGCCAGCAGAGATACTGGGAAAATGAGTTTAACTGTCTTAAGAAAGACATGTATCAAACGAATGCCTTTGGCTTGTTTTATGATGAAGACGTACGAATGTTAAGGGCTAGTATCATGGATTAGCAATATGTATCTTAAGGCTTCGTGTCAAGTGAAAGGATTTCACTATCAACGATGTAATTATGGGTCATGTGTCGTATCAGATTTGGCCTGCGATGTATTTAGGTGCTATTCAAAAGTTCTTGAAAACTTGCGGATGGGCAAGAGTTGAGGCTCGTATGGTATAATGTTGGGACTTTAGATGTTCCTGTGTCCCTAATAAACTCTGCATTTTATTATCAGCAGGGAAATATTTGACAAAGGCTACATGGTGCTTCGTAGGCGTGTGAGAATCATAGTATGTTTTAAGATGTTGTTGGTAGAGAATGCTCGGTGCATGGAGCGAGAAATGTTTGGTTGTATTGGGATGAGGTCATACCCTATGATGTTAGAGTACTAATAGAGCACATGTGGTTATATTCGTTGGATCAAGTGAGTTGCGGTTGAATAATAGTAAATGACTCGAGAGAATGGTTCTAATGTGTTCGAGAGTCGTGTAATAGTGGCTTTGGGCTAAGTGGGAGAGTCCCACCGCTTAAGATTGGGTTGCATGGTTAATTACCTGTGTGAATTCTGGATATTAGCATATTAATGGGTTATTGCAGCTACGGAAAAAAAAAGACCATGAGTGATAATTTGAGTATATGAATTGTTGAATGCATGTTATGGTTAGCCTTACCGGCTCATGTTCAAACTTGAGGAAAGATTCATGATTTATGCCTCGTATAGGTGCAGGCTTCGCGGGAAGTGATTCCGCTGGGTGCTTTATCGAGAAGGTATTCATATGTTATAAACATTCAGTAGAGTTGGTTGCGTACTGGGCCAAGTCAAGGCCGGATGGTTCTCAATAGCGGTCATAGTGAATTCAAGAGGTAAAGTGTGGTGCCTGATAATTCTGAGTCTATAAGTACAGTTGAGGCTCAAGCTTTTGAAGCAACTTATGAAGAAAGGCACAAAATGATCTATGATGTTTTGACTTGTGGTGTAGTATTTGAGAGACATGAAATGGTCGTCGTTCTTGAGATAGCATGGCCTCATGATTTAAGGTCACTCGGGCTAAGTGCGGTTGGAATAAGTTAGGTATTGAAGGAAGATATTAACATTTCTAAAGCAATCAAGGATAACCTGGAAGGAAGTAGATTGATCAGCCATAGTTGAGTTGGCGTATTAGTGTCAATGATTGGTTCATGCAACGTGATCGAATTATGCATGTGATTTGTGGCGGTGTATTTGAGACTTGTCGGCCGCAGTGATTGATGTTATTCTGAAGTATTCTTCTGTTAAGGGCCTGTTATGAGTAGGCTGATCTCGGGAAGGGTTATGGTGGCTTGGACCACTACTTAGATATTGGCATATTCAACGGTTATGAGAACTCGCCTGTGTGTTGCTACAGTTCTCCTGAAGGGAGTTAAATGGAAAGTCTTATGTGATGAAGTATTAGCCTATCGTCGGTTCTAGAGTTGTGATGGAAATTGTGTCTATCGTATATCGGCACGTGAGGTGCAGTGAGTAGTATGAAATTTGAAGGAAGGACCAAGGTCACAGTTTGGTAAATGAATGTGATATAAAGAGCTCGGATGAGCAAGAAAGGAGTTTCAGTGTTTTGAGTAAGATGGGTATTAACATAAGTATCACTTGAGATCGATATTATGTGGGAAGGGCTTTGCATCCCGGTTAGGGACTCCTGATCGCTTTTCGATGTTAGTGCAGACGGTGGGTTGACTGTGCAGGCCCGTTTAATTATTTGGAATATGGTGGGAGCTTGTCCCACAAGAAGATTGTATAGATGTGACATGTAGTCACTTGATCGGTTAGAAATTTAAACCGGTATGAGGATTTTGGTGATATCATCCATTTGAGAATTTATGCCGGAGGGAACTCTGCTTATTGGGTTATAGACCTGTGCAATATTATTGACTTAGCTTGGCACGACCAGAATAGACTTAAGGTCGGTGGATAGATTTAAATGTGGAAGTGAGCCTTGCATCAGGCCGGTTGTGTTTCTTCCAGCAATGCGCCCTTTGTGGAGGGATAGTCGCGGTCTTATTTAGCGGTTAGTTAATTCATGTAAGGATATATTGCGCCGTATGAGTGTGAGACGGCTTGGTAAGTTCCTTATGTGTTGAGGTTCCGCTCAGCGGTGATGTTATATGAGCATGATGGCTCTTGAGACTCATATCTTATATCGCACCTCAGTTGTGCTTGAGTTCATAGCCTATAGCGCTATATGTTTTCATTGAGTCCGATATCATGCACCTTAGTGTGCTTATGATCGATATTCAGGTATTTTGATGTGACGAGCTATTCAGCTCGACATATGACTCCTTGTGTGAGTTTATATTGTTGGGATCGGGTGGCACGCCGCCATGGTTATATTGTTGGGATCGGGTGGCACGCCGCCATGGGTATACTGTTGGGATCGGGTTGCATGCCGCAACAGTGTGATGTTTATTTCGGTGTCCATAATTGCTCTTATGTGTTCTGTTTCCTATTTTTCTGAGGAAGTCCATGTTAGTGTGAGAGTTGAATAGTTCTCTCTAGTGTTCGCCTTCTTTTTGTATCACGTACGAATTAGTGGATTACTAGCACATTGAGTCATCTTGTGGGACTTTTGACTATGTCTGATATGGCTTATCGCCTGAGTAGTTCGTACTGGGTGAGATGTGATTATGGGATTTGGGATCAGTTCAAACTGATTATATGAGGTATATTAGAGAGGAAAAGATCATCCTCTGGTTTAGGACAAGGTAATGGATCTTGTCATGAGTATAGACCCAATGAATTGTTGATTCAGTAGTTGGTTATGGATATCGGCACATTTCTTCTGTAGTGTCAGTATTGTAAAAGTTAGAACGAGGATCTGTCTTACGTTGAGGGGCCAGTGGCCATTCTAGACAGGCAAGTCAGGAAGCTAAGGTGAAAGAACGTCGTTTCAGGAAAAGGTTCACTGACAGGGTCAGCCGGTCGAGGAGGCCACTCGGGAGACCGAGCAGGATATGCGCAGCCAATACCCTCATCTTTTCACCACTCCAGGTATGATTTCTATGCTCGTTCGAGGACGAACGAATCTTTTAAGTGTGGGAAGATGTAACGA
Organism: Nicotiana noctiflora; assembly: GCA_032618575.1. Taxonomy (NCBI): domain Eukaryota; kingdom Viridiplantae; phylum Streptophyta; class Magnoliopsida; order Solanales; family Solanaceae; genus Nicotiana; species Nicotiana noctiflora. The sequence goes on along the minus strand of JASVEL010011984.1, from coordinate 410,023 downwards.
CCCGGCCGGTCGTTTTAGAAAATTACGCCCCAATCCCTAATTTAACTGTTTCCCTAAGTACATTTCTGCTATTGTGGTTTGCCGGGAGAGTCGGCCCTGAAATTTGAAGTATTTTGGGATACTTAGTCCCTAAATGAGAGCTTTAAAGATAAAAAATGGTCCGTAACCGGAACAGTGTTAAGACGATCTCGGAACAGAAATCCGATGGTTCCATTAGCTCCGTTAGGTGATTTCGGGGTTGGGAGCGCGTCCGGAATGTATTTTGGAGGTCCGTAGCTCAATTAGGCTTGAAATGCCGAAGTTTGAAATTTTGGCGAATCCGAACGATAGGTGAGATTTTGATCCGGGGATCGGAATGGAATTCCGACAATTTCTATAGCTTCGTTATGTGATTTTGGATGTGTCTGCAAATTTTCAGGTCATTCGGACGTCGTTTGGTCGGGTTTTAGATCGAATGTGCAATTCGGAAAGTTTTAAGAAATTTAGGCTTGAATTCGATGTGAATTATGGGTTTTGACGTTGTTAGACGTGTTTTTATGATTTGAATGAGTTCGTATCATGTTTTGGAGTATGTTGGTGGTTTTCGTTGGGGTCCCGGGAGCCTCGGGATGAATTCGGGGGTCCAAACGGACCAATTGCCAAAAGGCACTGCTGTTTCTACTGCAATAATTGCAGAGCAATTTTGCTCTCCGCGATCGCGGAGATGGCCACGCGATCGCGTAAGGTGTGGTGGTAATGCATCGTGAATGCGATGCCTAGGATGCGATCGCGTAAGGGAAAAGCCCAGAGCTCTGCGATCGCAAGATGGGGTGTGCGATCGCGTAAGTCTAGAGGTTGAAGCATTGCGATCGCGTGAGGTTTTATGCGATCGCGTAGGGTATTTGGTCGGAAGCAGTGCGATCGCGTGGCGAGTGTCGCGATCGCGTAGGTTAATCTGGGAGCCGGTCGAGTTTGTTCTTCGCGATCGCGTTCGTGTCATTGCGATCGCGTAGGGTCGCTGAGTTGTTCACTGCGATCGCGTCTAGGATCACGCGATCACGAAGAGTAAAATAGGCCGCCCATGATTTTGTGCATCGCGATCGCAAGCCCGATGCTGCGATCGCGTAGAGTAAATTGGCCTGGCAGTGACTTTAAGTCCAGAACATTTCAGTCGCGGCCTAACACACCAAAACCGCCATTGTTGAGCTCCAAGAGAGGATTTTGAAGGGGAAACGCTGGGATATCATCGGGAAATCATCGGGGGTAAGTTTCTTGACCTTAATTCGTTGGTTTATCATGAAATCCGTGATTATTTCACTGAAAATGGAAGATTAAAGGTGGGTTTGAGCCCTAGGCCTAAATGTTAGAAAATCTTTGATTTGAATGGGCAAACGGAGTCCGATTTCGATAAATTTTATATGCACGGACTCGTATTGAGATAAGGAACCCGAAAATATAATTTTCGTGATTTTTTTCGATAAGCGTACCGAAAGTCGGGTTTTGGCAACTTGTGGGTTTTGGTGTATTTTGAGTTATTTTGATTGGGTAATGCCCAATTGGCCTATTTTGATGTGATTCTATTGATTTTTATCAGATACTACACTTGTAGAGGCCGACATTCGCGGCAAGAGGGTTATTTCTTAGCGGTTTTGTACCGGAATTGAGGTAAGTGGCTTGTCTAACCTCGTGTGGGGGACTTTCACCCCTAGGATATTATGTGATACTTTAAATGCCTTGTACGCGAGGTGACGGGCGTGTACATGCGCCGGTTGTTGAACACATACTTTACTTAAAATGTTCGATGAGTGATATTCCTGTTTTTAGCTGTTAAATTCGATATTCCTACCCGGTAGCAGTTAGAAAAGCATGATTAGGTAGTATTTAACTGTCTAATTGCCTAATTGTCTTACTTGAGTTTTCTTGGTAATCGCTGGCGCTGTTTATCGGTGAAGTTATAGTTAAGCATATTATATTTCTCTCTGTGTATTCCTTTACTTGCTATATTTGTGGACTGCGGGTTCAATTCCCGGAGATCCCAGGGCTGTGGGTTCGATTCCCAGAGACCCGGAGTGATAATGATGTGGACTGCGGGTTCGATTCCCGGAGGTCCTGAGATTTATTGAGATGTGGATTACGGGTTCGATTCCCGAGATCCTGAGTTATTGTAGGGACTACGGGTTCGATTCCCGAGATCCTGAGTTATTGGTAGGGACTACGGGTTCGATTCCCGAGATCCTGAGTTATAGTAGGGACTACGGGTTCAATTCCCGAGATCCTGAGATTATTGAAATGTGGACTACGGGTTCGATTCCCGAGATCCTGAGTTATTGGTAGGGACTGCGGGTTCGATTCCCGGAGATCCCGAGTTATTGAGATATTATTGAGACATGGGCTGCGGGTTCGATTCCCGGAGACCCAGAGGTACTGAGTAATGGGACTGTGGGTTCAATTCCCACAGGTCCTGGACTTGTTAATTGAGTTGTTACTTGTTGTTAGTTTACTTGTAGATGGTTGCAGTAATCACCTTATTGTTGTTATTTAAAGATTATTGTCATTTAAACTGCTCATTATTGTTATTGTCACTTTATTATTGATTTCTCTTAGTAGGGCCCTGACCTTCCTCGTCACTACTCCATCGAGGTTAGGCTAGGCACTTACTGAGTACCGCCGTGGTGTACTCATGCTACTCTTCTGCACACGTTTGTTGTGCAGATCCAGGTACATCAGAGCAAGCTCGAGCTAGGTGATTTTCGCAGCTTTCTGGAGACCTCGAGGTATGATCTGCTACGTCCGCAGATCCGGAGGCTTTCCTTCTATTCTAATAGTACTAGTTGACATTTTTCTTCATTTCGTTGTTAGATACTCTTTACACATAGAGCCACAGTTGTATTTCTCTTTTAGTCTGTGTTACCGTGGGATTCCGGGTCTTGGTGGTGTTTTATACAGTGTGTTGACGAGTGTATGTGCCAAGCGGCACGGATTACATTCCTATTTATATTATTTTTCCGCTATTTCTTGTTTAACGTTCATAACTTGTATATTCCGCAACGTGTTAGGCTTACCTAGTCGTGGGGACTGGGTGCCATCACGACATGTTCACGATTGGTGAACTAGGGTCGTGACATCACGGATTTCATGATAAACAAACGAATTAAGGTCAAGAAACTTACCCCCGATGATTTCCCGATGATATCCCAGTGTTTCCCCTTCAAAATCCTCTCTTGGAGCTCAACAATGGCGGTTTTGGTGTGTTAGGCCGCGACTGAAATGTTCTGGACTTAAAGTCACTGCCAGGCCATTTTACTCTACGCGATCGCAGCACTGGGCTTGCGATCGCGATGCACAAAATATGGGCGGCCTAATTTTCCTCTACGCGATCGCGTGACCATGGACGCGATCGCAGTGAACAACTCAGCAACCCTACGCGATCGCAAACGTACCCAACGCTATCGCGAAGAACAAACTCGTCCGGCTCCCCAAACTACCCTACGCGATCGCATACTCCCTCACGCGATCGCACTGCTTCCGACCAATACCCTACGTGATCGCATGAAATCTCACGCGATCGCACTGGTTCAACCTCCAGACTTACGCGATCGCAGGCTTTACTTTGCGATCGCAGAGCTCAGGATTTCTCCCTTACGCGATCGCATGGCCATCTCCGCGATCGCGGAGAGCAAAATTGCTCGGCAGATATTGCAGCAGAACAGCAGTGCCTTTTGGCACAAATTGGTCCGTTTGGACCCCCGAATTCATCCCGAGGCTCCCGGGACCCCAAAGAAAACCACCAACATACTCCAAAACACGATATGAACTCGTTCAAATCATAAAAGCACGTCTAACAACATCAAAACCCATAATTCACATCGAATTCAAGCCTAAATTTCTTAAAACTTTCTGAATTGCACATTCGATCTAAAACCCGACCAAACGACGTCCGAATGACCTGAAACTTTGCGGACATATCCAAATTCACATAACGAAGCTACAGAAATTGTCGGAATTCCATTCCGGCCCCCGGATCAAAATCTCACCTATCGTTCGGATTCGCCAAAATTTCAACCTTCGGCATTTCAAGCCTAATTGAGCTAAGGACCTCCAAAATACATTCCGAACGCGCTCCCAACCCCGAAATCACCCAACGGAGCTAATGGAACCATCGGATTTCCGTTCCGAGATCGTCTTAACACTGTTCCGGTTACAGACCATTTTCTATCTTTAAAGCTCTCATTTAGGGACTAAGTGTCCCAAAATACTTCAAATTTCAGGGCCGACTCTCCCGGCAAACCACAATAGCAGAAATGTACTTAGGGACACAGTTAAATTAGGGATTGGGGCGAAATTTTCTAAAACGACCGGCCGGGTCGTTACAATAAAATTTATCAACACTTAAATTTGTGGCGATCTAAAATTATGTTCCAATCTCGAAAGAGAATGAGATAATTTGTGATAAATATTATATTAGCATAAGACAAAGGATTCATGTCCCACTACACCATGAGGGTAAGACACGAGGTTCATGTCCTGGTGCACTATGATGATAAGATGTTGGTTTAAAGTCCCATCATATTATGGCCTTACACGTTTCATATGTGTAAGATATTGGGTTTAGGTCCCATTTGCCATTTAATGATATAATTAATGGTAGTGTGAAAATGATACCTTTTAATGAAAAATCATGAAGTCCGCCCCAGTATCGGATCAGCTTCATTCCCAGAAACGAATGTGATAGCGATAAATCTCAAAAGTCTGAAAGAAGACAAAATAATTAGCCATATAAATATATGTGGGGATGGCAAGAAACAAAATAATAATTATCATACTGGTGGTCGTTATAAGAGAACAATAAGGTTTCTCAGAATAATCCTTCAAAAGGCAAAGGTAATAATGCTCAACGATATGGTATGAATAATCATTGGGCATGAATTTGACGTACGCCAGAATATTTTATCAAACTTTATCAAACCTCTATTAAAGGGAAACAAAAATAAAGTTAAGACTCACTTGACCTTTCAAAATGATGTTGAGGCGGGTCCTATGAATAATCACGATAAAGTTGATGCAAACCTTGCTTATAAAGATCATATTTTTGAAGGCCTTGCAGATATTACTCATTTAGAAGTTGGAGACTTCTTTCAGCATCATAACTGAAAAATTATTATTGAAAACAATTATAAGAATAAATGTATTTCTTTTTATGAAGTTCATATTTTGAATTAAATTTTTTATGTTGTCAGTATTGAATTTCCTAAATATAGTTTATTTTGTTGTTACATTTTTTAATATTACTTATGTTGTATTTTTTTTTCTTCTTGAAGAATATGAAAACTTCCCAGTCTTCAGTTGGTCGTATGAATAATAAAGAAGAAATATATTTTCTGGATAGTGCTACGACACACACTATATTAAAAGATAAGAGATATTTTTTTTATTTAATTATGAAAAAAGCCAATATCATAACAATATCTGGTAGTACAAAATTCATTGAGGGCTCTAGAAGAGTGACTGTATTACTACCACGAGGAACCATATTGGCAGTTAATGATGTATTATATTGTAGTAGGTCTCAAAGAAACGTGTTGAGTGTCAAGGATATTCGTCAAAATAGCTATCATATTGAGACCACCAATGAAGAAAAGGTTGAATACCTATATTTTACTATAATAAAAGTGAAAAAGAAGTATGTGCTTGAAAAGCTTCCCCCATCTTCCTCCGGATTATACTACACTAATATTAGCGTAGTCGAATCACATGTCATAGTAAATAAGGAGTTTACTAATGGTTTTATTATTTGGCATGACCGGTTGGGCCATTCTTGCTATAATATGAAGCACAAAATAATTGAGAATTCACTTGGTCATTCATTGAATGACCAGAATATTCTTCAAACTAAAGAATTCTCTTGTGCTGCATGTTCTCAAGGTAAACTGATTGTTAGATCATAAGTAATTAAAGTTGGAGCTGATTCTTCTGCGTTTTTGGAACTTATACACGGTGATATATGTGGACCCATACACCCTTCATGTGGACCATTCAGATATTATATGATTTTGATAGATGCATCTACTAGATAGTCACATGTGTGCTTGTTATCAACCCGCAATTTGCCTTTTGCGAGGTTACTAGCTCAATTAACAAGATTATGAGCATTGTTTCAGATTATGCAATTAAGACACTTCATCTTGATAATGCTGGTGAATTTACATCCCAGGACTTTAATAATTATTGCATATCAACTGGTATAACAATTGAGCATCCAGTTGCTCGTGTTCAAACTCAAACTGGTCTAGCGAAATCATTGATCAAATGCCTCCAATTAATTATTAGACCAATGCTTATGAGAACAAAACTTTTCATTTCGGAATGTCGCCATGCTATTTTTCATGCAGCAGCTGCGAATCGGACCCACAAGTTATTATAAAGTCTCCCCAATACAATTGGTTTTCGATCAGAAGCCAAATAGTTTCCATCTTAGAATATTTAGATGTGCATTATATGTTCTAATTGCTCCATCACAACGCACAAAGATTGGACCCCAAAGAAGATTGGAGAAATATTTTGCCTATGAATCTCCTTCTATAATAAAATATTTAGAACCTATAATTGGAGATTTATTTACGATAAGATTTGTTGATTGTCATTTTGATGAATTAGTATACCCATTAGGGGGAGAAAATAAGCATCTGCAAAAGGAGATAGATTGGAATGCATTATCACTATTTCATTTAGATCGCCGAACAAATCAACGTGAATACGAGGTTCAAAAGATAATTTATTTACAAAATATTGCAAATCAACTACATGATGCATTCACTAACCTACCAAGGGTGGCTAAGTCAATTATTCCAGCTCCTAATGCTCCTATTCGAATTGATGTCCTGGTTGGACAATCAATAAATGCAAATAAGTCAAGGCCACACTTGAAACGTGGTAGACCAATTGGTTCTAAAGATAAAAATCCTCGGAAGCGAATATGAGCAAATGATCTAAGAGATCATAATATATAGGTAATTGCTCAAAAAGAGCCCTTTGACATAACAAATGATAAGACCTCAGAGGAGGTCCAGGTACCTGAAAATAATAAGAATGAAGAGATCTCAACAAGTTATGTCTCTATGGTAAAAAGGTGAAACCGAAATAATTTTGTCGATAACATTTTTGCTTATAATGATGTTGAAATAATGTAACAAGATGAATATTTTGTACTAAGATGTATCGAGGAATGTAGACAGAAAAATGATTGGCAAAAATAGAAAGACGCGATCTAGCCAAAATTAGCGGCATTTGAAAAATATGAAGTATTCGGACGTATAGTCCGAACACCTGAAAAAATAAAGCCAGTGGGATACAAATGAATTTTTGTGCAAAAACGAAATGATAAAAATGAAGTCGTTAGATATAAAGCACGACTTGTGGCACAAAATTTTTGCAAGGACCTGACATTAATTATATGGAGACATATTCGTGGATGCAATCACTTTCAGGTATCTTGTAAATTTGGTAGTCCATGAAAAATTTTATATGCGTCTAATGGATGTTGACACAACCTATTTGTATGGCACGTTAGACAACGAAATTTAATATAAAAATCCATTAAAGGATCAAAGTTCTTGAAACTAATAAAAGTTTTTGGGAAACTTGTTCAATAAAGCTTCAAAAATCCTTATATGGATTGAAACAATCAGGGCGAATATGGTATAATCGCTTGAGTGAGTACTTGCTGAAAGAAGGGTATAAGAATAATTCAATTTGTCTTTGTGTATTTATAAGAAGGTCTGGATCTAAATTTGCTATAATTGTTATGTATGTTGATGATCCAAATACCATTGGAACTCTTGGGGAACTTCCAAAAGCAGTAAACTGTTTGAATAAACAGTTTGAAATGAATGAACTTGGAAAGACAAAATTTTGTCTTGGTCTACAAATTGAGCATATGAAAGATAGAATTTTATACATCAATCAACTTATACCGAAAAGATCCTAAAGCATTTTTATATGAATAAAGCACATTCATTGAGTATCCCAATGGTTGTGAGATCACTTAATATAAATAATGATCCATTCCGATCTCACGAAAATGATGGAGAGCTTCCTGGTGATGAAACTCCATATCTTAGTGTAATTGAGGCACTAATGTATCTTGCAAATAGTACTCGACCAGATATAAATTTTGCAATAGTTCCTTTCCAACAACAAGACATTGGAATTGTGTTAAGCATATTTTTAGATACATCTAATGGACTATTGATATGGGGTCATTTTATTCTTAAGAATTCGATTCATAATTGACGGATTATACATATGCAGGTTATTTGTCTGACCCGCATAAATCTCTATCTCAGACAGGCTATCTATTTACTTGTGGAGGTACAACTATTTCATGACGTTCAACAACATAAACTTTAGATGTTACATCTTCCAATCATGCAAAGATAATATCTATTCAAGAAGCTAGTGGAGAATGTGTGTGGTTGAGATAAGTGACTCATCATATTCAACAATTGTGTGGTCTTTCTTTCAAAATAAAGTGTCACGACCCCAACCCCGGTTGTGATGGCGCCCAACACACTGGTAGGCAAGCTCGACCATTTCAACAACCTTAACTTATTAACCACAGTTTATGATTCAATTAACACAGATAATTTACTAAGTCTTCATAATGGAAATCCAAATAAAGTTATAACAGGCGGAATCGCAAGTAAAACTACTACTACACAGCCCGAATGATCCAGTATCACAAGTCTGAGCCTTTAATACATGAAAGTCAACCTACTACATATTATTCTAAAAAAATGCAGAAAGAAAGTAGTAAGATAGGTGGGAAGATCAGGACTGCGGACGTCATGCAGCTACCTTGATGCTCCCAGTTATGATGCTTGACAGAGAAAGTCTCACTCAGCCTCAGTGGGTGCACCTGAATCTGCACACAAGGTGCAGGGAGTAAAGTGAGTACTTGTAACGACTCAGCCCGTCGTTACGGGAATTACAACCTCATTACCTTGAATTTACATATCTTATGCTTTTATATCGGTATTAGAGTATATCGGGTGAGTTAGGAGTGATTCGGATTGAAAATGAAGCAAATAGCATGTTTGAAGAAAGCTTGAATATGGGAAGTCAACCTAGAGTTGACTATTGAGTTAGAGTGCTCGGAACCGGATTCCGATGATTCGACTAGTTTTGGGGGATCATTTATGACTTAGGAGAGCAATCGGAATTGAATTCGGAGGTCCGGTGTAGTTTTAGGCTTGAATTGGCGAAGGTTGAATTTTGGCGAAAACCGGATGGTAGGTGATATTTTGATCCAGGGGTCGGAATGGAATTCTGACAATTTCTGTAGCTTCGTTAAGTGATTTTGGTTATGTCTGCAAATATTCAGGTCATTCGGACATCGTTTGATCGGGTTTTGGATTGAATGTTAGTTTTGAAAGTTTTGAAGAAACTTAGGCTTGAATTCGTGTGTAAATGGTGATTTTGATGTTTAGGATGGAGTTTTTGTGATTGGAACAAGTCCGTATCATATTTTGGAGTACGTTGGTGGTTTTCGTTGGGGTCCCAGGGGCCTCGGGATGATTTCGGACCATCAACCGGGCATTTGGGACTTGGCAAAATCTGCAGAAAACTGCAAGTTTCTGCCCAGTCAATTAGACCTTCGCGTTCGCGTGACATGGGTCGCATTCGCGAAGGCCAGGTGGGCTAAAGAATCGCACTCGCGACAAGGGCGTCGCGTTCGCGTAGGTCAGAGGGAGTTAGCCTTCGCGTTCGCGTGGCTGGCAGTCGCGAACGCGTAGAAGGATTTTGGGCGACTGGGAATTTTGTTCATCGCGAACGCGTGGTGTTGTTCGCGTTCGCGTAGGGTAAGCCAAAGTCGAGCATCGCGAACGCGTGGTAGGCGTCGCGTTCGCGAAGAGTAAAAGGGAACTGGGCATTGCGAACGTGTGGGAGCTCACGCGAACGCGTAGAGCAAATTGCTCTGGCAGTGAATAAAATCACAGAACAGAGGGGTCGCGGGTTTACACCCCCAAAATACAATTTTGAGCCCTAGAGAGAAGAAAACTCGAGGAAATCACTGAGAAATCATCGGGTATTCATCGGAGGTAAGATTCTTGACTCAAAAACATCAATTTATGGTAGAATTAACATCAATCTTCATGAAATTGGGTAGAAATCTTGAAGAATTGTGGCCTAGGTATTGAAAACGGGATTTTGAGTTTTGGAAGGCCATTTGAACTCCGATTTTGATAAATTTTATATGCACGGACTCGTGGCGAGACGAGGATCGCGTTGGTACTAATTTCGGAATTTTCCGAGCAGTGGGCCGGGGTCGGGTTTTACCAACTTAGTGTATTTATGCGAATTTCATGTAAATTGAAATGGGTTATGATTCTTTGACCCGTATTTGATATAATTATTGTGATTTGACTATATTCTACGCACGAGGCAGCGAATTTCAAAGGAAAAGGCATCGCGGACGAGTCTACGGCCGGCTAGAGGTGAGTAGTTTGTGTATATGGTAGCCTGAGGGTTCGAAACCCCGGCTTAGCACATTGTGACGCTAGTAGGGCGTGGCTCGCACACCGTGGCAGGTGCGGGATTGATTGTGACTTGGGGATTGAGAGTTGGTCCATCCTGGAAATGAATAATATGTTATTAGTGTTGGAAATACACTGTATTTGATATATTTGTGGGCGATAAGCCTTGTTTGGGGCCTTGTGCCGATCTGTAGAGTCCTTAGAGGACAATATTTATGTGATAGCTATGTTTGCTTAAATCACTGATCTTAGTCCTGGAAATTGAAATCACACTATTGAAATGCTAAGTCACCGGCTTTTGCAAATTTAATAAAGCTAAAGTATTTTTCATAAATTATGAACTGGAAACTGGAATTAAGATAAATGAACTGTTTTGTGACTTATCCGATTTATGTGGACTGAGGATGGATCGAGCTGCACGCCGCAGTGGTTGATATGAGGATCGGGCTGCACACCGCAGCAGTATTGCGCTTGGGCTGTAGGAGCCCCTCCGGAGTCTGTACACACCCCAGTGAGCGCCGTCGACGTTAAATTGGATCGGGCTTCAGGCCGTAGCGGTTATGTGTATTGCATTGCATCTTTATTTGTGGAATTACTCTATGATAGCTGTATTGTATTTTTGATGCTAGTTCGTAGGAGATTCGAACTGTAGTTTAGCTTCATGATGTGGTATTCTGTGGATTTCTTACTGTCAGCTACTTGTATATATTTATTACTCACTGAGTACTTAGTACTCACCCCTACTCCCTGCACCTTTTGTGTGCAGACTCAGGTACTCAGGAGCAGTAGACAGGCATTTCCCGCGGTTGCAGTGTCATATCGAGTTGCTGAGGTAGCTGCCTACGTTCGCAGAACCTAGCTTCTCCTCTCCTTTCCAGTTGTTATTTTGTATTTTGTATTCAGACTTGAGTATTTCTATACAGTACTCTCTATTCTTGTTGGTTTTGTTAGAGGCTCTAGACTTGTGACTCCGGATCTTTGGGAGTGTCAGTATTTTGTTCAATATTATTATTATTGGAGTTCTTAAACTCATATATTCTTCTTGGATTGTCCATTTGGGACTGGTATTAGATGAAATCAGAAATTGTTGGTCTGGCTGGCCTAGCTTGATTGTTGGGCGCCATCACGACCGGATTTGGGTCGTGACAAGTTGGTATCAGAGCCTAGGTTACTAGGACTCGCGAGTCATGAGCCGGTTTAGTAGGCTTTCGCAGATCGGTACGTAGACGTCCGTATCTATCTTCGGAGGGCTACAGAAACTTTAGGAAAAACCTCATTCTCTTGGATTCATATCGTGCGTTTTGTGTTATCATGAAATTAAATTTTTCCATATTCTATTCTCTCGCAGATGGCGAGAACACGAGCTAACGGACGTGGCGGACGACCACCATTGGCACCCAAAGGCCGTGGTCGTGGTAGAGGTAGGGCAGCAGTACCAGCACCTGCTGACCCACCAGCTGACCAGACTGAGGGTCAGATCCCTGCACCAGTGGCCCAGGCTCAGGACCAGATTCCAGCGGCAGACGCTCCGGCAACTCAGGTTCAGGCACCGGCACTGCCCATTGTGATACCGGGTCTTCATGAGACCTTGGCTCAGATCTTATCTGTGTGCACAGGCTTGGTTCAGGTAGTTGCAGCTACTGCTGCAGCATCTTCTTCACAGGCAGGGGGAGGGAATCAGACCCGCGTGGCTCGCACACCCGAGCCGGTGATACAGGGTATTCAAGCGCCTCGCTTACATGGTTCCTGTTATGCCCGACGATGAGCAGCGTCGTTTGGAGAGATTTGAGAGGCTACAACCTCCGACATTCGGTGGTGCTGAGGGCGAGGACGCCCAGGGTTTTCTTGACAGATGTCGGCGCATGCTTCGCACCGCGGGTATTCTAGAGTCCGGCGGTGTTTCATTCACCACTTTTCAGGTTCACATGTGCAGCATTTCGGTGGTGGGAGGATTTCGAGAGGCGTAGGCCCGGTGGGGCAGTGCCCCTCACTTGGCAGGAGTTCTCCACGGTATTTTTGGAGAAGTACGTGCCTCAGTCTCAGAGAGAGGAGCTGCGACGTCAGTTTGAATGGTTGAAGCAGGGGGATATGACGGTTAATCAGTATGAGATGAGTTTCACACAGTTGGCCCGTCATGCCATGTGGATGGTTCCTACAGACAGAGAGAGGATTCAGAGATTTATTGATGGCCTTATTTATCCCATTCGCATTTTGATGACCAGGGAGAGAGTTTCGGCACTTACCTTTGAGGAGGTGGTTGATGTTGCCCGTCATATTGAGACAGATCGCCGCAGAGAGCGGGAGGAGAGGGAGGCTAAGAGGCCTCGTGGTTCTGGCAGCTACAGTGGTGCTCCGTCTAGGGGTCAATCTCAGCATAGCAGAGGTTGTTCTTTCAGGTCTCATCAGTCTGGACGTGCAGAGTCCAGTGGGGTTTCATCAGATCATGGTCGTCAGGGCCATCAGGGTTACCAGGGTCAGCAGAACCGTCAGCAGAGTCAGCCTGCACTGAGTGCTCTTCCAGCTCAGAGCTCTGCTCCTGTTTCCTCAGCATAGGGTTCATCTGTAGCGAGGGGTCCTCAGCAGCCCCTTCTTCCATCTTCAGGCCGTTGTTTTGAGTGCGGTGATTTGGGTCATATCAGGAGAGAGTGTCCTCAGTGGCTTCGTAAGCGGTCTCAGCAGAGGGATCGGCCCTCGTCTTCTACTCCTGTTTCTTCGGCGCCAGCACAGTCGGCTAGGACTGGTGGCCAGGTATCCAGAGGTCGCCCTAGGGGTGAAGATCGTACTGGTGGAGGCCAGGCTCATTTCTATGCTCTTCCGGATAGGAAGGATGCTAGTGCTTCGGATGCGGTCATTTCAGGTATTATCTCAGTCTGCCACAGGGATGCTTCTGTCTTATTTGATCCCGGATCCACCTATTCCTATGTTTCTACTTATTTTGCACATCACTTGGGTATGACCCGTGGTATTCTTGCTTTGCCCGTGCATGTGTCTACCCCGGTGGGGGATACTGTTGTTGTGGATCAGGTATATCGATCATGTCTTATTACTATTGGGGGTCTGGAGACCCGAGTTGACCTATTACTACTGGGCATGGTAGATTTCGATGTAATTCTAGGCATGGATTGGCTATCTCCTTACCATGCGATTCTGGATTGTCATGCCAAGACAGTCACACTAGCTATTCCAGGTAATCCGAGGATCGAGTGGCGTGGCTTGACTGATTATGTGTCTGACAGGGTGATTTCTTATATAAAGGCCCAACGAATGATTGGCAAGGGTTGTTTGTCTTATTTGGCATTCATTAGAGATGTTAAGGCTGAGACACCCAGTCTTGTTTCGGTCCCCATTGTGAGGGAGTTTCCGGATGTATTTCCAGCAGACCTGCCGGGCATGCCACCCGACAGAGATATTGACTTTGGTATTGACTTGGTGCCGGGCACTCAGCCCATTTCTATTCCTCCCTATCGCATGGCACCGGCAGAGTTAAAAGAATTGAAAGAACAACTTCAGGAACTCTTAGATAAGGGTTTCATTCGTCCGAGTGTGTCACCTTGGGGTGCACCGGTGTTGTTCGTGAAGAAGAAAGATGGCACAATGAGAATGTGCATTGATTACAGGGCAGCTGAACAAGGTAACAGTGAAGAATAAATACTCATTGCCTCGTATTGAGGACCTATTTGATCAGCTCCAGGGAGCTAGTGTATTTTCTAAGATTGATCTCCGATCGGGCTATCATCAGTTGAAGATCAGGGACTCGGATATTATGAAGACAGCGTTCAGAAGGCGATATGGGCACTACGAGTTCCTGGTGATGTCATTCGGGCTGACTAATGCCCCAGCTGCATTCATGCACTTGATGAATAGCGTATTTCGGCCGTACCTTGATTCTTTTGTGATTGTATTTATTGATGATATTCTGGTGTATTCACGCAGCCAGGAGGAGCATGCACAACACTTGAGAGTGGTACTGCAGAGGTTGAGAGAAGAGAAGCTTTATGCAAAGTTCACTAAGTGTGAGTTCTGGCTTGATACTGTGGGTTTTATGGGACATATAGTGTCCAGTGATGGTATTCGGATTGATCCACAGAAGGTCGAGGCAGTGCAGAATTGGCCCAGACCTTCCTCAGCTACAGAGATTCGGAGTTTTCTCAGCTTGGCAGGCTATTATCGCCGATTTGTTCAGGGTTTCTCGTCTATTGCTTCACCGTTGACTAAGTTGACACAGAAGAATGCTTCATTTGTGTGGTCTGATGAATGTGAGGCGAGCTTCCAGAAGCTCAAGGAGGCTTTGACCACAGCTCCAGTACTTGTGCTGCCATCAGCCTCAGGGTCATATACGGTGTATTGTGATGCTTCTAGAGTTGGACTCGGTTGTGTGTTGATGCAGGAGTGTAGAGTTATTGCGTATGCTTCTCGCCAGCTAAAGCCCCACGAGAAGAACTACCTTGTTCATGATTTGGAGTTAGCTGCTATTGTTCATGCCTTGCAGATTTGGAGGCATTACCTATATGGTGTATCTTGTGATGTATATACAGACCACCGCAGCCTTCAGCATTTGTTTAAGCAGAAAGATCTAAATTTGAGGCAGCGGAAATGGCTTGAATTTCTTAAAGACTATGATATTACTATCTTGTATCATCCCGGGAAAGCCAATGTAGTGGCTGATGCATTGAGCCGGAAGGCTATTAGTATGGGCAGCTTGGCGTATATCCCAGTTGGGGAGAGACCCCTTGCAGTTGATGTTCAGGCGTTAGCTAATCGGATGGTGAGGCTGGATATTTCTGAGCCCGGTCGGGTGATGGCTTGTGTAGTTGCTCGTTCTTCTTTATATGATCGTATTCGAGAGCGCCAGTATGATGATCCACACTTACTTGTCCTTAAGGACAGAGTTCAACATGATGATGCCAGAGATGTCACTATTGATAGTGATGGTGTATTGTGGATGCAGGGCCGGATATGCGTGCCCAATGTTGATGGCCTTCGTGAGTTGATATTGGAGGAAGCCCACAGCTCGCGGTATTCTATTCATCCAGGAGCCGCAAAGATGTACCAGGATTTGAAGCAGCATTACTGGTGGAGAAAGATGAAGAAAGATATTGTAAGCCATGTGGCTCGGTGTCTAAAGTGTCAGCAGGTCAAGTATGAGCATCAGAGACCTGGTGGTGTATTCCAGCGTATTGATATTCCTGAGTGGAAGTGGGAAAGGATTACTATGGACTTTGTTAGTGGACTCCCTCGGACAGCAAGGAAGTTTGATTCAGTCTGGGTGGTGGTGGATAGGTTGACCAAGTCGGCTCACTTCATCCCAGTGTGTACTACTTATTCCTCAGAGCGGTTGGCAGAGATATTCATCCGTGAGATAGTGAGATTGCATGGAGTTCCCATTTCTATTATATCGGATAGAGGTACCCAGTTCACTTCTCAGTTCTGGAGGACATTTCAGCGAGAGTTGGGTTCACGGGTAGAGCTGAGCACAGCATTTCATCCACAGACGGATGGACAGTCTGAGCGTACTATTCAGATATTGGAGGATATGTTGCGTGCTTGTGTCATTGATTTTGGTGGTTCGTGGGCTGATTATTTACCTCTTGCGGAGTTTGCTTATAATAATAGCTATCAGTCCAGCATTCAGATGGCACCGTATGAAGCTTTATATGGGAGGCGGTGTAGGTCTCCAATCGGTTGGTTCGAGCCCGGCGAGGCTAGGTTGTTGGGGACAGAGTTAGTCCAAGATGCCTTAGACAAGGTGAAGGTGATTCAGGAGAGACTTCGCACAGCTCAGTCGCGTCAGAAGAGTTATGCGGACCGGAAGGTGCGACGAGATGTGTCTTATTCAGTAGGTGAGAAAGTGTTGCTGAAGGTTTCGCCTATGAAGGGTGTTATGAGGTTTGGAAAGAAAGGGAAGTTGAGCCCAATGTTTATTGGACCTTTTGAAGTGCTTAGGAAAGTTGGGGAGGTGGCCTATATGCTTGCTTTGCCACCCAGTTTGTCTGGAGTTCACCCGGTGTTCCATGTATCTATGCTCCGAAAGTATGTTGGAGACCCGTCACGTGTGTTAGACTTCAGCACGATACAGTTAGATGAGGACTTGACTTATGATGTGGAGCCGATAGCCATTTTGGGTCGACAGGTTCGTAAGCTGAGATCTAAAGACATAGCTTTAGTGAAAGTGCAGTGGAGAGGTCGTCGCGTGGAGGAAGCAACTTGGGAGACTGAGCAGGAGATGCGAATCAGATATCCACACTTGTTTGATGCTCCAGGTATGTTTCTTAACCCGCTCGCGGACAAGCGTTTGTTTAAGTTGGGGAGAATGTAACGACCCGGCCCGTCGTTACGGGAATTACCACCTCGTTACCTTGAATTTACATATCTTATGCTTTTATATCAGTATTAGAGTATATCGGGTGAGTTAGGAGTGATTAGGATTGAAAATGAAGCAAATAGCATGTTTGAAGAAAGCTTGAATATGGGAAGTCAACCTAGAGTTGACTATTGAGTTAGAGTGCTCGGAACCGGATTCCGATGATTCGACTAGTTTCGGGGGATCATTTATGACTTAGGAGAGCAATCGGAATTGAATTTGGAGGTCCGGTGTAGTTTTAGGCTTGAATTGGCGAAGGTTGAATTTTGGCGAAAACCGGATGGTAGGTGATATTTTGATCCGGGGGTTGGAATGGAATTCCGAAAATTTATGTAGCTTCGTTAAGTGATTTTGGTTATGTCTGCAAATTTTCAGGTCATTCGGACATCGTTTGATCGGGTTTTGGATTGAATGTTAGTTTTGAAAGTTTTGAAGAAACTTAGGCTTGAATTCGTGTGTAAATGGTGATTTTGATGTTTAGGATGGAGTTTTTGTGATTGGAACAAGTCCGTATCATGTTTTGGAGTATGTTGGTGGTTTCGTTGGGGTCCCGGGGGCCTTGGGATGATTTCGGACAATCAACCGGGCATTTGGGACTTGGCAAAATCTGCAGAAAACTGCAGGTTTCTGCCCAGTCAATTAGACCTTCGCATTCGCGTGACATGGGTCGCGTTCGCGAAGGCCAGGTGGGCTAAAGCATCGCGTTCGCGACAAGGGCGTCGCGTTCGCGTAGGTCAGAGGGAGTTAGGCTTTGCGTTCGCGTGGCTAGCAGTCGCGAACGCGTAGAAGGATTTTGGGCGACTGGGAATTTTGTTCATCGCGAACGCGTGGTGTTGTTCGCGTTCGCGTAGGGTAAGCCAAAGTCGAGCATCGCGAACGCGTGGTAGGTGTCGCGTTCGCAAAGAGTAAAAGGGAACTGGGCATCGCGAACGCGTGGGAGCTCACGCGAACGCGTAGAGCAAATTACTCTGGCAGTGAATAAAATCACCGAACAGAGGGGTCACGGGTTTACACCCCCGAAATACAATTTTGAGCCCTAGAGAGAAGAAAACTCGAGGAAATCACTGAGAAATCATCGGGTATTCATCTGAGGTAAGATTCTTGACTCAAAAACATCAATTTATGGTAGAATTAACATCAATCTTCATGAAATTGGGTAGAAATCTTGAAGAATTGTGGCCTAGGTATTGAAAACGGGATTTTGAGTTTTGGAAGGCCATTTGAACTCCGATTTTGATAAATTTTATATGCACGGACTCGTGGCGAGACGAGGATCGCGTTGGTACTAATTTCGGAATTTTCCGAGCAGTGGGCCCGGGGTCGGGTTTTACCAACTTAGTGTATTTATGTGAATTTCATGTAAATTGAAATGGGTTATGATTCTTTGACCCGTATTTGATATAAATATTGTGATTTGACTAGAATCTACGCACGAGGCAGCGAATTTCAAAGGAAAAGGCATCGCGGACGAGTCTACGGCCGGCTAGACGTGAGTAGTTTGTGTATATGGTAGCCTGAAGGTTCGAAACCCCTGCTTAGCACATTGTGACGCTAGTAGGGCGTGGCTCGCACACCGTGGCAGGTGCGGGATTGATTGTGACTGGGGATTGAGACTTGGTCCATCCCGAAAATGAATAATATGTTATTAGTGTTGGAAATACACTGTATTTGTTATACTTGTGGGCGGTAAGCCTTGTTTGGGGCCTTGTGTCGATCTGTAGAGTCCTTAGAGGACAATATTTATGTGATAGCTATGTTTGCTTAAATCACTGATCTCAGTCCTGGAAATTGAAATCACACTATTGAAATGCTAAGTCACCGGCTTTTGCAAATTTAATAAAGTTAAAGTATTTTTCATAAATTATGAACTGAAACTGGAATTAAGATAAATGAACTGTTTTGTGACTTATCCGATTTATGTGGACTGAGGATGGATCGGGATGCACGCCGCAGTGGTTGATATGAGGATCGGGCTGCACGCCGCAGCAGTATTGCGCTTGGGCTGTAGGAGCCCCTCCGGAGTCTGTACACACCCCCGGTGAGCGCCGTCGACGTTAAATTGGATCGGGCTACACGCCGTAGCGGTTATGTGTATTACATTGCATCTTTATTTGTGGAAATACTCTGTGATAGTTGTATTGTATTATTGATGCTAGTTCGTAGGAGATTCGAACTGTAGTTTAGCTTCACGATGTGGTATTCTGTGGATTTCTTACTGTCAGCTACTTGTATATATTTAGTACTCACTGAGTACTTAGTACTCACCCCTACTCCCTGCACCTTTTGTGTGCAGACTCAGGTACACAGGAGCAGTAGACAGGCATTTCCAGCGGTTGCAGTTTCATATCGAGTTGCTGAGGTAGCTGCCTACGTTCGCAGAACCTAGCTTCTCCTCTCCTTTCCAGTTGTTATTTGTATTTGTATTCAGACTTGAGTATTTCTATATAGTACTCTCTATTCCTGTTGGGTTTTGTTAGAGGCTCTAGACTTGTGACTCCGGATCTTTGGGAGTGTCGGTATTTTGTTCATTATTATTATTATTGGAGTTCTTAAACTCATATATTCTTCTTGGGTTGTCCATTTGGGACTGGTATTAGATGAAATCAGAAATTATTGGTCTGGCTGGCCTAGCTTGATTGTTGGGTGCCATCACGACCGGATTTGGGTTGTGACAGTACTTCCAACCCAAAGAGTAATAAATATATAAAGACTGAGAGTAAAAAATCCTAAATAGGCACAAGATAAGTTATAATCACGGCGATTTACCAAGTAATATCAATTTAAATAACCAATAAACTTAATGATGTTGCAACAGATAAGTAGATAAACGACAATCAATAAGAAATGCAACACATAATACGGTACTCACTAGTACCTGCTGCAGCGTGCAACCCCCTCTATTTATTTATCATTGACGATGCTCACTGGGGTGTGCAGACTTTGGGAAGGGCCCCTTACGGCCCAAGCACAATATCAAGCCATCTCGTGGAATCATTAGGCCCTAAGTCTCATATCAATAAAATACTATTACGGTGCGCAGAACGATCCCATACTCAGTCTAGAATCATATAAGTCCCTCGAGCATAATAATATAGAAATATTTAGCCCGAACTTCGTTAGAAATATTATGTAAGTTCCAAGTTTTGAGAAAAATGGTTGAACTTGCAAAACAGTATTTAATACTAGGACCGAATTCAATTATATGTAAAAATGGTAAGAAACCAGTAAAAACAATCCCTGAAAGATTCAATCAGTTGGCACGAGGCCCAGTTATGATAATTAATCCATTTTTATAAGGATATCAACTAAGCTTTAATCAATTAGGTAGTAATTTTACTAAGCGGGACGGACCAAGTCACAATCCTCAATGGTGCTCTACACCACGCCCGTTATTCGACATGCAAGTTACCTCAATATAGCACTATAATGTGCAAATTCGGAGTTTCAAACCCTCAGCACAGCATTTACATCTATTACTAACCTCAAGCCAGCCAAAATCCTAGCTCGCTATTCCTTTGCCTCTCAAGTCGACCCCCTTGTGTGTCGAATCTAACCAAAACCACAATGAATACATCATATTATGCTATAGAAAAACTTCAAAAACCTGAAATTTGGCAAAACCCAAGCCCCAGGCCCACTTCTCGAAATTCAAAAATTCTTATACCAACGGGTTCCTTATATCGCCACGAGTCTATACATATAAAGAACACCAAAATCGAAGTCCGAATGACCCCTCAAACCCCAATTTGAAATATTAAACCTCAATCCCTAGTTCTTCCCCTTTTTGCTAAGTTTCCATGTATTCCAAGGTCAAATTCACAATAAAAATGCATTTTTGATTCATAGGACTTACCTCCAATCACTTCCAGTCAAAACCATATTCAATTTCCATCCAAAAGCATTCAAGGTTGCTCAAAAATGGTTGAAATAAGGTTTAGCTTGCAGATAAAATATTTAATAAAACCCTTCTGTCCAGATTTCTTTTCCTCTATGCGATCGTGACCTAGGGCACGCAATCGCGGAGAACAAACTTCCCTGGCCTCAAAATTGGCCTATACGATTACGACCAATCTCATGAGATCGCGAAGCTTCAACACCCAACCCTATGCGATCGCAGACCAGCTTATGCGAACCCGGAGAACAAATCTCCTGGGCCCCCAATTCCTTATATGTGATCGCATACACACAACCGCGATCATGAAGCTTCCCCCTCTACAACTACCCGAATGCATGCCTATTACTATGAAAGTGAAAGGCAATTCGCCAACCACAATTTTCCTTCTATGCGAACGCGGCTCGACCCACGCGATCGCGATGACTTAAAACCTACAACACCTGGAAATGAAAAACTGCAACTTTTCAACATCAAAACTAGCCCGTTAGATCATCCGAAACTCACCTGAGGCCCTCGGGACCTCAACCAAACATGCCGACACATCCCATAACCTGATTCAAACAAGATCCAATCTTTAAAACACCTCAAACAATATCAAATTACTCAAAACTCATCGAATTCAAGCCTAAGTTTCTCAAAAACTTCTGAAATACACATTAGATAAAAAAACTAACCAAAACACCTCTGAATCACCTAAAATTTTGTACACACATCCCAAATCACCTAATGAAGCTACAAAAACTCTCAAAATTCTATTCCGACCCTCAGATCAAAATCTCACCTATCAACCGGAATTGCCAAAATACTAACTTCGCCAATTCAAGCCTAAATCTACACCGGACTTCCAAATTCACTTCCAATCACACTCCTAAGCTACAAATTATCCGCTTAAGCTAACCGAATTATCGGAATTCACATCCATTCCCTCTAACTCATAAGTCATCATCTTGTTGTCTTTTCTAATCCAAACCTTACTTAAAGAGACTAAGTGTCTCATTTTCTTCTAAATTCGACCCAATTCAACTCATTCACCCAAGGCGCTGATAATTAAGCATAAAGAAGCAAAAAATAGGGAAACGGGGCGGTAACTCGCATAACTATGGGTTGGTCATCACATAAAGATTCCAACAGTATTGTATAAAGACAATGTTGCTTGCATAGCTCAACTTTAAGAATGATATATCGAAGGAGACAGAACAAAGTACATTTCACTAAAGTTCTTTTTCACACGCGATCTTCAGCAAAATAATGAGATAGATGTTCAACAAATCCGTTCAAGTCACAATCTAGCAGATTTATTCACTAAGGCATTGCCAACATCAACATTTGAGAAGCTGAGGCACAAGATTGGAATGTATCGTCTCTGAGATGTCAAATAAAACATTCATCAACGGAAGTATAATATATGTTGTACTCTTTTCCCCTTAACCACGATTTTATCTCAAGTGGGTTTTCCTGGTAAGGTTTTTAATGAGGCAGCACTAAGTGCGTATTACAAGATGTGTACTCTTTTTTCTTCACTGGACTTTTTTCTACCTGTTTTCTTTTAAGGTTTAACGAGGCACATTATCTTTCAAATGTATATCCAATGGGGAGTATTATAAATAAAGTGGATATATATATATATATATATATATATGGATGTTCGTTTAATCCATCCATACATTCTATACAATGTACTACTTGGATAGATGCACCTATTAATTCCTAAGATGTATCTAATGAGTTTTTGGTGTATCTTGTATAGTATAAATAGGACATTCTTTGCCTATGAAAGAACACACAAGAAACATATTGAATGAGATAACTTCTAGTCTTGTACATTCTCCTCCTATACATCTTGTCTCTGTTACTATATTGTTCTATTTTACTCTTATTTTTTAACAATGTCCAAATAAATTTTTATCTTCAATCCAAAAATTCACTCAAATAAGATTTTTTAAACAATTTTAGGAATCTATTCCCAAACTAGAGAATGATTGACCTTTCTAACACATATTAATCGTATTGACTATAGCCCCTAATATGAACAGCTCTTTATTCTTAATATTTTAATTTTACATCTAATGACGTATTTCTAACAATAACATCAACATTTTATAGACACCATAAGAGGCTAAAAGTACCTCCGTGATGTTATTAAATTTTATTATATGTTTATTTTTTTTCTTTCTAAATTTCACGTTAAGTCAAACACTATCCTGTCGTGTATTGTATTATAATGTATTATTATTTTGTTTGATAAATACAATGATTGGATTGATTGTATTATTTGCTGTCGTTTCATGATATCACACACCAACAATATAAAAAATATGAATAGAAATAGAATTATTATATAAAAAATAGGATAAATAATAAAATATAATTATTTAATAATAGGGACTGGCAAATATTTTGGTCATGAGACAAAGATTTTCCATCTTAGAATATTTAGATGTGCAGTATATGTTCCAATTGCTCCACCACAACGCATAAAGATGGGACTCCTAAGAAGATTGGGGATATATTTTTGGTATGAATCTCCTTCTATTATAAAATTTTGGAACCTATAACTGGAGATTTATTTACGGCGATATTTGCTAATTGTCATTTTGATGAATTAGTATACCCATTAGGGGGAGAAAATAAGCAGCTGCAAAAGGGGATATATTGGAATGTATTATCACTATCTCATTTAGATCATCGGACAAATCAATGTGAATACGAGGAAGATAATTTATTTGTAAAATATTACAAATCAACTACCTGATGCATTCATTAACCTACCAAGGGTGCCTAAGTTAATTATTTCGGCTGCTAATGCTCCTATTTGAATTGATGTCCCGGTTGGACAATCTATAAATGCAAATAAGTCTAAGCCACACTTGAAACGTGGTAGACCAATTAGTTCTAAAGATAAAAATCCTTGAAAGAGAAAAGGAGCAAATGATCTAGGAGATCATAATATGTATGTAATTGCTCAAAAAGATCCCTATAACATAACAAATGATAAGACCTCAGAGGAGTTCCAGGTACCTGAAAATAATAAGAATGAAGAGATCTCAACAAGTTATGTCTCTACGGCAAAAAGGTGGAACATAAATATTATTACTGTCGACAATATTTTTGCTTATAATGTTGTTGAAATAATGCAACAACATGAAGATCTTGAACTACGATGTGTCGATGAATGTAGACAGAAAAATAATTGGCAAAAATAAAAAGATGCTATCCAAGCAGAATTAGCGGCACTTGAAAAACATGAAGTATTCGGACTTATAGTCCGAATGGCTGCAGAAATAAAGCCAGTGGGATACAAATCGATTTTATGCGAAAACTAAATGATAAAAATAAAGTTGTTAGATATAAAGCACGACTTGTGGCACAAAGATTTTCGCAAGGACCTGGCACTGATATATGAAGACATATTCTCCTGTGGTGGATGCAATCACTTTCAGGTATCTTATAAATTTGGCAGTCCATGATAAACTTGATATTCGTCTAATGGATATTGTCACAACCTATTTGTATGGCACATTAGACAACGAAATTTATATGAAAATCCCTGAAGGGATCAAAGTTCATGAAACTAATAAAAGTTTTTGGGAAACTTGTTCAATAAAGATTTGAAAATCCTTATATGGATTGAAACAATTAGGGCGAATGTGGTATAATCGCCTAAGTGAGTACTTGCTGAAAGAAGGATATAAGAATGATCCAATTTGTCCTTGTGTATTTATACGAAGTTCTGGATCTGAATTTGTAATAATCATTGTGTATGTTGATGTTCTAAACATCATTGGAACTCCTGGGGAACTTCCAAAAGCAGTAAACTGTTAGAAGAAACAGTTTGAAATGAATGAACTTGGAAAGACAAAACTTTGTCTTGGTCTACAAATTGAGCATATGAAAGATAGATTTTTTGTCCATCAATCAACTTATATCGAAAGATCCTAAAGCATTTTTATATGAATAAAGCCCATCTATTAAGTACTCCGATGGTTGTGAGATCATGTGACGACGCAAAGGGGTCATCACCGTATTTCTCCCTTTTTTCGCGCTTCCGAGGCCTTGAAAATCTCACTTTTGGTTGTCTCGATTTGCGTGTATAGTCCGGGCACGAAGCCGGAAAATTTTTTATATTTAAATATATGAATTCTATGAAAAATTTAAACAATTATAATATTAATATTGATATAGTTGACTTTAGTTAATATTTTGGATAAACGGACCCTGACCGGTGATGTGATGGTCCCGGGAGGTCCATAGAAAAATATGGGACTTGGGCATATGCCCAGAGTCAAATTCCGAAGTCTAGAGCCTGAGGAAAAGAATTTCTCTGTGAAATTATTTTTCTGAATTTAAGGAAAATAGAAATAACAATTTATTAAAAGACTGTGGTATCGGGCTCGCATGTTGGTTCCGACGCCCAGTACATGTCTTATATATATATTTTAAGCGATTGCTGTAAAATTTGGTTACATTTGGACATTATTTGACGCGTTTTGAGCTATAAACTGTAAAATTCATGTTTCATGAAAATGGGAAGGAAATCATGGGTCTTGAGACCTAATTTGATGAATTATGATGTGTTTGAGCGATTTGATCGCACGGATTAGTCCGTAGGATGTTTTTGGAGTTATGTGTATGTTTGATTTAGAGCTCCGAGGGCTCGGGTGAGTTTTGAGTAGGTCCTGGGAGGCCTTAGGCTTAAAATATAAGATGTGGCAGTGTTGCAGGCCCTAGCGCGGTCACAGTCATTTTTGCGCGGTCCGCGCTGGAAGCCACGCGGTCACGGTGCATTTCTGTGCGATCCGCGTGGCCAGGTTCAGAGAGGCCTTTGGTTTAAGTTCAACCAGTGCGACCGTGCACCAAAACAGTACGGTCCGCGCTGGGTAGGTTCAGAGAGTCATTTTTGTTCCCCTTCCTCGGCGCGGCCACGGGACATTTCTGTGCGATCCGCGCTAGCCCCAGTAAAGTATATAAGTTCGGGATTTTCACTTATTTGTCACTTTTTAAAAGCCCAAAACCTAAGAGATGATTTTCCAAACAACTTTTCTTCTCCAAAATGATTGGTAAGTGATTTCTAACTTATTTTTTTCACTCCTTAACATCTTTTAACATGATTTCAACTTCAATCAAGGATTTTCATAAATGGGAATTGGTGGTTTGGTTAAGGCTTAGGGTTTTCAAAATTTGGGAAGTTGGACCTCAATTTGAGGTCCGATTACAAAACTAATCATATAATTGGAATCATGGGGAATGGGTAACCGTATTTTGGTCTGAACCTCAAGTTTCGACCATGTGGGCTTGGGGTCATTTTGGGAATTTTTGAACAAACTTTGAGGAAATTCATTTTCATACATTCAAATTGATCCAAGTAGCATTTGTTAATGCCATCAAGTAATTTGTGACTAGATTCGAGCAGTTTAGTGGTGAATCTGAGGGGTAAAGCTATTCTAGAGGAGTGAGTTGAGTTGGAGCATTCGAGGTAAGTGTTTGATCTAACTTTGGCTTGAGGGAATAGGATTAGAGTATCATAATTTTTATTTGCTAATTGATCGAGTGCGGTGTATAGGCATGGAGACAAGTGTAAATGCACTGGAGTCTAGCATGACCGTGGGTCTTTGTTTGTACTGTTTTTTAGATACTTTAGAACTCTTCTAAGCTAAATTATGATTTCTATAAATGTGAAGAGTTTGAGAATATGTTGTGAAATATTAATATTTTGGAGTGTTGGCTCGAATGTTGAATGCTATTGAGTCGGAATGAAAGTATTGAAATGAGTTGTGATTAATCTCTTGCCGGGATGGTTTGAATATATTGAGTATTACCCTTGCCGAGTTGTGAAAGTTGTTGTTATTGTTCCCTTGTCAGGACTTAGTTGTTAAACGTGTTATTCCCTTGCCGGGATAGTTCTTACTATTTGTTTGTTCCTCTTGCCCATTTGGTTATGACTGTTGTTTGGGTGAGGAAGAGTGATATTGCACGAAGGGTCATTCCGTACTATTTCTGATTATATTTGTACGAAGGGTCATTTCGTGCCATGTTTTGACTATTTATGCGCGAAGGTACATTTCGTGCTCTGATTTGATTATATATTGCGCGAAGGGTCATTTTGTGCTATTTCTGATTATATTTGCGCGAAGGATCATTCCGTGCCATATTTTTACTATTTATGCACGAATGTACATTCCGTGCTCTGATTTGATTATATATTGCATGAAGGGTCATTCCGTGCCATGAAATGAGAGTTAAGTGAGGGAAGCACGAAGGGTGATGCCGTGCATTTTTTTCGATTCCTTTGGCTGAGAATGAGAGTAAAAGCACGAAGATTGATGCCGTGCAATTATTAAATTTTTTATTCTTTGATAGTTATTATTGTGCCCTATTTTCTTAATTACGCTGATAAATCTTATACTCAGATTATACTCCCCCACATGTTTTCCCTCCCTTTTTAACGGTTTAGTTTTTGGTATTTTTTTTTCTTTTATTGTATATATGTATATAGGATTGTACAGGTGGAATATGGTAGTCCGGTCTAGCCTCGTCACTACTTCGCCTGGGTTATGCCAGGCACTTACCAGCACATGGGGTCGGTTGTACTGATGCTACACTCTGTGTATTTCTTTGAGCACAGATGCATGAACAGTTTTTGGACAACAGCAGTAGGATTTCTATCTGGGAGCTATCTTCAGTCTAGGAACTCTCGAGGTAGCCTAGCTGGAGTTCGCAGGACGAAGTCCCTTTCTTTTATTTTAGTTTGTTTTCATTGTACCCAAATAGACATATGTATTTTCTTTCATTCAGACTTGTTTATAGTATTCTATAGTAGTCCATGAGCTAGTGACACCAGATTTTGGGTAGTGATGTGTTTCAGACTTCCGCATTTTTATATCATTTTGTTAAACTTAAAGTCTTCCGCACTTATCTAATTGTTGTTAGAACATTATATTGTTGAGGTTGGATAGAGAATTGTTAATGTTTGGCTGGTCTAGCTCCGTTAGTAGGCGCCATCACGATGCTCAATGATGGGAAAAATCCGGCTCGTGACAGATCACTTGATATAAATAATGATAAATTCAGACCTCATGAAAATGATGGAGAGCTTCTTGGTGATGAAACTTCATATCTTAGTGCAATTGAGGCATTAATATATCTTGCAATTAATACTCGCCCTGATATA
Source organism: Nicotiana noctiflora (assembly GCA_032618575.1). Taxonomy (NCBI): domain Eukaryota; kingdom Viridiplantae; phylum Streptophyta; class Magnoliopsida; order Solanales; family Solanaceae; genus Nicotiana; species Nicotiana noctiflora. Next base: position 382,088 of record JASVEL010011984.1, on the reverse strand, counting down.
AATTTTGCAATAGTTCCTTTCCAACAACAAGATATTGGAATGGTGTTAAGCATATTTTTAGATACATCCAAGGGACTATTGGTATGGGATTATTTTATTCTTATGAATTCGATTCATAGTTAATTGGTTATGTATATGCAAGTTATTTGTGTGACCCACATAAAGCCCTATCTCCGGCAGACTATCTATTTACTTGTGGAGGTACAACTATTTCATGACGTTCAACAAAACAAAGTTTAGATGCTACATCTTCCAGTCATACATAGATACTAGCTATTCATGAAGCTAGTCGAGAATGTGTATGGTTGAGATAAGTGACTCATCATATTCAACAATCGTGTGGTCTTTCTTTCAAAATAAAGATTCCAACAGTATTGTATGAAGACAATGATGTTTGCATAGCTCAACTTAAAGGAGGATATATTAAAGGAGACAGAACAAAGTACATTTTACCAAAGTTCTTTTTTATACGCGATCTTCAGCAAAATGGTGAGATAGATGTTCAACAAATCCGTTCAAGTGACAATCTAGCAGATTTATTCACTAAGGCATTGCCAACATCAACATTTGAGAAGCTGAGGCACAAGACTGGAATGTATCGTCTCTGAGATATCAAATAAAACATTCATCAGCGGGAGTATAATATGTGTTGTACTCTTTTTCCCTTAACCACAGTTTTATCCCAAGTGGATTTTCCTGGTAAGGTTTTTGATGAGGCAGCACTCAATGTGTATTACAAGATATGTGTACTCTTTATCCTTCACTGGACTTTTTCCTACCGGTTTTGTAGTAAGGTTTAACAAGGCACTTTATCTTTCAAATGTACATTCAAGGGGGAGTATTATAAATAAAGTGAATATATATGAATGTTCGTTTAATCCATCCATACATTCTATACAATGTACTACTTGGATAGATGCATCTATTAATTCCTAAGATGTACCTAGTGAGTTTTGGATGTATCGTGTATAGTATAAATGGGACATTCTTTGCCTATGGAAGAACACACAAGAAACATAAATGAATAAGATAACTTTTAGTCTTGTACATGCTCCTCTTATACATCTTGTCTCTATTACTATATTGTTCAATTTCGCTCTTATTTTTTAATAATGTCCAAATAGATTTTCATCTTCAATCCAAAATTCACTCAAATAAGATTTTTTAAAATAAATTTAGGAATCTATTCCCAAACGAGAGAATGATTGACCTTTCTAACACATATTAATCTATTGACTATAGCCCCTAATATGAACAACTCTTTATTCTTAATATTTTAATTTTACATCTAATGACGTATTTCTAACAATAACATCAACATTTTATAGACACCATAAGAGGCTAAAAGTACCTCCGCGATGTTATTAAATTTTAGATTGTTTTTATGATCGTTTCATGATATTTCATATTGTATTATAATGCATTATTGTTTTGTTTGGTGAATACAATGGTCGAATAAATTGTATTGTTTACTTTCGTTTCATAATATCACATACCAATAATATGAAAAATATGAATAGAAGTAGAATTATTATATAAAAAAATAGGATAAATAATAAAATATGATTATTTGATAATAAAGAATGGCAAGATGAAAGAAAAATCAAGGTAATGTCGTCCTCACACCAAATTTATCATTCAATATTTATCATTCAATAGAGTGACACTTTCCATTACAACGTGAATAACAGATACAATACACTTTAATACAATAAAATTTAAGTAAAAAGTAAAATAAATATTATATTTAAAGAAATGTAATATACAAATAGGTAACGAGAAGAATAACTATTGTTTTCTTGTGTCTATTATAACCTTGTGAAATTCCAAATTGGCAAACCCGTCCACCCCATCACCATCGAAGATTTGGGTATATGTGTTTTTCGTAATGTGTGCTTTATCTTTCCATGATTGAGGCTGTGCTCTTGGATTCTCTCTTATATTTTCTTCAACTTCTTTTATATCCCCCTCTGCCCCATTTTCTTGGTTTTTTCCTCTCTGTATTCCTTGTGTGTGTGTGTATACGTGTTTACAGTAGCTGTCTCTCTCAGCGCCATACCTCGGGACTTCCCTTTTCAGAACAAAGAAAAAAATACCCATAAAACTTTCCCCATTTTTATCCCCACTATGGTCCTCTGTCTTCTGTTTCAGACAGAAAGAGATATTAAAGAGAGAGAGAGAGAGAATAGTATGCTATGCAGTGGGTTAAGAGATTTCCACGTGATAAGAGGCAATAAAAAGGCAAACTTGGCTACCTACTAAGTGTTACAGTTTGCATGTAAAAGGAAAAAAGACAAGTGTAAGCTAAGCCCCTTGGTTTCATCGCAAGTCACAACAGAAAAAGTTAAACTAAAAACCCAAAAATACTCCATTCTTGTTGTGCTAATAATAAGGAAGAAGCTAAAGTTCTTTTCACCCCTTTGTTCTTTTTTTATCGATGTGTAGCTTTTCTGTGCACCCACAGAACAACTCTTGTTACCACCTTCTTCACCACGTGTTAGTGCACCTCCTGTAACGCCTCTATTTACACCACTCTAAAACGATGATCATTTCCCTATATTCTCCTCATTTCCTTCTTCAGTTTTCTTTCAAGTCTAATTCTTACTCTCTTCCTCTTAATTCCAAATTTTCCTTTGATGGGTTGTTCCCATTTCTTGAAAATCACAGCATGTTAAATTAAGCTAATTTTGTACTACACATTTTTGTCATCATTACATATCTTGAGTTAATTTAATGGCTTCAATTTTGAGGTTTCGTAAGTTGTGTTTTGTTGAGCCAGTGAAGTGTTCTTCTGTTAGTGTTCAATCATTTGAAAACCCCAAAAATGATGATAAAAAATCAATTCTTGAACCGCCCCAAAAAGCAGAACGTCTTGTTTCTACTATTGAGAAAGTTTTAGAGAAACCAAAATCCAAGAAAATAAAAAAGCAGCCTAAAGAATGGAGGTGTATAGATAGCTGCTGTTGGTTAATTGGTTACTTATGTACAACTTGGTGGTTGCTTTTGTTTTTGTGCAATTTTTTGCCTGCAAATTTGCTTGGACTTAAAGTTCCAGAAGCTCCTGGAGTTAGACTTAAACGTGATGGATTAATTGCACTTCACCCAGTTGTTTTAGTACCTGGCATTGTAACTGGTGGACTTGAACTTTGGGAAGGCAGGCCTTGTTCTGAAGGCTTATTTAGAAAGAGACTTTGGGGTGGTAGTTTTACTGAAATATTCAAAAGGTTTGTGTTTTACACTTAGTTTTAGTTTCCCTTGGTTTTTGTTGTGACATTTAGATGTGATCACGAGGCGTAACTGATAAAGTTGCCGCCATGTGATCACGAGGTCACTAGTTCGATCAAGCCGTGAAAACAGCCTCATGCAGAAATGCAAGGTATGGCTGCGTACAATAGACCTTGTGGTCCGGCCCTTTATCGGAACCCGCGCATAGCCGGAGCTTAGTGAACCGGACTGCCTTTTGTTGTGGCATTTAACAAATTGCTGTGCATTTTAGGCCTTTATGTTGGTTGGAGCATCTATCGTTGGACAACGAAACGGGGCTTGATCCTCCGGGGATTCGAGTCCGAGCAGTACCAGGACTTGTAGCAGCTGATTATTTTGCACCTGGTTACTTTGTTTGGTCTGTTATTATTGAGAATTTGGCAAAAATTGGATATGAACAGAAGAATATGTATATGGCTGCTTATGACTGGAGGCTATCCTTCCAAAATACAGAGGTACCATATAATGATCTATCTTGGTCCAACTTATTAATTTTTCTCACATAAGATATAGTACTATGTTGTCTTGAGAATAATTTGCATTGCATTTATTAAGGATTTCAAATTATTAGGGTCAAATATATGCATCTGAATAAATGCCAGTCTTATCATCAATAAATTCATTCATTTACCTATGTTGTATGTATTTTGTAATGTCATTTCATTGTGTGATACACTTAAAAATATGCTCATTAGCAAAATGTGTAAGCATAAGCGAATTTGTCTTGAACTGTGGAGGATTCAATAAATAGTTTCTCCTGCATTAGTTCTTGTTAATTATATTAACAATGTGTATATATCACTAGAAAGCAAGCTGGATTTTGTTCCTTCTATTTTGTAATAGAATGCCAGCCGTGGAAGGGGAGCCTTGGAGGAACAATACTTGCACCGGGCTGTCCTTTTTTTTTAATGTATATTTTGTAATAGAACTGTTGTGTCACTGGCTTTTACTTTCAAGATTTATCCAGAATTAGATTGAGGTTATTCTAATACATTTCTAATTGGATCAAGCAGATTAGAGATCAATCTCTGAGTAGGCTGAAGAGCAAAATCGAGCTTATGTATGTAACAAATGGATACAAGAAAGTGGTAGTAGTGCCACATTCAATGGGAGTTATCTATTTCCTGCACTTCCTTAAATGGGTTGAAGCACCCCCTCCAGTTGGAGGGGGTGGCGGGCCGGGTTGGTGTGCCAAACACATCAAAGCTATCATGAATATAGGTCCAGCATTTCTTGGCGTTCCGAAGGCTGTTGCTAATATATTGTCTGCTGAGGGAAAAGATGTCGCTTTTATCAGGTCAGTGTTTTAATCTACATCACTATCCTTTCTTATGCTGCGTTAATCCTCGTTAGTAGTGTCACCTCTAACTGTTAAGAATTTGAGGACGAAATCTGCTGTAATATGCAGAAAGGTGATTTTTGGATGGTCTACGCATTTTGTATCATAAATGTAGGAAATTTAAATGACTGCAAGTTAATTCTAACAGAATTGGAGTTCGGTGCATTTAACGGAAATTTAAATGACTGCAAATTAATTCTAACAGAATTGGAGTTCGGTGCATTTTACGGATGATGTAGTGAAGTCATCTTTCTAATTTTTTGCAGAGCCATGGCTCCTGGTTTGCTAGACACGGAGACGTTTGGTTTCCAAACACTTCAACATGTTATGAGGGTTTCTCGAACATGGGACTCCGTCGTTTCTTTGGTACCTAGAGGAGGAGAGACAATATGGGGCGACTTGAATTGGTCTCCAGAAGTAGAAAACATATGTCATAAATCAAAGGCGCGACACCTGCAATCTTCTTCAAAGGAAAGCAATGGCAATGACACTGATTCTAGGAGGAGTTTCCAGGTTAAGGAGCTGCCGAAATATGGGCGAATAGTTTCATTTGGCAAGGAAGCATTAGAATTACCTTCTTCACAGCTCTCTATTATTGATTCAAAGGTAAGAACTACTCTCCAGTCCGCTTCTTGTTTTAGATATTTGCATTAAGACAATTGATGTGTTGTCCATAATTGTATAAAATCATTAGGAATTTGTGCGTAAGAGTACATCCAGAAATTCCAATACATGTGGAGAAGTATTGACAGAGTATGACGAGATGAGTCGCAAAAACATCAAGAAAGTTGCTGAAAATCAAGCATATACTGCAACAACTTTGTTAGATCTTCTTCGATTTGTGGCACCGAAAATGATGAAGCGTGCCGAGGCTCACCTCTCTCATGGAATAGCAGAAGACCTTGATGATCCAAAGTATACTCATCACAAGTACTGGTCAAATCCACTTGAAACAAAGTAAGTATGATTAAGCTGTAGTTCTCATCGCCAGATCATTAACTCTTACCATTATCTTTGCACATCTGATTTGTAAGATTAATCGTAAGCCTTATGCCTTTACAACAATTCCAGGGTTACATAATGAAGTCAGTCTATGCCAAGAACCGAAACCATAAACGTCATACACATTAGAGGGATATGATAGAGATCTTTTTAAGAAAATAAATAATGAATGGAGTTCCTTCTTCCATCCTATCCCACTGATCATTGACTGTAAAAGTCATTTTCTTGCTTTTGTGCCAGCTCATGATTTAAACGATTCACACATACACCCTAGTACATGTTCCTTGACGCTGAGGGCACCCTCGCAGAGCGGGGGAATTCCCGGCATCTCTAATTGGCTGTTTTGTATTTCTAATAAGTTGTTTAATAGTTGGCATGTTGAATCATATACATAATATGATGGGTTGGTTTAGGTTGTGTTGCTTTCTTTATGTTCTTTGATATTTCGTTAGTTAATAGTCAGTATCATTTTTCAGGTTGCCTGATGCTCCAGATATGGAGATATACTGTTCATATGGAGTGGGAATTCCCACTGAGAGATCATATGTCTACAAGCTGTCATCTTCCAATAAATGCAAGAGCATTCCTCTTCAAATCGATAGCTCTGCAGACGATAGTGGCAACGGCTGCTTGAAGGGCGGAGTACATTTTGTTGATGGTGACGAGAGTGTACCAGTTGTGAGCGCTGGCTTCATGTGCGCGAAAGGGTGGCGAGGCAAGACACGTTTCAACCCGTCGGGCATCTCAACGTACGTAAGAGAATACCAGCACAAGGCACCGGCAAGTCTGCTAGAAGGGAGAGGCACAGAGAGTGGCGCTCACGTTGACATTATGGGAAATGTTGCCTTAATCGAGGATGTTCTTCGGGTTGCTGCTGGTGCCACTGGTGCAGAGTTGGGTGGCGATAGAATCTATTCGGAGATCATGAAAATATCAGAGAGGATAAATATTCGGCTTTAACTGCAACAACGCGATTTTGATATAGGATTGAGATGAGAGTAGAGCACCAAAAACGACTACTAGACTACGGGACACTTGACTCAGAAAATGACTTGAGAGATATTTGACAAGAATGACTAGAGAAAAGACATAAGGAGGAATAAGGTCAAACTAAGTATGGGATGAGCAAAATGGGGGACCTTTGGCTTTTGCATTGATTGTAAGTTTCTAACTGAAAATGGAAAAAGAGAGTAGCATTTCTCACTTTTGTAATCTACAAGAATAAACCATCACCTTGTGTAATCAAGTTGAATAAGATTCTTGCCTGTTCCTTTGAAGAAATTTCTTTAGCTCTGAGGTATTTAATTATCGGAAAAGGGTCAAATATATCCTTATACTATTGAAAAATGTTTAATATTATCCTCCGTTATACTATTAGTCCAAATATATCCCTAACGCCATACTATGGGTCCAAATATATCCCCGACATCATAAAAACGGTACAAACCTACCCTTCCTCCGTTAATTGTCTCCCCTATGAACACATTTTATTGCTAAATCACCATTTCTCCCTATTTGAGCTGCCAAGTTCAATTACATTGAAGTTCTATCATTATTTAGAAGAATTCACTGCCTCTACTTCCTCTTGTTGCTTCTCCGGCCGATCTTGGAGTTGTACGTACCTTCACTTGACCTTAAAAGTTTGCGTTTTATTATGCATTTTCTTGTGTTGTCTGAATTTGTAAGACATATTTAGGGAAAATTTAGTAGCACTTTTATTTTAACATAAAACGTAAAGAGAAAAAAAAATGGTAGCCTTCCAGAAATGTGGTTGAAGAGAAAGAAAAAAATAATAATAATAACTCTCGTGTCTAGGTTGTTTTTCTTTCGCACCATGGTCAATATTGAAACCTTAAACTAGTTTGCTCGTATCTTTTCTTAGTAATAAAACAAAATGTATTTTCGTTCGTATAAGCATGATTTGAATAGCAAAATTAGAATTTTCTCGGTTCACATTGTTTCATATTATCTTTAGTTGTTAGCATTTCTTTTGATATAATTTGTTTGTATATCCTGTGATCTGCGATTTTTCTTCAAATGAACTAGAAAGAAAGGTTATGAGGAAGGGATGAAAATCGGAGTATAATGGTGAGGTGGCAATGAAATGTTGTCATAGGGAGGCAGTTAACGGATGAAGCGTAGGTTTGTACCGCTTTTATGATGTCAGGGATATATTTGTACTGATAATATGATGTTAGGGATATATTTGGACTGATAGTATAACGGATGATAATATTAAACATTTTCAATAGTATAGGGACATATTTGACCATTTTCCGTTAATTAATTCTGCTAATTATTTTAAAAAATTAGGAGGAAGAATAATAGTAGAAATTAGCTGTTAGTATGAATGCGTATGGCGTTGATTGAAGAGATGCTGCATGCGAAGCAGGGGCGGATCGGCCCATTGAATGCGGGTTCTCCTGAACCTAGTAGATTTTGCATATATTCTGTATATGTATTAAAAATTCACTAAATATCCATTAATATATAATTGTGAATCCAATTAGTTATTGTATATTTACTTAAGATTGTTATAGGAACCAATAAACTTTAAATTCTGGATCCGCTTCGCAACTCATAAACTTTAAATTCTGGATCCGCTTCTGATGCGAAGTGGAAGAATTTAGAGGTATAAGAGATCTCACAGCTTTGCTGAATTCCAGCTCAGAAGATTTGAGAATTGTTAGAAGTTAGAAAGACAAAAAACTTTCTAGATTTTGTTTACAGAAATCAATGTGTCAAACAAGCTCAGCTCGACAGCTCAAATAGTAATATAGCAAGTTACCTAGTGAATTTTAGTTGGAACTACTGCCTATTATTCTAATCTTTATACTAACAAAGTTTCCATAAATTTGCCAGAAAAAAAGATGTAAGAAAAGAACAAAATATTTTGTTAATCCAATAATAGTTGATTAGGTGTAGTTCAACCATATAGCTTATGGGAAAAGATAAAAAGTAGAAAGAAAGAAGATTAAGAAGAGTAGAATGCCCAGTTATTATTAACCAGAATGAGAAAAAATATACATGGTTGAACTTTTTAATATCTTAAGTTGATGAATTAATTGAAAAAAGAAACAGATATCTTTGATGTAACCATTTCAACCTCTCAAACACTACTACCCATTTCCCCTTTAAATAGTTCTCCCAATCAGTCCATTTTTATCTCCACAAACATTTGAAATATTGAGTCAAAAGAGTAAACACACACACACACACATATTCTTCTAATTCTATTTGTGAAGAACAGGCTATATAATGGATATTTCAAGTATTTTCAGGACTTTTTTGTTTCTACTGGCTTTGAAGTTTTTGGTTATGGTGAATGGGCAGCCTTTGGTTCCAGCACTCTTCATATTTGGAGATTCAGTTGTTGATGCAGGAAATAACAACTACCTTAAAACAATTGTGAAAGTTTCCCCAAGAGCAAGATGGGTAGTTCTTTGAGGGAATGATGCCGGGGGTCTATTTGAAAACAGCCTCTCTACCTCAGGGTAGGGGTAAGGTCTGCGTATACACTACCCTCCCCAGACCCCACTAAGTGGAATTATACTGGGTTGTTGTTGTTGTTGTATGGAAGAGATTTCCCTACACACATACCAACTGGGAGATTTTGCAACGGAAAGCTCGCCTCGGATTTCACCGGTACGTATTTCTCCTGAATTTTTAAGTTATAGACATTAACATGACTGTAATTTAACAAGTTACAGCAGCTTAGATACCATATTACAACGTTAATAGTAGTAATATTTATCGTACATATATCATATATGTACCTTATAGCAAGTGGTTAGAGTGTGTAATATCTACACGTTAGTTTTTCGGGGCCGAACGCTCGAAAAATCAAAAATCATGCTGAATTCCTATCTTATGGCGTAACAACTTATATGGATGACAGGAATATAAACTAATGTTTATGCTTATGTGCAACAATGCAGCTGAGAATCTTGGTTTTACTTCATATCCACCAGCTTATCTTAGCAAGAAAGCCAAAGGAAAAAACCTTTTGATTGGAGCCAATTTTGCCTCAGGTTCATCTGGTTACTATGATACTACATCTAGACTATATGTAAGTAATAGTATTTATTAAATTTTCTACAAATTCTGTGTCCAATATTTTATGTAATTGAGAGCTTGTTTTTCTTTTCAGGATGCAATTCCTTTGAGCAAACAGCTTGAATATTATATAGAATACCAGAAAAAGCTGGTGGTAATTGCTGGGAAAGTAAATGCGACGTCAATAATCAATGGTTCAATTCACTTAGTCAGTGCAGGAAGTAGTGATTTTGTTCAAAATTACTACATTAATCCTCTTCTCTACAAAGTTTACACTCCTGATCAGTTCTCACACATCCTCATCAAATCTACACTAAATTCATATTGGTACTTCTTTTTTCTTGTACACCTTTTAGGTCTAACATGCTTGTGATCAAGTCGTTGTGTCACTTACCTGATGGGCGATCAAGGAGGCCCATGGCCTAGGTTAGTGACCTCTATTGGTCGAGCGCCTGCCTAAGGTCGGCTTGAGTGGTCGAGTCTACGTCATAATTTGTGGTAGCGGGGGGCTGCGTTTGCGCGGCTAAGAAAAAAGTCACTGTCTCATTTCCTTACAAGCAACTTTTTTTGTACTAATTATGGTTTTTTATTTAATTACTGAAATGAGTTTAACTTCTATACATTGATACTGCAAGGGAGTTTTTCCAATTTAAGTGACAATATTCGAAACGGGATTATTTATTCAATTCAGAGTCGCCACTTGGAATAAATTATGGTGTTCCAAGTCACCGATTTATTCAAATCCCGAATCGAGGAAATTTACGACTTTCCAAATGAAGTCTGCGAACCAGAAATTCTAAGTAAGGAATTCTGTTGACCCGAGGGAAGGTGTTAGGCACCCCCGGATCCCGTGGTTCTAGCACGGTCGCTTCAATTATTATAAATGGCTAAAAATATCTGATTTTATACATGTTTATAAATTATGTGCTCTGATTAAACTTTATATCGCTCTATTAATTTTGAAGAAAAGTATCTGGCTTAAACAATATTTAAACTATCAATAAATAAATAATAAATAAAAAATTAATTGCTCCAAGTAAAATCAAAATTTCGTCCCCTTTTATTCCAATTAGTACCCTATATAAAATGAACACTTTAATCTCTAAATTTTACTTTTAACCCGATTCCGGCATATATCTCTTAATAATTGAGTTAAACTACAAATGTTGTCCTTTTTTGGAGAACAACTTGTTCAGTTTATTAAAAAAAATACTAATGACAATGCAAGATTTTCATCACTAAAACAATGAGTTCAAACTTTAAAAAATGAATCAATTCAAAATATTCAACCGGGCATAGCATACTATTTTAAAGTGAAAGCCTATTATTCTTAAATAAAAAAAAAGAGTTTGTTTAGAACTATATTAACCAATTGTTTTTAATTACAAAATTTAAAATGTTCAACAATTGTTATTCAAGGAGATTAACGTTCACTGATGGGTTCACGGATGTTATTAAAGTAAAACGGAAACATAATAACACAAACAACTAATTACTTCAAACAAGCTCGAATGGATATTACAAACAACTCAATTTTACTTTCAAATGTGATCATCATGTGATTTCGAATTGCACGGGACTTAAATCACTATCATGGAATGAACGATCTTAAATTCAGATTTAATCTGCCGGGATTTACTGCAAATAGTCCTGATACAACCTCTCACTATTATAGAAATCCAAAATTTTGTACATAAACTATAACTACTATCTGTTATACAATCCAATTTCCAATCCAGTTTATTCAATCATACTTTCTTCAATGGTTCATTATCTTCTTCTATTCGAATTAAGTATCAACAACAAATCTACCGGACAAGGATTCGTGAGTTGTTTCAATTAATAATTCAACCAGAAATTCAACTCAAATCAACCAAATCAGCATAAGATAAGCACCACAACACTATTATTGAAATTGAGATTAAAGAAAGAAAGATAGACTTTTAAGAATTTTATGCTTGAACCAGTGTGTTTGAAACCAGGCTAACAGTCATGAATCACATCGTCAAATGCAAACGGCTAGGAATCTGATACTAAAACATAAGTAATAAAAAAAGACAGTAAGTTCGGCTTCAAACGAGATCTTCATTTAACCGAAACTTCATATCTTTACATGTATCAGCAATCATGCTTCAACCATTGTGAGCACGTGATTTTTGCCCTACATGAGAATTACTCCCAAAAAATTCAAAATAAAATAGTTTTGTGTTGTGCGTGATTTTTCGTGATTTTTGTGTTATTTTTCTCTTATTATTTGCATTTTTGCGTGTGCATGTCTATTATTTAAATTAATATAAAATACAAAAATATTTGCATTTTTGCATATAAATTCATGTTTGTAATTTAGAGTAATTAAGTTTGTTTTAGAAAAATAAAAATCATAAAAAATAATAATGTAGTTTTGCATTTTTAAACATTTAATGTCCAAATTGTGTGACTTTATTTTTAATTGCTATTTGATTGCATGGTGATTGTTATTGAGGGTTAATTAGCACTTTTATAAGTTAATTTGGTTCTATAGGTTAATTTGAGATGGTTAAAAATTTTAGTTTTAATTAATTGTTTAAATAAAAGAAAAGAAAAGAAAAAAGGAAACAAAATGAACAAAAAATAAAGAGGAAATCAGACCAGGCCGATTGTTCAACAAAGCCCAAACCATTTTTATCACAGGCCCAAACGAAACACCATTACCCAACCTCAACCCGGTCCATTAGCCCATACCTGACCCGTTTCTATTAATGAATTTATCATGGCCGTTGGATTTCAATGATCCAACGGCTCGGATTATTTGACCAATTTTTAATTACCCAAAATCCCCAAACCCATCTAACCCATATCCTTTTCCCAGTCGTCTCTCTCAGAGACCAAGCCCACGAAACCCTAGCTCCGCCCTCCACTTCCACTGCTCGAAACACGGCGGCCAGACGTCGCCGGCCTACCTAACTAACACCCCTGAACCACCAAACCACCCCGAGCATGAATCCATCACCCATATGGCTCGAATCTTTCTGTAGCTTCTCGAATCCTCGAGTGAAGATTCGAGCCAAACAAAAACTTACTCCAACCGAGCCCAAAATCTCACCCTAGCACCTCCAGACCACCCTCACACCCAAACGACCATTGGTCCGTCTCGAATCCGACCAGAATTAGTCGAACCCCAAAAATGGCCTCAAGAACCCTAGAATCCAAAAACTAGGGATTTTGTCCAAAATTAACGGTAATTGAAGTCAATAGACTTTAATTGAAGTGTTTTCGTTTGAAAACATTTCAATTAAAGTCCGTTTAACTTCAAAAATGCAGACTCAAGTTCATTTGAGCCAGGTCTGTTCGATTTCGGATTCTCCGCTTTAAGGTATTTCATTTTTCTTTCTGTTTTCATTTATTGTCGTGTTCATAGTTTGGTTTATTCGTTCATTTGTTCCGTTTTGTGTTTAATTTTAATTTTCTTTCTTCTTCTCCAATCCGACCTTTTATTTGGTAACTATTTTTTCTGTTTTTTGTTTATGGGATTGAGTATGCCATAGAGTACATGTTCGCGTCGATTAGCGTCGTCGAATAACTTAAATCCCTTGTTTGGTTTAAGAAGTCACTGGTCAGTCGATTAATCTGTACTGATCATAGTCCAATAGTTCTGGTCAAAAGTTTTGTTGATATCTGTTTTGAGATTGCCTCGTTTCTATGTGAGATTGGATTCCTGGTTCTTCTTTGTTTCTTGCACATGAATTCCGTTGGAATTACGTTCAGTGTATTAATAGAGTTCATGTGTGCTTCCTTAAGCTTTGTGTTAATTCCCTGTATGATGTAGTTGAATTGGACCTTAGTTAGTCCAATCTGATTCTACCATATATATTGTATTCTTCCCTTTTGTTATAAATGCTGATTTGAGAAAAGAGTTGAGTGGTCTGTCAGATGAACACCAGTGAACCATTAAGCCAATTGACTAGTGGGAATCAGAGAATAACATGGGGTGTTTAAGGGAATCGAATAGAAAATAAGTTGTCCATACCCATGCTAGGAATTAAAGTAATAGGAAAACATGGGTTAATGATAAAAGGATCAGAGGAAAACATGGGATCTTAATAAAGAATTAAAAGTTGGAATTACTTTTCAATACTTAAAAGCTGAAGATTAGAAACTGTTTCGCTAAAAAAGGATTCAAAAGATTAAGGGGTGCACATGGACTAGGGAATATACAAGCTGTAAAGAAAAGTGAAGGTTTTGAATAAAAAATGAGTTGATTTTACTCTTTAAATAGGCAGATTGGGATCTGAAAAGAGGAGACAGCAGAATACACAGACACACTAGAAAAACATACTGAAAATACACAAGGAAAAACAGGAGAGTTTAAGGATACAATTCTGGAAAAAAAAACAGAATAGGGAGAAATTGGGGAGTTTCTTTGAGAGGAGAAAAATACTTGAGAGAGAGGAGAGAAAATACAGAGAGAGAGTTTGAGGGAACACACATAGATACAATCTGGGAGAGCTTAAGGAGAGAGAGTTAAGGGGAAGATTTTTCAGCATAGAGCTTTAAAAACATAGAAGAGATAGAGAAAAGGATGCTGAAATTGAGAGTCTAAGGTAGGCAATAAAGTGTGTGAGAACCATAAATCATTTGTCACATTACCGTTGGTTATCCCTGTTTTATTTGCGGATTGGCACTCGACAGTCCAGTTAGTGCAATTTGGCAAAGTGGTTTGTCGTTGAAGTGTTACTGTTTGTTGGTTTGCTGCTGGAAGTTGTTCCAGTAGTCTCAGTTTAGTCCTTTTCTCTGCAAAATCTGTTCTGTTGAGTTGAATTGGTTTGGTATCGTGGGAGTTTGCTATTGAAGTTACAGTTTGGTTGTTTGTACTGCTGCTGCCTCTACTGATCTTCATCTCCTTTGAATTCATATACCAGGTATTCACCCAAAACTCAGCACCATGTGGATCGTTTGTTGAGAAATGAAACGGAAATTGAAGCTACTGTTACAGACCTTTCATTTGTGAATCTCATTACATTTTTAGCAATGCTATGTGATTTTATTTAATCAGTTATACTTTGTAATTGAACTAGTAGAACTGTGTTATATAGGTTGCTCGATTGTTGGTTTGTAATTACTTAGAGTTAGTTGGTTTGTCTTAACAATATTATGTTTAAGCATTCATAATCATGAATAGTTTAAGTTAGTAGTGAAGATTGGAGCTAACATGTTTTCCCCGAACTATTTCTTAAAGAAATAATTTGCATTGAAATTTGAAAGGCAACGATGGTCTTTGAAGGTTTTAGTTATATGAATATATGAATTGGCTATCTTTCTCGCATATGAAGATTTGGGTGTCTAAATATTTTAATGTTTTGGCTACAAAATGGAGGTAGGTGTTGAGTCTATTTGTTAGTAGTATTTCGTTCCTTTCACTGTTATTCTGCATCAGTGGCGTTTTGATTTAGAGTAAGTTTGCTAATGCAATTTGGACTCTATTTAATTTTATTTTTAGGAGTAGTTGAATCTCGCTAATTTTCTTGTTAACAGAGAAATGGGGTTGTTAATTGATGCTAGCTTCAATTTAATAATATTTGGATATCGTAGTCGCTTTAGGTGCATGTTAATAATTTTACCTTCTTAATACGGGTGTGCATTTTATGCAATCCAAATCCAAAACCCGAATACGTCGAATAAAAATGTGTCGAGGATCCGGGTGTATTTCATGTGACGTGATTCGAAAACATATTCTTAAACGACGTTCACTTTCTTAAATAAAAATAGTTTGACAAAAGCGATAATTAATTCTAAAAGGAACAAATAGGATAATGTATTAAAATCAAGTACTTTAGCCAAATATGATAATTGAGCGACCGTGCTAGAACCACGGAATTCGGGAATGCCTAACACCTTCTCCCGGGTTAACAGAATTCCTTATCCGGATTTCTGGTTCGCGGACTGTTAAACAGAGTCATTCTTTTCCTCGATTCGGGATTCAACTAGTGACTTGGGACACCATAAATGTCCCATGTGGCGACTCTGAATTAATTAAATAAATCCCGTTTTGATTGTCCTTTAATTGGAAAAACTCCAGTCGCACACTCGCGGGTCAACGGAAAAAGGAGGTGTGACAGCTCTGGCGACTCTGCTGGGGATGAGTAACCCGAAACTTCGGTTCAGGGTTTAAGAATTCGAGCTCAGTTAAATTGTTGTTTTGTTTATATCTGATTTCATTATATATTTTGATTAATGTGCTACATGTTTATCGCTTTGATATTGCGTGAACTGTATATATAAAACTGTGCCGAAAACCCTTCTCTTCTTTACCTCCGGGGATGTGCTTACTGGTTGACACTCCCCTTTCTGTTAGTGTCAATACCAAAAATAAGAAAAAGAGGCCGGATAAGTTACAAAGCCGATTGACCCCGCGGGTCACCGGTACGTAGCCCCCTCCTCGATCCGAGTTGTCCGCTCGGGTACACAGTCTAGTACCACCAAAAATCAGGATATTGAGCCTAAATTGGAACGCTTATTTGCATCATGTTGCATTTGACTTAGGGGACTCAACACAGGGGTTGGGTCCGTCTAGGATAGGCGACCTGAAATAAAAAAGACCATCATGTCACATCCTGTTTGTTTCATGAAATTATTTGTTTCAGACTTTCATGCCGACCAACTCGTAAATATTGAGGAAAATGAAAAAAAAAAGGAAAAATAACAGTGTAGAGAGATAACTACTCATTTTTAGAAAATAAACCAATGCCCAAGTAGTGTCAAAACTCTACCGGATTTTGAGAATAAAAAGATGAGAATTGTTATTTTTAAAATAGTTCGTTATTACTTAAAAGAAAAAAAATGTTTTTTAATTAAAAAAAGAAAAAGAAAAAAAAAGCTTTCTTTATTTTTCAATAAAAAAATATGATTTTATTCATAAAAAATATAGTTATTGGTTTGTTAATAAAATGAAATTTTAATGGTTCGTTTTATATGCCAATGAAAAAAAATAGTTTGTTTTTAAAATAGTTCGTGTTGCTTGCTAATAAAAACAAATACATAAAAAAAAAGGGAAATGTCATTGTTTTCAAAAGTAGTTTGCTTTATCGGACCGAACTACGCTGGTTTGATTCTCACATGGTGTGAGATACGTAGGCAACCTTCATCGGGTCCAACCTCCCCTTTTCCCAAAATAGCCAAAAATATCGAAATTAATTTTTCGTTGTAAATAAGTTGAGTGATGCCATTTTCAAAAACAGCCGAATGTACCCGAAAGGGATGCCAGAAGGCTGACTTTGCATAAACGGCTACTTTTGGGTCATTTTGTAGATTTTTGGTCAATTGACCCTCACAGCCTTATAATCTTCGTCCCTGAGGCACTGGAAGGCCGTGTTTGTAAAAACAAGGTTTTTATTCCAATTTGAAAAAAAAAAGAAAAAAAGAAAAAAAGAAAAAAAAGGGGAGGTTAATAACAAGCGAGGTTTTCAAGGATAATTGAAAAGAAAAAGCTGGAATGACGCATGCGGTGAATACATATAGAAATGGTTAACTGACTAGGTGCATTGCATCCAACGTGCGATAACATATCTGTTAAACTCTGTGAGCTTACAAGTTTGTTGCATTTTCAGAAAGTTTAGCGGTTGGCTTGACAGAATATTCTGGCCAATCACCATTACCATACTAGATCAAAAGGTCCAATTCTAGCAAGCATGTCTAGTTCCAGCAAAAGCCTCGACGGAGAGAAAACAGAGATACAAATTATGAAAGAGGAGGTGGACCGGTTGAGACAGCAAATAATAGAGATGCACCTAGCCTGCGCTACGGGACAGTCATCACCAAACCTTCCTAATCTTACACCAGCACCAGAGCGTCCGCCCATTGACCCCTCAACAAGTGCCCCGATCTATCCATATTATCAAGGGGAAAACCCTTATACATCCCAAGTTCCACCAGCTAGACAAAATCCTCCTCCTCCGGTTACCCCTGTTTTTGTGGCACCTCCACCTGCTACTTTACAGAAGACGTCTAGTGAGCCACTTTGTCAAATCCATGACAATCATTGCTACTCTCCCGAGCCTACCTTTAAGGCTCCTGAATCGCATTCACACACCCCTCACTGGGACAGCCCTGCAAAACCGAAAAGACACCCCAAAAGTTTGGAACAGGAAGAGGTTATTCGAAAAGTTAAGAGCCTGGAGCAATCCTTCAGGAATATGCATGGTTTAGGCAACCAAGTCAGTGTTGCTTACAAAGATCTGTGCTCATTTCCAGATGTCCAGTTGCCCGCTGGATTCAAAATGCCCAAGTTTGATCTATACGAGGGGCATGGTGACCCAGTAGCCCATCTCCGAGGTTTCTACAGCAAAATGCGAGGAGCCGGAGGGCGAGATGAAATTCTGATAGCTTACTTCGGTCAGAGCTTGGGAGGGTCTGCACTAGAGTGGTACACCAGGCAGGATCCCAACAGATGGTTTACATGGGATGACCTGGGCCAAGCATTCATCGGCCAGTTTCAATATAACCTTCAAATAATCCTCGATCGCTTATCATTGCTAAAGTTAGAGAAGAAGCCCGCCGAAAGCTTTAGAGAATTTGGGTTCCGCTGGAGGGAATAGAAAGCAAGGGTAGATCCACCGATGAGAGAAAACGAGATGGTAGATTACTTCTTGCAGATACTAGAGCCAACTTACTTTAGTCACCTAGTGACATCGGTTGGTAAATCTTTCAATAAAGTGGTCAAAATGGGCGGAATGATAGAAGAGGGACTTAAGTTGTAACGACCCGACCGGTCGTTTTAGAAAATTTCTCCCCAATCCCCAATTTAACTGTTCCCCTAAGTTCATTCCTGCTATGGTGATTTGCCGGGAGAGTCGGTTCTGAAATTTGGAGCGTTTTGGGACACTTAGTCCCTAAATAGAAGCCTTATAATTAAAAAATGGCTCGTAGCCGGAACAATGTTAAGACGACCTCGGAACGGAAATTCGATGGTTCCATTAGCTCCGTTAGGTGATTTCGAGGTTGGGAGCGCGTTCGGAATGTATTTTGGAGGTCCGTAGCTCAATTAGGCTTGAAATGCCGAAGTTTGAAATTTTGGCGAATCCGAACGATAGGTGAGATTTTGTTCCGGGGGCCGGAATGAAATTTCGACAATTTCTGTAGCTTCGTTATGTGATTTTGGATATGTCCGCAAATTTTCAGGTCATTTGGACGTCGTTTGATCGGGTTTTGGATCGAATGTTAGTTTTGAAAGTTTTGAAGAAACTTAGGCTTGAATCCGTGTGTAATTGGTGATTTTGATGTTTAGGATGGTGTTTTTATGATTGGAACAAGTTCGTATCATGTTTTGGAGTATGTTGGTGGTTTTCGTTGGGGTCCGGGGGCCTCGGGACGATTTCGGATGCCTAACGGGTCATTTTTGGAAGTTTTTGGACTGCTGTTCTGGTATCTGGTATTGTTCTTCGCGTTCGCGAGGGTCCTATCGCGTTCGCGAAGAAGAATTTGGCCTCTAAGACTTTGTTCTTCGCGTTCGCAATGAAGGTATCGCGTTCGCGAAGAAGGATTTTCCATCAGAGACTTTGTTCTTCGCGTTCGCGTACAGTGCCTCGCGTTCGCGAAGAAGGATTTTCTGTCGCACAGGTCCTACTTCGGAAGCTCATATCTTTTTATCTACAAGGAATTTTGAGGTGATTCAAAAACGAAAGTTGTAGCTCTTGGAATCTAGTTTTCAGAAATATATTATAATAGTCATTTGGAGTTGTGTGTAAAAAGTTATGACCATTGCAATAGAGGCTGTCCGAGCAAAGTTGAAAAAATGTAATTTGGGAGTTTGTTCTTCGCGAACGCGAGAGAAGGACCGCGAACGCGAAGAACAAATACCTGGGCAGCAGAATAAAGTTCAAACTTCGTCCCATTTGCCATTTTTGACGATTTGGAGCTCGGGTAAAGCGATGTTTCGGGAGATTTTTGGAGAAATCAAAAGGGTAAGTACTCTTAACTCAATTTTGGTTGTATAGCTCGAATCTATTGCAAGTTTTAGTCTTTAATTTGAGAATTTTTGTTAAAAATGGTAGAAAACCCTCTTGGATAGAATCAAGGATTTGATGGGCCATTTGTGGTCCGATTTGGGTGTTCTTGGTATGGTTAGACTCGTGTTGAGATAAGGAATCCGAAAATGTAACTTTCGTAATTTTTCGAGAAGCGTACCGAAAGTCGGGTTTTGGCAACTTTGTGGTTTGGGTGTAATTCGATTGTTTTGATTGGGTAATGCCCAATTGGCCTATTTTGATGTGATTCCATTGATTTTTATCAGATACTACACTTGTGGAGGCCGACATTCGCGGCAAGAGAGTTGTTTCTTAGCGATTTTGTACCGGAATTGAGGTAAGTGGCTTGTCTAACCTCGTGTGGGGGACTTTCACCCCTAGGATATTATAGTGATACTTTAAATGCCTTGTACGCGAGGTGACGGGCGTGTACATGCGCTGGTTGTTGAACACATACTTTACTCAAAATGTTCAATGAGTGATATTCCTGTTCTTAGTTGTTAAATTCGATATTCCTACCCGGTAGTAGTTAGAAAAGCATGATTAGATAGAATCTAATTGTCTAGTTGCTTAATTGACTTACTTGAGTTTTCTTGGTAATCGTTGGCGCTGTTCATCGGCGAAGTTATCATTAAGCATATTATACTTCTCTCTGTGTATTCCTTTACTTGTTGTGGTTATGGACTACGGGTTCGATTCCCGAGATCCTGAGATTATTGAAATATGGACTACGGGTTCGATTCCCGAGATCCTGAGATTATTGAAATATGGACTACGGGTTCGATTCCCGAGATCCTGAGATTTATTGAAATATGGACTACGGGTTAGATTCCCGAGATCCTGAGATTTATTGAAATGTGGACTACGGGTTCGATTCCCGAGATCCTGAGATTATTGAAATGTGGACTACGGGTTCGATTCCGAGATCCTGAGATTATTGAAATGTGGACTACGGGTTCGATTCCCGAGATCTTGAGATTTATTGAAATGTGGTAAGGACTGCGGGTTCGATTTCCGGAGATCCCGAGTTATTGAGATATTATTGAGACATGGGCTGCGGGTTCGATTCCCGGAGACCCAGAGGTACTGAGAATGGGACTGTGGGTTCAATTCCCACAGATCCCGGATTTGTTTATTTGAGTTGGTTATTTGTTGTTAGCTTAATTGTAGACAGTTGCAGTAATTATCATAATGTGGTTATTTCGGAAATTATTATCATTTAAACTGTTTATTTTGTTTTCATCATTATATTATTGTTTCTCAATAGGGCCCCGACCTACCTCGTCACTACTCCATCGAGGTTAGGCTTGGCACTTACTGAGTACCGCCGTGGTGTACTCATGCTACTCTTCTGCACACTTTTGTTGTGCAGATCCAGGTACATCAGAGGAGGCTCGTGCTAGGTGATTTCCGCAGCTTTCTGGAGACCTCGAGGTATGATCTGCTACGTCCGCAGATCCGAAGGCTTTCCTTCTATTCTAATAGTACTAGTTGACATTTTTCTTCATTTCATTGTTAGATACTCTTTACACATAGAGCCACAGTTGTATTTTCTCTTTTAGTCTGTGTTACCGTGGGGTTTCGGATCTTGGTAGTGTTTTATTCATTGTGTGATGGATGTATGTGCCAAGCGGCACGGATTACATATCTTTTATGCTATTTTTCCGCTGTTTCTTATTTAAGTATTTATAACTTGTATATTCCGCAACGTGTTAGGCTTACCTAGTCCTGGGGACTGGGTGCCATCACGACATGTTCACAATTGGTGAACTAGGGTCGTGACATAAGTCCAATAAGATCTTGAGCTATTCCGCGTTAAAAGCAACGACTCAACCTATTCAGAATGGCACAGGGGTTGCATTCAGGAAGAAGAGAAGAGAAGAAGTTGCAACGATAGAGGAGGGTACTTGGTCCAGATCGAAAGGTCCTTCACCTCATTACCAAGCCAGACCCTACCACCCAAATCACCCTAATCACCCTCCCCGAAACACATATCCATCACCAAGGGCTTACAATAACCCTCCACGACCAGGTTTCCGAGGGAATCATGCCTTCAGAAAGGAAAAGACACAAAGAACATTCACCGAGTTGGGAGAAACTTATACTGCTCTATTCCACAAATTGAAGCAGATAGGTTTGTTGAGTCCTATTGAGACAAGATTGCCAAATCCCCTACCCCCAAATGTGGATCGCTCAGTAAGCTGTGAGTATTGTTCAGGGGCTCTCGGACATGATACCGAGAAATGTTGGAAATTGAAACATGCAGTGCAAAATCTTATTGACACCAATAAGATCGAGGTTCAGACACCAGAGGCACCCAACATTAATCAGAATCCATTGCCAGCTCACCCTTAGACCCATATGATCAAATTGATACACAAGGGAGGGAAAATTAAGAAGCCCGATCTGTATTCCACAGCAAAATCAATCAGCAGAAGTTGGTATATAGGAAGTCATGCTTGGTAATCAGGAGGAGTTTCGGTGGTTTGTTTTTGTTGTCATTTCTTTTGTCCGAGTTTTTTTCAAGGTTGTGACCCGGATCTTGTCTTGAAGTAAAACCCTCTTATCTTTCCATTCTGGTCATTTCAGTTTGCTTAGTCTTATCAAGTGTTATTTGTATTGCTGGTTTGTTTGTTTGTATTTGAACCTTTTCTCCGTTTAATGGAACTTACGGTCTTTTATTACCCAGTCGTCCTTTTGTTTAGTTCTTCTATTTTTAGATTTGTCATTTGTTCGAACGCCGATTCTAATGACATGGAATCACACATAATTTTGGCCTAATATTAAGGGTTAATCATGAAGATATTGGAAGATAATCAGGTCATTTTAAAAGAAATAAAAATGATTTGAGATTATTTGGAGCCCGAATCATGTGAGAATGGGGCAGGCAAAACACAAAGAAACCCTTAAAGGAAAATTGGACATGCTAAGACAAGGTTAGCTCGTGATACCGAAATGAAAGTGTCGTCCAGCAATACTTTAGAATGACACATGAAAAGGCGAATGGACGATATGGTTATCAATCAGGGCACAAACAGAAGATATCGTGAATATGTTGTTTGTA
The DNA here is from genome assembly GCA_032618575.1 of Nicotiana noctiflora. Lineage (NCBI taxonomy): Eukaryota > Viridiplantae > Streptophyta > Magnoliopsida > Solanales > Solanaceae > Nicotiana > Nicotiana noctiflora. The sequence continues at coordinate 359,365 of JASVEL010011984.1, read as the reverse complement.
CTTGGCATGTTTTGAAGATTGGAATGACGAAGGCATTTTGTTCTGCTATCCAAATACTTTATCCATCTTCAACCCTTTGAGCCTTATTTTAAAATCTTTCATACCTCTCCTTCGGAATTAGTTGCAAAGACTAGAAACACAAGTTTGAAAGACAAGAGAAGAAAGGGATAAAGAAAAAGAAAAGAAAAGAAAACAACAAAAAGAGATTAAAAAATGAAAAAAAGGGAATTGGGAACTACGTTTGACCTGATTCCTTAAAGAGGATACGTAGGCGCTTCACAGCTCGGTCATAGTGTAAATAAAGAAATATAAATCCCCAAGTAAGAAACTGGGGCAAAGAAAAATTGTGTTTATTATAAATAAATTTAGGTCCGAAGGTTGTAAATTTTGAACCCAAAGTTGATTTGTTTTGAGCCTTTAATACCCTTTCTTTCTAGCCCTATCCGAATCCCACATTACGGTCCAAGGAAAGACCTTCTGATCAGTCTTCAAAATAGGCCAAGTCAAACAAACACGAGAGTCTCATCAGAATATGACACTCTGATTCCCAGCAGAAAAAGACTCTAATTCCCAGCGGAAAGGAAATACGAGAGAGTCTTAGCAGTGACACCCCAATCCCCAGCTAAAAGTAATACAAATGAGAGTCTTACCGGTGAAAACCTTCACAGGCACCATAAGGAGACAAAAGCTGAGAGAAAATCAAAATGAGATAGGCTTGAAAGTGAAAACCCTTCGGGCACTACAAGTCGAATAAAGGTGATAATCAGATGGAAATCACGAGACAGAAATCATGAAAGGCAATTAACGACAGAGGATAGGCCATATGTGTATGTCATGACCAGTAGCGTTGGTATTCGCATTTGATAAGTTTTTATAGTTATTTCTTGCTAGAGAGTCATTTTTTCCTTTGTCTTCTATTTTGTTTCTTTTTATCTTTCTCATTTTATCAAAAATTCCCCATCAAAGTCTGTCTAGTCAGAACAAGTGAGGAATGACTTCAAAACTTGCTACCAACTTTCCAATTATTATGCAAAGCAAGGAAGTGTCATTGATGGCAGAGAAGTGTGGTGCAAAGAAGATTATTAAACTGGGCAGAAAATTTTCTTTTTACTTTGAAAATTTTCTGGAAGTCAAGTTGTACTTGGGGAAGAAGGAAGATAAGACAAGCCTTAAGGGAAATGGTCTTCGAACCAGTGTCATCTCCCACAGCCTTCAGAAGAGTGAAACACCAATTTTGAGGAAATGAAAGTCCACCAGCAGTGTTATCTTCAGCAAGTTCCAAGGTGGTCGGACAACACAGAGTGGTAAAGGAAGAAAGGAAATCTCATCTTCAACAAAATAACCCTCAGCAAGTTGAGAAACATAGAACGGGGAAGGTATAAATGGAAAAACACATCCCCAACAGGAATATCATCTCCAGCAAATGAAATCATTCCCCAACAAGTTTTGGGAACCCCGAGCGAGGGAAAGGGGAAAAGGAAAAACCACCCTACAGGAGTGGCACACCCACTCACAATGTTTTGAACTAACAAATTTTCTTTGATTTGAAACAGGGAAAGAAAGTGCTATTGATATCAGAAATTCATGCCACAAGGAAGAACACCAAAACTGGGGCAGAAAATTTTCTGCCGTTGTTGAAAATTTTCTCGGAGAAACAAGGAAAGCAATTAAAGATGACGTATCAGGTTTGTCCACCTTCAAATAGGATGTTTCAGGTTTGTCCACCTTCGAACAGGACGTCTCAGGTTTGTACATTCTCAAACATTGATATCATGGGAGTATTCGCCCTCGAATAGGATACGATGGGAGTATTCGCCCTCGAATAGGATACGATGGGAGTATTCGCCCTCGAATAGAAAACGATAGGAGAATTCGCCCTCGAATAGAATACGATGGGAGTATCCGCCCTCAAATAGGATACGATGGGAGTATTCGCCCTGGAATAGAATACGATGGGAGTATCCGCCCTGGAATAGAATACGATGGGAGTATCCGCCCTCGAATAGGATACGATGGGAGTATCCGCCCTCGAATAGGATACGATGGGAGTATTCGCCCTCGAATAGAATACGATGGGAGTATCCGCCCTCGAATAGGATACGATGGGAGTATTCGCCCTCGAATAGAATACGATGGGAGTATCCGCCCTCGAATAGGATACGATGGGAGTATTCGCCCTCGAATAGAATACGATGGGAGTATCCGCCCTCAAATAGGATACGATGAGAGTATTCGCCCTCGAATAGAATACGATGGGAGTATCCGCCCTCGAATAGGATACGATGGGAGTATCCGCCCTCGAATAGGATACGATGGGAGTATTCGCCCTCGAATAGAATACGATGGGAGTATCCGCCCTCGAATAGGATACGATGGGAGTATTCGCCCTCGAATAGAATACGATGGGAGTATCCGCCTCGAATAGGATACGATGGGAGTATTCACCCTCGAATAGAATACGATGGGAGTATCCACCCTCGAATAGGATACGATGGGAGTATTCGCTCTCGAATAGAATACCATGGGAGTATTCGCCCTCGAATAGAATACGATGGGAGTATCCGCCCTCGAATAGGATACGATGGGAGTATTCGCCCTCGAATAGAATACGATGGGAGTATCCGCCCTCGAATAGAATACGGTGGGAGTATCCGCCCTCGAATAGGATACGATGGGAGTATTCGCCCTTCAATAGGATACGATGGGAGTATTCGCCCTCGAATATAATACGATGGGAGTATTCGTCCTCGAATAGAATACGATGGGAGTATTCGCCCTCTAGAATACGATAGGAGTATTCGCCCTCGAATAGAATACGATGGGAGTATTCGCCCTCGAATAGAATACGATGGGAGTATCCGCCCTCGAATAGGATACAATAGGAGTATTCGCCCTCGAATAGGATACAAGGGGAGTATCCGCCCTCGAATATGATACGATGGGATTATCCTCCCTCGAATAGGATACGATGGGAGTATTCGCCATCGAATAGAATACGATGGGAATATCCGCCCTCGAATAGGATACGATGGGAGTATTCGCCCTCGAATAAAATACGATGGGGGTATCCGCCCTCGACTAGGATACGATGGGAGTATTCGTCCTCGAATAGAATACGATGGGACTATCCGCCCTCGAATAGGATATTTTACGTTTGTTTTATTTTACATTGTCCTATGCATATTTCGTAAATTATTGCCACAATGCATTTTAAATTCATAAGTTGCTAATAAAAACAGGCGCCTACCTGTATAACAAGAGGCATGTCTTCAGTCTTTACATTGCAGGTCTTGAAACCAGTAAACCACTATAAAGCAGAGGGTTACAACAAGAGTTCCCAGCGCAAATTCAAGCGCATGAAACAAAGGAAGGGAGGGAATGAAGGAAAATTTTCCCAGCATCATTATCCTCAGCAGGCAAGTAAACAATTCTAAAGATATCCCCAGCAGTCGGGAGGGAAAACAACACGACCCAGGAGGAAAGCAGTTCCAGAACAAGGTACTTTAGGAGAAATGATGGTTTAAGAGGTGATGCAGGAAGAAGAAAGTGGTGCAGGAAGCGAAGGAAGACGATATGGATGGGATGAAGTTGAAGTTTGTTGTTGAAGTCAGGGGCCCTCCTAAAGAATGGAGTGGCGATTTATTTCGAAGTTCGTTGTTGAAGTTAGGTGCCCGCCTGAAGAATGGAGTGGCGATTTATTTTTTGAATTTTGTTGTTGAAGTCAGGTGCCCGCCTGAAGAATGGAGTGGTGAATATTTTGAAGTTCGTTGTTGAAGTCAGGTGCCCGCCTGAAGAATGGAGTGACGATTTATTTTTTGAAGTTTGTTGTTGAAGTCAGGTGCCCGCCTGAAGAATGGAGTGGCGATTTATTTTCGAAGTTTGTTGTTGAAGTCAGGTGCTCGCCTGAAGAATAGAGTGGCAATTTATTTTTCGAAGTTTATTGTTGAAGTCAGGTGCCCGCCTGAAGAATGGAGTGGCGATTTATTTTCGAAGTTTGTTGTTGAAGTCAGGTGCCAGCCTGAAGAATGGAGTGGCAATTTATGATTAGAATTTGTCGATAAAGTTAGAAGCCCGCCGGAAAAGCAGAACGACGTCTCAGTTCTAAGATTTGATAATGATAGTGAAAAATCGGAAAGTGACAGAGTATAAAGGAAATCCTCAGCACGAATCCAAGTTCATAATCGGAAGGAAGGCAACAAGGATCAGAAAAGATAGATTCAGAATTCGAAGGAAAATAATTCGAAGATCACAAGGAAGGGACCAATGATCGGAGTTCGGCAATCAAGATAGGCCGAAATAACAATTGTCAGAAGAGAAGAAGCATGTGAAGAAACATCAAAGCCAGCAGAAGGGCACGGAACATGACAAGATCAAGTTGAAAAGATAGATAAGAATTTGCAATGTTGTAACTTAGTCTAGCTTCTTATTTTCCTTTTAGCACGGTGTAATAAGGAGATCAGTTAAGCAGTGGCATCAGCAGCAACAGCAGTAACAACAGGGTCACAGCAGTCATGGTAGTCCCAGCTACCAAAACTTCCCGAACTACATTGACCTGATTCCCTTTTAACCAGGGATATGTAGGAGACCTTCTGAAGCGAAGGTTCGGTCAAACTTTTCCAAAAAATGCTTCATACGGAGTGCGCAAGCGGGCAAAAATCGCTCGTATTCGCTCACTTATCTTTGCACGAAAACTCTTCATGTTTCCGCGCAAAGAGGGGCAGCTGTGAGCACGTGATTTTTGCCCTACATGAGAATTACTCCCAAAAAATTCAAAATAAAATAGTTTTGTGTTGTGCGTGATTTTCGTGATTTTTGTGTTATTTTTCTCTTATTATTTGCATTTTTGCGTGTGCATGTCTATTATTTAAATTAATATAAAATACAAAAATGTTTTCATTTTTGCATATAAATTCATGTTTGCAATTTAGAGTAATTAAGTTTGTTTTATAAAAATGAAAATCATAAAAAAAATAATGTAGTTTTGCGTTTTTAAATATTTAATGTCCAAATTGTGTGACTTTATTTTTAATTGCTATTTGATTGCATGATGATTGTTATTGAGAGTTAATTAGCACTTTTATAAGTTAATTTGGTTCTATAGGTTAATTTGAGATGGTTAAAATTTTTAGTTTTAATTAATTGTTTAAATAAAAGAAAAGAAAAAAAAAGGAAACAAAATGAACAAAAAATAAAGAGGAAATCAGACTAGGCCGATTGTTCAACAAAGCCCAAACCATTTTTATCACAGGCCCAAACGAAACACCCCTACCCAGCCTCAACCCGGTCCATTAGCCCATACCTGACGCGTTTCTATTAATGAATTTATCATGGCCGTTGGATTTCAATGATCCAACGGCTAGGATTATTTGACCAGTTTTTAATTACCCAAAATCCCCAAACCCATCTAACCCATATCCTTTTCCCAGTCGTCTCTCTCAGAGACCACGCCCACGAAACCCTAGCGCCGCCCTCCACTTCCACTTCTCGAAACACGGCCACCAGACGTCGTCGGCCACCCTAACTAACACCCCTGAACCACCAAACCACCCCGAGCATGAATTCATCACCCATATGGCTCGAATCATTCTGTAGCTTCTCGAATATTCGAGTGAAGATTCGAGCCAAACAAAAACTTACTCCAACCGAGCCCAAAATCTCACCCTAGCACCTCCAGACCACCCTCACACCCAAACGACCATTGGTCCGTCTCGAATCCGACCAGAATTAGTCGAACCCCAAAAATGGCCTCAAGAACCCTTGAATCCAAAAACTAGGGATTTTGTCCAAAATTAACGGTAATTGAAGTCAATAGACTTTAATTGAAGTGTTTTCGTTTGAAAACATTTCAATTAAAGTCCGTTTAACTTCAAAAATGCAGACTCAAGTTCATTTGAGCCAGGTCTGTTCGATTTCGGATTCTCCGCTTTAAGGTATTTCATTTTTCTTTCTGTTTTCATTTATTGCCGTGTTCATAGTTTGATTTATCCGTTCATTTGTTCCGTTTTGTGTTTAATTTTAATTTTCTTTCTTCTTCTCCAATCCGACCTTTTATTTGGTAAACTATTTTTTTTGTTTTTGTTTATGGGATTGAGTATGCCATAGAGTACATGTTCGTGTCAATTAGCGTCGCCGAATAACTTAAATCCCTTGTTTGGTTTAAGAAGTCACTGGTCAGTCGATTAATCTGTACTGATCATAGTCCAATAGTTCTGGTCAAAAGTTTTGTTGATATCTGTTTTGAGATTGCCTCGTTTCTATGTGAGATTGGATTCCTGGTTCTTTTTTGTTTCTTGCACATGAATTCCGTTTGAATTACGTTCAGTGTATTAATAGAGTTCGTGTGTGCTTCCTTAAGCTTTGTGTTAATTTCCTGTATGATGTAGTTGAATTGGACCTTAGTTAGTCCAATCTGATTTTGCCCTATATATTGTATTCTTCCCTTTTGATATAATTGATGATTTGAGAAAAGAGTTGAGTGGTCTGTCAGATGAACACCAGTGAACCATTAAGCCAATTTACTAGTGGGAATCAGAGAATAACATGGGGCGTTTAAGGGAATCGAATAGAAAATAAGCTGTCCATACCCATGCTAGAAATTAAAGTAATAGGAAAACATGGGTTAATGATAAAAGGATCAGAGGAAAACATGGGATCTTAATAAAGAATTAAAAGTTGGAATTACTTTTCAATACTTAAAAGCTGAAGATTAGAAACTGTTTGGCTAAAAAAAGGATTCAAAAGATTAAGGGGTGCACATGGACTAGGGAATATACAAGCTGTAAAGAAAAGTGAAGGTTTTGAATAAAAAATGAGTTGATTTTACTCTTTAAATAGGCAGATTGGGATCTGAAAAGAGGAGACAACAGAATATACAGACACACTGGAAAAACATACTCAAAATACACAAGGAAAAACTGGAGAGTTAAGGATACAATTCTGAAAAAAAAAACAGAATAGGGAGAAATTGGGGAGTTTCTTTGAGAGGAGAAAAAGACTTGAGAGAGAGGAAAGAAAATACAGAAAGAGAGTTTGAGGGAACACACATAGATACAATCTGGGAGAGCTTAAGGAGAGAGAGTTAAGGGGAAGATTTTTCAGCATAGAGCTTTAAAAACATAGAAGAGATAGAGAAAAGGATGCTGAAAATGAGAGTCTAAGGTAGGCAATAGAGTGTGTGAGAACCATAAATCATTTGTCGCATTACCGTTGGTTATCCCTGTTTTATTTGCGGATTGGCACTCGACAGTCCAGTTAGTGCAATTTGGCAAATTGGTTTGTCGTTGAAGTGTTACTGTTTGTTCGTTTGCTGCTAGAAGTTGTTCCAGTAGTCTCAGTTTAGTCCTTTTCTCTGCAAAATCTGTTCTGTTGAGTTGAATTGGTTTGGTATCGTGGGAGTTTGCTGTTGAACTTACAGTTTGGTTGTTTGTACTGCTGCTGCCTCTACTGATCTTCATCTCCTTTGAATTCATATACCAGATATTCACCCAAAACTCAGCACCATGTGGATCGTTTGTTGAGAAATGAAACGGAAATTGAAGCTACTGTTACAGACCTTTCATTTGTGAATCTCATTACATTTTTAGCAATGCTATATCATTTGATTTAATCAGTTAGACTTTGTAATTGAACTAGTAGAACTGTGTTATATAGGTTGCTCGATTGTTGGTTTGTAATTACTTAGAGTTAGTTGGTTTATCTTAACAATATTATGTTTAAGCATTCATAATCATGAATAGTTTAAGTTAGTAGTGAAGATTGGAGCTAACATGTTTTCCCTGAACTATTTCTTAAAGAAATAATTTGCATTGAAATTTGAAAGGCAACGATGGTCTTTGAAGGTTTTAGTTATATGAATTGGCTATCTTTCTCGCAGAAGATTTGGGTGTCTAAATATTTTAATGTTTTGGCTACAAAGTGGAGGTAGGTGTTGAGTCTATTTGTTAGTAGTATTTCGTTCCTTTCACTGTTATTCTGCATCAGTGACGTTTTGATTTAGAGTAAGTTTGCTAATGCAAATTGGACTCTATTTTAATTTTATTTTTAGGAGTAGTTGAATCTCGCTAATTTTCTTGTTAACAGAGAAATGGGGTTGTTAATTGATGCTAGCTTCAATTTAATAATATTTGGATATCGTAGTCGCTTTAGGTGCGTTTTAATAATTTTACCTTCTTAATACGGGTGTGCATTTTATGCAATCCAAATCCAAAACCCGAATACGTCGAATAAAAATGTGTCGAGGATCCGGGTGTATTTCATGTGACGTGATTCGAAAACATATTCTTAAACGACGTTCACTTTCTTAAATAAAAATAGTTTGACAAAAGCGGTAATTAATTCTAAAAGGCACAAATAGGATAATGTATTAAAATCAAGTACTTTAGCCAAATATGATAATTGAGCGAACGTGCTAGAACCACGGAATTCGGGAATGCCTAACACCTTCTCTCGGGTTAACAGAATTCCTTATCCGGATTTCTGGTTCGCGGACTGTTAAATAGAGTCATTCTTTTCCTCGATTCGGGATTCAACCGGTGTCTTGTGACACCATAAATCTCCCAAGTGGCGACTCTGAATTAATTAAATAAATCCCGTTTTGATTGTCCTTTAATTGGAAAAACTCTAGTCGCGCCCTCGCGGGTCAGCGAAAAAAGAAGGTGTGACAACCATGAGCTAAGGAAGTACCTGGAAGTAGAATTGAACAAATGGAGGAGTTAGCAGTAGAACAATATGCAGCAAAAGAACCGAAGACGAACCAACAGCACAGCAGTAGTCAATCCCAACCAGAAATCCAAGAGAAAAATAGAAGCCAAAGACAACTAACAAACCCAAGGATGATTTGAACCTGAGTAAAGAATAAGAGCAATCCAAATAGCAACTTAAAGACTGGATAGCGACAAGACAAACTCCAAATAGCTTAAAAGAAACTTTCGTACAATTGAGCTTTGGATTCAAACAACTATTCTGATTTTTTGAGAAAGAAGAGAAAGTTGGTTCAATTGTAACTATGAACTGGAAGAAAGTAGACAAAAAAACAAGGAAAATCAGTATAGTATTCTAGACAGGATCCAATTCAAAGCCTGTTTCTCTCTTCTGAAAAGTCAAGTGCTTTCTTTCAAAGTTTCAGCTATGTCTACCAAAAGAAACTATTCTTTCAAGTGTGTGAATGTCTGGTTTTTGTGTTTCTGCTTTATTTTCTTTGTGTAAGAGTGTCTGTTTAGTTTCTGCTCTTCCCGTCCTTTATAGCATCACCAATTCAAAGGGCAACCCCATTTTTTCAACAATAGACCACTACCTACTATTCACTATCCCCATATTATATACTATCTAGGTTGACCCCTAGGTTTATGCTAAATAACCCCCAAACAATTATCAGCAGCCCCTAACTATTCAGCTATAACCAAACAGTCCTATTTGATTTACAACTATATCCAACTAAAATCAATCAGAAATAGAGCCATATCCAATTCATTTTTTAACACAAACAATTCAACTTCAATTCAAGCAAGGTCACAAATTTTCGGACAGAGACGGGTACAAAATACAGAATTGGTTTTTCGATGATATTAATCGAATCGAATTCAATTTACAACGAACATTTGCAACGACGAACAGCAAGAAAACAGATCGACCAAATAAAAAGGTCCCAAAAGATGAGGAAAAACAGAAAAATCGAAAATATCCGAGGAATTTCAAACACAAACGAAAATCTGAAAAAAAAAATAATCAAACTAAAACTATGAGTACAATCAAATAAAAACAGAAAAGGAAAAATGTTTACCTCGAAACAGAGAAAACGGAAATCGGCCGAGTTGGATTGTGGTATTCGAATGGAATTTAAAGAAATGGAGAATGGAATAACAGTGGAGGCCCATTGAAACTGAGCATCTTCAGTAACAAAAGTGACTTGAACTTAAAAAATCTCTGCTCAAACGAAAGCCTTTCGATCGGGACTTGACAAATTCGAGATGAGTCAAAACTCACATTAATCAACGGCTCTTTGACAAAAGCCATTAACTAATGTTAACTTTGACTCAAGGCACGCCCAAAATCGACGACAAACACGAACGGAACGAAAGCTTAAAAGTTTCGGCTATCTTAGATTTGAAGGTCCAGGGATTCCGCTTGGTTTGGAGACGTCGTCGCTGGCGAACACGCCAGAAATGGTGACGGCTACGGTTCATGGGCAGTGGTGGTGCGTGGCTGGTGAAAGAAGGTGGCGACTGGCCGTTGTTGTTGGTGGAAGAAAACGGCTTGGGCTGGGTCAGGGGTCTGGCGGCTTAGGAGAAGAGAGGAGTGGGTCTCTAGGGTTTGAAAAATGAAAGGAGGAAATGGGTGGGGTCATTTGGCTTAGGAGATAGACCGGGTCGGGGCGGGTCATTTGGCCGGGTCGGGGCGGGTTATTACGGGTAAGAGATTGGGTTTTGGGCTGGGTTACTGGGCATGTGTCTTTGGGCTTGGTATTTCTTTTTCAAGCTGGCCCAATCCGGATTTCCACTCCATTTAAATCTATTTTTCTTTCTTTTTTCTTTGTTTTATTTTAAGAAGTAAAACTAAAAATCATAATTTTAATTACAAAATAAATTAAACCATAACAAATACTAATTAACTCTAAATAGTAAATTTTCACAAACAATCAAACATCAAACCGCACAATTTTGACTAAAAATGCAAAGATAACCAAAATTACTTAATTAAATCCTAAATTCAAATGCAAATATATATATATATATATATATATATATATATATATATATATATATATATATATATATATATATATATATGTATTTTTAACAAATAAACATGTATGGACAAAAATGCGAATAATAATTAAGAAAATTAAACAAAATTTTAGAAAATCATGCACAACACCAACATACAATAATTTCGGATCTAAAAATACTAACAAAATATGGACAAAAACAAAAATTTGAAATCGACTAACCAGATTGAAATAACGATCAATCGACCAGCTTCATTATATATATGTATATACATACATATATATATACAAACAGAAAAAAGAAAAAGAACATAAGGAGAAAGAAAACGTAGGAGGGGAGGGGTGACTCCCGAATTACTGCCTGGTGGTTGTTCCTGGGAGGCATTCCGGCGGGTGTTGTTGGGGGTTTCGTGGTGTGTAAGGGTAAAATGAAGAAGAAGAAGAAGAAGAAGAAGAAGAAGAAGAAGAAGAAGAAGAAGAGGGGGTGGTGTGTAAGGGTTGTGGCGGCTAGGGTTTTGTGGAGCATATAATGGCTGGTCTCTATTGAGACCAAAGCCTTATATACACGGAGCCCTCAAGGTGATCCTGGCTGTTGGATCTCTGATGATCAACGGTCAGGGCTTGGCCTAATCAAACGATGCCGTATTGACCCACATGAGGCCACAGGTCTCCTCCGTAGGATCATCTGGATTGGACGGTTGAGATCAAGTCTCTCATATTAATTAACCATTAAAAAATCCGTTAATAATCTCAACCGTTGGATCTGAGGAAATGAACGGCTGAGGTTCTATCAATTTAAATAACTGGACCGTATCTTTTGGGCTAAAACATTGGGCCACAATTCAGACTTAATCTTGGCCCCAATTCTTATTAAGCCTGTATATATATTTTTTTTATTTTAATTATTTAAACAAACAAATATGCACAGATGAATGCAAATAATACAAGAAAATAACACAAAATTCACAACAATTGCAAGAAAACTAAAATTATTTTATTTTGAATCTTTGGGAGTATTTCTCTTATAGGGCAAAAATTACGTGCTCACAACATGTAATATAAGACGACAGGTTAACAGCTACAACAGGTTTACTGAAATTTGATGTGTTGTGTTGTTGATAGGAATTGTATGGATTGGGAGCAAGGAAGATTGGAGTGACAACAGTGCCACCAATTGGATGTTTACCAGCATCCATTACAATATTTGGAAAAGACAACAACCATTGTGTCAAGAAGATGAACGAAGTATCAGTTTCATTCAACAACAAGCTCAATTCCACATCTATTAAGCTGCAAAAGAAGCTTTCTGGTCTCAATCTTGTTATCTTGGACATTTACCAACCTTTCCTTGACCTTGGCACCCATCCAGCTGATAATGGTAATACTCCAAAATATTTTAAAAAAAGGACCTTCTTGTTTTCAAATAGACCCCCGCGTCCTTCCCTCCAAGAACTTTTCACCTTGCTCTTGGGGAGACTCGAACTCACAATCTCCTGGTTGGAAGTGGAGGTTGCTTACCACCAGAGCAATCCCTTTTGCCACTACACTAACTATTTCTATTTTAATTAAGGGTCGCCACGAATAAGTTTCAGCAACAAGACTATATATTTTCAGTGATCCTCAAGTTGCATGAATTGTAATAGCAATCACAAAAGGTCTCATTAATTTCTTGTAGTGAAGTTGTTCAAATGTTTCCTTTGCAGGATTTTTTGAAGCAAGAAAGGCATGGCACGGGATTGTTAGAGACATCCATATTGTGCAATGCCAAGTCTCCAGGAACATGTGCAAATGCATCTGAATATGTGTTTTGGGATGGTTTTCATCCAACTGAAGCTGCAAACAAAGTCTTAGCTGATGACTTGCTAATCAGTGGCATATCCCTCATTTCCTGATCTTTCTTTCTTCATCCTCTCACAGTATAATAATATCATCATTTCTTTCGCGGAGTTTGTTTTAAAAATTTAATATTGTTGGTTGGTCTCACATTTTGTTGTAATAAATTATTGTTTTTCTTTCCCTTTTTTTTTTGGTTACAGTTTAAACTTGCAAAAGTCTTTCCATTGATGCAATTATACAAATACTACTATTGAGGAAAGATACAAAGACAAGAGTTCAATTGTTTTGGCAAAATCTCAGATTTGTTCTTCTGAAGCCTCAAATGTTTGACCATGATGGAAATTTGAGAACGCTTAGATATATGTGAAGTATTATTAGGGTAATTTGATCAATGGCTATAATATAAGTTGTATTGCTGCTACAACCGGAGATATAGCACCCATCTGCTTAGGCCTCAGCTGCAAATGAGAGGAAGATTGAAATGTAATGAAGTAATTGAGATTTTCCGCATTCTGACAATGTTATGAAAAAACTAAAGATCAATTTGTCGTACAATAATACTGTGAGAGGATAAACAACTAAACATTAACTCACGTAAAAAGATGGGAACAGACTAGCAGATTTTTCACAAAAATTGTCGTACAATCTAGGGAAAATGGCCAAATTTTCCATGATCAGAACTTGAGCAATTTTGCTCTCCTTTATAATTTTGATCTAAGGCCTCATTTGTTTGTACTTAATGGAGATCTGAATCTTAATCATCCAGATCTCAGATATTAAGTGCATTTATTTTTAAAGTTTGTTTCTTAATTATTCATACCTTAGTCATTAAGTGTGTTTAATTTTTTTACTCACAACCACTTAACGGGTGAGAATAGGTCTGTATGATTAAGATCTATAACAGAGAAATTAATTTCATTGAAATGCTATTACAGATTCGTTATTAACTGCTGCCACCGCCTACCATTATCAACTACCACCATGCCACCGCCACCACCATACTCAACCACCACCACCACTACCACGCCACCATCATCCTCAATCACAACCTCCATTATCGACCATCATAACATACTATCCCTACCACTTCGACCACTATTGTTCTCATCCATAATCAACACTCTTCCGCCTCAACTACCAAAACTGATCACCCCATCACCAACAAAAACCACAGCCGGCACGACCCATCATTATAACCTACCACCACCCACCCATCACCTTCCTCAATCACAACTATTACCACCATCCTCAATCATAATCGCCACCACTACCAATCACTACTAGCTACTAGCATTAACCACCAACATCAACCAAAAGTATCACCAATCGCCGCCCCAAGTCGGTATTCACCCGTTAGTCATCACCACCAACAACTATCATATTTTAAAAAAATTATATGTTTTATTGATAGAATATTAGATCATTTAGTATTTCATTTGAATTTTATGTTTATTAATTTTCAAATAAAGATAAATTTTATACATTCAGATATTAAAAATCAAGCAGTCTTGGTTATTTTTATTCAATTTTAAATATTAAGATATGTATTGAGATTCAGATGTCTTAATCTTAGTAGACATCTTGATATTCATATATATATTCAAATTCAAACGTCTTAATCTTAAAAAAATCAAATGAGGCCTAATATACCCCCAACATTAATAGAAGGTCACATTGTTTGCCTTTTACTTTTACTGGAGCTCCAAACGGGCAAAACTTTTGCCTTTTCTTCTATAATTACTACTATTGTTTACTTTTTTGTTATAATTTGTGAAAAAATTATGAAGTAGGTGAATTGAAGTCTTCAACGATAATCATTTCAATAAGTTGATCGTCAATTCGGTAAATTCGTTCCAACACTTAAATTTTACTATTATAGTTTTGTTTGTTTTATTTATTTTCTATTAGTTGATTAATAAAGATGGCTTCCTTAAAAAAATTGGTAAAAATAAGGAAAATTCCAAGAGTGGCGAATCTAGTAGTCAATATGTTCCTCCTCCACTGCCCCCGGCTCCCCAAACCAAACCTCATATCCGTTCTACACCTGCGATTCTTGATAGCAATAATAGTTTATTACAATTTACTGAGAGTTAATTTTGCCATAATATTGCAGCTGGTGAACAATTAGACCATGAATTAATGAACGCTCTTTATTCTAATCCAACTATTGATAAAAATGATGATGAAGAAATAAATTTTGATGAAGCTCAACTGGATGATGATACACCCACTTGTTTTGCTCCTGATGTTAACCCAACTAGTGACAACCCTGCTAATCCAAACGATGCCACATCTGATACTTTTGTTACTGCCCCTACTTTTTCTAGACAACCTACCAAATAGACGAAAATATCTCATGTTTGGCCAGAAAAATAAGGGTAAGTGTGAAACTTATTGCACAGAGTTTGGTTTTCAATATTTCGGATCGCGTAGAGGGGAAAGGGAGGGAGGGGGGAACTTGGGCTAGACACATATTGACACACCCTCAAGATAGAGTTAGATATCTTATCTGAAAGCTTTGGGCGGGGGAAAAAATGTACCTACTCCGAGTCAGTCTGACCCTAATATCGGTTCAAATAAATTTCAACCGGGAAATAACACTATTACTTGTGGTATTTTATATTATGATTGGAAAAATTCGTACTTTTAGAGATTGGATACGTTCGGAAAGAAGAAATTTTTGAGTTGTTGAATCACAACCAGAGGAAGACGAAACTTACAAAGAAATGCTAGTTGAACTAACCAAGGATGTTGCTTCGCCTAGAAGTGGCGATGACCAAGCTACATTTCTGCCACCACCAACAAAAATTTCTCCGGACCGTGATAGATTTATGAAGTTTGTAAGAGAAATCAAGTAACTTGTATGAACAAAAATTAGTATGTATAGTGTAACTTGTATTTTGACACATCTTAATTAGCTTTTTTTTTCTTCTCAATGGTGGTATTAGCACCTTATTGTGCTCATTTCATAGGAGGGAGGAAGACTTAGAAAGATATTTCTATTTTTTTTAATGCTATAATAAAATTACAAAGGCGCTACTTTGCATATCTCTTTACAATATTTTTGTCTTTAGACTTTGAATTTGAATAAAATATTTAGGTCACAATTTTATAATAAATTTTACAAGGCATAGTCTTAGTTTTTTATTTATCTTCAACGATAATCAATTTCCAACAAGTTGTTCGTCAATTAGGTAAACTCGTTCAACTCTTAAGTTTTAATGTTATGGTTCTATTTGTTTTGTGTTTTTTATTAGCTGATTAATTAAGATGACTTTCTTAAAAAAAATTGGTAAAAATAAGGGGAAATCCAATAGTGGCGAATCTAGTGGTCAATATTTTTCTCCTCCACTGTCCCCGGATCCCCGAACCAAACCTCATATTTGTCCTACACATGCTATTCTTAATAGCGATAATAGATTATTACAATTACTCAGAGTCAATTTTTCCATAATATTGCAGCTAATGAACAATTAGACCATGTATTGACGAATGCTCTTTATTCTAATCCAACTATTGATGAAAATGATAATGAGGAAATAGATTTTGATTAAACTCAACCGGATGATGATACACCTACTAGTCTTGCTCCTGAAGTTAACCTAACTTGTAATAACTTTGCTAATCCAAATGATTCCCTATCTGACTCGTGTTACTGGCCCTACCTTTTCTAGACATCCTACCAAACAGACGGAAACATCTCTTATTTGACAATTTTTTACTCAACTAATTCCAGAATAAAAAGGCTAAGTGTAAAACTTGTGGCATAAAGTTAGCTTTAAATATTTTAGATTGCGGGGGGGGGGGGGGGGAACTTTGGCTAGCCACATATTGAAATACCCCACAAGATAGATATAAAAATCTTCATTTGAAAGCTTTGGCCGAGGGAAAAAATGTACATACTCCTAGTCAGCCTGACCCTAGTACCGGTTCAAATCAAT
Organism: Nicotiana noctiflora; assembly: GCA_032618575.1. Lineage (NCBI taxonomy): Eukaryota > Viridiplantae > Streptophyta > Magnoliopsida > Solanales > Solanaceae > Nicotiana > Nicotiana noctiflora. Next base: position 342,865 of record JASVEL010011984.1, on the reverse strand, counting down.
TTCAACTGAGAATTAATACTGTTACTAGTGATATTTTGTGTTATAATTGGAAAAATCAGTACTTTACAAAGATTGGATCCGTTAGGAAAGAAGAAATTTTGGATTTGTTGAATCACAACTAGAGGAAGACGAAGCTTACGAAGAAATGCTAGCTCAGATGACCAAGCTACTTTTCCACCACCACCAACGGGAATTCCTCCAGAGCTTGATGGATTTATGAAGTTTGTAAGAGATACCATGTAACTTGTATGAACAAAAATTAGTATGTATATGTAACTTATATTTTGGCACATCTTGATTAGTTTTTTTTCCTTCTCAATGGTAACATTAGCACCTTGTTGTTCTCATTCCATACGGGGGAGGAATACTAAGAAAGATATTACCATATTTTTTTTAATGCTATAATAAAATTACAAGACATTGCTTTCAATATCTCTTTACAATATTTTTGTCTTTAAACTTTAAATTTGAATTAAAAAATTTAGGTCACAATTCTATAATAAAATTTATAAGGCATTACCTTAGATAGTTTATTAGTATCTTTTTGTATCTAAGTTCTATTTAATTTAACAAAATACATTGGGCCCACTTAGACCACTTAGATCGCGGGCCGGGACCGTTTAGCTCGGGACCATGAGTTCGTGGGCCTATTTCCGGACCGGTTCCTACAAAAAGACCATATAGCACTGGACTGTTTGGCCCCGTTTAATTTGGGATTGGGTCCGTTTGGATCGGCCCATTGGCTCGTTTAGGGCCCAGACCAGCCCATTTACCAGCCGATTATTGCGTAGTATAGATAGAACTAGAGGTGTTCATGGTTCGGTTTTTTTCTAAAAAGAAACCAAATCAACTAAGTTGAATTTTCAAATATTAGAACCATAGCAAACCAATTATGCCAGTTTTTTCTCGATTCGGTTTACATCGATTTTTTAATATTTTCGGTTATTTGTTAGTATTTTCTTAAATATAAGACATATACTACCAAACACACATTTCGACGATCACATTTTCAACGTAATACTATCCAATCCATCACCTTTTAAAAAATCTATTATTTACCAAGATATATTGATGATAACTGGATCAAATAGTGATGAATAATTTAAGGAGTCAATTAAAAATATACTATTATTTTTAACATGAAATAGATTTTAAACTTAACAAAAGAAAATTACAAATTAAAGTAAAGAACTATTCTAAAAATGCAAACAATTAATATTTACTATAATTTTTTTAAAACTTTGTATAAAAGTATACATATATAGGTGTAACAATAAATTTAAAATAGTTATTTTTATATTCGATTTTGTTTGATTTTTTTAATTAAAACCAACACTAAATTAAATTTGATCAGTTTTTAAACTTCAAAACTAAAACCAAACCAAATCAAAATATTTATTTTTTAGTTGGTTTGATTTTATTTTCGATTTGGTTGGAATTTTTGGATTTTGATGAACACCCTAAATATAACTAGTTCGCAAATTAAGATGACACTACATTCATTCCCCCCCGAAGAAACTATGAAGAATTAACAGAAAAGGGTCAAATATACCCTTATACTATTGAAATATATTTATTATTAGCCTCCGTTATACTATTAGTTCAAATATATCCCTAACGTCATACTATGGGTCTAAATATATCCCCGACATCATAAAAACAGTACAAACCTACCATTCCTCCGTTAACTGCCCCCCTATAAACACATTTTATTGCTAAATCACAAGCTACCAAGTTCAATTACTTTAAAGTTCTATCGTTATTTAGAAGAATTCACTGCCTCTACTTCCCCTTGTTGCTTCTCCGGCGGATCCTGGAGTTGTACGTACCTTCACTTGACCTTAAAATTTTGCGTTTTATTTTGCATTTTCTTGATTTGTCTGAATTTGTTTAGTAGCACTTTTATTTTAACATAAAACGTAAAGAGAAAAAAAAAATAGTAGCCTTCGAGAAATGTGGTTGAAGAGAAAGAAACAAAAAAAAATTAACTCTCGTGTCTAGGTTGTTTTTCTTTCTCACCATGGTCAATATTGAAACCTTAAACTAGTTTGCTCGTATCTTTGCTTAGTAATAAAACAAAATGTATTTTCGTTCGTATAAGCATGATTTGAATAGCAAAATTAGAATATTCTCGGTTCACATTATTTCATATTATCTTTAGTTGTTATCATTTCTTTTGATATAATTTGTTTGTATATCTGTATTCTGAGATTTTTCTTCAAATGAACTGGAAAGAAAGGTTATGAGTAAGGGATGAAAATGAGAGTATAATGGTGAGGTGGCAATGAAATATTGTCATAGCCTCACAGGGAGGCAGTTAACGGAGTAAGGGTAGATTTGTACCACTTTTATAATATCAGGGATATATTTGTACTGATAATATGACGTTAGGTATATATTTGGACCGAGTATAACAGAGGATAATACTAAACGAAAAAGTATAGGGACATATTTGACCTTTTGGAAAGAATTAAAACACGGGAGTTGTATTTTGAAATTTGATGGTGGTGGGGGAAGATGGACTACAGTCTCGCAGCACTGAAACTGCTGTGCTCACAACTAAAAGATGCCAAAGAAACCGTCACGCAAAAATCTAACGCTGCTTTCACTCTTGAAGGCATTCTCTTTCAACGCGCATGGCTCCAGGTTCTCATAACTCCTCCTTCCTCCCCTTTTCCCCATTTTTTCCCGTTTAATAATCCTCCATTTGCTTTGTTTTTCCTTTTTTAATTGCAGGGTATTTTGGTTTCCACACCCACAGCAGATCCCTCCGGCCGATTCCTACTGGATGATGGCACTGGGGTCATTGAACTCCTACTCACTGGAGACTTTCTCAATCTTTCTATGGAAATAGGTAGGTCAGTCATTTTGTTTAGGGAAATTATATATAACTCTCACGGGGTTTTATATACCCCGTATTACACAAACTTCCCACAATGATGATACTACTAACAATTATGCCTATAGGAATCTTCAATATCCATGTTGCTCCATTTAGATTTTAGACCGTCTCTTTTTTCTTTTGTTGTGTATACTATTAATTTTATGTTCTTCATTTTTGTGTAAAAAAAGCTATTGGTTTATCTATTTAATCTTTTCATGTGGCTCAATACTTTCCTGCTCTATTTTTCAGCTTGAGTTTCACTATTGATTAGATTTTTTTTCTTTTTTTATATATATATTTTTTTGGCGCGGGGAGGGGGTAATTGTGGTGTCCGGGCCAGCTGACGTGCACCCAAACTGTTCCACTAGGTACATGCCACGTCCCACCAACACAAATATGCTGTAATTTTGCTTGCCAAGGCTTAGGCAGAAGACAAGAAATCACTTTTGATGTTTAATTAGGTTCTTAATCTAATAAAATAAAGTTAATGCATAAAGAGCTACTTATTTCACTTGTAAAAGAAAATTAAAATGAAGTTCTATGTAATATTTGAATCATGGAAACTCTATGAGATATGCTTAAAGCTTAAGGGAGTATGTGTCATCATCCCTTGTTATTACTCTTCCTATTTTTATTATTTTTGGTAACTTTGGTGTCCGGTCAGCTTCCGCGCACCTCAACTAATTTCATGGCATACCTACTAACTCTCACTAACAACGGATACCAGGTCACTCTGTCCGCCAAGGCTTGAACATATGGAAAAACTCACCTACTGTTTTTTTGTCTTTGCTGGGATTTGAACCTGAGACCTTATGGTTCTCAACCCACCTCATTGATCACTAAACCACACCCATGGGTGCATTATTACTCTTTCTATTATTTTTACAGTTATATTTTGCCGTTTAAATCCGTACTTCTGCTTGCCTTCTTCTTGAACAGGAATGTATATTATGGTTGTTGGAGGGTATTTTGTTTGGAAAGGCGGCCTCCCCTTTATTAAGGTAAGATAAACCTTTCCCTTCTAGAGAATGACCTCTTCGTTCATGTTAATTTAGGATTTTTCTTGTGTTCACTTGCTTTAGTGTGGTGGAACATTTTGTTCTAGCTTATTCAAGGTATTGTGTCTTTGACGGCATCAAGTTGATCAAACCCGTAAAACTACTAATTGATTGTTATTTTTGAGGGTTTGATTGCCCAACTACCAATAAAATCTTTCAGTCTCTTCTAAACCCGTCTCCATTCTTCTGTGAGAGGACGTTCTGCATTGGGTGTAATGCTCCTGAGTCCTGACATCTAATGCTGAACATTTTATTAGCGTATTACTACAATATCAAGATTTACTAGTGCCCTGATCCTTGGCAGTTAAGGCTGCTTAGCATGGGTAGGAATCTATAAAAGTAATTGTTGAGAAGAGTAGGTACTGATGAGAAAGAGTTACAGTTGAAGAAGATCTAGCTTTTGTCACCATTGTGCTTCTTTAACATTTGAACCAATGTCATGTAGTGGAATGTTGATCTTCAACCGTATTAGCAGCCTTCTGGAGTCCCTAGTCAAATCACAATCCCATACAAACTAAACTTTTGTAATTGGTCTTTCAAATGTTGACCTTCCATTAACTGCAAATAGTATCTACTCTTTCGATCGTATTTCATTTTTTATGCTTGAACTCAAGCTCTGCAAGAAGGAAGCTGAAACAGCTTAATGTAGTGCACTTGGTAAAATTTCCATTTTCTTAGGCTTTTTGTTGAGTTGTTTAAGCTGTTCAAGATCAGAACAAAACGGCGTGTATCGTTTTTCTTCCTTGCATAATTCAGTATATTCCAGCTTAGCATATTCATCATTGGGGTACTCTACTTTTTTGTACTGGAGGACCTGTGGAGTTATTCTCCTGATAGGACTGAGGGACTTCGGTAGGTAGCCTCTGGAACTTCCATTTCAAGAGTCCAAAAGTATGTGGCTCCAATCCCATCAATCATGCAATATTTCATGCATAGACCACGCCAAAATCCTCCAAATTTTAAATGCTGTAGCCTGAATATAAAAAATTACCGCTGTTCAAGAATTAAAGCACGTATTATTTTTAAGCTAGTCATCACTAGCAGTTTATTGTTTCTTAATCCAAAGTTACCCTGAAACTATTAGCGGACAGCCTAAAGGTGGTCAACAAGATGCACGTTAAATAATTTTTCTTCTATCTTAGATCTTGATTGTTCAGCTTAGGTTTTTGATGGAAAACTCTGAGACAGATAGCAAAGTAATGGTGACAAATCAGGGTGCATATCCCGTGTTGTGCAATTAATCATGCCTGCACTTCTCTTCATTCAATCCAGATTAAAAATATGGTGCAGTAAAATAAAATGCTTGTGAATTTCTAAAAAGAAAAAGGGAAACTGAAATCAAATGCTTGTGTTTCGAATAAATGCAAACCTCCTTAGAAGATGTAAGAAAGCTTAACTGAGCCACGAGGGGGAGAAATATCTAGCATGTTTTTGGATCCAGGATTGTCATAAGAAAGAATAAGGTCACTCTTAGTATATCACCTTGTCTTCCTAGGTATGCTGCTTCTACTTAAACTATTCCTCGTCACTGCAGTCCATGAAAAGCCTTCCTTCCTAGTGGTTTTCTGAATGTGTCGAGTTCTGTCACGACCCAAAAATCCCTCCGAAGGAGCCGTGATGGCACCTAGTCTTCAAACTAGGTAAGCCTAACATAAACCGAAATAACATTGATACTTATTAACTTCAACTGAACTTTCTCTAAACGATTTACAATTCCCAAAACCGGTAGTACAAGTCGCAAGCCTTTCTAAGGGTAGTTATACATTATAATTACATCAATGTTCCGAATCAAAGGGAATGAATGGAAATAAGTACAATTGAAGGTGACTCTGAGGACTGCGAACGCTATAGCAGGTTTACCTTGAGTGTCCACCGCAACGAATAGCTACCATCGATCAAATACCTGGATCTGTACACAAAAATGTACAGAAGTGTAGTATCAGCACAACCGATCCCATGTGCTGGTAAGTGTCTAGCCTACCCCGGCGAAGTAGTGACGAGGCTAGGACCATACACTCACATAAACCTGTGCAGTTTATAGCGTACAAAATAATAGGAAGCAAATAACAATAATGCCATCAATGATCTACCAGAGATATAAATAGCTGGCAACAAGAACACCACAAATGCTTCTCAACAAATAATAAATACAAGTGCAATCAATGTGCTGGTAAGTGTCTAGCCTACCCCGGCGAAGTAGTGACGAGGCTAGGACCAGATACTCACATAAACCTGTGCAGTTTATAATGTACAAAATAATATGAAGCAAATTACAATAATGGCAATAATGATCTACCAGAGATATAATAGCTGGTAACAAGAACACCACAAATGCTTTTCAAAAAATAATAAATACAAGTGCAATCAATTAATCGAGTCTTTCAAAGATAAATACTTCGCCTATAAATCCTCCAAAGTAATAATCTCTAGGATAATATGCTTTCAATAATATGTTTCGAATATATTTCCTTCAAATAAGTATCTTTCGAATATAATTCTTTCGGGTAAAGGTCACCTTGTGACGTCTCATTTCAAAATTATAATAATATAGGTCTCGGCCCACTTTTATATTTTTATTTTTTCCGACATCCCGTGCCCATATTTATATTACAACCGCACGGACAACTCACGTGCAATTAAACAAAACTATAATATTTTCTCCGGCACCTTGTGCCAACATATTTCTATTTCACATTGCACAACAATATTCTCTTGTTACTCAGTTCACAGGGTCCATGACCCAATATATATACATATATATATATATATAAATGCAGTGAAATACTGCAGACACTGTAGGTTCTAACACGAAGGGTCACAACAGTAAAAGAATTCAAACATTTTAAACACTTGAATTGATAACCACAAATAAACACAGCAGTAGAAAGTGCACGGCATCACCATTATAAGGAATTAAAATCTAGCCACTAACAAGAATAAGGAAAACAAAGGCAGATTTCACTTTTAAATCACATCTCGTTGCAAGCGCAACCCATTCCAATCTTATTTAACACCGTTGGGGCGTGCAACCCGATCCCATTTCATTTCGTATCTTGTAGTAGGCGTACCACTCGCTCCCAATTCAATATAATCTCATTTATCAATATGTCACCGGCAACTATGGCCAATAACAGTACATAATAGGCTACGAGCAACTATGGCCAATGCCAACAATCATATAAATTGTGGTCGGCGTGCCACACGATCCCATTTCTTGATATATAAGTGATCGGCGTGCCACACAATCCCATTTCTCAATATATAAGTGGTCGGCGTGCCACACGATCCCATTTCTTGATATATAAGTGGTCGGCGTGTTACATGATCCCATTTCTTAATATATAAGTGGTCGGCGTGCCACACGATCCTATTTCTTAATATATAAGTGGTCGGCGTGCCACACGATCCCATTTCTTGATATATAAGTGGTCGGCGTGCCACACGATCCCATTTCTTGATATATAAGTGGTCGCGCCACACGATCCCATTTCTTGATATATAAGTGGTCGGCGTGCAACACGATCCTATTTCTTGATATATAAGTGGTCGGCATGCCACACGATTCCATTTCTTAATATATAAGTGGTCGGCGTGCCCCACGATCCCATTTCTTAATATATTACCGGCAAGAAACCAATAATAATTAATCAACAATATATATATATTACCGGTGTGAAACCAATAATAATTAATCAACAATATATATATATATATATATATATATATATATATATATATATATATATATATATATATATATATATATATATATATATACCGTATGAAACCAATAATCTTTAAATAAATAGTATATATTACCGACAAAGAAGAACCAGCTATAACCAAACTTATGAATTTCTATTTAACACAATTGATACAATTACTCAGTCATAACAATTACTTGCTCAGCTTCTAAGATCTTCAAACAAGTTCTCATAAGCATCAAATAAAAATACATCAATTTAGCAATTTTGGACTCACGATCATGCTCGACCCCCAATGTATAGATACTCGTCACCATGCCTATACGTCAGACACAACACAACAAGTAGCAATTATACTCAATTCCCGTTCCCTCAAGCTAGGGTAGACCAAACACTTACCTCGCTTTGCAACCAATTCAAAATTTCCAATAAGCCTTTGCCTCGCGAATTCGTCCGAAGCTTCAAATCTAGTCATAATAATTCAATATACTCAATATGAATCGTACGAATTAATTCCATATGAAATTACTAATATTCCGGAAATTCTAACAACTTCAATCTATTTAGAATCATACAAAAGTGCACCACAATTAGAAAGATATTTATGGGTTTACCTCTTTTGGGCATTTCATCAAATACTATGTGTACGTTTGACTACATCTCTTAGCCATGAAATTAGTTCATCCAACTACTGCAATTTACCAACAATTCATCCCACCATTATTCTTAACATCTTACACTCCTTATATCACATGTGTTATCAACCATTCACACCAACCAACAAGATTCCATCAAATAATTAACTTTCAATCTCTACAATGGGTATTCATTTAAATTGAGAATTTATGGCTTCCAATCACTATACCATAGGTTGTAATACAATGATTCATACTCATAATTCTATAATAACTCCATATATGCAAGTCTAAGGTGTAGGATTACCTCTTGTAGACCAAATCTTGAAAGATAACTTTGGGGTGTTCTTGAGGTTTTGAAGAAATCCTATGAAATCCAACCAAAATCATGTTGTAACTAGTAATTGAGAAGTGAAATCTCCATGAAAAAACACTTAAAAACTTACCTCAGGAGTGCAATTGGGTGCCTTGGTCGAATTGGGGGTGTTGGGGAAGCCCTAGGCTTGAGAAATGACTCAAAGTCCGTCATTTCCCATCCTTAGGTGTATTTAGAGACCTGACACTAGCGCGCCCGCGCTAATCCCGCGCTAGTGAGGCAGAAGATAACTCAATTAGTGTGGGCTACTAGCGCTCCAGCGCTAAGGTCGCGCTACTGACACATGTCCAATAAAATGGTCATAACTTTCTGTATACACCTCCAAATGACGAACGGTTTGTTGCGTTGGAAACTAGACTCAAAGGGCTTTAATTTGATAGGTTGATCCTCACACAACTCCTAAGAGATATGATCGTTTAATGTGAGGTCTTGTGCACACTCATTTACAATTTCGTCTATTATGAAATTTTTCCAACTTGGCTTAGACATAGGACTTTACACCTTGTACACTTACTATCATATTCAATTGGTATCCATCATAGTAATAGACCTCTTTCACATAATAAATAATATAATTAGAACACGTCAACTTTCTTACTTCGTCGAAAAGCGTTGAATTGTCCTATGGACTTCCGAATCAAATTCGGACACACGTCTAAATCTGAAATCACCATACGAAACTATTGACATTATTAAAATCCCAATTTGGGGTCGCTTGCTCAAAAGTCAATTCTCCGATCGACTCTTTCCATTTGAGCTTCACAAATAAGATTTTGATTTTTCTTTGAATTTAACTCCGAATCTTACAAAGACCAAACTTGACCACACATGATAGTCATAATGTGTATTATGAAGCTTCTCAAGGTCTTATGCCTTTGAACGGAAATGCAAAATTCTTAAACGAAAATTTGGGTCGTTACAAGTTCAAAAAGGCAAACTCCCCTTAGCTTAGGTGAAAAGGTGAAGCTTTCCCTTAAAAGTCCCTTTTCACCGGTTCATCTCAGTTAAGAAACTTTCTCGTATTAGCTTGTCTTGGTGTGCTTGAACATTTTGGTATGAGTTTTGAGGTATTGTGTCAATGCTAATATCAAATATATCAAACTCATAGAGCTATTAATTATTTATGGGCCTTTCTATAGCTAAAATATCTTAAAATATTCGTACCCTTTTCATGTACCAGTACTGTGGTTGTACATATTGGTTTGAGCTTATTAAGGGCATTGTATTGCTGGCTGCATCAAACTGATCAACGCACAGAAGTATTTTTGTCTTTCGGCTTTTCGGTCCTCCAATTGCCAAATTATAACATAAAATCTTATACCTTTTTTGAAATTGCTGATTCTCTATTAGTGGTTGATTTTGTCTCAAGTTTATTGTGGATGGAAGTTCTGAATTCGGTATAATGCTGTAGATATCTCTATTGGCGTATTATTTGCCAAGTTTAGGAGAACCAAGTTTTAATCCCACTCATTGCAGCAGATTGTTAAGTCTGGCTGTATAGCAATGGTATGAACATAATCACATGTAAAAGAAACATCGGGAAAAATGGTTAAAAGCCGATGAAGTAATTAATAAAGCGATTTTGAAAGAGAGAAGAAGTATTCTGAGCTCATTGATCCTAGGTCTTCTGGCAGTATAGATCAATTTTAGAAGCATTATTTTGCATTAGACATGGGCTGAACTTGCACTTGGATGAAACATTAGTCGTCAAGCCGAACTTGCACTTGGGTTACTTTTGATAGAAAAGGAGTCGAGCCGTTTCTGGACCATTTTAACTCAAACCTGTTTTGACCTGTCGATATTTAACCCCAGTGTGTAAAACGCTTGTTCCGGGTATATTAGGGCTAGTCTGCTAGTACCTTCTCGTTGTTCTTAGAGTGCTAGTATTAGGGTTGTTTTCATGCTATCTTCTGCTTCGGTTTTCTAGTACCTTGTCGTTGTTACTGCTTGTTGCTATTGCTACTGCTTTCTTCCATCTATTTTGTCTAGTTCATACATTGTTGGTATCATTTTCCTGACCTTGTTGTTGATATTTGCTTGTTTCTATTTCTTCTCTCGAGCCGAGGGTTCTTTCGGAAACAATCTCTCTACCTCCCCAGGGTAGGGGCAAGGTCTGCGTACATATTACCCTCCTCAAACCCCACTTGTGGGATCCCACTGGATTTTTTGTTGTTTTTTGTGTAAAACGCTTGAAGAAGCATTGGTGCTGCAATCTGATGGGAGGCTTCACTAAGGTAGAATATTAGCAGCGTACAAACTAGATCACCAAATAAACCCATTAGTCAACAAGACTGCTCATTCAGCATATTAGAAGTGTGTACAGCAATGAAAATATGCTTTAGCTGGGGGAGTGAGGTGTTATAGTGGAAGATTGTACACCTTCTGGCTCCTTGACCTTACCGGAATGTAGTATTCCCTCTCCTTTCGGCACCAAGCAAGAGCAGACAAATGATCGACCTACCATTGAAAAATTATCAGCCGAGTTTGGTGCTTTCTTGCTGATTTTATACCTAGTGAAAGATCTGAAAACAGACTGTTTTTAGAGGATCATCGCTTGTAATCACTCTGAAAAACAAGTCTATTTGGTTAAATCAATGTGTATTGCTGTATTAAGCTTAACATGTCTCTTGATTCAGTTGAACCTTTTTATAAGATATTTCTAAGCATTTTCTTCAATTCAGGTCCACAAAATTGTTGACCTTTCTCGATTTCCTGATCGAGAAGCAATGTGGTACCTAGAAGTTGTTGAGGCATACAAACTCTTCTACCAACTACCTCCATTTGAAGACTAATTGAAGAATGAAAAAGGAAGGAGGAATAAGAAGAATTGAGGTAACTGTAAGGTGATATATGAGCTTGTATGACACTACCAAATGGAGTTCTAGTCTGTCAAAATTTTGTTATGCCTAATCTGGATTTTTTAAAATTGTAATGACTTATATGTTAGTAACCTTGTGGGGGCAGTAATGCTACTGTCTTGTGTCCAAAATTTTATGTTGATATTTTCTGATTTTAGTTTAACAGAAAGTGTCAATTTGCACAAACTGTGGTACTATAGTAGATATCGCTTTCATTAAACTGTGATAGGAAAATGATAATACTCAAAAACCAGAGCCCACACATTAATTTTCAGAATGGTTATGAGTCTTATTTGTCCCTCTATTATTATAAATAGGCCCTATTTATCCATCGTTTAAGTTTTCTATTAAAAATATCTCTATTGTTATACGTTAGGTTCATATTTATCCCTTACACGTTAGAAATACCCTCCCATCTTTTAAAATCCACGTGGCATCCCCTTATTGGACCAACTGACTTGTCCCATTTTTTTTAATTCAAACCTGCCCCGATCCCAGCAACAAAACTACAGCCTTATATGTTTTGAACTTTTTAGTGGGAATGTAACTTACTCTGCATAAGACACCCACGACTTCTGTTCTTTGCTAAACCAAAGCTCTGAGCGAAAGAAGTGAGCATTACTTTTCAGCTTATGGGGAAAACGAAGAAAAACTTTAAGGATCCAAGCTGATTGCAATTAGAAATCGACTCAACACTTTTTGGGAGAATTTTCTGATTTTATTAATTGAAATTTGAAAACATTTACAAGGAAAGTAACTAATTTAACTAAAGGAAATGAGTATGAGAGTCACCATTGCCATTGAAAATCTGCAGAGAAAGAGGAGAAGAGAATTATAGGTGAAGAGAAGAGAGAGAACAAAAGAGAGAGAACGGAGGAGAGAAGGGAATTCGAGGGGGAATGAAATTATTGGAAATTTGTTGCTTCTCTCTCTGGACTTTGGGTATTTGTAACAAACTAACCACCAGCTGATGTGGCAAGATGATGTGCCGGAGAGATTCGGCACATTTACATACTAATTGCTCCTATATTAGCCTGTTTCATTGCAAAATGTAGTCCATACTTATGTGATTTTGTGGTTTTACAATAAAGAGGAAGAAAAGACCAAGGACACAAAAATGGAAGCAAAAAGATAAGAGAGGGCAAGTTGTGCAAAAGAGCCAATATGCGGACCATTATGCGATTGCATACTGCATATGCGGATCGCAGATAAGCAACCAAATCGCAGAACTAAACAGTGAATGGAGCTGAAATGCACGGCAAGAATGCGATGTCTTTGCGATCGCACATTCAATATGCGGTCCGCACTTCTGACGCATAATGAACACAAAGGAAACCTAAGAGTCAAGTCTGCAGTGCTTTCTGCGGTCGCACAATCAACATGCGGACCGCAGAACGGTGATGCGATCAACACTTGAACAGCTAGGGTTCCTGTCCGCGGCGCCGCCTCTCAAGATTGCGGGCCGGAGACCTGTTATGCGACAGATCTGCGGTCGCATACGTGACCTGGAAGGGCAAGCTTGTTCGCTTTTTGTCAGATCTTGGTCCCTCTATAAATAGCTTTTTAGAATTTTGTGTAAGGATATCTTGTGCAGACTTTATACTACACTCCAAGACTTTATTACTTCATCTTTTTGGAAGCTTTTGGTTGAAGAATCTTTTACTTTTTAAGCATTTATGACATTTATTACACCTTGTATTTTGTATTTTAGCATGTGTGACTAAACTTAAATACTAAGGTTGTGAACCCTAAATGGGTGTTATGTAAATGAGTGTTTAACATTGAATATATGCATAATGGTTGGTTGATATTTCTTTACTTCTCATTCTTCATTTATTGTTGGTGGTTGCAAACACTAATTAAAGCCATTAAAGTCCTACCTTACTTGGGAAAGTGGGTAAGATTTTGGAAGAGGTAAAGGACAAAAACTCGAGGCCTTACACCTCGTTTAATAGAATCGCTTAGGGATAAGTGAGTTTTATTTGGCATTTATTGATTGTCATACATTGTGACTCTTAGACTTTTGGAAAAAAGCAAGAGAGGAAATACTACTCAAGTATTGGGAAATATTGGGTAGTTGCATAGAAATCAATTGCATATCAATAATCAACCATTAGGAATATATCATATTAACACCGATGGAATTACACCACATTTATGGGAACACAACCTTGGTTTAAATCAATTCTATAGATTACTACATCAAGCATCTTCACAATTTACATATTCTAAACCAACCTTCAATCATACTACCACTCTTACATCATTTCTATGTTACATCTAACGGAATAGATTCAAGATTCTAGTCGGGTAACACACTAATTTAAGTAATCATTTCACACCTATTCCCCGTGGGATTCGACCCCAACCTAGTTGGGTTACTATATTTGACACCGACCGCCTTACACTAATTGTAAAAGTGTAATTTGAGCGTATCAAATTTTGGCGCCGTTGCCGGGGAATACGGTTTTGAAATTACTCATTAGTGTGTACTTTACTTGATATCTAATTCTATTCCATTACACTTTGCTTGTTTTGCTTGGTGTGATAGGTTAAAATGTCTAATTACGAGGACGAAGGGGAAGAGAATCCTTTTGCGGATATCGATGAATATATCGATGACACAAATGCAATTGTACCCCCTGCTGTTGGTGCCTCAACGTTTAAGGTGGATCGTGGTCTAATCCTCATGCTCAAAGCGGAAGGGTTTTTCAGGAATTTCACCGATGATGACCCAACTCAACACTTAAGGAATTTTCCTGGGAGTGTGTGCTATGCACAAACAAACCAATGTCTCAGAAGACGCCTTAAGGTTGAGAGTTTTCAAGTATTCCTTGGCCGGTGATGCTAGAAAGTGGCTTCAAAACTTGCCACCAAACTCAATCCGATCATGGCCTGAACTTGTCCGGGCATTCCTAGCAAAATGGTTCCCACAAAGCAAGAAATCTGAGCTTAGAGATAAAATCTTTTTCTTTAAGCAACAACAAGGGGAGCACTTACTTGAGGCATGTGATCGCTTTAAACTATATTTGGTGAGGTCGCCAAATCATGGATTCCCTGACTCAATTTTGCTTGAGAAGTTTTACATGGGTCTTGATCCCATGAACCAAGCCATTGCAAAGAATGCGGCGGATGGATCTTTTATGGATAAGTCTTTTGCTAGAGTAACTCAAATCCTAGACAAGATGACCAAACATAATCAAGCATGGCATTCTGAGGATGCATCCGGTGGAATAGCTTATGGGTCTCATTCTTTGACAAATTTGATCAAGGAAAACCAAGAGAGAGACCAAATCATTGCGGGGTTGGCCACTAATGTCAATGTGTTGACCAAGATGTTTACAGAAAATCAGACAAAGAAAGTCAACGTTGTCGAGGACATGCCGTCCAATCCGAATGAAGATTATGAAGAGGCTAATTACATCAACAACCCCCAAGGAGGAGGGTATCAAAGGCAATACTATCAAGGTCAAGGAGCACAAAACCAATGGAGGCCAAACCCGCAAGGGCAAGGAAACCAACATTGGAGGTATGACCAAGGTAGTTCTCAACAAAGAAATTGGGGCAACAACAACAACAATTTTTCTAACCGAAGTGAAAATCCTTATGTTCCTCCAAAAGGACAACATTCGAATCAAGGGTACTCAAATGATTCAAAATTGGAAGCTATGCTAGAGAGAGTGCTACAAAATCAAGAAAAGTCTGATGCTTCATTGAGGAACATGACCGAAGTAGTTGGCTCTCATACCGCTTCCATCCAAAAGTTCGAAATGCAAATGAGAGATCTCTCCAAGGAACAAAACCCCAAGCAAACGGGAACACTACCTAGTGACACGATTGCAAACCCAAGAGGTAGTGGAAGCGGCTCAACCTCTCATGTCATGGCAATCACCACTAGGAGTGGAAAAATGCTACTTGAAGAGAATGAACACATAGTTGAAGATGCGGAGACCAAGCAAATGGTTGAGGGTGAAGAACAAGAGGTTATTGAAGTTGAAAAGCAACTTCTTGTTGTGGTTGATAAACCAAAAGTTGTTGAAATTGAAAGAATTCCGGAAAAGGCTAGAGCACAACAAGAAGATCGAGAAGAAGAAAAGGAAAAGGGGATCGAGTCATCAAAACCTCTTCCACCTATTCCTAGACCTCCTCCTCCATTCCCTTAAAGGCTAGCAAGGAAGATTGATGATAGCAAGCTTGAAAAGTTCTACGATATTCTCAAACAATTGACGGTGAACATACCTTTTGTAGAAGATTTTCAAGAAATGCCAGGGTTCGCTAAGTACTTGAAAGATTTAATCACTAAAAAGAAGACCTCAAAGCATGAGGTGGTAAGCATGACTCACAGGGTAAGCTCTATCATTGCTACAACCCCGGTTCAAAAGAAGGAGGACCCGGGGGCCTTTACTATACCTTGTACTATTGGGGCACGTGAATTTGCAAGAGCCTTATGTGACAATGGAGCTAGCATCAACTTAATGCCACTAGCTATCTATAAGCAAGCGGGATTGGGTATGCCTAGACCTACAAGTATGAGATTGCAAATGGCTGATCGTTCCATCAAGCGACCGGTGGGAATTGTGGATGATGTACTAGTGAAAGTGGGGAAATTCCATTTACCCGCGGACTTTGTGATTATTGATTGTGCTGTGGATAAAGAGATCCCTATCATTTTGGGAAGACCATTCTTGGCTATGGGCCGAGCACTCATGGATTCTGAGAGAAATGAGATAAAGTTCCGGGTGAATGATGAAGAAGTCACTTTTCAAGCTAGCAAGGGTATGAAGCTACCCCACGAGTATGAGAGCATCTCAATGATAGAAGCGGTTGATGAGTTAGAGGATGTCGTGGAATTAAAAATGGAAGAACAATGCCTTGGTGAGGCATTAGCGGCAATCCTAGTAAATTTTGATGGGGAAAACATGGATGGGTACATAGAATCGGTGAATGCATTGGAGGGTCTTGGATCCTATACTTACACGCCGGCAAAGCTCTCTCTTGACTTAGAGAATAGAGCTACTCCCCCCGCTAAGCCATCAATCATTGAGCCACCACAATTAGAGCTCAAACCACTCCCTTCGCATTTGAGGTATAAATTTCTTGGCTCTAATGATACTTTGCCCGTAATTGTGTCTTCTTTGTTGAATGATGTGCAGGTAGAGCAATTATTGGAAGTCCTAAGGGAGCACAGGCAAGCAATTGGGTGGACAATCGCCGACATCCGTGGCATTCCCGTGGGTATTTGCGAACACAAAATCCAATTGGAGAATGACAACAAGCCAAGTGTGGAGCATCAAAGGCGACTAAATCCTTCAATGCAAGAGGTGGTGAAAAAGGAAATTATCAAGTGGTTAGATGACAGAGTTGTCTACCCAATCGCTGATAGTTCTTGGGTGAGCCAGTACAATGTGTGCCAAAGAAGGGAGGCATAACCGTGATTGAAAATGAAAAAAATGAGCTCATCCCTACTAGAACGGTGACCGGGTGGAGAGTGTGCATGGATTATCGGAAACTCAATAGTGCAACTTGCAAGGATCATTTCCCTATGCCTTTTATTGATCAAATGCTTGATCGGCTAGCGGGAAGAGCCTTTTATTGCTTTCTTGACGGATACTCCGGCTACAACCAAATTAACATTGCTTTGGAAGATCAAGAGAAAACAACCTTCACTTGTCCTTATGGGACATTTGCTTTTAGCCGGATGCCATTTGGCTTGTGTAATGCTCCGACGACCTTTCAAAGATGCATGATGTCGATATTTTCCGATATGGTGGAAGATTTTCTAGAGGTCTTCATGGATGACTTCTCTGTTGTTGGTGATTCCTTTGAGCATTGTCTTGCAAATCTTAGACAAATGCTCAAGAGATGCGAAGAAACGAATCTTGTGCTAAATTGGGAAAAATGCCACTTCATGGTGGATGAAGGTATTGTGTTGGGGCACAATATTTCTAAACATGGCATTGAAGTTGATCGGGCAAAGATCGAAATCATTTCTAAACTTCCTCCACCAAATTCGGTGAAAGGTGTTCGAAGCTTTCTAGGCCACACCGGATTCTATCGGAGATTCATCAAGGATTTCTCCAAAATTGCACACCCAATGTGCAAGCTTCTTGAAAAGGATGCAAAATTCATGTTTGATGACAAGTGCCTCAAAGCGTTTGAGGAATTAAAGTTGAGGCTCACCACGGCACCCATTATTGTCACTCCCGATTGGACTCTTCCTTTTGAACTCATGTGTGACGCCAGTGGTGTAGCTATTGGAGCAATGCTAGGTCAACGCCACAACAAGATACTTCATCCGGTCTATTATGCAAGAAAAACTCTCAATGGGGTGCAAATGAATTACACTGTCACTGAGCAAGAGCTTCTTGCCATTGTGTATGCTTTTGAAAAATTCCGGGCCTATTTGTTGGGGTCCAAGGTGGTGGTCTACACAGATCATGCGGATCTTCGATACCTCATGGCAAAGAAAGATGCAAAGCCTCGACTAATTCGGTAGGTTCTCTTGTTGCAGGAATTTGACTTTGAAGTAAAAGATCGCAAAGGTACTCAAAACCAAGTTGCAGACCACTTGTCAAGGCTTGAGGAAGCAGGGAGGCCTAAAGAAGAGCTTGACATAAATGATGCTTTCCCCGATGAACATATATTGGCACTTTCCAACACCTTTGCTCCTTGGTGTGCCGACATTGCAAATTACTTGGTGAGCGAGGTCATTCCGGAAGGGTTAGAACCTCATCAAAAGAAAAAATTCTTGAGGGATTTTCGGCAATACTACTGGGAGGAGCCTTATTTGTTTCGAGTGTGTGCTGACAACATCATCCGGAGGTGTGTACCAGAGGAAGAAATCATGCCAATCCTCAAGGCATGTCATGACTCACCGGTTGGAGGCCATCATGGAGGCAATAGGTCTGCGGCAAAGATTCTTGAATGTGGCTACTATTGGCCTTCCATCTATCATGATGCAAACCAATTTGCAAAAGCTTGCGAGCAGTGTCAACGGCAAGGTTCAATCTCCAAAAGGCATGAAATGCCAATGCAATATGTGTTGGAGATAGAAATCTTTTATGTGTAGGGAATCGATTTCATGGGCCCCTTTGTGAGTTCCTATGGGATGAAATATATTTTGGTGGCTGTGGACTACGTCTCAAAATGGGTTGAAGCCGTTGCATTACCAAACAATGAGGCGAGGAGTGTGACCGCCTTTTTGAAGAAGAATATATTCACTCGGTTTGGCACTCCTAGAGCCATTCTTAGTGATGGGGGATCACACTTCTGCAACAAAGCATTCACAAGGTTACTTGAGAAATATGGGGTGAAACACAAGGTGGCTACACCATACCATCCGCAGTCGAGTGGTCAAGTTGAGGTATCAAACCGAGAGATTAAGAGTATCCTAGCCAAGACTGTGAACGCCAACAGGACTGACTGGTCCAGAAGATTAGATGATGCATTGTGGGCCTACCGTACGGCTTTCAAGACTCCTATTGGTACTTCTCCCTACCGGCTCATTTTTGGGAAGTCATGCCATTTACCGGTTGAGCTGGAGCACAAGGCCATGTGGGCACTCAAGAAGCTCAATTTAGAATGGGCGGAAGCTGCAAACTTGAGATTGATGCAACTAAATGAACTAGAGGAATTTCGATTCCATGCATATGAGAGCGCAGCGGTATACAAGGAGCGGATGACATTTGTTCATGACAAAAAGATCTTGAAAAGAGAGTTCAAGACGGGTGACCTCGTCTTACTCTTCAACTCAAGATTGAAATTTTTTCCGGGCAAATTGAAATCGAAATGGTCCGGCCATTTTAAAGTGGTGAGTGTATCCCCATACGGAGCTCTAGAGTTAGAATCTACTGACGGGTCTCGAACATTTAAAGTAAATGGACAACGCATCAAACACTACTTGGGTGTTGATGGTGAGAAGAAAGTGATAGAGCAGATGGCTCTACAAGATGGAACTTGCCCGTCAAAAGGATGAAATTGGAGAAATCAGTCCCGTTGTGCTGCGACGTTAAATCAAGCGCTGCATGGGAGGCAACCCATGGGTGGTAGCACCGTCTTTGAATTTTGAATTTTCTTTATTCATTTATTTCCTTAACATCTGTGAAGTGTAGGGAACCCAAACAGTGATGGTATTTGGTGGATGTACCCATGGAAAGAAATGCGGAAGAAAGAGGGTAGAAATGCGGTAGAAATGCGACCGCATAACTGATTTGCGGACCGCAAATCTACTGCAGACCTAACCAGTGAGCCCTCTAAATTGGAAGTTGCAATGTGTCCATTCTGCGGTCCGTATGTTAGTTGTGCGACCGCAGAATGGACCGCAAAAGTGACTCTGAGAAACCTACACGTCGCAACAATATGCGACCATTATGCGGACCGCAAATCAGCTCTGCGATCACATAATGGTCCATAGAATTGGCCTCGCAAAAGCATGTAAATCCCCAGGTACGTTCCTAAATACCCTACACTACAGAACAAAAAAAAAGAGAAAAACAAACAAAAGAAAAAGAGGAGAAAAACAAACAAAAGAAAAAGAGGAGAAAAACAACAAGAAAAAGAACGAAAAAAGGCAAATTCGAACCGGCACTCCAAGCATCATCCTGTTAATCAATAGCATTCTCAACATATAGTATGTGTACTGTTTCCCCCCATCTCCATTGTTTAAATATTTTGAGGGAAAAGCTGTGGGAACTGGTTGTGGACTTAATAGCATGGCTAGGGTAGTAATGAATTAGACGTTGGGGTAGGAATTGGTTGAAGATTGGGCACCCATGGCTGAACAGTGGAACTGTTGCATTAATTTGCTCAGTTCTGCGGTCCGCATGTCTAAAATGCGAACCGCATTGTTGTCGCGGACCGACCCTAGGTCAGATGGAGAAGACAATTTATGCGGTCACTATGCGATCGCATTATCACTTTGCGGTCCGCAAAGTGACTGCATAGCTGTCACCTTGGTATCCCTCTCAAGCAATGAAATGTGCGATTGAGTATGCGGCCGCAGAATTGATCTACGGTCCGCACACTCAACGCAAAGTATAATAGTGAACTGGGGAATTTGGACTTTGCAAGAAGCCATTTTGCGATGAGTATGCAGTCCGCATAACTGTTATGCGACCGCATAGTGCATCGCAGATTGGGATGAAACTTCAGCAGAAAATTTTGCGATGACTTTGCGATCCGCAAACCTGTTTTGCGATCGCAGAGTGCATCGCATCTTTGCTCTCAGTTAAATGTTTCCTATTCTCTACCCTACTGTCTATACTAACAATGCTCTCCTTTGCAGAAATGGCTCAAAAACGACTTGCCAACAGACCCCGTCCTGCTAAAAGGCAACGAGTGGACTCGCCACGAGAAACAAGTGACCAGCCTGAGGAAGCAGACACCCAGCCTGCAGTTGACATACATGCTGAGGCAAGGAGAAAGAAGGCTGCTGAAGGACCTTCATATCATCTCCGCTGGGGCATTGAGGGCTCAAGGGAGAAATATAAAGCTGGGCTTGAACGGAGAAAGCTCCTCCCGGAGAAGCAATTGAGCCTAAATGGGCTTAAAGACAAGTACCCACACATCCTTGCCAACATCAAGCGGAGAAAATGGATGAGATTCACTGACCCTCCAGCCAAATACAATGAATCCATCGTTCGGGAGTTCTATGCCAACTATGGAGCTTCCCGGACCAAGCAGCATAAGAGGCAGAAGATGTACCTCGACAAGGTGGAAGTTCGGGGTATCCTAGTCAAATGCAGTGCAAACGCCATAAACAGACTATTGGTCCCAAACTGGGACAAGGACACTTCCACAGCAGAGTACACAACCAAATTTGCTAACAGGGAGAATGAAAGGAGCTGGATTGCCTCCGTCATCGCAATTGGTACCCCTGCATGGATACAACCGGGGAGAAAGATTTATAAGGAGAGCTTCTCAAGGGAAGGGAGATACTGGCTTGCATTTCTTGCATCCAGATTGATCCCAACGAATCATGAGACAGACGTTGCCATTGAGAAGGCCCTTCTCATTGCTTGTATCATCCAGGGCATTAAAATAAATGTGAGAGAGATAATTTTCCAAGAGATGGGGAGAAGAGCAATGCAAGATGCCACTTCTCTTCCGTTTCCGTCTTTGATCACTGCGTTGTGCCATGAGGCCCAAGTTCATGTTGACCTCCGGGATGCTACAGGTCAGGAACAAGGGATTATAGACATCAACCGCCTTTCTGATGCGGTGATACCTCCTCCAGCAGTTGTTCAGGAGGACCTACTCTCTTCCCAGCCTCCTATTACTCATGATGATGCGGCACAGTCTTCCACTCCTTCCACCGCTGCTCAGACTACTACTGCTACTGCTCAGCCTCATCCAACCACTCCGGCAGTCTCACAGCTTGGTCTTTTAGCCAAACATGCAAACTCCAAAGTTGACCAGCTTGTTAAAACGTTGCCTAACTTAATCAAGCAGGCTCTCACTCCCATGCAGTCTGCCATAGCAGAGATTCAACAAAAACAGATGGCATATGCTGAGCGACTGCAAGGGCTTGAATTGAGGGTGGAGAAACTAGAAAGGGGAGAAATGTCCGGTTTGCACGATCTCAAGACAGAGGTGGCCTCTATGAATGTCGAATTTCAAAAGATGCAAAATTTGGACTTCCACGTTTCATCCTTCTTTCCGAGAGCAGGTGACAAGAGTGCTGATGCGGTGCCTGATTTAGGCCTTGACTTCACCAACCTAATGGCCGACCCTGTCATTCCCACTTCCGGAGACTCACAGGCCCCAGCTCCTCCTAGCCGTATTGACATTGCCTCTGATGAGGAAGCTGAGGGAGGGAGTGAAAGTGATGAAGAAGAGGATAGCTCGGGATTCTCCAGCGATGATGCTCCTCAGCCTGTTGACAAAGGAAAGGCAGCTGCTCCAGCTTCACCTCAGGAGGATGATACTGTGGATGAGGATGAGCGCGCTCAGCTTGAGGTGGATTTGCAAAGATCATTGATTGACAGAGGAGACCCCACAGCTCATACAGCAGCTGACGCATCTAGCAGCTCTCAGATGCCAGCTGAGGTCATAGCATCCCCACCATCATCCCCAGTGGCAGCCTTGCTTCCTACACTAGAGCTTCCACCTGCAGCAGAGGTCGCACCCTCGACTGTGCCCATGCCAGTTACATAGGAGGGTGATCACCCAGGCACACAGCCAGCTGCCGACTCCCATAGCACTTAGTGTGCCTCAGGGAGTCTTTTCCTCACACTTTGCACTTTTATTATCTGCATTGGGGACAATGCATCGTTCTAAGTTGGGGTGGGGGTACTTGAGTGTGTTTAATTTGATATTGCCATTTTTGTGCTTTTGTGTATCAAACTTGTACAACTTTGATCTATAAAGCAGTGTATATACAATGTTTTGATCTTTCAATACTTGTTTATGATTAGTTAGCAAATCAATTCCTCTTGGTTTTTCTTTGTCTGATTCTTTTCCAAGAGTGTAATAATAGAATCAGAACCTCGTGTGTAAATCAATGTGACCAGTTTAGTGAAATTGTTCAGTGCCAAGCATGCATACTTGTACATAGCACATATCCTCTTATAGTCATCTTTCTCGACTCGTCCCAATGATAGATAGATTGACGACTGTCTTAAGGGAACTTGTCTCTATGACCAATCTTGTGAATTTAAGGCTCACTTTGTGACTCTATGACGACCCATAAAAGCTTGAAATTGCAAAGTAGTTGCTCGAAAGTGCTAAACAATGTGAATTAAGCAGTTCAAGTACGATGTGTGTACGTGAGTTTTTCTACTTGTATATAGTTCTTGTGTCCACTTCTGTCATCTAGAACTTGCCTGGTTGGTCTTTCAATACTAATGATAGTATGTCCGGTTGGAGGAATGATCTTGGGCATTTGTTGTGTTAATTTGAAACATCTCTCTAGCCTTTCAGGCCTACCATTGTGTAAATAATATCACTAGTACCCCTCTTTGAGCCTTCAAACCTTTCTTTGGCCAACTCAGTACAAACCATTCCCTTTTTGCAAAATGATCCCCGCTTTTGAACCCGTCCCTCCTTGAACATTGAAAATGAGGCTAAAAGCCTAAGTTGGGGGTGGTGTCAAAGTGAGATAGGCAAGGTTATATATTGAGTTTAAGACCACATACCTCATAGTGCATATTAAAGTATTCAAACTCCAATAAAACTAAAAAATAAAAAATTTATACATTGTGGAGCCTTGAATAAAATTGGGAGAGGTATGCAAGGTGGTTCTATAATCGGGGACTAGATGCCAATGAGGCTAGGTGAGTCAAAGAAAATCAAAATGCAACAGAATGAGACTTGTGAGTAGTGTTCAAGGAGGATGACGTCATATGTACCCTAATACTTACATAACCTTCCCTAAACCTACAGTACTAGCCTAAAAAGTCCTTATGGGACCTCCAACCGATCATTCTCGAAGAAGTGGCGAATTAAAATAAGGGCAAGCCTATGGTATGACATGTTGTGGCACTTGAAGTTCCTTCTGAGAGTGAGTGTTCTTTTTGACTTGTCCTTGTGAATATTGTAAATATTGTGAGTATAGGACATCATTTCTGGTGAGAGTGCATGAACTGCAAAATTTACTTAAGTTGAGCCTTTAGAGTCTAATGAAAACGCATTCAGCTGAGGGTAACATTTAGTCACAATTTGAGGCTCAAAGCTTGCATGATTGGTCTGTCTTTACGTACTTGCTCTTAGTCAAGGAGGAGTGGAGCGATTGTTTCAATACATGCTTGAGGAACTGAACATTAGCACAAATCTTGTGTCATTATTGTGTTAAGTGTTATGAATAAGTATGGCGTAGGTGTGTTCTGCTTGCTTGAGGAAAAGCAAGAGCTTAAGTTGGGGGTGTTGATGTGCCGGAGAGATTCGGCACATTTACATACTAATTGCTCCTATATTAGCTTGTTTCAATGCAAAATGTAGTCCATACTTATGTGATTTTGTGGTTTTACAGATAAAGAGGAAGAAAAGACCAAGGACACAAAAATGGAAGCAAAAAGATAAGAAAGAGGGCAAGTTGTGCAAAAGAGCCAATCTGCGGACCATTATGCGGTCGCATACTGCATATGCGGACCGCAGATAAGCAACCAAATCACAGAACTAAACAGTGAATGGAGCTGAAATGCACGGCAAGAATGCGATGTCTTTTGCGATCGCACATTCAATATGCGGTCCGCACTTCTGATGCATAATGAACACAAAGGAAACCTAAGAGTCAAGTCTGCGGTGCTTTCTGCGGTCGCACAATCAACATGCGGACCGCAGAACGGTGATGCAATCAACACTTGAACAGCTAGGGTTCCTGTCCGCGATGCCGCCTCTCAAGATTGCGGACCGCAGACCTGTTATGCGACAGATCTGCGGTCGCATACGTGACCTGGAAGGGCAAACATGTCCGTTTTTTGTCGGATCTTGGTCCCTCTATAAATAGCTTTTTAGAATCTTGTGTAAGAGTATCTTGTGCAGACTTTATACTACACTCCAAGACTTTATTACTTCATCTTTTGGAAGCTTTTGGTTGAAGAATCTTTTACTTTGTAAGCATTTATGACATTTATTACACCTTGTATTTTGTATTTTAGCATGTGTGGCTAAACTTAAATACTAAGGTTGTGAACCCTAAATGGGTGTTATGTAAATGAGTGTTTAACATTGAATATACGCATAATGGTTGGTTGATATTTCTTTACTTCTCATTCTTCATTTATTGTTGGTGGTTGCAAACACTAATTAAAGCCATTAAAGTCCTACCTTACTTAGAAAAGTGGGTTAGATTTTGGAAGAGGTAAAGGACAAAAACTCGAGGCCTTACACCTCGTTTAATAGAATCGCTTAGGGATAAGTGGGTTTTATTTGGCATTTATTGATTGTCATACATTGTGACTCTTAGAGTTTTGGGAAAAAGCAAGAGAGGAAATACTACTCAAGTATTGGGAAATATTGGGTAGTTGCATAGAAATCAATTGCATATCAATAATCAACCATTAGGAATATATCATATTAACACCGATGACATTACACCACATTTATGGGAACACAACCTTGGTTTAAATCAATTCTATAGATTACTACATCAAGCATCTTCACAATTTACATATTCTAAACCAACCTTCAATCATACTACCATTCTTACATCATTTCTATGTTACATCTAACGGAATAGATTCAAGATTCTAGTCAGGTAACACACTAATTTAAGTAATCATTTAACACCTATTCCCTGTGGGATTCGACCAAAACCTAGTTGGGTTACTATATTTGACACCGACCGCCTTACACTAATTGTAAAAGTGTAATTTGAGCGTATCACAAGATCCTGACCCTTCCTTCTAATTAATGAGCTTCTAATCCTGGCCCTTCGTTTCTAATTAACTGAACCCCATCGCTAAGGGTGTAACCAGTTCGAATCCCCTTTGCTACACATATGTATAATTAACATTGGCCACCTGATGCATGACAATCCGTCCCCTTCAAATAATCCTTGACCTCAAGGATTGGAATCGAACCCAGGAAACTTGGCCTTCAAATCTTGGTATTCCTCCCAAGTTGCATCTTCAGGGGGGAGGTTAGACCATTGCACTAGGACCTTAACACCTGCCACATTATTCTTCTTAACCAGCTGCCTTTGGAGGATAGCCACTGGTCGATTTTAAAACTGACCATCCTCACCAGTATTTGGGAGGGTTGTTTGCACCACCACCATATTGCCAGCCTTTTTCTTGAGCAAGGAGACGTGAAAGACTGGATGAATTTTAGATGTAGAGGGTAATTCTAGCTTGTAAGCTACAACACCTATTCGAGCAAGGGTCTTATAAGGACCATAGTACTTGGAACTCAGCTTGAGGTTCTTTCGTAAAGCAATGGATGTTTGTCTATATGGTTGCAGCTTCAGATAAACTAAGTCACCAACCTGGAACTCCCTATCAGTTCTTCTATTATCTGCAAAGACTTCATCCTTTCCTGAGCTTTGCTCAAGTTATCCTTCAGTAATTGATGCATTTGTTGTCTCCTGGTCATAGCATCTTCAGCTGTTTGTACAATAGTTTCTAGCAGGAGTCCAATAGATAGTTGAGGAGTGTAGCCATACAAGGCTTCAAATGGTGTGCATTCCAAGCTTGTTTGGAAATTAGTGTTGTACCACCATTCAGCAGCAGATAACCATTGCTTCCACTGGTTAGGTCGGATAACAGTCATACACCTGAGGTAATTTTCAAGACACCTATTAACCCTCTCACTTTGGCCATAACTTTGAGGGTGATATGATGTACAATAATACAATTGAGTCTCTAGGAGTTTGAAAAAGACTTGCCAGAAATTGCTTAGGAAAATTCTATCTCTATCAGTGAAGTGCCATGCATACTATGTACTCTTTTCCAAAACACTTCAGCTACTGTAGCAGCTGTATAAGGATGTTTCAGGGCAATAAAGTAAGCGTATTTGGTGAACATATCCACTACCACCAGTATCACCTCTCTAGTTTTTTATTTGGGCAGGCCTTTTATGAAATCCATACTAATGTGGCTCCATGCTTGCTTGGGAATGGGGAGTGGTTTTAGAAGCCTAAGGTAAGCTGCATTTTCATCCTTACTTCTGTGGCATACATTAAAACTGGATACATACTCGATCACCATCTGCTTCATCCTGGGCCAAGTGAATAGTTGAGCCAGTATTTTTAGGGTACCCAGCTGTCCATAATGTCCCCCACTAGGAGAGGCATGGAAGGAGGCAATTAATTGATGCCTAAGGTTGCCATTCATCCCTATGTACACCTTGCCTTTCTTTCTGAGAATCCATGTTGAATAATGCCAAATACTGGGACCTTGTAGATCAATAGAAAGTTGTAGGATTATGTCATGTACCTGAGGGTCACCTTTATAGCTAGAAGCTACCTCATGTATCCAAGTAGGAACAGAAATATTAATGGCTAAAAGTTGTCGTGACCCTTGAGTTGGTTGAGCATTTAACCCACCCTGTTGTCTAGAAAGAGCATCAGCTACCCTATTTTCAGCCCCCTTCTTGTACTGCATTTCATAGTCAAGCCCCAATAGCTTAGTTAAACCTTTCTGTTGAATAGCTGAAGTTACCCTTTGTTCAAGTAGATACTTCAAAATATGGTGATTAGTTCGAACTATGAAAAGCTTGAACTACAAGTAGTGCCTCCATTTATCCACAACACTCAATAAGGCCATATACCCCTTCTCATAAATGGACTTCCCTCTGTGTTTCTGAGCTAGTACCTTGCTGATATAAGCAATTGGCTTACCCCCTTGCATGAGCACAACCCCAATACCTCCCTGACTGGCATCAGTTTCAACCACAAACTCCTTAGTATAGTCAGGCAATGCAAGTACTGGTGTTGAGGACATGGCAGATTTGAGAGCAGAGAAAGCTAACTCAGCCTCTTGATTCCATTTGAATGCATCCTTCTTTAGCAAATCAATGAGGGTCGACATATGGTTCCATAGTTAGCCACATATTTTCTGTAGTAACCAGTCAATCCTAAGAACCCTCTGAAGGCCCTAAGGGAGTTGGGCCTAGGCCAGTCTACCATTGCTTGAATCTTGGTGGAATCAGTTGAGACTTCCTCTTTGGAGATGACATGACCTAAATATTCCACTTGTTTTTGTCCAAAAGAACACTTGGACTTCTTAGCAAACAAGGCGTGCTTCCTCAATAGGCCAAACACAAACATCAGATGCTTAACATGCTCCTCCAAATTCAAACTATAAATGAGTATATCATTAAAGAACACTAGAACAAACCTCCTCATATAAGGTTGAAAAACTTGGTTCATTAGGGCCTGAAAGGTAGCTGGAGCATTTGTGAGCCCAAAGGGCATCACCTTAAACTCATAATGTCCCATGTGAGTCCGGAATGCAGTTTTGTGGAGATCTTCCACCTTCGTTTTGATTTGGTGGTATCCAGCTCTTAGATATACCTTAGAAAAGATAGCAGATCCATGAAGTTCATCCAGCAAATCATCCACAATAGGAATGAGACATTTGTCCTTAACTGTAATATCATTCAATCCCCTATAGTCCACACAGAACCTCCAAGTGACATCCTTCTTCTTGACTAGCAAGGCAGGTGAAGAAAAGGGAGATTGACTTTGTTGAATGATGCCACTGCCCAGCATCTCTTTCACTTGTCTCTCCAACTCATCTTTCTAGTGATAATTGTACCTGTAAGGCCTCAAACTGACTGGTAAACTACCAAGTTTAAGGGGTATAGCATGGTCCAAAGCTTTGATAAGAGGTAAGGATTTTGGCTCAGCAAACACATCAGTAAATTGGTTCAGCACTTCCTGTATAGCCTCATAAGTCTATTCTTGCTCCTTGTGTGTCTCAACACTCAGCATAAACAAGTGATCTATGGGAGCTTGACCTTTCTTCAACACCTTTCCCATTGTCCAGCTACTCATCATACTTAACCTACCTTCTACTGGAAGGCCTTGCAGTACCAATTTGTTACTCTTCCCCCCAATTGTAACACACTTCTATTCATGATCAAACTTAGTAGGATTGTGTTTCTTCATCCAGTTATTACCTAACACCAGATCATATCCTCCCAATGGAATGATGAGAAGGTCTTCTTAGAATGACCTGCCATGCATTTTCCATGTGAATCCCTTGCAATATATAGTGCACATGACATAATTGCCATTTGCTACTGTCACTCTAACTGGAGAACAAAAACTAGCCCGATAGCCAGTTTCCTTAACTGTGTGCTCATCTACGAAACTGTGTGTGCTTCCTGAATCAACCATTACTGTGACTTGCTTTTTTTTTTTTTAAAGTTCCTCCCACTAGAATGGTATTTTCTTCTTGGTTATTTCCTGAAAGTGCATTCATCCAAATAGCCTCCTTAATTTCCTGCTC
The DNA here is from genome assembly GCA_032618575.1 of Nicotiana noctiflora. Taxonomy (NCBI): domain Eukaryota; kingdom Viridiplantae; phylum Streptophyta; class Magnoliopsida; order Solanales; family Solanaceae; genus Nicotiana; species Nicotiana noctiflora. Next base: position 313,459 of record JASVEL010011984.1, on the reverse strand, counting down.
TACTCCACCTTCAATGATCAATTGAGAAGGTACTGGCACTTCTGCTATCTCAGGTTCCTCTAGTTGAGGTTCAGCTTCCACCTCACCCTAGAGGTAGTTAAACTGCTTTACCTTGCACTGGTGGCCTGGGTTATACTTCTCTCCACATCTGTAGCACAAGTGATTATTCTTCCTGTACTCATACACCTTAGGTCTCAATCTAAATACAATGGTCTTATTCACTGGTAGAGTTTTAGTGTTGGTTGTAGTGTTTATCCTGGGAAGGCTTTTAGCACTAGCCTTCTCCTTTTTTTGTGCAGCCTCGATGGACCTTTCCTGTAACCTAGCATGTTCAATGGCAAACCTTAATGTTGTAGGCTTGAAAAACTTGACCCCAAACTTAATCTCCTCCTTCAGAGCCCCTATGAAACTGGATAAAAAGTGAGATTCATCCAGCTGTGGATTACGAACCAGCATTTGAGCTTTGAGATCCTCAAATTTCCCTAGGAATTACTCCACAATCCCTTCATGTGATAGCTTATTAAACTCTTCGACCACATCTTCAGCTAACACTACCCCAAACCTACTGATCAATTCCTCCTTAAATTTAGCCCAAGTCAATACCCCTTGGCTTAGCAACAAGGAGTGATGCCACATCTCAGCTAAGCCATTCTAATAGAGAGCATCAACTTATGCTTTTTGATCTTTCTGAGTTTTGTACAACTTAAAATATCTCTCACATTTACGCAACCGTACCTTAGGTTCATGACCTTCAAAAGTGGGTAGTTCCCATTTAAGAGGAGGTATGACCATATTTTGAGGTTTGTTCTGCATGTTGTCCATAACTGGAAGAGGTAACAATCCTCCGCCATTATTTGGGCCAGCTGGAGCTCGTTCTAACGTTGTCAGCCTCTCGAGGATCAGCTCCAAAGTGCCTTGAATCCCAGTTTGAGTATTGCGAACCTCCTCTTGGCTGCTCAACACATCTGCCAATAGTTCATCATGTTTAGCTAGTTTGTCGTCCATCAACTTCAAATGAGTTCCTTCCGCCATTACTCAAGCACGAGTCACAAAATTGTGGCTTTGATACCAATTGTAAGGATCCAGATAAGGATCCAAGCTGATTGCAATTAGAAATTGACTCAACACATTTTTGGGACAATTTTCTGATTTTATTAATTGAAAACTGAAAACAATTACAAGGAAAGTAACTAATTTAACTAAAGGAAATGAGTATGAGAGTCGCCATTGCCATTGAAAATCTGCAAAGATAAAAGAGAATAGAATTAGAGGTGAAGAGAAGAGAGAGAACACAAGAGAGAGAACACTAAAGAGAGAACATATGAGAGAAAGGAATCAGAGGGGGAATGAAATTACCGAAAATTCGTTGCTTCCCTCTCTGGACTTTGGGTATTTGTAACAAACTAACCACCAACTGACGTGGCAAGATCCTGAACCTTCCTTCTAATTAATGAGCTTCTAATCATGGCCCTTCGTTTCTAATTAACTGAACCCCATCGCCAAGGTTGTAACCAGTTTGAACCCGCTCTGCTACACCTATGTATAATTAACATTGGCCACCCGATGCATGACAAAAACATGTTCAGGTTCTGCTTTGATAGCGAATTTCTTGCATTTTTGTCTATGTGGAAGTTAGCTGCTCAATAAGCTCGTTGGAGATGGGAAAATTTTCGCTCGCTGGCCAAGGAAAAAATGATATATTTGAGGCTGCTTGATTATACGTTTTCTGTAAATTTGGTGAAGATTGCAGTTGCCTTTAAATGTTATTTGGTGAAGATTGCTTCAAACGATTGAATATTTTTTTTAAAAATACATAAAATATTATTACAATATTTTAAACATTAGACACCAATGAAGTTGTTATAAAAATTCAAAATGACTAACTTTTTAGTAATAAAATATAGAACCTGTAAATCTTAAAAAATGATTTTGAAAAAAATATTTATTTTAATAATTTAACACATCAAAGGGAATGAGAAATTAAAAAATATGTCCACTTCCATTCACCAAGAACATAATTCAACGAGACGTCCATCTTTAAATGCTATTTGGTGCCAATTTGATTTAGTACATAGCTATAACTAAAAGAAAATGTATAATCAAGCAGCCTCCTAGCTATACATAAAAGGGAAATGATGTAGAGTAGGACAGTAGCTACTCTGTTGCTGGGATCGAGGCGGGTTTGAATTTTAAAAAATAGGACGGGTCAGTTGGCATGAATTTTAAAAGGTGGGAGGGTATTTTTAACGTGCAAGGGATAAATATGAACGTAATGTATATAGGGATATTTTTGATAAAAATGATAAACGAGAAATAAATAATGCCTATTTATGATAGTAGATGGGCTAATAAGACCCTTAACCTTTTTCAAAATGAATTTGGCTACTTGGCGAGACAACGTGGTATCTGGAGGGAAGAAATAGACGGCGAGGGAGGGAAGAATAATATTGAATAGAATGTATTATTAATATTAGAATCGGTAATGCTGTGATTATTTTTTATCGACTGTTTTGTTTGTCGTGCTATAAAATTATGAAATTTTGCATTTGGTGTTGTTTGGTGTTCATAGGTGAAAATTAGGGAGATCAAAATTTCCAATAGGGTTAGAAAAACACTACATTCAACTTGCGTGAACCTTAATGGATAGATTTACCAGTACACAAAGTGATTCGAGTATCACGGTTATTAGAAAGCAAAAGAAAATGAGGGAAATACACAATTACTAGTACTAATAAAAATCTATCTAGTGATATGGGCAACAAAAGATTCCATTTCCTTGTGAGCTATCTCATCATCCATCACTGACAATTTCACAGCTTCCTTCAACTCTGTTGCTCTCTTTCTCATCTCTTCTCCCTCCCGCGACGCCATTAAAGTTGTCACAACTTTCTCAATTGTCTCCGCCGGCACCACTTCGTTTCTCTTCTCCCACTCTCTCACCGAAATCCCAATTTTCAGCCCTTTAGTAATCAACAAAGCATTCCTCGGCTGATCAGAATGCATTGGCCATGCCGCTATTGGCACTCCCATTGAAATACTTTCCATGCACGAATTCCACCCGCAGTGACTCATAAATCCACCTGTCGCCACATGTCCCAAAATCTCCAATTGTGGTGCCCAATCTCTTATAACAATTCCTCTTTCTACTACCCTTTCTTCATACCCTTCAGGCAATTGAAATTTCCGCACATCTCCAGAAAATATGTCTCCTTTATCAGCATCCCGTAGCACCCAAATGAATCTCTGCTCACTATGTTCCAATCCTTTCGCCAGCTCCTTGATTTCTTCTTCGGATAACGAAGTTGTAGATCCGAATGAAACAAAAATCACTGAGTTCTCAGGTTGTTTATCGAGCCACTCTAAGGAATAATGGCGGCTTTTTTCAGTATCAGGTGTTGGTATTGGAATTTCCACAGGATTGAATGGACCAAGAGCCCAATGTTTAAAATCCTTAACGTACGTTTTCTCAATAAGATCTAAATACAATTGTTCTATAACTCGAGACGTGCTGAAAATATTCCCAACACAAAAAACCCTAGCCTGTAGTTGCTTTTTTGCAAATTCTTCCAATTCAGGAGAGTTGCAACCTTCTAGAGAAGGAATTTGTTTGAGTACAACTTCAGCTTCAGAAGGTACAGGCGGTCTAGCTACATCCCAAATGTAAGAAAATATAAGAAAAGCAGAGACGGTGTGAAAACAGTAGCATTCAGTATTAGGAATTTTAGGTACATTCTGAACAACCCAAGACGTGAGAAAATCGTGCAAAACCACTACTTTTCTAGCCTTAGAAGACAGGTTATTTACAAGCTCTGTCACTGGCTCGCGTAGTTGGAGCGAGGAGTTAAACGCAGGGACAAGTTGAGAAGGGAATTTGATGGAAGCGTCAGGATTAGGAGGAGGGACATCAAATGAAACTGAGAATTCAGAGAAATCTAGGTTAGGGGTGTTAAGTGGGTCCCATCCACGGGCGCGAGACTGAGCCTGGCGGACGTGCGGGGCGGTGCTGACGTAGTAAACGGGGATGTTATGGGCGGAGGAGAGGCGGCGGGCGAGCTCGAGGAATTGGTGGAGATGGCCTTGTGCAGGAAGAGGAACCATAACTACAATTACATCATGTTGAGTTGCATGGTTTATGGTTGCCATTGTCTGGTTGAGGACTAGTAATCCAAGACTTGTCAACTTGTAACGTATCGATGAGTGATAGTGCTTTGGGAGATTTGCAAAAATAACTTGGCGGAGGAGAAACAAGGAAAAGTTCTGTCGCTAATTGGTCTATATTTGCAAGTTTAGTACTTCACTTTATGAGTCATACTGTGCAAATTTTATACTAGTCCGATGATTCCATCAATAAATTGTAGATGTCAAATAATTAGTCTTTAGTTCCACTTTAATTAATTTTTCTGTTCTTTTGTGTGATCCAGAATATTTACTTTTTAGATATTAAGAAGTAATTAATTTTTTTAAAGCTATCCTTAGAATAAAAAATCTAGGAGTATTTATTATATTATTAATAAATAAATTTAATTTAATATGGTTAATTTTGTTATTATATTAATGCTAAAAATAAATTTCTTAAAAATATGTGTAAAATCGCCAATTTTTTTTAAATTAAAACGGATCAGAGTGATCTATATATAATAGGAGAGGCAAAATTACATTATTAAGACAAGTGGTATAACCGCTCAATATTAAGACAAAATAAACTAATTTTTTAACTAAAAAAACTTCTTAAATTTTGAATTAATTGGTTACTCTATTTGAATTAATAAATATAGTTATACTATAATTAGCTATATAATGAAAAAATATAAATATATATAAAAAATAACTACTCATACAAATTGGGGAGTAGTTTCACTTTGGAGTTTTAATTTATCGTAAAATAAAAAATAATTTGCTACAATAAAAAATGGAAATAATAATAATTAAAAGTGACATTATTAAGACAAAATAAACTACCTTTTTAACAAAAAAACCTTCTTAATTTTTTTAATTAATTGGTTACTTTATTTGAATTATAAATATAGATATCATATAATTAGCTATATTAAAAATAGGAAATTATAAATAAATAAAAATAACTACTCAATAAGACACCAAGTATTGATTTAAAATTATTTTAAATATAAATTGAAATTAGAAAATAAAAATTTTCCAATTCAAAATTGGGAGTAGTTTCAAGTTTGAGTTTCATAAAAAAAACTACTTTTCTAACTAATTTTTTGAATTAATACTCTATTTGAATTGATAAATATAGATATCTTATAATTAGCTGTAAAAACGAAAAAAAATTACTCATTCAAATTGGGGAGTAGTTTCAAGTTGGAGTTTTAGGAATATATTAAATAAAAGAAACAAATAAAAAAAATATAAAATTAGCCATAACAAAAAAATGGAAATATATAAATAAAAAAAATATCCATTCAAATTTAGGAGTAGTTTCAAGTTGGAGATATTTTAAAATAAAAAAAATAACTTTCAATTCAAATGAAAACTACAAGAAGTCAAGTACCATTGTTAAGACAAAATATTTTTCATGTGGCATTTTTCAACCTAGGAATAGCTTCAAGTTGGAGTTTAAAATGATTTTAAAATAAAAAAATAAAACTAAAAAAAAATAAATTAGCTACAGTAAAATCAAAAATATTAAAAAGTAAACAAAATAACACTACATACTTAAGCTGGGGAATAGTAAACAAAATAACAGTACATACTTAAGCTGGGGAATAAAGAGACCGGAAATAGAGTTAAAGTTAATATAATTAATTTTATTATTAATTAATATTAAAAATTGGATCTCTTAATATGTGTGAAAACGAGCAATTAATGTTTCAAGACGTGAGCTAAACAAGCCTACTTGAAAAAATTCCAAAGAAACATGCTGTTCACTTCACTGTTTTAACTGAAAATTCATACGAGGCATTGAAGGACAAAATATTAGTTACTCCTATTTGAACAAACAAAATTTGGTGTCGTTTTAAAAAAATTACAAGGAAGTCATTTATTACTTTTTTATCCTTCAAAATTACTCTTATTATTTTGATTAGTGGAGCATTAATTAAGTGAGATAATAGTTTTTAAGGTCAAAACAATAATTTAATATGACAGGTCACAAGCAACCAATTCAATCAGAAAGATATAATTTTCGTTAGTACAATTTGATAGAGAAGTGAAAAATAAATTCAATGACGGATAATATAATAAAAATAAAGCAGAGAAGAAATAATTCTTATCGAATGATCCTTGATCGGATGATCAGCCAAACAGAGCTTGAAATGCCGAACTATGACTAACTTGGGAGCAAAATGCTATGAATGACCATGTATAGAATTGTAGAGAAAAAGTTCGATTCCCCTTTGTCACACCTCCCTTTTTACTACCCCACTTTTAGGAAATAAGCATATAAATACGCTCGTAGGGTATACCCCGACGCTCAGATATCCGAAACGGATAAAATAACGTAAGGGAAGGAGTTTTTCCAATTAAAGGACAATCGGTTCGGAATTTTATTGAGATTAATCAGAGTCGCCACTTGGGAATGATAATGGTGTCCCAAGTCACCGGTTAATCCCGAATCCGAGGAATTTTGACTCTTAAAATGTCTGCGAAGCAAAGATCCGGATAAGGAACTCTGTTAACCCGGGAGAAGGTGTTAGGCATTCCCGAATTCCGTGGTTTTAGCACGGTCGCTCAATTGTCGTTCCGACTCTTGTTTGACTTAATCACAGATTTTAACAACATATATAGTGCTTTTTACGTTAAGTATTATTTTTACGGAATTTGCGGCATTGCGAAAACACGCCTCGAGTCATACCGCAACCAGTACGCCTATGACTTTCGGTGTATTTCAGCTTTGCCGAGATTTGGATTTGAGTCGCCCCAAGTGCACACTCGTTCAATGGAAGGTATATTAAAATCGTGCCCTAAAATAGTCTATCGACTTTCAATTGTTTTGGGTAAGACTATGGAATTAACTAGTAGTCTTCCCGAGTTTAATTGTATTAAACCATTACTAAATGGGGGCCCCGCTTGTTCAACGTTATGCGAGGCTCGTCCCAATTATTTATTAAGGTCCAATCCTATTTGTTCAACTATATTTGCTATATATTATTTTTGCCTTAATCGATTTCTAGTATTAAACATTCCAGGCCCGTTATTTCTGTTGTTTATTGGGCCTGGATTCTTCAATCACTTAAACAGATCCGCAAAGGGCCAGCCCAGGCCTTAAAGCCCAGACAGTCTTCAGATTTTTGCTCAATAGCCCAGTCAGCTTCCCACTATAGTTCAGGTCCTTAACACACATTGGGCCCAAACTAAATAACAATAATAACGATTGCAGTAAAAAGGTAAAGATACACATCTGGAACAAAAATGCACTTTATTTATTTAGTAAAGAGGAATCAATACATCAATCTATCACCATAAACTAGAACTAACAGACTAACTTTTAAGATTCAAATTAATTCTGAAGAAAGATAATTCAATTACGTATGAAGCTTGAATAACAATTAAACTATTTAACTACAGACTATCTAAGATTGACTCAAGGACTCATACATGATTATATCACTGGTTTTAATACACTCAGTTTAGGCAATGTTACAGACCTTAGTTGCAAATGATTTTTCCAGTTTCAACTATTCTTTTCTTTTTGTATCTATATACTAACTCATAGATAAGATTAATCATTGACGTTAATACGTGCCAAACTAAATTAATACTATCAAAGCCAGTCTTTAACTCAGTTATTATTTCAAACAAGTCGTTTCCTCTTTAAACTCGAATCCAGATTTCCAATTCCAAATCCTATTACCTACGTGAGTTAGTTGGACTTATTGCTATCGATTTGTGTCATTTTATGATTCTTACCTATTTAGCTAAGTGGTTTCTAACCATGACTATACTATACTACTACTATTATATTAGCTATTACAATGTTTTTGTATTTTTGTTTTTCGGATACTACCTACTGCTATACTACAACTGAAAGCTACTACAGATCTATGCTAATGCTGAATAGCTATGAAGAAACTTAGATTACAGCAAAGCATCATGACATGTGAATCACACTTGAACTTCATTTCTATTTCAGCAATTCCATTACAGCTTCAAAGGATAAAGAGGTGTACCTGAATCAACAAGAAAATCCGATGAGTTCTAGGGAAATCAGGCAAATAAGTAACAGCTAGGACTCAGCAACAATGCAACAGTGGATTTGAATGCCGGATGAACAAGACAACACAACAATAGCAAGCAAAGATCCCACAGCAAAGCAAGTAGAAATCCAGACCCAATTCGAGCAAAGAACTCCAAAACACAGAAGAAACTCCTCAAATTCTTACTCAAAAATGCCAGAAACTACTGCTATATTGCTATTTTCTCTGAAACTTGGGGAGAAAGTATGGGATTAATCCCACTTCTCCCCCTCTAAAATTTACCCAATGTACACTTAAGCCCCATTTCAGTTAACAGAAATCCTTCCAGCATGTGCTGGAAGGTTCTAAAGATTCCTTTTTATGGGTTTTTACCAATGTAGCCCTAAGGGTTTGGGATTTTTACAGATTTCCCATTTTAGGGAGACCATTATACCCTTAAATCTCTACAAAATTGCAGAAATCAGGGGTACAAATGACTCCCTTACCCTCTTAAGTTTCAAACTATTCACTAAAATACTATTTCAAGTTCCCTATATGCCCTCAAAGGTTTTGCTGATTTACCAGACCTGCCTAGGTCAAGTTTCAGCTTCTTTAGGACTTATTTAACTAACAGCCAGCCCTTGCATTGGTATTTAAGGGCTGGCCAGATCTGTCATTAAGAACTATTTCAATTCTAGCCTCTTTTACTTAGTTCCAGTTAATTAGGACCAATTTATTTCAATTTTAAACTAATTGCAGGACTAGCCTGCTTTATTATTGAAATTAAACTATTTAAAAGCTAACCGGTCTCAAGTTGAGACTTAGCTTGGGTATTAAACCCAATTACTGAACAGTTGGGCCCAAAACCTTTGCAGGTTTGGCCATTTTAATGTTTAGGGCTCAAAAGAGAGTCTGCATTTGCAAACTTAGCCATTTTGCACAACCAGCCCCTTTTTAAGGTGGACTGTGTGTTAGGGCCTTATAGAATTGGTCGACCTTTTGCAAAGTTAACCACTCTTAGGCCAATTATTGCTTAATAGCCTACTTTTGTGATTTTAATGTCAATTAAACTAAATTGCAGGACTAGCCTGCTTAATTGAACTATTTAACCAATGGCCAGTCTCAAGTTGAGACTTAGCCTGGGTAATTAAACCCATTTGCTGAACTGTTGGGCCCAGAACCTTTGCAGGTTTGGCCACTTAATGTCCAGGGCTCAAAAGAGAGCCTGGGCAAGTCTGCATTTGCAGGCTTGACCATTTTTGCACAACCAACATCCTTTAAGAGTGGGCTGGTGTGTTTGGGACCTTATAGAGTTGGTCAACCTTTTGCAAGGTTGACCACTCTTAGGCCAATTATTAAACTTATAGCCTATTTTGTTCATTTTCAGTTTTAACCTATTTAAAAACTAGCCATTTTTATGGAACCTAATACTAAACAACTATAACCAATTCACCTAAGCATGATAGGTATTAACAGTAATCATCTTAACACAAGGCTGTTGCAAACATAGCCATTTTCACAAAATTGCACACATATTCATGAAATCAGAATCACTCATCGATTAATCAAAACTCAGAGAAAGGGATTGAGTATTGTTGAATTTCAATCAAAGACTTGTTACTCAGATTCCACAACACAATGTGTCAATTAATCATGAAGCAGGTTTAGTCAGAACTACCTTATACTTAGAGGATTTCTGGAAGTCCTAATTATGCTTGACATGTTCTTAACTAAGCACATACAGGTAAACTCATAAAGAAGTTTCAGGAGAAAGCATGGCTCTAACAGAATGGAAAAGATAACAACATGATGCAAAGATCAAAGATAGACAATAAACATGAAGAAGCGCTAATCAAAGAAACACAAATCTTAAGCAAAGGGACAAAACAAACAGAGATTTCTAGAAGGTACGAATTAATCTAAACATGCAAAGACAGAAGAGATGAACATCCTAATATTGAAGGCTAACAGGAGATGACCTAATACAGAGATGACAGAGAACGAAAGTCAAAAACTTAACTAGTACTGAAACTAGACATGCGAAACAAACAGAAAAATGTGAAGAACAAACAGAGAAATAGCGAATCAGGAAACAAAATATCAAGAACCAACAAAAGAGTTATAAAAAAGGACAATCATATTATTGAAATTTAACAAATCAGGACCCAAATTGTAGAGAAGATGAGCAAGATGAGAAGAAAACTCTAATACTAATCAAACATGGAAGAATAACACAAAAGAAAACACCAAATAAAGCAAACAGAGAGGTGGGGGGACTTAGCTTAGCGGGGTCTGTCCCCCAAGCTTTCCCGTTTTTTATTCTTTTCACCCTCTCTCGGACTCTTCCAGACTTTTCTTATTCCCTTGTTTTTTTTTTTTGTTTTCTTTTTCCTCATTTTTCTCTTCTGGTTTTTCTTTTAGGCTTAAAGACGAAACCTTTTAGGGCTTTTAGTTGCAGAGGGGTGTTCGGGAGGGTAAAAGACAGAGTCTTGAAGAGGTTTGAGTTTGGGGGTCGCCGGAGTTAGGTTTCCGGCGACCTTCTTTTGGATATTCGACGAGTTCCAGGGATCTTCGAAAGAAACCAGTGGGGTAGGGTGATAGATCAGGTCAGGGGGGTTCGAATGGCATTGGTTTGGAAACGGTTCTCGTTGTTTGAGTGGTCACCGGCGAAGTTCCGGTGACCGGAGTTTTGAGGAAAGGGATCTGTTTCTTGGGGTTTCAGGGTGTTGGCTATGGTTTGAGGTGTAGACGAAGGAGAAGAGGGTGATGGAGATGAAGAAGGGTAGCTGGAGACCACCGTGGAGGTGGTGGCCTCCATGGCCGGTGATGAGATGAAGGTGATGAAGAAGAAGAAGGGTGAGGGAGAGGGTGGCTGGGGTTAGAACGTTCGAGAAAAATGGACGGCCGTTCAGACACAAGCCTTATATAGGCGACGAAGCTAAGGTGATCCTGGCCGTCCAATTAATGAAGATCAACGGCCAGGAACCAGCGTTACTAAAACGCCATCGTTTGGGGTTATTAAAGAGACCAAAGGTCTCGACCCTTAGATCACCTGAACGGACGGTCGAGATCACTCTTATTTTATTTAATTAACTAATTAATTCTGCCTATTTGTCTGAGCCGTTGGATTTATCTAGATGGGCGATGAGGATTGATTCTCACATAGATCAGATGGCCAGACTCTTGGGCCAATTCACTGGGCCTGCTCAATTCGAACAAAATCAGCCCAACCATATTAATACCATCTATATCTTTTGAATTTTTCTGATTTTAATTATTTTTTATGTATTTTCCTTTATATTTTTTTTTCTTTTTCTTTTTATGGAATATTATAAAAACCTAACTTCCTACTTACTCTAATTAATTAGTATTTTTTGGCAGTTTTCCACTACTTTTCCTAATTTTCACTACTTAAAACTATTTTTTGCTAGTTTTCTTCTCAAAACTAATCAAATTGAAACAAAGTAATTACCTAGCCTAATTTTTTTTGATTTTTCTCTAATTTCTACTTATTCAAACACATAAAGTATAGCTAATTTCAAACAAAGCAAGTAATTGCACTCAAAAACATATTTATTTTGATTTTGGAATTATTTGCCCGGTGCAAAATCACGTGCTCACACCACCCAGTATGAGATGAGGTTTGTTGATCTGGCACGTCATGCAGTTGTGTTACTCCCCACAGATCGGGAGAGGGTCCGCAGGTTCATAGATGGTCTAAATCAGCCGATTAGACTGCAGATGGCTATGGGAGTTGTGAGTTCGGGAAGGTCTGGCAGTTTAAAAACTACCAGACTCACTGTTGCATTGACACTGTCGAGACCTGCTGACTTAATCCTTATTACACCGGGGGGAGAAATGTAAAATGAAGAAGCTATTCTAAGCTATGATCCTACAATTACAATTATTCCTAATCTAGCTTTTGCTCTTCTTCCCTTTTCTTGATTTTCCGTGATGCTGACTCTTTTTTTTGTTGATTTTCTTTGATGCTGACTCTCTTTTTGTTGATTTTCTTTGATGCTTTCCCCCTCTTTTTTTTTTTTGATTTTCAATGGTACTTCTTGTCCTCGAGCAGAAACCTGCTCAAAACAAAACAACAAACTAACCTTTTTTTTTCTTTTTCTGCCCCAGTGTGGGCTTTTAGCTATATGAACCATAACATGCAGAAAAATATTCCCGTATTTGAAGGTGGGCACCTAACAGAAATTAAACGTGCAATGCGATACAGAAAAGTATTCCCGTATTTGAAGGTGGGCACCTAACAGAAATTAAACGTGCAATGCAATGCAGAATAGTATTCCCGTATTTGAAGGTGGGCACCTAACAGAATTTAAACATGCAATGCGATGCAGAAATGTATTCCCGTATTTGAAGGTGGGCACCTAACAGAAATTAAACGTGCAATGCGATGGAGAAAAATATTCCCGTATTCGAAGGTGGGCGCCTAACGGAATTTAAACGTGCAATGCGATGCACAAATGTATTCCCGTATTTGAAGGTGGGCACCTAACGAAATTAAACGTGCAATGCGATGCGGAAAAATATTCCCGTATTAGAAGGTGGGCACCTAACGAAATTAAACGTGCAATGCGATGCAGAAATGTATTCCCGTATTTGAAGGTGGGCACCTAACGAATTTAAACGTGCAATGCGATGCGAAATGTATTCCCGTATTTGAAGGTGGGCGCCTAACAGAAATTAAACGTGCAATGCGATGCGGAAAAATATTCCCGTATTTGAAGGTGGGCGCCTAACAGAATTTAAACGTGCAATGCGAATGCATAAAAGTATTCCCGTATTAGAAGGTGGGCGCCTAACAGAAATTAAACGTGCAATGCAATGCAGAAAATATTCCCGTATTTGAAGGTGGGCGCCTAACAGAAATTAAACGTGCAATGCGATGCAGAAATGTATTCCCGTATTTGAAGGTGGGCACCTAACAGAAATTAAACGTGCAATGCGATGCAGAAAAATATTCCCGTATTCGAAGGTGGGCACCTAACAGAATTTAAACGTGCAATGCGATGCAGAAATATATTCCCGTATTTGAAGGTGGGCACCTCACAGAAATTAAACGTGCAATGCGATGCAAAAAAATATTCCCATATTCGAAGGTGGGCACCTAACAGAAATTAAACGTGCAATGCGATGCAAAAATGTATTCCCGTATTTGAAGGTGGGCACCTAACAGAATTTAAACGTGCAATGCGATGCGGAAAAATATTCCCGTATTGGAAGGTGGGCGCCTAACAGAAATTAAACGTGCAATGCGAAGCAGAAAATATTCCCGTATTAGAAGGTGGGCGCCTAACAGAATTTAAACGTGCAATGCGATGCGAAAAAGTATTCCCGTATTTGAAGGTGGGCACCTAACAGAATGCGATGCAGAAAATATTCCCGTATTAGAAGGTGGGCGCCTAACAGAATTTAAACGTGCAATGTAATGCAAAAAAGTATTCCCGCAGCCTGAGGACTGGGGAGCGGATTTTAAAAGATGTTACCTTCCTCTTTTTGGCATTTTCTTTTACCAATTATCTCTTGCTTGTGAATTTCTCCACTTATTGGTGAACTTTCTCTTTTTGGTGTTTTCTATTTTCCACATTGGTCACATTCACTTTAAAGTGATTAGTGACAATTTGTTCCTGCATGAAACAAAATTTATTAGATATAAACTGTTGGCAACTGGCATCTGCCGTCCCTGCTTCTTATTGCTTTCTTCTTTTTTGCTTTTCTCATGCTGCGTAACTTTCAACTGCTTATCCCTTGCAAACTCTTTTTGTATTTTCTTACTTTTTCCATTTTTGTTTTGTTTTCTTTTCTTTTGGCCATGTTTGCCAAGCTTCTTTATTTCCTTCCCAATTTTCTTCCTTTCTGATCCAGTGTTGTTTCAACTTTTGTTATCAGGAGCTGGTAGTTAGCTCTCAAAAGGTAAACAATGAAATGCAGAAAAAAAAATGAAAGAGGGTAAGGGTATTTTGGAGAGATGATAGAACTTATCTGGGTATTTGCCGGCTGATTCCGCTGACCATGCCATCTATTTAAACTCTGACCCAGTTCGTTCCAATCCTTATTCTGTCTCCGAATTGTTTCCAACCCAAACCGATACTGTTTTTTGTTACCTTTTCTCTTTTCTGGTAGTCCTCACGATCGCCCTACGGTGCCTCGAAAGGTTTTCACCAATAGAACTCTCTCATTTATTCTCTCAACCTCACAATCGCCTCGCAGTGCCTGTTAAGGTTTTCACTGAAAAGACTATCTCATTTTATTTCTCTCAACCTCACAGTCGCCTCACAGTGCCGGTTAAGGTTTTCACCGATGAGACTCTCTCATTTTTTCATTTTTTCTCATTTTTCCTTTTGTATTTTGTTTTCTTACCACAGGTGTTGTCCGATGTTTCGCTCCTCCTTCATTGCATTCGTTATCATTTCGGAATTGATCAGAAGGTCTTTCTTTGGACTGTAACGTGGCTTTTGGATGGGTTGAGAAAGAAAGGTATAAAGGCTCAAAATTTCACGAGGGTTCAAAAATATTTACAACTCTCGGAATTATTAAACATAACTTCTGCCCCAGTTTCAATATGTGGGGAATTTTTGGATTTTTCCTTTATTGTGACTGAACCTCAGAGAGGCTGCCTACGTACCCTTTCGGGATCAAGTCAGACGTAGTTCATCCAACTTCATTAGTTAGATGGATTTCTTTTTGACTTTTTCCCGATTTCTTTGTCTTTTTTTTTTCATTTTTCATTATTTTTTTTTATTTTCCATCATTTTCCAACATCATTTTTCATTTTGTCAATTTCGATCTTATTGTGCTATAAGCTATTCCGAGAGAGGATATGAAAGAATATATTCATTAAGGCTCAAGGGGGTTGTCAATGGATAAAGTGTTTGGATAGAGAATAAAATGCCTTCGTCATTTCAATTCCAAAATCACAACAAAATACAAAACACATAATTGAAAAGGAATCATATATAGTATCTCTTGACTGTATCTGAATTGATAGCAGTCTCTACGCACTTTCCTTCAACATCTGTTAGATATAATGCCCCATTGGACAACACCCGCGATACCACAAATGGTCCCTGCCAATTTGGCGCAAATTTGCCATTTGCCTCGGCCCAATGTGGTAAAGTAACCCATCGCAACCAAAATGAGCCTATTCCCATTGGAAGCTGTTGGCTATATCAGTTCAATAACATCTATGCCCATGTTTCAAAGCAAAGAAAAAATCTGTTAGTTTAAATGCGGTGGTTGGTTGTGGCCTTGAACTTTGGTGGCGACTGCTTTCCACTTGAATGCCTTTCCTGTTCACCGACTATCCAAAAATCCGTCTTCCTTACGGCATGTATATTGTTCCTTTCTTGACGGATCCCACAAAATCCGATCTTGAGGTCTATGATTCCTTCAGTGATTTCATTGGACGACCTTGGGTGTTTCTTGACTGACTCTTTTCTTTGTCAAAACATACTCCCATATTTCCATTTGTTGTGAGTTGGCACTTTGCTGACCTTTGCGTCTCGCATGAACCCCAAACATTTTTATTGTTACCTGCTTCATTGCACATGTTGCTCTTTTGGCTTAAATCACTGGCCTTGTCTTTCCCTGACTTACGACAATTGTCGTGTTGGCTAAATCCCATCTTGAGCAATTGGAAAGCTTGGTGGCAAATTTTGAAATCATTTCTATACTTGTTATGACCCGACTGACTCGATAAGAGGGAGGATGAAACAAGGTGTGAAGAGTAGAGAGAAGGGAAAATACAATTCCTAACAAGAAACCTACAGAAAACTGACTCTAGCGACCTTGACATGCACTTTTAGCCTTCTCTGTATAGCAAATCTGATGCTCAACTCTTGATGCAATTTCTGCCGTGAAACTGGTCTTCAGTATTTCATTTCCTGAATCGACTTGTAGTGCCCATAGGGTTTTCACCATCAAGCCTCTCTCATTTGATTTTTCTTTCTCTCAACTCGCCTCACGGTGCCCGTGAGGGTTTTCACTGATAAGACTCTCTCATTTTAATTTCTCTCATCTCGGAGTCCCGTGGTGGTTCTCATTATTTCTTGAATTCTTCATTCTCCTTTGTTCAGACTGGAGTGTTGCCCCTAATGTGATTCACCTTTGTTCATTTGACTTGGCATTTTTCGAAGATTGATCGGAAGGTCTTCCCTTGGACCGTAATGCAGGCTTTTGGATGGGGTATAGAAAAAAGGATATAAAAGCTCAAAATTATTTCAATGTGGTTTAAATATTACAACTTTCGGAATCTTATTTCTTCAACAACCATAACTTCTGCCCCAGTTTCCTTCTTGGGGGATTTTTTTTTTGAATTTTTCTTTTATTGTGACTGAACCTCAGTGAGGCTGCCTACGTACCCTTTCGGGATCAAGTCAGACGTAGTTCAGAAAGTCATTAATTAATGAATTTCTTTTGACTTTTTCCCAATTTTTTTTCTTTCTTTTTTTTCTTTTTTTTCTTTTTTCCATTTGATTTACCCACTCAATCCTTAATTTTGTTGTTGATTCCGAAAGAGGGGTATGAAAGAAAATATAATATGGCTCAAAGGGGTAGCAATGGACGAAGTGTTTGGATAGCCGAATGAAATGCCTTTGTCATTCCAATCTTCAAAACCTACCAAGTACAAACTACACGGTCAAACGCCTTTGATTGATTCACAATTTTGCCTTCTGTATTTGACGATTCTCCGTGCCATTGGGCAACAATCTCGATACCACGAATGGTTCCTTTAGCCTTGGGGTACTTTTGCCTTTGGCTTTAAACCGATGAAGCATGATGCATTTCCAAGGCATTTCTTTATGTTCTGTTTTCCCCCAGTATTCACTTGATTCCGGCTTCACAGTATTTCAATATTTCTTCCGAGTATCATTACATCTTTAGCATTGTTTCATTGCTAAATTGACTTTTAAAAACATGCCGAGAATTGTGTGCAAGTCATGTTTCTAAAATCAATATGAGAAGAATTGTAAAGTGATTAGAAATGGGATGACTAGAAATGACGGGAAACAGAGAGTTGTATTAAACCGATGGGTTGAAACAACAAGATAAACAACAAAATGAACAAACTAGACTAGAATTACAAAACCTAGATGGCACTAAACCATTTTTATTACTAAACAAAGCAAAGATAGAAAGATAGAAGGGTTTTGACTCTCAAGACAACGTCCGGATTACAACCCTGAAATAACCCGGTCAACAGAGATGACACCAAAATATACCACCAAAACTCCAAGAGACGGAGCGCCTTCCCAATTGACAAGCATGGCATCCTAGCCACTTCTTGCGTGTTTTTTAGCCGTTGCTCTAATCTCTGCAATCTTTGGGCCATTTCTTCCTGTACCTTCTTTCGGGTAGGCTTCTCAATGTTTGTAGGAAGATCAAACGAGTATGAGTGGTACTTGGGAGAGTGGTATTGTTCTTGCTGTATAGCAGATTGTGACTCATGAAAAGGCTGTCCTTGGCCATTGGCCCATGCTTGACGCATTTTGGTCATTTGTTGTTTCAATGTTCTGTTTTCCTCAACCACGGTAGGCCCTTGTTGAACTTTCTGACCCTGAGTCTCTTGAGCACTCGTAACAGCTCCGATGTCGGTTATCATTTTCCTTGAATCTTGTTTACCACAACCAACCACCTCAACTTTCTGGATTAACAAAGCGAAACCATCATGTTAGCGTTAAGGTATTCCGCTTATGGATTTCCTTTGTTTTTTCTACTATCTTCTCTTCTTTTTTTTTTCTTTTTGTGGTTTTTTTTTTCTTTTTTTTTTGTGTGTAGTTTTTCATTTTTTTTTCTTTTTTGGTTATGAAAATGGCCGAATCCTATGTGGATTGCCTACGTATCATGACCCCGCATGAATCAGACCGAGCGTAGTTCTTGCAAATTAATGCAAGAAATAAAGAGATGTTTATTCGATTTTTTTTATTTTATTTTTTTATTTTTTTTGAAGGGAAAATTATAGAAACCGACTCCAACTACAAACTTAAAAAAAAACTTTCTCATTTTGTACCGGAGATTTCTACAAGAATAAGAATATTTTGGTGTCAATTATGACTATTTCTACAAAATCGGCCACGTAATGGCTTATTTGACAAAATGACTATTTTTGCAAAATTTATTTAAGAAAGATAAACTTAAAATTTTTTTTATCCTGTGGCTCATGGGGCTTCGTTCGGCATCACCATAAACCAACACAAGACTATTTTTCATAAATTGGCCATGTAATGGCTTATTTAGATAAAGTGGCTCTTTTTGCAAAATTTTATTTAAGAAGATGCAATTTCAAAATTTATCCTGGGTCCTATGGGGCATCGTTCTGCACCGACACAGGACAACACAAGACTGAGGAAGTTAAAACGCAAAAATGTGGCTATTTCAGCAAAATTCGGCCATGTAATGGCTTATTTGATAAAATGGATATTTTTGAAAAGTTGAGCAATGACTCAAACTTAATTTTGCGGATACAGCCTTTCGACATTTCCGCGAGGGAATATTTCAAGGCTGTGTCCAAAATTATTTAAAATGATTCAAAGTGGCTATTCTTGCAAAAACGGCCTTCCGGCGTCCTTTTGAGGGACATTCGGCTTATTTTAAGCAAGAATAGCATCACCCGACTTATTTATAACAAAATAAAAAATTTGACATTTTTTGGTTATTTTTGCAAAAGGGGTGTGAACCCGGACTTGATTTTGCGGCTATGGCCTTGCAACATTTCCACAAGGAATATTTCAAGGTTGTGCCCGCAAATTATTAAAAATGATTCAAAGTGGCTATTTTTGCAAAAACAGCCTTCCGGCGTCCTTTCGGAACATTCGACTATTTTCAAAAACAGCGTCACTTCGATTTTATGGACAAAATTAAACACATATTTTTTTTATTTTTTTTAAAAGGGTGGTTGGACCCGATGAGGGTTGCCTACGTATCCCACCTAATTGCGAGAATCAAACCTGCGTAGTTCGGTCAGATTATTTGACCAATTATTTCAAAAATGTTCCATCTATTTTTTTCAAATTTTCAAATTTTCCGGGTACCTATTTCTATAACTCTTATTTTCCTCTCTCTTTTTTTTCTTTTTCAACAATTTTTCTATCCTCGGGATTTCCGCCGGTCAGCATAACGATCAAGGACAATAAAAATGCAACACATAACATGCTCGGTCTTTTCCAATACCGGGTCACCTGTCCTAGACGGACCCAACCCCTGTGTTGAGTCCCCTAAGTCAAATATGATGCAAATAATCGTCCTAGACCTATGTTCAAAAATCTTACGGTTTCATAGAGTGCTAGACTGTGTACCCGAGCGGACAACTCGAATCGAGGAGGGGCTACGTACCGGTGACCCGCGGAGTCAATCGGCTTTGTAACTTATCCGGCCTCTATTTTCTTAATTTAGGGTGACTTTAACAGAAAGGGGAGTCTCAACCAGTAAGCACATCCCCGGGGGTGAAGAGAGAAAGGTTTTCGGCACAATTTTATATACAATCCACATAATATCAAAGCGATAAAGCACATAGCATGTTGTTCAAATCATATAATGAAGTCAAACAATAACGCGAACGACAATTCTAAAGAGCTCGAGTTCTTAAACCCTGAAACCGAAGTTCGGGGTTGGATTCCCCAGCAGAGTCGCCAGAGCTGTCACACCTCCCTTTTTACTACCCCACTTTTAGGAAATAAGCATATAAATACGCTCGTAGGGTATACCCCGACGCTCAGATATCCGAAACGGATAAAATAACGTAAGGGAAGGAGTTTTTCCAATTAAAGGACAATCGGTTCGGGATTTTATTGAGATTAATCAGAGTCGCCACTTGGGAATGATAATGGTGTGCGAAGTCACCGGTTAATCCCGAATCCGAGGAATTTTGACTCTTAAAATGTCTGTGAAGCAAAGATCCGGATAAGGAACTCTGTTAACCCGGGAGAAGGTGTTAGGCATTCCCGAATTCCGTGGTTTTAGCACGGTCGCTCAATTGTCGTTCCCGACTCTTGTTTGACTTAATCACAGATTTTAACAACATATATAGTGCTTTTTACGTTAAGTATTATTTTTACGGAATTTGCGGCATTGCGAAAACACGCCTCGAGTCATACCGCAACCAGTACGCCTATGACTTTCGGTGTATTTCAGCTTTGCCGAGATTTGGATTTGAGTCGCACCAAGTGCACACTCGTTCAATGGAAGGTATATTAAAATCGTGCCCTAAAATAGTCTATCGGCTTTCAATTGTTTTGGGTAAGACTATGGAATTAGCTAGTAGTCTTCCCGAGTCTAATTGTATTAAACCATTACTAAATGGTGGCCCCGCTTGTTCAACGTTATGCGAGGCTCGTCCCAATTATTTATTAAGGTCCAATCCTATTTGTTCAACTATATTTGCTATATATTGTTTTTGCCTTTATCGATTTCTAGTATTAAACATTCCAGGCCCGTTATTTCTGTTGTTTATTGGGCCTGGATTCTTCAATCACTTAAACAGATCCGCAAAGGGCCAGCCCAGGCCTTAAAGCCCAGACAGTCTTCAGATTTTTGCTCAATAGCCCAGTCAGCTTCCCACTATAGTTCTGGCCCTTAACACACATTGGGCCCAAACTAAATAACAATAATAACGATTGCAGTAAAAAGGTAAAGATACACATGTGGAACAAAAATGCACTTTATTTATTTAGTAAAGAGGAATCAATACATCAATCTATCACCATAAACTAGAACTAACAGACTAACTTTTAAGATTCAAATTAATTCTGAAGAAAGATAATTCAATTACGTATGAAGCTTGAATAACAATTAAACTATTTAACTACAGACTATCTAAGATTGACTCAAGGACTCATACATGATTATATCACTGGTTTTAATACACTCAGTTTAGGCAATGTTACAGACCTTAGTTGCAAATGATTTTTCCAGTTTCAACTATTCTTTTCTTTTTGTATCTATATACTAACTCATAGATAAGATTAATCATTGACGTTAATACGTGCCAAACTAAATTAATACTATCAAAGCCAGTCTTTAACTCAGTTATTATTTCAAACAAGTCGTTTCCTCTTTAAACTCGAATCCAGATTTCCAATTCCAAATCCTATTACCTACGTGAGTTAGTTGGACTTATTGCTATCGATTTGTGTCATTTTATGATTCTTACCTATTTAGCTAAGTGGTTTCTAACCATGACTATACTATACTACTACTATTATATTAGCTATTACAATGTTTTTGTATTTTTGTTTTTTCGGATACTACCTACTGCTATACTACAACTGAAAGCTACTACAGATCTATGCTAATGCTGAATAGCTATGAAGAAACTTAGATTACAGCAAAGCATCATGACATGTGAATCACACTTGAACTTCATTTCTATTTCAGCAATTCCATTACAGCTTCAAAGGATAAAGAGGTGTACCTGAATCAACAAGAAAATCCGATGAGTTCTAGGGAAATCAGGCAAATAAGTAACAACTAGGACTCAGCAACAGTGCAACAGTGGATTTAAATGCCAGATGAACAAGACAACACAGTAGTAGCAAGCAAAGATCCCACATCAAATCAAGTAGAAATCCAGACCCAATTCGAGCAAAGAACTCCAAAACCCAGAAGAAACTCCTCAAATTCTTTCTCAAAAATGCCAGAAACTACTGTTATATTGCTATTTTTCTCTGAAACTTTTCTTAAAAAAAAAACAGCCTAAATGAATTTCAGATTCGAAAATTTTGGAACCCCCTTTTCAGCCCCTTTTGGGGTGCATTTATAGTTGGGCAAAAGGGCTGAAACTTGGGGAGAAAGTATGGGATTAATCCCACTTCTCCCCCTCTAAAATTTACCCAATATACACTAAAGTCCCATTTCAGTTAACAGAAACCCTTCCAGCATGTGTTGGAAGGTTCTAAAGATTCCTTTTATGGGTTTTTACCAATGTAGCCCTAAGGGTTTGGGATTTTTACAGATTTCCCATTTTAGGGAGACCATTATACCCTTAAATCTCTGCAAAATTGCAGAAATCAGGGGTACAAATGACTCCCTTACCCTCTTAAGTTTCAAACTATTCACTAAAATACTATTTCAAGTTCCCTATATGCCCTCAAAGGTTTTGCTGATTTACCAGACCTGCCTAGGTCAAGTTTCAGCTTCTTTAGGACTTATTTAACTAACAGCCAGCCCTTGCATTGGTATTTAAGGGCTGGCCAGATCTGTCATTAAGAACTATTTCAATTCTAGCCTCTTTTACTTAGTTCCAGTTAATTAGGACCAATTTATTTCAATTTTAAACTAATTGCACGACTAGCCTGCTTTATTATTGAAATTAAACTATTTAAAATCTAGCCGGTCTCAAGTTGAGACTTAGCTTGGGTATTAAACCCAATTACTGAACAGTTGGGCCCAAAACCTTTGCAGGTTTGGCCATTTTAATGTTCAGGGCTCAAAAGAGAGCCTGGGCCAGTCTGCATTTGCAAACTTAGCCATTTTGCACAACCAGCCCCTTTTTAAGGTGGACTGTGTGTTAGTGCCTTATAGAATTGGTCGACCTTTTGCAAAGTTAACCACGCTTAGGCCAATTATTGCTTAATAACCTACTTTTGTGATTTTAAGGTCAATTAAACTAAATTGCAGGACTAGCCTGCTTAATTGAACTATTTAACCAATGGCCAATCTCAAGTTGAGATTTAGCCTTGCCAATTTAAGGCTCAAAACTGATCACAAGCCTGGTCAAGACCTTTGCAGGTTTGGCCACTTAATGTCCAAGGCTCAAAAGAGAGCCCGGGCAAGTCTGCATTTGCAGGCTTGACCATTTTTGCACAACCAACATCTTTTGAGAGTGGGCTGGTGTGTTTGGGACCTTATAGTGTTGGTCAACCTTTTGCAAGGTTGACCACTCTTAGGCCAATTATTAAACTTAAAGCCTATTTTGTTCATTTTCAGTTTTAACCTATTTAAAAACTAGCCATTTTTATGGAACCTAATACTAAACAGCTATAACCAATTCACTAAGCATGATAGGTATTAACAGTAATCATCTTAACACAAGGCTGTTGCAAACATAGCCATTTTCACAAAATTGCACACATATTCATGAAATCAGAATCACTCATCGATTAATCAAAACTCAGAGAAAGGGATTGAGTATTGTTGAATTTCAATCAAAGACTTGTTACTCAGATTCCACAACACAATGTGTCAATTAATCATGAAGCAGGTTTAGTTAGAACTACCTTATACTTAGAGCATTTCTGGAAGTCCTAATTATGCTTGACATGTTCTTGACTAAGCACATACAGGTAAACTCATAAAGAAGTTTCAGGAGAAAGCATGGCTCTAACAGAATGGAAAAGATAACAACATGATGCAAAGATCAAAGATAGACAATAAACATGAAGAACCGCTAATCAAAGAAACACAAATCTTAAGCAAAGGGACAAAACAAACAGAGATTTCTAGAAGGTACGAATTAATCTAAACATGCAAAAACAGAAGAGATGAACATCCAAAATATTGAAGGCTAACAGGAGATGACCTAATACAGAGATGACAGAGAACGAAAGTCAAAAACTTAACTAGTACTGAAACTAGACATGCGAAACAAACAGAAAAATGTGAAGAACAAACAGAGAAATAACGAATCAGGAAACAAAATATCAAGAACCAACAAAAGAGTTATAAAAGAAGGACAATTATATTATTGAAATTTAACAAATCAGGACCCAAATTGTAGAGAAGATGAGCAAGATGAGAAGAAAACCCTAATACTAATCAAACATGGAAGAATAACACAAATGAAAACACCAAATAAAGCAAACAGAGAGGTGGGGGGACTTAGCTTAGCGGGGTCTGTCCCCCAAGCTTTCCCGTTTTTAATTCTTTTCACCCTCTCTCGGACTCTTCCAGACTTTTCTTATTCCATTGTTTCTTTTTTTTGTTTTCTTTTTCCTCATTTTTCTCTTCTGGTTTTTCTTTTAGGCTTAAAGACGAAACCTTTTAGGGCTTTTAGTTGCAGAGGGGTGTTCGGGAGGGTAAAAGACAGAGTCTTGAAGAGGTTTGAGTTTGGGGGTCGCCGGAGTTAGGTTTCCGGCGACCTTCTTTTGGATATTCGACGAGTTCCAGGGATCTTCGAAAGAAACCAGTGGGGTAGGGTGATAGATCAGGTTAGGGGGGTTCGAATGGCATTGGTTTGGTAACGGTTCTCGTTGTTTGAGTGGTCACCGGCAAAGTTCCGGTGACCGGAGTTTTGAGGAAAGGGATCTGTTTCTTGGGGTTTCAGGGTGTTGGCTATGGTTTGAGGTGTAGACGAAGGAGAAGAGGGTGATGAAGATGAAGAAGGGTAGCCGGAGACCACCGTGGAGGTGGTGGCCTCCATGGCCGGTGTCACGACCCGGATTTTTCCCCAACATCGGGATCGTGATGGCGCCTACTCGTGGTAGCTAGGCAAGCCACTGTGTTCATACTATCCTGTTTTTAACACAATTTTAATTAAATAAATGCGAAATACTTTATCGAAATGGAAATAACAAATCACAAGGTGAAAATTATATTGAAATCCTCTACCCAAGACGTGGAGTCACCAACTCACAAACTACTATGAAATACTACACATAAAAGTCTGAAGGAAATATAACATAATACTGTTTGTCTCGGAACAATGAGACTACAGCTATTAACATAAATAAAGAAAGAGACGCCGGGCCTGCGGACGTCTGCAAGCTACCTCGATCTCAAATGTGATCAACTCCCACGCAATCTATTTACTGCTGCTGCTGCTCCTGATCGTAACCTGGACCTGTGCAAAAACGCACAGAAGTGTAGCATCAGCACAACCGACCCCATGTGTTGGTAAGTGCCTGGCCTATCCCGGCGAAGTAGTGACAAGCCTAGGACCAGACACTCACATAAACCTGTGCAATTCAATATATATATGTGTACCACAAAATAACAAGAAATAATCAAGTATTAACACGATAAGGAATATCTTAAAGAATTCAACAATTAACCACAGTTAATAATTTCACGAGGAAAAACAAAGTGTAATGTCAACACAAGTAATATCAATTCAAGAAATAGCAAACAGTTGCACGGCATTACCCTTCGTGCTTTTACTCTCATCCTCACATCCATAGTACGGCATGATCCTTCGTACATGGTTCAATAATAGGGCACGGCATGATCCTTCGTGCATAAATAAATAAACATGGCACGGCATCACCCTTCGTGCATTATCACTCTTCCTCACCCAAATAACAATCAAATAAGTTCACAAGGAAAACAAGGTATAATAGAAACACAAGTAATATCAAGTCAAGGAATGGCAAATAGTTGCACGGCATTACCCGAATAAAATATAATGGAAAAACAAGTAATATCAAGTCAAGGAATAGCAAACAATTGCACGGCATCACCCTTCGTGCTTTTACTCTCATCCTCACCAAATAAACAAATAAAGTACACGGCATCACCCTTCGTGCTTTTACTCTCATCCTCGCATCCATAGTACGACATGATCCTTCGTACATGGTTCAAGAATAGGGCACGGCATGATCCTTCGTGCATAATCAATAAATAAACATGGCACGGCATTAACCTTCGTGCATAAATAAATAAACATGGCACGGCATCACCCTTCGTGCATTATCACTCTTCCTCACCCAAATAACAATCACAGTTAAGGGTAGAGAAAGAAACAGTAATTTATAATCCGTCCCATCAAGGACAATCAATAAATATCTTCACAACAAGTCCCAACAAGGGAGAACAATGACGATTCATCTGTAATATATATCTCAAAATAATTATTTTCCAACGACTCACGGTCATACTAGACGCCAGTGTATGGATGCTCGTCACCACGGCCCATACACCGCACTCGATCACATAACACATAACACATAATCCTATTCCCTCAAGCTAGGATAGAACAAACACTTACCTCGAATGCTTATGAACAATCCAATCCGTGGAAATGTCTTTTCTTTCAATTTGGCTCCAATCCAACCGTATCTATACACAATTGATTTGATATCATCAATTCTACTCCACAAACTAATTCTTAATACCAAATACAACTTTTACAACATTCTGCCATGAATAGTAAATTTCAAACCCGGGCCCACATGGTCGGAATTCGGGGTTAGGACCAAAATCCGGTTACCCATCCCCCACGAGTTCATGTATATAATTTGTTTCAAAATCGGACCTCAATTCGAGGTCCAATTCCCCAATTTATGAAAAACCCTATTTTCTAACAAAAACAAGAATTTTACCATGAAAATCATTGATTTCTTATGAAAAACATGTTTAATGATGTTAGGAATTGAAAGAATTAAGTAAAAAGTGACTTACAATCGTTTTGATGAAGAAGAAATCCTTGAAGAATCGCAAATGGGTGTTTTGGTTTTGTGAAAAATGAAGAAATGACTGAAATTCGTGTTTTTCAGGTCTCTGTGTTCGCATTTGCGAACATTGCGAACCCCGACCAATTTCTGGAGTTTGAAAAATAAGCTAAGGATTTGTTCGCATTTGCGAACTAATGTTCGCATTTGCGAACACATGCTGTATAAGGCAGTGTTCGCATTTGCGAACAATGGTTCGCATTTGCGAACCAAGGCAGTATGGGGACTGTTCGCATTTGCGAACAATGGTTCGCATTTGTGAACCAAGGCAGGCACTGGGGACCTTCGCAAATGCGAACAATTGTTCGCATTTGCGAACAAGGCTGGGTCAAAGGGGGCTTCGCATTTGCGATAAAGGTTCGCATTTGCGAGCCTTGCCTTACACTGTCCCCTTCGCAATTGCGAGAAATTCTTCGCAATTGCGAAGCCAACAACTGGGTGAAAAACCAGCAGTTCAAAATTCAGAATTTCATCCAACGGCCTATCAAATCTTTACCCGAGCCCCCGGGCTCCAAACCAAACATGTACACAACCTCAAAAACACATTATGGACTTGTTCGTGCGATCATATCGCCAATATCACCTCGTTTTAATCAAATCGAGCCTCAAACTCATGATTTTCATACTTTTGATTTTCAAAACTTCTTAACTTGGAACTCAAGGTCCAAAACATCTCAAACGACATCCAAATGTCACCAAACTTTACAGAAATCACATATATAATATTTAAGACTCGTACCGGGCGTCGGAACCAAAATACGAGCCCGATACCAAAGTCTATTAATTTATTTCCTTTAATAATTGCATCAAAAATAATTTCACATAAAAATTCATAACTTGGGCTCTAGGCCTCAGAATTCGACTCCGGACACATGTCCAAGTCCCATATTTTCCTACGGACCTCTCGGGACCATCAAATCTCGAGTCCGGATCCGTTTACCAAAAATGTTGACCGAAGTCAACCATGTCAATATTAATATCATTTTTATCCAAAATTCTCATAGAATTCATATTTTCTATCAAAAAATCTTTCCGGCTACATGCTCGGATCGTGCACGTAAATCGAGGCAACATAGAATGAGGTTTTCAAGGCCTCAGAAGCTCGAAATTATTAATAAAATAAGTGATGACCCTTTGGGTCGTCACAGCCGGTGATGAGATGAAGGTGATGAAGAAGAAGAAGGGTGAGGGAGAGGGTGGCTAGGGTTAGAACGTTCGAGAAAAATGGACGGCCGTTCAGACACAAGCCTTATATAGGCGACGAAGCTAAGGTGATCCTGGCCGTCCAATTAATGAAGATCAACGGCCAGGAACCAGCGTTACTAAAACGCCATCGTTTGGGGTTATTAAAGAGACCAAAGGTCTCGACCCTTAGATCACCTGAACGGACGGTCGAGATCACTCTTATTTTATTTAATTAACTAATTAATTCTGCCTATTTGTCTGAGCCGTTGGATTTATCTAGATGGGCGGTGAGGATTGATTCTCATATGGATCAGATGGCCAGACTCTTGGGCCAATTCACTGGGCCTGCTCAATTCGAACCAAATCAGCCCAACCATATTAATACCATCTATATTTTTTGTATTTTTCTGATTTTAATTATTTTTTATGTATTTTCCTTTATATTTTTTTTCTTTTTCTTTTTATGGAATATTATAAAAACCTAACTTCCTACTTACTCTAATTAATTAGTATTTTTTGGAAATTTTCCACTATTTTTCCTAATTTTCACCACTTAAAACTATTTTTTGCTAGTTTTCTTCTCAAAACTAATCAAATTGAAACAAAGTAATTACCTAGCCTAATTTTTTTTTTATTTTTCTCTAATTTCTACTTATTCAAACACATAAAGTATAGCTAATTTCAAACAAAGCAAGTAATTGCACTCAAAAATATATTTATTTTGATTTTGGAATTATTTGCCCGGTGCAAAAATCACGTGCTCACACCCTTATAGTAATAAAAGTATGTGTATTTATAGGGTTAAATCTAAGTAACTATTTGAATTATGGGTCCATTGTGAACATTTACTCAATCCATTTGTTAGTTTTGGAAGACTTGTATTAGCTGTATAAATACTGGAATTCCGTAACTCATGAGTCAATCTCGTGCATGTTGAGTCAATCTCGTACTTATTATCTCGTGCCTGTTAAGTCAATCTTGTAATTAATTGCCTTGTTCTAACCGTTACAATCATTTATTGCATTTATTGTATATTACATAATTGATTTGTAACTGATGGCGTAATGATAGTAAATCCCATATAATCCGGGATTAATTGATTCATTCCTCATTTGTAATTTTGCAATATTCTCTCGCACCTGATCCAGACTATTTTATGATGATCAGTTCTGAGACTAATAAGTAAGGTACGAGTATATTCGGTCCCAAAGTGTTTCACATATCATCTTTACATATCATTCTTTACTCCAAATTTTATTGACACGTGTCGCCATTGAATAGACCCATATGGCAAGTCTATTTTTTATACAAAAATAATCTTATAAGGCTATAAATCTCTTTTGTTTTAAATAAAAGTTGTTTTGAAAAATAATGTGAACAACAGAGAAATACGTAATTCTTTTTCAGGTCAAGTCCACGGAGAGAGTATTGAACAAGTCCCGAATATGCAGACCGGAAGTAATATCTCCTGCATCTGCATGCATGGGGAATCGGAGTTTTCGTGGTGGCCTGATGATGAAAATTCAAACTCTTGGTTATAACAGTGCATACTAATGCTGCATTTAATCATTTTGAAAATTAAGGGAGGGCTTTTTTCCCATGGTGGAGTCCAACCAGGGGCGAGTCCGAAACTTAAATGATTGATTTTTTTGTACAAAAAGTACTTTTTTAATATTTTAAAAAAAGTTATATTAATAGCAGAGGCGGATCTAGAATTTCGATGGTATGTGTGTACTACTAAAAAGGAGAGAAACTAATTAAATGTTGAACCAAGTGTACCATTCAACTTTTATGGAGTATTGGTGTCAATATATAATACTGGACAAATTTTAGAAATTACGTACATAAAATATCCAATTTGATCGACGGATCATGGGTGCACGTACCTCGTATTCCAAGCTATAAATACGCCTCTGATTAATAGGTAATTTGCAGTATTATACTATGAATTATTAAAAAAAATAATTTTTTATGCAATTCGCAGTATTATACTGTGAATTGCTTGAAATGGGCCCAACTCATTTTTGAAATAGCATTTCGTTGGGGCAATTCACAGTATAATACTGCGAATTAAACTGATTTTACTGATTTTTGGCCCCACCAATAATAATTAACTGACATAACAATAATTCAAATACATAAAATACACTATAATACTGTGAATTAATTTGAAAAATTCTATACCTCAAGCTCGGACTTCCCTTATTTATAGGCATTTCAATTTTATAAAAAATTCATTCAATACTTAAATTTTAAACATACGTTTATTATTCTCTCTTCTCCTTATCAATCATTATTTTACAATGTCTGAAGTGCCAAAAATAAGGGTTTCACTCTATGGGGGGGGGGGGGGAGGAGAGGTTGTGGTGGAGAATAACTCTGTGAGGTATAGCTCACATCCACAATGTCATATTAAATTGCCGCTTAATATGGAGTACGATACATTGGTATCGTTATTACGTAAAAAAATGAGTGAGCGGAGGCGTTCGGTTAGCCTTAAAGTAACCGGTAGATTCCTTATTCAGTGACTCCGCAGGGGTTTGCTTATTATTCTGAGTTTAACATCGAGGATGATGAAACTCTTAGAGATTTTTTGCGGACTCTAGATGAATAGAGGGAATTTATTGTAATAAAATTATTGAAAATGTACGTCAAGGTGGAGGACCTTCCCAGTAATGAGGGCGTGCATAGCAGGGATAACCCCCAGCCATCGGATGGTTATTCTGAAGCAGTTTTGCCGGACAGATTGCTGATGAAAGAGCTTACCTTGATTTAAACTTCTCACCACCGGTGAATGAGCATCCACAAAATAATTTTTCCACTTTATATAATCAACAAGACGACTGGTAAACATCAATTTTACTACGTTTTAGCGATGTTTTTTTTCATGTTTTAATTGGATGTGTATTAACACTCATATTTTTTTATAGGGGTACCGTCCGGATTTGAATTTTACAAGTTATGAACCCGCCCCTAGTTGGAATATGCGTAGGTCTGGAGTATTGGACCACGATGGTCCATCTAGGAGTCATCACCAACATGAAAATATCCATCATAAAACGTCAATACAATACGATTTGTAAGTAAAGTGATATAGCTATATCTAAAGTTTTTTTCCTGAGTATTGGGTAAATGTTTTTATTTTTTTTGTGCAGTGAAAATGAGCTTCTTGAAGCTTCTGACATCACACAGTTTCCCATAGACGATATTTATTGTGATGACCCGGCCCGTCATCATGTGAGTTATCACCCCGTTATCCCCGTTATATGCTTGTTAATGTTGCAATATGCATGTTGGGTAAGTTTGAGTCAATCCGGGTTGAGTTTGGTTGAAATTGAGACAAATAGTCTCTTAGATGAAGGAATAGTTGGGAAAAGTCAGCTGGATGTTGACTTGTGAGTTAGAGAGCTCGTAATCGAATTCTGATGATTCGGTCAGCTCCGGGAGGTCATTTGTGAGCTAGGAGAGCGATCAGAATTGAATTTGGAGGTCCGGTGTAGTTTTAGGCTTGAATTGGCCTAAGTTGAATTTTGGCGATATCCGATCGATAGATGAGATTTTGATCCGGGAGTCAGAATGGAATTCCGACTTGCATTAGCTCCGTTAGGTGATTTTGGATGTGCCTACAAAATTTCAAGTCATTCGGAGGTCGTTTGGTCGGGTTTTTGGTCGACTGTCGGTTTCGGAAGTTTGAATGAAACTCAGGCTTGAATTTGCTTGGATTCGGTGTTTTCCGTGCTTGAGGGCATGTTTTTATGATTGGAACAAGTTTGTATCGTGTTATGGAGTATGTTTGTGGTTTTCGTTGGGGTCCCGGGGGCCTCGGGTTGATTTCGGGGGTCCAAACGGACCATTTCTTGTATTTTTGAACTGTTGTTGGCTGCTGGTTTTGTTGCAGACGGATGCTCTATGTGATCGCATAGAGTAGATGCGATCGCATAGAAGGATGGAAGTGAGCCCCCGAGTTGTTCTATGCGATCGCGTAATAGGGGATGCGATCGCATAGGTATGGAACATGGCACTCTGCGATCGCAGGGTCACTTGTGCGAACGCATAGGGTAAAATGATCTGGGGTGCCTAAGAAGCTTATTGTTCTATGCGATCGCGTGGTCAGTTTGCGATCGCATAGTAGTAATTTGGAGCCTGGGTGAGATGTTCTACGCGATCGCAGAGAGGAAGTGCAATCGCATAGCCTTAATTAATTCGAGCTATCATTTGTTCTACGCGATCGCAATGATGGGATGCGATCGCATAGTGTAAATGTCTGGGCATATTCTTTAATTACAGAAACATTTCATTACGGGTTCATTTGCAAAACCCTCCAATTTTGAAGCCTAGAGAGAGAAAGCGAAGGGAAATAGCTGGGAGATCATCGGGGTATTGTCGGAGGTAAGTTTCGTGGTTTAATTACGCGCTTTTATCATGAAATCATGGTTTATTTCTATGAAAATGGAGGATTAAAGGTGGGTTTTAGCCCTAGGCCTAAAATTGTAGAAAAACACCGATTTGAGTGGGCAAATGGAGTCCGAATTTGGTAAATTTTATATGCCTAGACTCGTATTGAGATGAGGGTTCCGAATATGTAACTTTAATAATTTTCCGATAAGTGCACCAAAAGTCGGGTTTTAACAACCTTGTGGGTTTTGATACAATTCGAATGAATTGCGTGAAGTTAGCATATATTGATGCATTCTCTATGATTTTGAGCAGATTTGGCATCTGAGGAGTTTGATTTGCGAGGCAAGCGCAAGGCGGATTGAAGCTTCTACCGGTTTGAGGTGAGTGATAGTAGTAAATAATGCACTGAGGGTTTGAAATCCCGTACCAGCACTTCACAGTGCTATGTTGAGATGAGACACGCGTCTTGTGAAGGGCGTGGTGACATTGTGATTGGGGGTTCGGACTTGGTCCTTCCCGGCTAATAGAATACTGTGTTTTATGACTGTTAATGAGATTATAACTGCGCAATTGGGCTAATAGCCATGTTTGGGGCCTTGTGCCGATCTGTAGAGTATTAGGGAACCTATAGAGCTAGGTGACCCTTATATCATGTTGGGAACATACACGCAACCGTAATTACAACTGTATATCATATTACGAGCCAATACTAGATGTGTACTTTGAAAGATACTACCTAGGGTGGAATTCCCTATTCTAGCTGAGTGAGCCTGAGAGGCCGGGTCTATATTGACTGAGTTAGGGTCGAGGACCCACTGAGATATATTATATTGGGCCTGAGGGGCCAAGCAAAACTACTTTTGAGCCTGCGAGGCTGTATTTTCATATTAGCTGACTGGTAGTGGATATGGCTGCGCGCCGCAACGATATATATGTTGGATCGGACTGCACGCCGCAACGATATATATGTTGGATCGGACTGCACGCCGCAGTGATATTATGCTTGGGCTGTAGGAGCCCCTCCGGAGTCTGAACCCCCACAGTGAGCCCCTTCGGAGTCTGAGTCTGCACACATTCTCAGTGAGCGCTGGTGTATATTATGGGATCGGGCTGCACGCCGCAACAGTATAGTTAGATATATATATATATATTGGATCGGACTGCACGCTGCAGTAATACATGTGTGGATCGGGCTGCACGCCGCATTATCATAGCGCTTGGGCCTATCC
The DNA here is from genome assembly GCA_032618575.1 of Nicotiana noctiflora. Classification (NCBI taxonomy): domain Eukaryota; kingdom Viridiplantae; phylum Streptophyta; class Magnoliopsida; order Solanales; family Solanaceae; genus Nicotiana; species Nicotiana noctiflora. The sequence continues at coordinate 280,117 of JASVEL010011984.1, read as the reverse complement.
GAAGTCTGTATACACCCCAGTGAGCGCCGTCGACGTTAAATGGAGCGGGCTGCGCGCCGCAGCGGTATATGTATTGGAGCGGGCTGCACGCCGCAACATTATACTTATTCATATCCTATTAGCCACTTAAACACTTATACATTATAGACATATGTATGTGTCTTCATATATTGAGATGGCTGTACACCGTAGGGGTACGAGTGAGGGTTTGATCAGTGTGGGATCTTGTAGAGATAGATGTGGACTGGAGATCAGAGTACTTACTACAGTGATGACGTACCTGTGAGGGTTGCCTTAGAACTGTTTAGTGATAGTACAAGAGTTCTTATTTTCAGTTATTGTTTATTATTGTTACTCACTGAGTTGAAATATACTCACCCCACTCCCCTGCACTTTTTGTGTAGATTCACAGGTGCCCGAGAGCAGTTGAGACATTGTAGTTGCTGATCCTTGTCTACTCTTGCGGAGATTACGAGGTAGCTGCCAGCATCCGCAGAGTCTGTTTTCTCCTTCTTTATCATCTTGTTGATTTCTTTTTGCCTAGACTTGTTTGTATTAGGATGTTATTCTGTAGAGGCTCAGTCTCGTGACACCATGATATGGATGGGACCGTATGTTGTATGCTTTTACTATCTCGCTTATCACCTGATATGATCATTTGCTATTTAAGTTTAATTTGATTAATTGGAATTAATAACTAGCTGGTTTAAGGGATAATATGGTCGGGCTTGCCTAGCATAGTGTTGGGAGCCATCACGACCAGGGTTTGGGTCGTGACAAGTTGGTATCAGAGCCTAGGTTAACAGGTCTCGCGAGTCATGAGCCGGTTGAGTAGAGTCTCGTGGATCGGTACGGGGACGCCTGTACTTATCCTCGGGAGGCTGCAAACCTTTTAGGAAAAGTTTCAATTCTTGGAATTCTTGTCGTGCGATTACTTTTGACTTGAATTGAACTTTGACATTCTATTCTCTCGCAGATGGCGAGGACTCGAGCTTCCGGACGGGGAGGACGACCACCACTACCACCTCCTAGAGGCCGTGGACGCGGCCGTGGTCGTGACAGAGGTCGGGCAGCTGATGCAGTACCAGCTGACCCACAACCCCTAGTTGCAGAGGTGCCAGCAGCACCAGTTCAGGCACCAGCGATGCCCATTGTTATTCCGGGTCTACAGGAGACCCTGGCTCAGATACTAGCAGTTTGCACTGGCCTGGCACATGCAGTTTCAGTTACTACTGCGGTAGCTACATCAGGGACCGAGGGTGGTCATCAGACCCCCGTCGCACGCATTCCAGAGCCAGCAGTGCAGGGCTTACATACACCAGAGGCTCCTCCAGTTCAACCTGTGGTTCCTGTTCAGCCAGCAGACCAGGTTCAGGGGGACAAGGTCCCAGCTATGACTGACGATGAGCAGCGTCGTCTCGAGAGGTTCACCAGGTTATCTCCTCCAGTGTTCACTGGTGCTCCGGGCGAGGACGCCCAAGGTTTTCTGGACAAGTGCCGTCGGATGCTTCGTACGGCAGGGATCTTGGAGTCCAGTGGGGTATCTTTCACTACCTTTCAGTTTTAGGGGCCAGCCTTCACTTGGTGGGAGGCTTATGATCGCCGCAGGCCAGCAGGGGCAGCACCACTATCATGGCCAGAGTTCTCCACCATGTTCTTGGAGAAGTGGGTGCCTCGATCTCAAAGGGAGGAGATGCGCAGGCAGTTTGAGGGTCTCCGTCAGGGGGACATGTCAGTGTCAGAGTATGAGATCAGGTTTACAGAGTTGTCTAGGTATGCACCATGGTTGGTTCCTTCCGACAGAGAGAGGATTGGACGCTTTGTGGATGGTCTCATTTATCCCATTTCGTATTCTGATAACTCGGGAGAGGGTTTTGAGTCGTACATTTGAGGATGCTGTGGATATTGCTCGCGACATAGAGACAGATTGTCGCAGAGAGCGGGATGAGAGGGAGGCCAAGAGGCCTCGAGGTGCAGCTAGTTCCAGTGGTACTCAGACCAGAGGCCAGAGTCAGCAGAGCCGAAGTCGCTCTTTCAGATCTTCGCAGTCGGGTCGCTTCGATCGTCGCAGATGGTCTTCTAGACAGGGTTACCGGGGTTCGCACCAGAGCCAACCATCTCTCAGTGCCATGCCAGCTCAGAGTTCTTCATAGGCCCCATCTGCTCAGGGTTCATCTCGGCCTAGTTCATCGGTTGGCCACTCCAGCGCTAGAGGTCATTATCAGTCTCAGTCCCCAGCACCGGGGAGTTGCTACGAGTGCGGAGAGTTTGGGCACCACCGTAGGGAGTGTCCCCGTCTTGTTTCTAGATCTTATCGGCAGAGGGGGCAGCCCTCATCATCTGGTCCTTCTACTTCAGCACCCGCCCCGCCAGCTAGGGGTGAGGGTCAGCCAGCTAGGGGTCGCCCTCGAGGGGGAGACCGATCATGCGGGCAGGCTAGATGCTATGCTCTCCAGGGCCGATCTGAGGCTGTTGCTTCTGATGTTGTTATCACAGGTATTATTTCAGTCTGCCACAGAGATGACTCGGTGTTGTTCGATCCTGGTTCTACTTATTCTTATGTGTCTACATATTTTGCTCCCCATTTAGGCACGACCCGGGGGTGTCTTGAGCTGCCAGTGCATGTATCTACCCCGGTAGGGGATACTATTGTTGTGGACCACGTATACCGGTCTTGTTTGGTCACTACTGGGGGTCTGGAGACCCGAGTAGACCTGTTGCTTCTCAACATGATCGATTTTGATGTTATATTGGGCATGGACTGGCTATCTCCATGTCATGCTATTCTGGACTGTCATGCTAAGACAGTCACCTTGGCTATGCCGGGCATTCAGAGGATCGAGTGGCGAGGCACGACTGAGTATGTACCTAGCAGGGTAATATCTTTCCTCAAGGCCCAACGAATGGTTGGGAAAGGATGTCTCTCTTATTTAGCATTTGTGCGGGAGGTCGAGGCCCAGACTCCCAGTATTGATTATGTTCCCATTGTGCGAGACTTTCCTGATGTGTTTCCCTCAGACCTGCCGGGCATGCCGCCGGACGGGGATATTGATTTTGGGATCGATTTGGTGCCAGGCACTCAGCATATTTCTATTCCTCTATATCGGATGGCACCAGCAGAGCTGAAGGAATTGAAGGAGCAGCTCCTAGAACTCCTAGATAAGGGGTTCATTCGGCCGAGTGTGTCACCGTGGGGTGCACCAGTCCTGTTTGTTAAGAAGAAGGATGGATCCATAAGGATGTGTATTGACTACAGGCAGCTGAACAAAGTTACAGTGAAGAATAAGTATCCTCTGCCTCGTATTGATGATTTATTTGATCGGCTCCAGGGAGCTAGGGTGTTCTCGAAGATTGATCTTCGTTCAGGCTACCATCAGCAAAAGATTAGAGAGTCCGACATTATAAAGACTGCATTCATGACCAGATATGGTCACTATGAGTTCCTTGTGATGTCTTTTGGGTTGACCAACACCCCAGCAACATTTATGCATCTGATGAACAGTGTGTTCAGGCCCTATCTTGATTCATTTGTGATCATATTCATTGATGACATTCTAGTCTACTTTCGTAGCCAGGAGGAGCATGCTCGGCACTTGAGTATTGTATTGCAGAGATTGAGAGAGGAGAAGCTGTATGCCAAGTTCTCCAAATGTGAGTTATGGCTTGAGTCCGTGGCATTCTTAGGGCATGTGGTGTCCTGTGATGGTATTCAGGTAGATCCGAGGAAGGTCGAGGCAGTGCAGAGTTGGCCCAGACCGACCTCAGTTACTGAGATCCGTAGCTTTCTGGGATTGGCAGGGTATTATCGCCGATTCGTTCAGGGATTCTCTTCTATTGCTTCACCCTTGACTATATTGACTCAGAAGGGTGTTCCTTTCATATTATCCGAGGAGTGCGAGGAGAGCTTTCGGAAGCTCAAGACAGCACTGACCACAGCACCAGTCTTGATTCTGCCGTCAGCTTCAGATCCTTATACTGTGTATTGTGATGCCTTAGGTGTTGGCATTGGTTGTGTGTTGATGTAGGAGGGTAGGGTCATTGCTTATGCTTCTCGTCAGTTGAAGCCCCACGAGAAGAACTACCCTGTTCATGATTTGGAGCTAGCAGCCATAGTTCATGCTTTGAAGATTTGGAGGCATTACCTGTATGGTGTCTCGTGTGAGGTGTTCACGGATCATCGCAGCCTTCAGCACTTATTCAGACAGAAGGACCTTAATTTGAGACAGCGGAGGTGGTTGGAGTTGCTTAAGGATTATGATATCACTATTTTGTATCATCCGGGAAGGCCAATGTGGTGGCCGATGCTTTGAGTCGGAAGGCGGTCAGTATGGATAGCCTAGCTTTCATCCCAGTTGGGGAGAGGCCATTTGCTTATGATGTTCGGGCCCTAGCCAATCGGCTAGTGAGGTTGGATATTTCGGAGCCGAGTCGAGTGTTGGCTTGTGTTGTTTCTCGATCTTCCTTATATGATCGCATCAGGGAGCGACAGTATGATGACCCACATTTGCTTGTCCTTAAGGAGAGAGTGCTGCATAATGATGCTAGATATGTGACTATCGTCAGTGAGGGTGTTCTAAGGATGCAGGGCCGTATATGCGTGCCCAATGTAGATGGTTTGCGGGAGTTGATACTTGAGGAGGCACACAGTTCGCGGTACTCTATTTACCCAGGTGCCGTGAAGATGTACCAAGACTTGAGACATCACTACTGGTGGAGGAGAATGAAGATGGATATTGTTAGACATGTAGCCAAGTGCCTCAACTGCCAGCAGGTCAAGTATGAGCATCAGAGACCGGGCGGTGTTCTTCGGCGTATGGTCATTCCCGAGTGGAAATGGGAGAGGATCACCATGGATTTTGTTACTGGGCTCCCTCGGACAGCGAGGAAGTTTGATTCTGTATGGGTGATTGTTGATCGGCTGACTAAGTCCGCACATTTCATCCCAGTTAGTACTACTTACTCGTCGGAGCGGTTGGCAGCGATCTTTATTCGGGAGATTGTCAGGTTGCATGGGGTCCCAGTGTCTATTATATCTGACAGAGGCACTCAGTTCACTTCTCAGTTTTGGAGAGCATTTCAGCGAGAGATGGGTACACGGGTTGAGTTGAGCACCGCATTTCACCCCAGACAGACGGGCAGTCTGAGTGCACTATTCAAATCCTGGAAGATATGTTGCGAGCATGTGTGATTGACTTTGGTGGTTCGTGGGATGAGTTCTTGCCACTTGCTGAGTTTGCCTACAACAACAGTTATCAATCGAGTATTCAGATGGCCCCGTACGAGGCATTGTATGGCAGACGGTGTAGATCTCCCGTGGGATGGTTTGAGCCTCTGGTGAGGATAGATTGATAGGGACTGAGTTAGTCTAGGATGCTCTGGATAGAGCAAAGTTGATCCAGGAGAGGCTTCACACAGCACAGTCTCGCCATAAGAGTTATGCGGATCGTAGAGTTCGAGAGTTGTCTTTCATGGTTGGTGATAGGGTATTGCTGAAGGTTTCACCCATGAAGGGTGTCATGAGGTTCGGGAAGAAAGGGAAGCTGAGTGCCAGTTACATTGGTCCTTTTGAGATACTCAAGAGAGTTGGATAAGTAGCATATGAGTTGGCCTTGCCATGTAGCTTATCCATCGTTCATCCAGTTTTCCATGTGTCTATGCTCCGGAAGTACATCGGGGATCCGTCTCATGTATTAGACTTCAGTAGCATTCAGCTTGATGGTGATCTATCTTATGATGTGGAGCCAGTGGCTATTCTGGGTCAGCCAGGTTCGAAAGTTGAGGTCTAAGGAGATCGCTTCAATTAAGGTGCAGTGGAGAGGTCGACCCGTAGAGGAAGCTACTTGGGAGGTCGAGCAGGAGATGCGGAACAGATATCCCCACCTATTTGAGTCTCCAGGTATGTTTCTTGACCCACTCGAGGACGAGCGTTTTCTTAAGTTGGGGAGAATGTGATGACCCGACACGTCATCATGTGAGTTATCACCCCGTTATCCCCGTTATATGCTTGTTAATGTTGCAATATGCATGTTGGGTAAGTTTGAGTAAATCCGGGTTGAGTTTGGTTGAAATTGAGACAAATAGTTTCTTAGATGAAGGAATAGTTGGGAATAGTCAGCTGGATGTTGAATTGTGAGTTAGAGAGCTTGGAATCGAATTCTGATGATCCAGTCAGCTCTGGGAGGTCATTTGTGAGCTAGGATAGCGACCCAAATTGAATTTGGAGGTCCGGTGTAGTTTTAGGCTTGAATTGGCCAAAGTTGAATTTTGGCGATATCCGATCGATAGGTGAGATTTTGATCCGGGAGTGAGAATGGAATTCCGTTTGTTGCATTAGCTCCGTTAGGTGATTTTGGATGTGCTTGCAAAATTTCAGGTCATTCGGAGGTCGTTTGGTCGGGTTTTTGGTCGAATGTCGGTTTCGGAAGTTTAATGAAACTTAGGCTTGAATTTGCTTGGATTCGGTGTTTTTAGTACTTGAGGGCGTGTTTTTATGATTGGAACAAGTTCGTATCGTGTTATGGAGTATGTTTGTGGTTTTTGTTGGGGTCCCGGGGGCCTCAGGTTGATTTCGGGGGTCCAAACGGACCATTTCATGTATTTTTGAACTGCTGTTGGTTGCTGGTTTTGTTGCAGACGGATGCTCTATGCGATCGCATAGAGTAGATGCGATCGCATAGAAGGATGGAAGTGAGCCCCCGAGTTGTTCTATGCGATCGCTTAATAGGGGATGCGATCGCATAGGTATGGAACCTGGCACTCTGCGATCGCAGGGTCACTTGTGCGAACGCATAGGGTAAAATGATCTGGGGTGCCTAAGAAGCTTATTGTTCTATGCGATCGCGTGGTCAGTTTACGATCGCATAGTAGTAATTTAGAGCCAGGGTGAGATGTTCTACGCGATCGCAGAGAGAAAGTGCAATCGCATAACCTTAATTAATTCGAGCTATCATTTGTTCTATGCGATCGCAATGATGGGATGCGATCGCATAGTGTAAATGTCTAGGCAGATTCTTTAATTACAGAAACATTTCATTACGGGTTCATTTGCAAAACCCTCCAATTTTGAAGCCTAGAGAGAGAAAGTGAAGGGAAATAGCTGGGAGATTATCGGGGTATTGTCGGAGGTAAGTTTCGTGGTTTAATTACGCGCTTTTATCATGAAATCATGGTTTATTTCTATGAAAATGGAGGATTAAAGGTGGGTTTTAGCCCTAGGCCTAAAATTGTAGAAAAACACTGATTTGAGTGGGCAAATGGAGTCCCAATTTGGTAAATTTTATATGCCTAGAGTAGTATTGAGATGAGGGTTCCGAATATGTAACTCTTATAATTTTTCGAGAAGCGCACCAAAAGTCGGGTTTTAACAACCTTGTGGGTTTTGATACAATTTGGGTTATTTCGAATGAATTGTGTGAAATTAGCATATATTGATGCATTCTCTATGATTTTTGAGCAGATTTGGCATCCGAGGAGATTGATTTGAGAGGCAAGCGCAAGGCTGATTGAAGCTTCTACCGGTTCGAGGTATGTGGTAGTAGTAAATAATGTACTGAGGGTTTGAAACCCCGTACTAGCACTTCACAGTGCTATGTTGAGATGAGACACGCGTCTTGTGACGGGCGTGGTGATATTGTGATTAGGGGTTCGGACTTGGTCCTTCCCGGCTAATAGAATACTGTGTTTTATGATTGTTAATGAGATTATAACTGTGCAATTGGGCTAATAGCCATGTTTGGGGCCTTGTGCCGATCTGCAGAGTATTAGGGAACCTATAGAGCTAGGTGACCCTTATATCATGTTGTAAGCATACACTCAGCCGTAATTACAACTGTATAGCATATTACGAGCCAGTACTAGATGTGTACTTTGAAAGATACTACCTAGGGTGGAATTCCCTATTCTAGCTGAGTGAGCCTGAGAGGCCAAGCCTATATTGACTGAGTTAGGGTCGAGGACCCACTGAGATATATTATATTGGGCCTGAGGGGCCAAGCATATACTGACTGGGATAGGGTCGAGGAGCCATTATGAGGTATTATATATATACCTATATTGGATTGGGCTGCACGCCGCAGCAGTATATACATTGGATCGGGCTGCATGCCACAACAGTATATATATTGGATCGGACTGCACGCCGCAATAATATACATGTGGGACGGACTGCGCACCGCAGTATTATTGCGATTGGGCTGTAGGAGCCCCTTCGGAGTCTGAGTCTGCACACATTCTCAATGAGCACCGGTGTATATTATGGGATCGGGGTGCGCGCCGCATCAGTATAAATATATATACATATATATATTTGATCGGACTGCACGCCGCAGTAATATTTGTGTGGATCGTGCTGTATGCCGCGGTATCATACCGCTTGGGCCTAGGGAGCCCCTCCAAAGTCTGTATACACCCCCACTGAGTGTCGCCGACGTTAAATAGAGCGGGCTGCGCGCCGCTGCGGTATATGTATTGGAGCGGGCTGCACGCCGCAGCATTATACTTATTCATATCCTATTACCTACTTAAATACTTATACATTATAGACATATGTATGCGTCTTCATATATTGAGATGGCTGTACACCGTAGGGGTACGAGTGAGGGTTTGATCAGTGTAGGATCTTGTAAAGATAGATGTGGACTGGAGATCAGTGACTTACCTGTGGGGGTTTCCTTAGAACTGTTTAGTGATAGTACAGAAATTCTTATTTTCAGTTATTGTTTATTATTGTTACTCACCGAGTTGAAATATACTCACCCCACTCCCCTGCACTTTTTGTGCAGATCCATAGGTGCCCGAGAGCGGTTGAGATATTGTAGCTGCTGTTCATTATCTACTATTGTCGGAGACTACGAGGTAGCTGCCAGCGTCCGCACAGCCTGTTTTCTCCTTCTTTATCATCTTATTGATTTCTTTTTGCCTAGACTTGTTTGTATTAGGATGTTATTATGTAGAGGCTCAGTCTCGTGACACCACGATATGGATGAGACCGTATGTTGTATGCTTTTACTATCTCGCTTATCACCTGATATGATCATTTGCTGTTTAAGTTTAATTTGATTAATTGGAATTAATAACTGGCTGGTTTAAGGGATAATATGGCCGGGCTTGCCTAGCATAGTGTTGGGCGCCATCACAACCAGGGTTTGGGTCGTGACAAGTTGGTATCAGAGCCTAGGTTAACAGATGCGCCGAGTTAGGAGGATGATAATGATTATGACAGCAATGCGGATGAGCCTCGAGATGACACACCCTTCCATGATGAGGGTTATGATGAGGAAGAGGAAGTGAATGTTGAACCTGAGCTGACTAGGGAGCATGTTCCTCCACCTCCCGCTAGACCAAGAGTGTACGAGTCCCACGTGCCATTTCATGAGCAAAATATTCTCTACCTTGATAATTTTCCAAGCATGCCTAACGACGATGCCCTCACAAGGGATGATGATGAATTACGGGCAGCGATGTCGGATGAGTCTAGACCAGATGTTCTTACAAAGGGCACGTATTTCCCCGATAAAGCTCTCCTAATTAGGGCTGTAAAAATCTACAGTATAAGATAGTGTCATGAGATGACGATAAGTGCGTCAACTACGGAAAAATACAAGGTTGTATGCCATAGGTGGTTTATAGGTTGCCACTAGATGCTGCATGCCACAAAGAAGAAATCAGATTTGTGGAAAAAATGGGTAAATTTATTAGCGAGCACAAATGTGAAATGGACATATTCAATGAGAATCACTTCAACTTGGATATGGACTTGATTTCCCTTGTCTTGATTCCATTTTTGGAAGTGTCCATTAGGTTTAAGATTAAAGAGTGTATTACAGCCATCCACTAGGAGTATGGTTGTACTATAACTAAAAGAAAGGTATATCTCAGTCGCAAACGTGCCTTTGAACTTTTTTATGACGACCGGGATAAGTCTTTCTCAAATCTACCCAGGTACATTGCCGCACTGCAACACTTTAATCCCGGGACTGTTGTTGAATGGAGGCGTGAATGGATTCGGGATAGACCGAAACATATTTTCAACTATGTATTTTGGTCATTTAAACCAGCAAATGATAATTTTGTGCATTGTCGTCCTGTAATTTCCATAGACGGTACGCATGTCTATGGAAAGTATTATATTAAGCTTTTGATTGTCGTTGCAGTAGATGCCAACAGACAAATATTTATACTAGCTTTTTCTATTTGAGCCAACAACAGTGAAGAGACATGGACACAGTTCTTGAACCACTTGAAGTAGCTCGTTGTCAAACAACGTTAAGGTATTTGTCTAATATCTAATTGCAATTGTGGTATTTTAAGTTCTGTACGTCACTTTCCTGAATGGCATGAACCATATGTATACCATCGTTACTGTGTGAGGCACCCGAAGGCAAATTTCCAGAAGAAATTTCCTGACAAGGCCTTGCATGACTTAATGTGGATGGCTGCAATTGACCACCAGCAGTGCAAATTCACGAGGCACATGAAAGGGATCAGGCAGATAGAACCACGATCCTATACTTGGTTGATGCAACATGAGCTTCACATGTGGACATTGCATGCTGATGGTGGCAGACGATGGGGAGCCCTCACTACAAATGTGTCAGAGTCATTCAACGGCTTGTTGAAGTCTGCCCGTGGACCGCCTGTCATTGCCATGGTCCGCATGACATTCAAATAGAGTGCAGAGAGATTTGTTGAAAGTAATACAGCTGCATCGGCATTGATGAATAGGGGTGTTGAATTTTTACCAATACCCATGAAAAGATTTGAAAGGTAAAGGAGGCGAGCACAATGGCATTCATCTCTTCAATATGATCATGAACAGGGTGTTTTTGAAGTTAAGACCGCTATCAACAGACACCGTGGGAGTAATCTACAAACGGTGAATGAAAATAGAAGATTATGTTCATGTGATAAATGGATCACCTACCACATGTCGTGCGCACATTCGTTGAAGTGCTTTCAGCAAGTTGGATATGGGGCAACAAACTATATTGATAGGCAATATAGTGTTGCTGTATACGTAGACACGTATAGTGGAAAGTTGCATCCATTAGCTACTGAGCATTATTAGCCGCCAGAACCTTCTAAGTTGGTATGTAATGAGAACTATTTGCGCAAGATGAAAGTGCAAAAAAGAACGTGTATGCGAAACCAAATGGATGTTGGTGAGTCCATTTATGTGCGTAATGTGGCATATGCTCTCAAACAGGACATGCCCGTCGTAAATGTCCTTCAGATGGTGTGCGTGCCGGTGGTATTCATGGTGAAAGTTTGTCCAATGTACCAAACTATCAAGGATACCCCTTGTCCTTTATTTTGGTATTATGTTTTATAATACATGTATGTATTTTTGTTTGTTTCAATATATATGAAATAAAATAAATTTTCACAATCCTGTTACATCTTATTTTTTAACGTTATATTTTGATATGGTTGGAGCAATATTGTGGTATGTGTGTTAGTAAACATGAGCAAGAATGTGGTATATTAATTTTTTTTGTTATGAAATAAATTAAATATGTAAAACATGGTACAATAATGTGTTTTATCAAATGTCTGTCGTTCTTAAAAAGCTGTAAAGCATTGTTCAAAAGCTTGAATGAATGAAAAATATTTTTGTTTTTTTTGCAGAAAAATTAAATATATAAATCTCAGTATAATACTACGTTTTGTTGAGTTGTCACTTCGTTCTGAAAAAGCTGAAAAGCATGAGAAAACACTGCTATGTTTCAGATAAATTTAATATGTAATTTGCCATATTATACTGCATTTGACTGAGTTGTCATTTTGTTCTGAAAAAGCTGAAAAGCATGTGAAAACCCTATTTCATGTTAGAGAAATTTAAAATGTAACTCACAGTATTATACTGCATTTGTGAAATCTTGACTATAAATAATGGTTGCATGCTACTTATATTCTTTGCTTAACAATAACCAAAGTTTCTCTATAAGAAATGTCTGAACAAAACATTTATGTCCCAAGGTGCTACTACGTAAAAAAATGCAATTTGTTCAAATGGTGGTCAAAAGATGCATGCCGCTACTGGGCATGTAAGAACAAGCTTGAGGAGTTATTCGGCAAGCCTACAAGTGAATTCGAGGTTTGGATGGACGAACCATGTAACCAGAAGCACTACAAAGAAAGAATTTATAAGCTTTATTGTTTATGTAATAGCCAAGCAGTAAGCAAGCACCGAACCAAAGATGAAATTGAGGCATTGAAGGCCAAACTCAACGAGGCAGAAGAAGAGAGAAAAAAGTTGGAAGAGCAACTCGAGTGGTTGGAGCAAATTTTAGTACGCGATTGTGATTAAATAGTGGCTTGTACATGATAAGTGTAGTAGTTTATTTTCATATTTTTCTTGTCATGTGTTTGTAGTAGCTATACTGTTTGCATCTTTGGATACGCCGATTTTGTGTTTGTGTTTTATGTTCAAATAAAATTCATGTTTAAATTCTGTTTCAATAAATATGTTGTTATAGCGGAGTTGTTGTCTTTAAATACATAATGTTCAAACCCTGTTTCGTGTCAAATAAATTTAAAATGCTATGTCGAAAAATGCAAATCTAAAGGTGTCATGTCAAAATTTAAAATGTTATGTTGAAAAATGCAAATCTAATGAGAAAAATGCAGTTTGTTGAGTTGTCATGTCGTTATAAAAAAGCTAAAAACCTTATTTTGTGTCAGAGAAATTTAATATGTAATTCGCAGTATAATACTACGTTTTATGGAGTTGTCTTATATGTAATTCACAGTATTATACTACGTTTTGTGAAGTTGTCATTTTGTTCTGAAAAAGCTGAAACTCATGTGAAAATCCTGTTTCGTGTCAGAGAAATTTAATATGTAACTCGTACTATAATACTATATTTTATGGAGTTGTCATGTCATTCTGAAAAGCTGAAAACTATGTGGAAACCATGTTTCGTGTCATAGAAATTTAATATATAATTCGTGGTATTATATTACATTTTGTGGAGTTGTCATGTCGTTCTGAAAAAGCTGAAAACCATGTGAAAACCCTATTCGTGTCAGAGAAATTCAATTTGTAATTTGCAGTATAATACTGCGATCAATATGAAATCTTGCCTATAAATAACGAGTGCGTTCGAGTTATTTCCTGCGCTTAACAACAACCCATAAGCGAGATTTTCCATAAAACCAAACTTCTCTTTAAGAAATGTCTCAACGACCCCTTCGTTGCCCAAAGTGCGACTATGGAATCAAAAACATGATGTACAATGAATGGGAAGAAGCTGGACGTCGCTACTGGGCGTGTATGAACAAGTTTTATAGGAAACCCGACGTACCTATATGCAATTTTAAGATATGGGTTGATGAACCATGTGACCAGGAATATTACAAAGACTAGGTGTATCATCTTCAAGATGTGTGTAATTGTCACGACTCGAATTTTCCACCATCGGGATCGTGATGGCGCCTACTTGTGGTAGCTAGAAAAGCCAGCTTACTCGCCGTTTTCATAAATAAAATTGTCCTGTTGTCAATTTAATAGCATGAACAATAATAATAACAATAACTGCGGAAGTCTACTTTCATATGTTTGAAATAAATATGAACTGCTCAACAAAATCCTCTACCCAAGATGTGGAGTCACAAATTCAGGAACCACTAAGAATAAACTATATATAATGGTCTAAAAGAAATATAACAGCTGTCTGTCTCGAAACAATGAGACTACAGTATAATTGTAAAGCATAAGAAGAGACACCGAGCCTGCGGACGCCTGCAAGCTACCTCAGTCTCGTAGTAATGAAATCCTGCTATCGAACTACTGCTGCTGCTGCTCAAAACCTGTACCTGTGCAAAAACACACAGAAGTGTAGTATCAACACAACCAACCCCATATGCTGGTAAGTGCCTAGCCTAACCCCGACGAAGTAGTGACGAGGTTAGACTGGATACCACATAAACCTGTGCAGTTATAAAATATACAGCGGAATATCGAATACCAAGAAAATCAATATCAAGGGAGGGGGAACATGCTGTAGGGAAAATACAAATAAATATTTAATCCAGAGTAACAACCAAAACAACTTAACTCCACAGTGAAACAAGAATAAATATTCAAACATAACCACAGATGTCAACAACCGTTGCGACATGCAACCCGTTCCATAATTACCATCGTTGCGGCGTGCAACCCGTTCCACAATTATCGTCCTTGCGGCGTGCAACCCGATCCACATATCACCGTTGTGGCATGCAATCCGTCCACATTATTTATCATTTATCATCATTGCGGCGTGAAACCCGATCCTCAACATCATTTAACCAGTCTAAATCCCCAAGCAACAGTCAAAAACAAGGGATACATAACAGACAATTACGTGGCAAACATCCCGATAAGGGAGTACAATTAACAGCTCAATCTTCCCGGCAAGGAAGCACAATTAATAGTTCAATCATCCCGGCAAGGGAGCACAATTAATGGTTCAACCGTCCCGGCAAGGGAGCACAATTCACAGTGTAAAGACATTCTCCAATAGCATGGAATTCATATCATAAGGACTCATGGTCATGCTAGACACCAATGTATAAATACTCGTCACCATACCTATACATCGTACTCGATCACGTAGCAATTAGCAACAAGACTCAACTCCTATTCCCTCAAGCTAGGGTTAGACCAAACACTTACCTCAAAGCCTTAAAGTCCACTTAACCTTCAACTATTGCTTTACCTCATAATTCATCCTCCAACTCGCTCAAATCTAATAACAATTTGTTCAATTACTTTAATAAACACTATATGAATTGGTTTGAATGCATAAAAATAGTTTTCCCAAAGTTTTACTCAAAAATTCCAAAATGCCCTGGGTCACGTGGTCGAAACTCAAGGTTCGAACCAAAATCCGATTACCCGTTGCCCTACGATTTCACATATATAATTTATTTTGAAATCAGATCTCAAATTGAGGTCCAACTCCCAAATTTATAGAAAATCTAGGTTCTACCCAAAAACCCCAATTTCACTAATGAAAATCCTTGATTTCAAATGGAAAATATGTTTAATGATGATAAAAGTTGAAAGAATTGAGTGAAAATGGACCTACAAGTGATTTGAGATGAAGTTGCTCTTGAAAAATCGCCTATGGGGTTTGGGCTTTGAAAGAATGGTGAAAAGTGGGTTTAAATTCGTATAAGTATACAGGTGCAAATATGGGGTTTGTTTACTTAGGTTCACAATTGCGAATATGAGGCCTGGCCTAGTCTTCGCATTTGCGAAGAATTGACCGCTTTTGTGATCCGGGCAATATCGCATTTACGGCCTTGGGCGTCGCATTTGCGACCCCTGCGCACATTGCCAGGCTTCGCATTTGCGAAGTGATTCATTGCATTTGCGATCTTGTCCGGCCTTCCACTGCTTCGCATTTGCGATGGGAACTTCGCAATTGCGAAGTCGCTTTGCAAAACATTTCTTCGCAATTGCGAAGATACCAGCTGTGGGTAAACTTAAAAAATGCTCTCGTGACCTATCCAAAACTCACCCGAGCCCTCAGGGCTACAAACCAAACATGCACACACCCTAAAAAACATCATACGAACTTGCTTGCATGATCAAATAGCCAAAATAATATCGTTTTCATAGAATCAAGCCTCATAACTCATGATTTTCTTTTTAAACTTCATAAACTTCCAAACTTGGAAGTCATAGTCCAAAACACATCAAACGACGTCCGATTTCGATCAAAATTTACAGGAAGCGCTTAAACAATATATGAGACTTGTACCAAGCGTCGAACCAAAATACGTGCCCAATACCATAGTCTTTTAATCAATTTTCATTTTCATTTTCCTTAATAAATTTAAAAAAAAACAATTTAATGAAAAATTCTTTTACTCAAGTTTTAGACCTCGGATTTCAACTCCGGGCACATGCCCAAGTCCCATATTATTCTACGGACTTTCCGGGACAGTCCGATCTTGGGTCCGGGTCCGTTTACCAAAAATGTTGACCAAAGTCAACTATAATCATATTAATATCAAAATTCTTCAAATTTTTCATAGAATTCACATATTTCAACATAAAAATTTTTTGGCTACGCGCCCGGATTGCGCATGCAAATTGAGGCAATATAAAATAAGGTTTTCAAGGCCTCGGAAGCATAAAACAGATGAGGAAAACAGATGATGGCCCTTTGGGTCGTCACATCCTCCACCTCTAAAATAATCGTTCATCCTCGAACGGAGAAGATAAGGAAATACCTGATTCGGGGAACAAATGTGGATAACGGCTCCGCATATCAGACTCGGACTCCGAGGTCGATGCCTCAGGAGGCTGACCTCTCCACTTAACACTCACTAAAGGAAAGCTCGTCGACCTAAACTTTCGAACCTGCCGGTTTAGAATAGCTACCGGCTCCTCCTCGTAAGATAAATCCTTGTCCAACTGAAAAGTACCGAAGTCTAACACATGCGTAGGATCATCGTGATACCTCCGAAGCATAGATACGTGGAAAACTGGATGCACGACTGATATGCCAGGTGGCAATGCAAGTCTATAAGCCACGTCTCCCACTCGATCAAGAATCTCAAATGGACCAATGTACCTAGGGCTAAGTTTGCCCTTCTTTTCGAACCTCATCACGCCCTTCATAGGCGACACCCGGAGCAATACCCGCTCACCAACCATGAAATCTACATCTCGGACCTTACGATCTGCATAACTCTTCTGTCTAGACTAAGGTGAATGCAACCTCTCCTGTATAGTCTTGACCTTATCTAAGGCCTCCTGAACTAAGTCAGTACCCAACAACCGAGCCTCTCTTGGCTCAAACCATCCGGCTGGAGAATGACATCGCCTACCATACAACACCTCATATGGAGCCATCTGAATGTTAGACTGGTAGCTGTTGTTGTAGGCAAACTCTGCTAAAGGCAAAAACTGGTCCCACGAGCCTCCAAAGTCAATAACGCAAGCTCAGAGCATATCTTATAAAATTTTAATGGTCCGCTCAGACTGACCGTCCGTCTAAGGATGAAATGTTGTGCTCAACTAAACCTGGGTGCCGAACTCTTGCTGAACCGCTCTACAGAAGCATGAGGTAAACTGCGTACCTCGATCTGAGATAATAGATACCAGCACCCCATGAAGGCGAACAATCTCTCGGATATAAAGCTCAGCTAACCTCTCAGATGAATAGGAGACTGCTACTGGAATGAAATGCGCTGACTTGGTCAACCTATCAACAATGACCCAAGTAGCATCAAACTTCTTCTGAGTCAACTAAAGTACGGTAATGAAATCTATTGTAATCTGCTCCCACTTTCACTCGGGAATCTCAATTTTCTGAAACACACCACCAGGCCTCTGGTGCTCATATTTGACCTGCTGACAATTTAAACACCGAGCGACATACATAAAAATGTCCTTTTTCATCCTACGCCACCAATAATGCTGTTGCAAGTCCTAATACATATTGGCGACGCCCGGATGAATAGAATACCGAGAACTATGGGCCTCCGCTAAGATCAACTCTCGAATCCCATCGACATTGGGCACACAAACTTGCCCCTTGAATGTCAACACCTCGTCATCATCTAAGGTTACCTTCGTAGAACCTCCTCGTTGCACAGTGTCTCTCAGGACACACAAATGGGGATCATCAAACTGTCGTTCACGGATACGCTCCAATAGAGAAGAATGAGCAACCGTGCAAGCCAACACTCTACTAGTCTCGAAAATGTCTAATCTCACAAATCAATTGGCTAAGGCCTGAACATCTAGAGAAAGTGTTCGCTGGCTGACCAGAATGTAAGCGAGACTATCCATGCTGGTAGACTTTCTACTCAATGCATCGGCCACCATATTAGCCGTACCTGGGTGATATAAGATACAACAACAACAACAACAACAACAACAACAACCCAGTATAATCCCACTTAGTGGGGTCTGGGGAGGGTAGTGTGTACGCAGACCTTACCCCTACCCTAGGGTAGAGAGGCTGTTTCCAAATAGACCCCCGGCATCCTTCCCTCCAAGAACTTCCCACCTTGCTCTTGGGGAGACTCGAACTCACATTTAAGTCCTTCTGCTTGAACAAGTACTGAAGACTCTTGTGATCCGTGTATACCTCACACGCCACTCCATATAAATAATTCCTCCAAATTTTCAAGGCATGAACAACCGTTGCCAACTCTAGGTCATGAATCAGATAATTCTTCTCATGGATATTCAACTATCTTGAAGCATATACAATAACGTTTCCATCCTGCATCAATTCCGCTCCAAGACCAGTACGAGAAGCATCACAATAAACTATGTAAGGCCCTGAACCCGTGGTAAAAAATAACACCGGTGCCGTAGTCAGAGCTGTCTTGAGCTTCTGAAAGCTCGCCTCACACTCATCTGACCACTTGAGTTGGGCACCCTTCTGGGTAAACCTGGTCGTCGGGGTTGAAATAGAAGAGAACCTATTTACGAACCGACAGTAGTAACCTACTAACCCTAAGAAACTCCGAATCTCGGTCACTGAAGCTGGTCGAGGCCAATTCTTGACTGCCTCAATCTTCTTTAGGCCCACCTGAATACCCACTACTAATACGATATAACCCAGGAATGCAACCGAAATTAACCAGAACTCGCATATTGAAAACTTGGCATATAGCTGGTTATCCTTCAGAGTCTAAAGAACCACTCTAAGGTGCTGCTTGATTCACGTCCAAGCAACAGTCGTAGTCAATATAATCCGGTCAATTAAGTCTAGAGTCGATCCTACATGGAATTAACCTACCAACTGCAACTTCCACAACCCAAGAACACTTCTGAAGCAGCTTCCCAAAATTTGAATATATTTTTGTAGAGGTTTTCTAACAACTAACTTTTGCAAGAATTAAAGACTTGAATGAAAGAACTGAATGTTGGGTAAAGAATATAGAGAAAGACTAAGGTATTGACTTCCCCTATTGATGGAATCCCTTCTATTTATGCTCATACAAATTGTCAATATCAATCTATCAATCATGAACACTATTTCTACTGTAATTCTCTCCCGAGCAACTACAATAATTTACTACTGCACTCTCCCGAGCTACCCTAGCTAGCTTTAATTTGAATTGTTCACTTTAGATTGCACCCAAGGCTTCATTATTCCTAATCCCACCTTTACGCCTAAGATTATAGATTCCTCCAATAACCTAGGTGTGGTGTTGTTCAACAATATACCTTAATATGTACTCTTTTCCAAGTTATGCACACTAAATAGGCACAGCTAATTGGGGCTCCTACCAATTTACTACAACACGAACGAAGTTGAACAAATAGAAATCTAGCTAACAATTTGTAATCACATAAACTAGAAGTTCATCACTCAATAGGTTCCATCAAAACCTTAGATAAAGAATTAGCTACTCAAAATCAAAGAAACAAGAATAATAATTGAATTCATAATCAAAGATTCAATGTAAAACAGAGAAATAAGTTGAGAGAGTTCTCTCTTACTAATTATCTTGCAAAAGTAGGGAATAATACAATGCTTGCCTCTCTTGGGTGAATCCTATCATTATATAGAGGGTTTAGGTTACAAAAATTGAGTTTTTACAAAGTTAGCCTTCAGAAAATTTGGCAGCATCCGCGGTCCGTTCGCGGTCGCAGATGGGCCGCGAACAGTCAGGTTCTCTGAAGTTTGAGAGGTTCCGCGAGCCTCTTTTTCCGCGGTTCATCTGCGGTCGCGGATGGAACGCAGAGGAACAATATCTCGCATTCTTCATCCTATTTTTTAGTGCCAACTTCACTCTTGCTCTACACTTGGCCTTTTTACCATCGTATGACTCCAAAATTGCTCTTTTAGTCTCCAATGGCTCATGTGTACCTATAAAACACAAAAAAAAAACACTAATAAAAGTATTTTGTCATCATAAACAACATCAATTAAACAATAAAGCGTGATTATTAAGGGCATAATTATAGTCAAATTCACCTATTATCAATACCCCACACTTAAACCTTTGCTCATCCTCGAGCAACCTTAATCACACTTTAGGCCAATTTTATTAATGTCTTCCCCAAAATATACCACAAAAGCTATCTTTCATGATTAACCTAAGACATGCACAATCCTTACCTAACCGTAAACTCACATGCCAGCACATTATTGCTTACTCTAGTTATTATCACAGACTTGAAAATTTATCGTTTTCTTCTTGAGTTACATGCCCTCACTTAATTTATTGAGAGAAGTTCCCACACATAAACAATTTAGAACATGGAACTAATAGATATTGGAAAGATTCACTCACTCTCAACAAAGAACATTCATATGCATACAGATACACCATATGCTTGCCCCTAGTGTAATACTCCACTAATCGACTTATTCAATCATAGATCAAGAGGTCTTTAAGGGTTGTAATGTTGGCTACGGGACGAGTAGGATACTTTTGGGTATAGTGGCTAACCTCCCTAAGCACGTTTCTTTCTTTTTCACAACTTCCCTTGTAGTTTTCTTCCTTATGTCTCCCCTAAACATTCCTTCACTTTTATTTGCTTTTAATCCCAAATTTTCTTTTGTTGGTGTAACTGGCCTTTCTACTTTACATATATACATTGATATATCTGTTTTTTATTTTATTTTTTATCATTGTTTTGCAACGCATTTACATTATTTTGCCAGTTCACCATTTTCTACCATTCATTCTTGATTTTCCCTTTTTCAACTTCCCTTCACCCCACACTTAGACTTTTGCATATTCATTACAACACAAGTGCTTCTAGGAGGTAAGGTAGAACAATATAAGATTTCGATTTTTCATGAACATTCAAGGGTTATAAAAGAATAGGCTTTAAGCTCAAATAGGTTAACTAGGATATTATGTATAGGTGAATTCATGTCTTATTGATTTATGGGGTTACACAAAGAAATGCCTCTATCATCTCTACAACAAAACAACTTCTATTTCGCTTTGCAAACACACAGAGCAAGTTCTAGGTATCATGTAAAACATATAATGTAAGTAAAATCTCACACACACATAGCATGCAACTCATTTGGAATCAGGTTCATCTACAAAGTCCTATCAATGTTCAAGCAAGCTGTATTGTGCAATTTAAGGCATATCCTAGAATCTACAGTCAAGCTTAGATCATACACTCTCAGGTTCATTTTAGTTTTGCTAATGTGCATACTTAGGGTTACAAGTTAACCTTTACCCTCTAATCCTAAAAAAGCAAAAAAAAATCTACCTAACCCGGTTCAATAAAAACCCTTGGAAAAGAACCGTGGTCAAAAGAAAAACCAAGGGGGGAGGTGATACACTACCTAAAAAAAGTCAAAGAAAAGAAAGAAAAATTCCTACGTGGACTACTTCCCTCAAGAGTACTTGTCCAAATAGTTCGTCATCAGGAAGAGCCTTCTACTAATATTTTTGGATTTTTCAAATTTTTTTTGATTTTTTTTTGTGTTTTTATTCCGACTTACACCCTTAAGAAACTCATCGCCAAGTGTCCATCATCGTGCCAAGCCAACTAATATAATTTACAGCTACATCTACTATATACAATATACAATACAAGATAAGTCTCCCACCCCACACTTAAAATTATGCCATGTCCTCAAGGCATAATAATACATGTATAGCACAGAAGGGTGGGAAAACTTACCTGGGACCTACCCCGCGTCTATGTAAGGCCCCGTAAAAATTATTGTGCATGAAACCTAGTAGCTGTGGTGCCGTGGTCCGAATAATGTGTTAGGAATGCGTAGAATTCTTCGCGGCGAGCTTGCTCGCCGCGGTTCGGACTCTTGGTAGTGATTTAAGTTTCAAAAATGTAAAGAGTCAATTTTTCAAGAAAAGTGTCGATTTTGCGGTCAAGAATGCGACCGCAGATCTGCTATGCGGACCGCATTCTTGCCGCAGAGCTTAACAGTAGGTTTGTAAAAATTGGTGTTGAGAATGCGGTCGATATGCAATCGCAGAATGGATCTGCGGACCGCAGATCTACCGCATAAATTCTCGAAGGTTTTTGAGTGTCAAATCTGCGGTGCACTATGCGACCGCAGATCAAGAATGCGGACCGCAGTTTGGTCGCATTCCGTATCAGAACTTGTGTAAATTTTGGGGCAATTTCGCGGTCACTATGCGGACCGCATGTTGATTCTGCGATCGCAGATGCGACCGCAGAATTGACCCGGCCCAGGAATTTTATAAAATCCAACCCGACCTTTTCTTTAATATAACACCTTTCTCCTTCATTTTTATCATATCATCTTACCAAAATTAGAGAGAGAATAGAGGGGTTTTAGAGAGAGAAGTTCTTCATCTTCAAAGATTGTTCCAACCATTTAGTCCAAAGGATTCTAGGGCCAAGATTCAACTTCCCCAATCCTTACAAGGTAAAAACCCTAACTATTTTTCCCTAATTTTCAGTTTTAAAAGGGGTAAAGAGAGGTTTGCATATAATAGCTTTTGGAAATGGATTTTTGCACTCATGCATGATTATTAAACTTGTTTTCTTAGTAAAGAGGAAGTGAATAGGCGTAAGAGTCTGCAAAACAAGGTCGGCAAAGATAGGATAGCTTGGGTAAGCATAAAGTAGGAAGTTAACGGAAGAAAACTCGATACTAGGTATGTATGGCTAATTTTGATTCTTGTGAAATTGCCTATACGTGTGAAATTTGTTTGGTTCGTGTTAAATTGACAAATTGTGTGAAATTCTTGATGTTGTTGTTGGATATTCAAAGTTGTTGTTGAACTATGAGTGATGTAATATGAGATATGAGCCGAAAGATAAATGAGAGTTTAATTTGGTAAAGAATTGTGAACAATTGCTATGATGGCATATATGGTACCTTGTGGAAAAGAAACGAAACACTTGAGGTGTGGTAAGTTATTGAACATAACAGTATGAACATTCTCGATTTTGGAACACTTGTAACTTGGTTGTGATATTGGCTTGAGAAGTAATTGAGAACATGAACCAATGTGTAAATTGCTTATTTGAACTTGTTATAATTGTGTGTAGTGTCTTATCTGCTGTTTGTGATTGTTGTGTTTGAAAACTGTACGGTGGGATCGGGTTGCGCGCCGCAACATGAAGAAATAAGGTGTGGGTTGGGGTGATAAGGGTGGCCTAGGTAATAAGGATGGAAAGCGATCGAAATCGCAAATGAAATTGAAACAAAATTATTGATATGAAATTGTGAAAGGAGACAGCAGGAGAGTTTGCAACCTGGGGGGCACTGATTGCCCCTATGTTTGACTACTTGCAATTTATGTGGTTGATTGGTTGTTGTTCTATTTGTTGACCTTAAACGTGCTTGTGTTGAGGCTTATTTGAAATGAGTAAAAGGTGGGAAACTTGGCGAGTTAGCTTAAATTGATTCTTTGATGTAATCTATTGGCTGTCTTGTCATCATGATTCTTGTTTAACGGCTTGAGTTTACTTGGGACAAAGTTTGTCCATACATACCAGTACAATTCTAGTGTACTGACGTCCCTTTTGCCGGGGATGCTACATTCGTGTTATGATTGTAGGTGGTTCAGTAGCAGGCACTTCAGCGCATCGGCAGTAGTATTCTTCACCTTCCGATGCTCGTTTGGTGAGCCCCTTTCTTCCTCGGGGCCCTGTGTGGTTCACGCCACTTTTATTTAGACTTTATTTTTGTTTTGCAAGGTATAGCCGGAGCCTTGTTACCGGCAAGTACTGTATTCCCTTTTTGTATTCTAGAGGCTCTGTAGACATGCAAACAGTGGGATTCCAGTCTTATGTATATATTATGTTATGTCGAGCGTTGTAAAAACTGCAAACTTGTTAATGAATCACTCGTATGGTTTTGTTTGTTTATTGTGAAATCATTTATGATTAGTAGGATATTTGGTTAATGGGAAACAATCAACACAGGGGTAACGCGTGGGAATGAAAGGCACCCAGGTCCGCTTGATTGGGGCTACCCGGTCAGGCGCCAGTCATGTCCCTCGATTTGGGGCATGACAAACTTGGTGTTAGAACCTAAGTTTTTAAAGTGTCCTAGGATGTCTCGGAGCCGTGTCTAGCAGTGCCCTTCTTATCGGTGTGTTGTCGACCACATCAGATAAGTTGGGGGCAACATGGGAATTTAAGAATTTACCAATTTCTTTGTTAATCTATATCGTGCGGTAAAGTACAATGTGGAAATATTTGTGTCTAAGTCGCGCCTTGTTCCCAAATTTTCAGAATATGGCGCCTAAGAAGAAGGCTAGACTCGGCCTTGGGGCCAATGCCGGCCCAAGTGCGGCTGTTAATCATGTACCCGATGCCGTGGGAGAGAATGACCAACCAGTCCCGAATTTGCCTGGCCCATCTGTTCAAAACCCAAGTGTCCCTATTCCAGCTGCGGCAGAGGATGCCACCATTCCTCCTGCCAGTGTTCCTGACTCAGATACAGTTCCCGCTTCGGGCTGTGGTATCTCTAATGAGGATCTTAGGGGAGCAATTCATATGTTAACACAGTTAGTGGCCGCCCAGGCCCAGAGATCCCATGATGCCCCTGCATCCTTCAGCGGACAGGGAGATTCCTCCGGCTCCAGAGTCCACCAGTTCTTGCGATTGGCCCCTCCAGAATTCTCAGGTACCGATCCAGAGGCTGATCCACAGGACTTCCTTGATGAGATATACAAGACCATCAGAGTGATGAAGGCTACGGATATAGAGGGGGTAGAGTTGGCCTCTTACAGGCTGAAGGGAGCGGCACGTTCATGGTTCGAGATGTGGGAGGATTCCCGTGAGGAGGTGAGACCTCCGGCCAGATGGGATGAGTTTGTAGATGAATTTATGGACCACTTCTTGCCTGCCGAGGTGATGGCAGCCCATGCCACGGAATTTGAGGTCCTCAAACAAGGCAGTATGAGTGTTTGGGAGTATCACATGGACTTTGTAAGGTTGTCCAAGTACGCTCCTCATTTAGTGTCGACCATGGATGCCCGGGTTCGACGGTTTGTTCAGGGCCTTAGCCCTTTGGTAGTGAATGAGGCCGCTACAGCAGCTTTGCACTCAGATATGAACTATAGGAGGATCGTGGGGTTTGCTCAGGCCACAGAGGCCAGGAAATTGAAGATTCGTGCAGAAAGAGAAAGTAGCAGCAGGGCCCGGTCAATGGGTCATTCAGGGAGATCACTTCCAAGGAGAGGGTCATCAGGGCCATCCCAGTCATATGCTCAGTCCTCCGCGAGTGCACCGCTATCTGTGCACAGTCATCAGCAGGGCAGTTACTCGAGGCCCGGTTCAGACAGCAGGAGGTCTCGTCAGTCTGGTCGTCCTGGGGTGAGATCCCAGTAGCAGGGGAGACCTACATGCCCCAAGTGTGAGAGATTTCATACAGCGACTTGCTACCTTGACATCCCGGTGTGCTTCGGGTGCGGGGTGAGAGGTCACATTCAGCGGGACTGCCGTGCACCCCGTCAGGGTATAGGTAGGGGATCTGCTCAGTCATCCGGTTCTTCGGCTGCTACATCATCAGCGCGTACTCCAGCATCAGCAGGGCGTGGTGCAGCTAGGGGTGGAGCTCAGGGTAGGGGTGGACCTAGCCGATTCTATGCATTGAGTGGCCGCCGAAATGCTGAGGCTTCTCCAGATGTTGTTACAGGTATCCTGTTTGTTCAGACTATTGATTGCTATGCCCTTATTGTTCCGGGGTCCTCCTTGTCTTATGTTACTCCATTCATTGCTTCAAGTTTTGGGATAGAACCCGAACAGCTTCATGAGCCGTTCTCTGTGTCGACTCTGGTTGGTGATTCTATTTCAGCCTCACGAGTCTATAGAAATTGTGTTGTCACGGTGAGTGGTCGTGTTACCACAACTGATCTTATTGAACTTGGGATGGTTTATTTTGATGTAATTATGAGGATGGATTGGCTCTATTCATGCTTTGCCAAGCTTGACTATCGGACGAGAGTTATGAGACTCGAGTTCCCTAACGAGCCAGTTATTGAATGGAGAGGAAATGGTGTAGTGCCAAGGGGTAGGTTTATTTCCTACCTTAAGGCTTCGAAGATGATTAAGAAGGGGTGTATCTATCACTTGGTTCGGGTGACGGACACCACCTCAGAGGTGCCTACCCCCGAGTCCGTGCCAATTGTGAATGAATTTCCTGAAGTGTTTCCGGATGAGCTTCCAGGCATTCCGCCGGATAGGGAGATTGATTTTGGGATTGATGTATTGCAAGATACTCAGCCAATTTCCATTCCACCATACAGAATGGCGCCAGCAGAGTTAAGGGAGTTAAAGGAGCAGCTGAGGGATTTATTAGAGAAAGGGTTCATACGACCGAGTGTGTCGCTGTGGGGTGCTCCGGTTCTTTTTGTCAAAAAAAAGGATGGGTCACTTCGAATGTGTATTGATTATCGGCAGCTCAACAAAGTCACCATCAAGAATAAATATCCTTTGCCTCGAGTGGATGATCTGTTTGACCAATTGCAGGGAGCGAAGTTCTTCTCAAAGACTAATTTACCGTCTGGGTACCACCAGTTGAAAATTAGGGAGCAGGATATTCCTAAGACCGCCTCAGAACACATTATGGTCACTTCGAGTTTTTGGTCATGTCTTTTGGGCTAACCAACGCCCAGCAGCTTTCATGGACCTTATGAATCGGATTTTCAAGCCATTTCTAGATTCCTTTGTGATTGTATTCATTGATGACATCCTCATCTACTCTCGGAGCAGGGAAGATCATGCCGTTCACCTCAGAGCAGCATTGCAGACCCTTCTTTAGCATCAATTGTATGCCAAGTTCTCAAAATGTGAGTTTTGGTTGGAGTCCGTAGCCTTTCTAGGGCATGTTATTTCCAGTGAGGGGATTCAGGTGGATCCTCAGAAGATTGCGGCAGTGAAAGATTGGCCTAGACCCACGACCCCAACAGAGATTCGTAGCTTCTTGGGTTTAGTAGGGTACTATCGGAGGTTTGTAGAGGGATTCTCAACCCTCGCTTCCCCATTGATAAAGCTAACGCAAAAGGTAGTTAAGTTCCAGTGGTCCGAAGCATGTGAGAAAAGTTTCCAAGAATTGAAGTCAAGATTGACCTCGACACTAGTATTGGCCTTGCCAGAAGGCACAGAGGGATTTGTGGTTTATTGTGATGCCTCTAGAGTTGGTTTGGGATGTGTATTGATGCAGCGTGGGAAGGTCATAGCTTATGCTTCCAGGCAACTCAAGAACCATGAGAAGAATTATCCGACGCATGATTTGGAACTTGCAGCTGTTGTGTTTGCCTTGAAAATATGGCGACACTATCTTTATGGGGTTCATGTAGATGTGTTTTCGGACCACAAGAGCCTCCAGTATTTGTTCAAGCAGAAAGAGCTGAATCTGAGACAGCGGCGGTGGTTAGAATTACTCAAGGACTATGATATGGAACATATTGTACCATCCAGGGAAGGTAAATGTGGTAGCCGACGCTCTTAGTCGAAAATCCATGGGTAGTTTTGCTCATTTGGGTGTGGATTAGAGACCCCTGGCTCGAGAGGTTTACCAATTAGCCAGTTTGGGGGTTCGTATCTCGGCGTCAGAACGAGGGGGATGTTTTGGTGCATAATGGAGCAGAATCATCACTGGTCGCGGAAATCAAGGAAAAACAGTTTATGGATCCAGCATTGGTTCGGGTGAAGGAAGCAGTTATGAATAACAAGACCTCAGCATTTGTACTCAGCAGTGAGGATGGTGTATTACGGTGCCAAGGTAGACTATGTGTTCCGGTTATGGACGAACTTCAGGAAAGAGTGATGGCAGAGGCTCATATTTCCAGGTATTCGGTGCACCCAGGTTCCACGAAAATGTATCATGATCTCAAAGAGATTTATTGGTGGAACGGTATGAAAAGGGATGTGGCAAGCTTTGTAGCTAGATGCCCGAACTGCCAGCAAGCGAAGGCCGAACATCAATGGCCCGGTGGATTAACTCAGCTTATAGAAATACCAAGGTGGAAATGGGAGATGATCAATATGGATTTCGTGGTGGGGTTACCTCGCACTCGGCGTAAGTTCGACTCAATATGGGTGATAGTGGATCGACTCACCAAATCAGCTCACTTCCTGCCAGTCAAGTCTACTGATACTGCGGAGCAATATGCAAGGTTGTACATCGAGGAGATAGTAAGGCTTCATGGCACTCCACTTTCTATTATCTCGGATCATGGGGCTCAGTTCACAGCTAACTTTTGGAAGACGTTTTAGCAAGGTTTGGGAACTCAGGTGAATCTCAGCACAGCTTTCCATCCGCAGACCGACGGTCAGGCCGAGCGGACCATTCAGACGCTTGAAGATATGTTACGGGCTTGTGTCTTAGATTTTAAAGGTAATTGGGATGAACACTTGCCACTGATAGAATTTTCTTACAATAACAGCTATCATGCTAGCATTCAGGATGGCCCCGTTTGAGGCATTGTACGGGAGAAGATGTAGGTCGCCAATCGGGTGGTTTGAGGTAGGTGAAGCGGAATTGCTAGGGCCATATATGGTGTACGAAGCTATGGAAAAGGTCAAGGTTATTCGGGAGAGAATGAAAACAGCACAGAGTCGTCAAAAATCCTACGCAGACGTTCGCCAAAGGGATTTGGAGTTTCAAGTTGATGATTGGGTGTTCTTGAGGGTATCTCCTATGAAGGGAGTCATGCGATTCGGAAAGAAAGGGAAATTGAGTCCTAGGTATGTCGGGCCATTTCGGATCGTTCAAAGGATTGGTCAAGTTGCTTATAGGCTAGAGTTGCCTCCTGAGATGTCATCAGTGCACCCGGTATTCCATGTGTCCATGTTGAAGAAGGTGATTGGATATCCATCTGCCATCATGCCAGTCGAGGCTATTGAGGTTAATGAAGATTTGTCATATGAAGAAGTTCCAGTTGCCATTCTTGATAGGCAAATCCGTAAGTTGAGAAATAAGGAAGTTGCCTCTGTTAAAGTATTGTGGCGAAGTCAACAAGTTGAGGAGGCCACATGGGAAGCAGAAAAAGGGATAAAGGAAAAGTACCCCTATTTGTTTGATCAAGCCTAGAAGAAATTAGGTGACCCTTCTACTCCTAGTAACTGTCATCTTGTCCAAGCTGTTTCTCTCTTAGTATTAGTAAAGTCTCCTTCATTTTGTAATGAGATAAATGTGTTGTTACCTTGGGTCACTTGAACCTTTCTTGATAAATGAAATCCTTATAAAGATTCATGTGTTAAATGAGCAACTAATAGTAAGTGTAGTTTGGTAATAGTTTGTTTGTGTGTACATAGTGTATTAAGATGGTTAAACAAGGTAAGAACTCATTGAAGTGACTAGTTTATGTGCAATTGTAACAATGTGATAGAATATGTGCATTTGTTGAGGTAAGAAAGTGTATACCAGTTGTGGAAAGTGTTGTATTTGTGTATTGTTGTTTGGTAATATGTTTCGAGGGCCCACTGACAGGTGGATATGTCCATAATACAAAGGAAACTGTGGCGAAATATTTCTAAAATATAAGAGTTAGTTAAAATTTTGATAGTTTGCATATCATGTCTTTCAAAACCAACTCATTTTCAAAATCCTCATTCGAGGACGAATGATCTTAAGGGGGGGGGAGGATGTAAGGCCCCATAAAAAAATTTGTGCATGAAACCTAGTAGCTATGTTTCAAAAATGTAAAGAGTCAATTTTTCCAGAAAAGTGTCGATTTTGCGGTCAAGAATTCGACCGCAGATCTGCTATGCGGACCGCATTCTTGCCGCAAAGCTTAACAGTAGGTTTGCAAAAATTGGTGTTGAGAATGCGGTCGATATGCAATCGCAGAATGGATCTGCGGACCGCAGATCTACCGCATAAATTCTCGAAGGTTTTTGAGTGTCAAATCTGCGGTGCACTATGCGACCGCAGATCAAGAATGCGGACCGCAGTTTGGTCGCATTCCGTATCAGAACTTGTGTAAATTTTGGGGCAATTTCGCGGTCACTATGCGGACCGCATGTTGATTCTGCGACCGCAGATGCGACCGCAGAATTGACCCGGCCCAGGAATTTTATTAAATCCAACCCGACCTCTTCTTTAATATAACACCTCTCTCCTTCATTTTTATCATATCATCTTACCAAAATTAGAGAGAGAAGTGAGGGGTTTTAGAGAGAGAAGTTCTTCATCTTCAAAGATTGTTCCAACCATTTAGTCCAAAGGATTCTAGGGCCAAGATTCAACTTCCCCAATCCTTACAAGGTAAAAACCCTAACTATTTTTTCCCTGATTTTCAGTTTTAAAAGGGGTAAAGAGAGGTTTGCATATAATAGCTTTTACAAAATGGATTTTTGCACTCATGCATGATTATTAAACTTGTTTTCTTAGTAAAGAGGAATTGAATAGGCGTAAGAGTCTGCAAAACAAGGTCGGCAAAGATAGGATAGCTTGGGTAAGCATAAAGTAGGAAGTTAACGGAAGAAAACTCGATACCAGGTATGTATGGCTAATTTTGATTCTAGTGAAATCGCCTATATGTGTGAAATTTGTTTGGTTCGTGTTAAATTGACAAATTGTGTGAAATTCTTGATGTTGTTGTTGGATATTCAAAGTTGTTGTTGAACTATGAGTGATATAATATGAGATATGATCCGAAAGATAAATGAGAGTTTAATTTGGTAAAGAATTGTGAACAATTGCTATGATGGCATATATGGTACCTTGTGGAAAAGAAACGAAACACTTGAGGTGTGGTAAGTTATTGAACATAACAGTATGAACATTCTCGATTTTGGAACACTTGTACCTTGGTTATGATATTGGCTTGAGAAGTAATTGAGAACATGAACCAATGTGTAAATTGCTTATTTGAACTTGTTGTAATTATGTGTAGTGTCTTATCTGCTGTTTGTGATTCTTGTGTTTGAAAACTATACGGTGGGATCGGGTTGCGCGCCGCAACATAAAGAAATAAGGTGTGAGTTGGGGTGATAAGGGTGGCCTAGGTAATAAGGATGGACGAGGTAATAATGATGGAAAGTGATCGAAATCGCAAATGAAATTGAAACAAAATTATTGATATGAAATTGTGAAAGGAGACAGCAGGAGAGTTTGCAACCTGGGGGGCACTGATTGCCCCTATGTTTGACTACTTGAAATTTATGTGGTTGATTGGTTGTTGTTCTATTTGTTGACCTTAAACGTGCTTGTGTTGAGGCTTATCCGAAATGAGTAAAAGGTGGGAAACATGGTTAGTTAGCTTAATTGATTTCTTGATGTAATCTATTGGCTGTCTTGTCGTCGTGATTCTTGTTTAACGGCTTGAGTTTACTTGGGGCAAAGTTTGTCCATACATACCAGTACAATTCTAGTGTACTGACGTCCCTTTTGCCGGGGATGCTACATTCGTGTTATGATTGTAGGTGGTTCAGTAGCAGGCACTTCAGCGCATCGGCAGTAGTATTCTTCACCTTCCGATGCTCGTTTGGTGAGCCCCTTTCTTCCTCGGGGCCCTGTGTGGTTCACGCCACTTTTATTTAGACTTTATTTTGGTTTTTCAAGGTATAGCCGGAGCCTTGTTACCGGCAAGTACTGTATTCCCTTTTTGTATTCTAGAGGCTCTGTAGACATGTAAACTGTGGGATTCCAGTCTTATGTATATATTATGTTATGTCGGGCGTTGTAAAAACTGCAAACTTGTTAATGAATCACTCGTATGGTTTTGTTTGTTTATTGTGAAATCATTTATGATTAGTAGGATATTTGGTTAATGGGAAACAATCAACACATGGGTAACGCGTGGGAATGAAAGGCACCCAGGTCCGCTTGACTAGGGCTACCCGGTCAGGCGCCGGTCATGTCCCTCGATTTGGGGCGTGACAGTCTAGACACTTTATCACTTTCTTTTTCACTATATCCTTCATATTCGGGTTCAACCTTCTTTTGCGTTTCCTGGAAGGTTTGTGTCCCTCTTCCAAGAGAATCTTGTGCATGCAGTATGCGGGGCTGATCCCCTTTATGTCTGCCATGGTCCAACCAATGGCAGTTTTACATTCCTTGAGTACCTATAGTAGCTTTTGATCCTGCACATCTTGGAAACCAGATGAGATAATAACAGGTAAAGTGGAGTTAGGGCCTAGAAATTCATACCCGGGATGAGCTGGTAGTGGCTTAAGCTCCAGCTTTGGTGGCTATTCAATGGATGGTTTTGCTGGAGGGGTCTCTCTCTTTTCTAAGTGTAGAGGGTCAAACTCCAACTCTCTATCCCAAAACCCCTTACCTTCCAGAGATAGCACCGACTCCGCCAAGATTTCACCATTTACCTTTTCTAAGTTCATCAGGCATGCCTGAAGTGGATCTTTAACTGTCAATTCTACATCATCTGTCTCCACTATCACATCTACCGCATCAAATGAGACAGCAATTCGCAAACTCACTAGGGCGCCTCATGGATTTTTTCACATTGAATATGATCTCCTAATCATTCAACCCCATCTTGAGTTCCCAAGTCTCACAATCAATCAGTGCTCTCCCTGTGGCTAGGAATGGTCTTCCTAAGATTATAGGAATTTCCTCGTCCACCTTGCAGTCAAGAATAACAAAATCGACGGGAAACACAAACTTCCCCACCTGGATGAGCACATCATCGAATATGCCAAATGGACGCTTAACCGTCCTATCAGCAAGCTGTAATAACATATAAGTAGGTCTGGCTCTCCCGATGCCTAGCCTCTTATAGATCACCAAGGGCGTAAGATTTATGCTTTCCCCCAAATCACATAATGCCTTAGCAAAGGCAAAGTTTCCTATAGTGCGTGTAATGGTGAAGCTACCTCGGTCAGATAGCTTCTCCGCTATGGGTCTAGAGACCACTGCACTACATGTCTGTGTAAGAGTCACGGTGGCAAAGTCTTGGAAATCAAATTTCCGCGACATCAAATCTTTCATCATGTTAGCATACCCAGTCATTTCTTTCAAAGCTTCAATTAAAGGAATGTTTACCTGGATTTGCTTGATCATATCAAAGAACCTTTTGTATTGCTCTTCTTTCTGGTGCTTGGCCAACCTTTGGGGGAATGGTGCTGGAGGCCTCTTCTTCCCAATCACTTGGGAATTTTCTTTCTCTATCACTTTCTCCTCAACCTGCTGCTCTACCTATTCAGCTACTTTCTCTGTTCTCTGCTGCACATCTTTATTTTCAGCTACAGGCTGTACTGTAACTTCTGTCAACCCGGTGGACTCATCCAGTTCAATGGGCACCGGAGTGAGTGTCTCAACCTGTAAATTGTTTCTCTCTCTTTCCTGCTCAGCATCAAGATCTCTTCCACTTCTTAGATTAACTGCCATCATCTGCTTTGGGATTTGACCCTTTGGGTTTGTTTGTGTGTCCCTTGAGGACGATTGTTAAGTGACATAGCAAACTGGCCCACCTATACTTCAATATTCTTGATAGCTGCATCATGTGCATCTATCCTCTCATTAGTTTTGGCATTTGACCCAATTACCTGCTGCATCATTGCTTTCAACTCTACGAACCCATCGTCATGTCTACCCCCATGTTGTGGTGGAGGTGGATGATACCCTTGCTGCTGATTGTTGAACTTCTGAGGTCTAGGATATGGGGTTATGTTGTTTGGTGGCCTCATACCTGCTACATTATACTGTAGTTGAGGAGGCTTGTACTGTTATGGAGCCTGTTGACCCCAACTCTGGTTACCCTGGCGCTGCACTCCATAATTTGCTACATAGTTCATATCTTCATGCTGGTGATGATATTCTTGGTCTGCATCCCATGGATTACCTATGGGTTGGCTAATGCAAGATGTGCATAAACCACCATTGGTAGTGTCTATAATGTGAACCTGCTGCTTGACCCCAGTTCTTTCACCTTCTTCGTCAAGATGCTCATTTGTGTCAATAAAGTTGCCATGTTCTCCTCCATAGTATTGGATGGATTCAGAGGTACAGAGTGTACCACTGGAGTGATAGGAGCATTCCTGGTCGTCCACCCGGAGTTTTGAGCCATCTTGTCAAGCAAATTCTGACCTTCCCTCCAAGTCTTGCTCAGAAAAGCCCCACCTGCTGAAACATATACAATATTCTTCATACTGTCTGAAAGCCCCATGTATAACCTTTGACCCATGTAGAACCTTTGAACCAACATTCAGGAACCCCATGGTGAGGACACATAACAAGCATACCTTTGAATCTGCCCCAAGTTTCATGTAATGTCTCCATTGGTTTATGCTGGAAGCTCACAATCTCATCAATTTGCTGAGCTGTCTTGTTAGGTGGATGAAACTTGTTGTGGATTTGCTTGACTAACTCATCCCATGTTGAAATGGAGTTTATGGGGAGTGAGTTTAGCCATACATGCGCAACCCCTGTAACTGAGAACGGAAATAGCAATAGTCTTATGGCTTCCAGTGTCACATTCGGTTGCCTCTGTGTCTTGCATATTGAGAGAAAGTTGTTCAGGTGCTGTTGTGGATCTTCAACCTGAGTCCCAGAGAATAATTCCTTGTTTTGCAACAAGTGAAGCATGTTGTTGGTAATCTGGAAAGACTCAGCTTGAATCGCTGGGACAATAATGGCAGTTGCCAAATTATCCGCTGTTGGTTGTGCCCAGTCAAATAATGCACCTTCATGCACCTCCTATACGTTCAACCCAGCTTGCTGGTTTGGGTCGTTCACGTCTCCCATGTCAAAATCTAGTTTGATTGGTTGCTGAGATTGCTGAATTTGTTTGATTACCCTGTTACATGCCCGGAAAATTTGCTCTGGGTCTGAGAGTCCTTGAGTTAGTTCTCCAGTCCTTGCAGATTTTCTAGGCATGCACCTGAGTACCCAATTCAACAACCGTCAAAAATTTCAATGTAAAGTGTAGAAAGAACCTGACTACACAAGAATCTTGTAGTTCTGTCAATGGAAATTGATGATTCCATTAATTCCTCGGCAACGGCGCCAAAATTGATTCACGTCCAAGCAACGATCATAATCAATATAATCCGGTCAATTAAGTCTAGAATCGATCCCACAGGGAATTAACCTACCAACTGCAACTTCCACAACCCAAGAACACTTCTTAAGCAGCTTCCCAAAATTTGAATATATTTTTGTAGAGGTTTTCTAACAACTAACTTTTGCAAGAATTAAAGACTTGAATGAAAGAATTGAATGTTGGGTAAAGAATATAGAGAAAGACTAAGGTATTGATTTCCCCTATTGATGGAATCCCTTCTATTTATGCTCATACAAATTGTCAATATCAATCTATCAATCATGAACACTATTTCTACTGTAATTCTCTCCCGAGCAACTATAATAATTTACTAGTGCACTCTCCCGAGCTACCCTAGCTAGCTTTAATTTGAATAGTTCACTTTAGATTGCACCCAAGGCTTCGTTATTCCTAATCCCACCTTTACGCCTAAGATTATTGATTCCTCCAATAACCTAGGTGTGGTGTTGTTCAACAATATACCTAAATATGCACTTTTTTCCAAGTTATGCACACTAAATAGGCACAGCTAATTGGGGATCCTACCAATTAACTACAACAAGGGCGAAGTTGAACAAATAGAAATCTAGCTAACAATTTGTAATTACATAAACTAGAAATTCATCACTCAATAGGTTTCATCAAAACCTTAGATAAAGAATTAGCTACTCATAATCAAAGAAATAAGAATAATAATTGAATTCATAATCAAAGATTCAATGTAAAAGAAAGAAATAAGTTGAGAGAGTTCTCTCTTACTAATTATCTTGCAAAAGTGGGGAATAATACAATGCTTGCCTCTCTTGGGCGAATCCTATCATTATATAGAGGGTTTAGGTTACAAAAATTGAGTTTTTACAAAGTTAGCCTTCAGAAATTTCGGCAGCGTCCGCGGTCCGTCCGTGGTCGCGGATGGACCGCGAACAGTCATGTTCTCTAAAGTTTGAGAGGTTCCGCGAGCCTCTTTTTCCGCGGTTCGTCCGCGGTTGCGGATGAACATTATCTCGCATTATTCATCCTATTTTTTAGTGCCAACTTCACTCTTGCTCTACACTTGGCCTTTTTACCATCTTATGACTCCAAAATTGCTCTTTTAGTCTCCAATGGCTCATGTGTACCTATAACACACAAAAAAATACTAATAAAAGTATTTTGTAATCATAAACAGTATCAATTCAACAATAAAGCATGATTATTTAGGGCATAATTATAGTCAAATTTACCTATTATCACTGCTCGTGCTCTGCCTAGCTGTGGGAGTACACCAGGATATTGTCTATAAAGACTATCACGAACAAGTCTAGATAAGGTCTGAACACTCGGTTCATCAACTACATAAATGTTGATAGGCCATTTTTCAACCCAAAAGACATGACTAAAAACTCGTAGTGCCCATACCGAGTGCGCAATGCTGTCTTAGGGATATCAAATGCCCTAATAGGGATATCAGATGCCCTAATCTTCAACTGATGGTAGCCAGACCACAAGTCTATCTTTTAGAACACCCTTGCTCCCTGGAGCTGGTCGAACAAATCATCAATCCTCGACAGTGGATACGTATTATTTATCGTCACTTTGTTTAATAGTCGGTAACCAATACACATCCACATCGAGCCATCCGTCTTCTTCACAAATAACATTGGCATACCCCAAGGAGAAACACTAGGCCTAATAAAGCTCTTCTCTAGGAAGTCTTGCAACTAATCTTTTAAATATTTTAGCTCTGGCAGAGCCATGTGATACAGAAAAATAGAAAGAGGCTGAGTGCCCGGATCCAGATCAATACAGAAGTCAATATCCCTGTCGGGCGGCATACCCGGCAGGTCTGAAGGGAAAACCTCGGGGAACTCCCGTACAATAGGAACAGAGTCAATAGAAGGAACTTTTGCACTGGAGTCGCGAATATACGCCATATAAGCTAAACACCCTTTCTCAACCATGCGTCGAGCCTTAACGTATGAAATAACCTTGCGGGTGGCATGACCCGGGGTCCCTTTCCACTCTAGTCAGGGTAATTCTGGCAAAGCCAAGGTCACGGTCTTGGCGTGACAATCTAGGATAGCATGATACGGGGACGACCAATCCATCCCCAATATAACATCAAAGTCCACCATATCTAACAGTAATAAATCAACACGGGTCTCCAGACCCTCAAACACAACCACACATGAATGATGCTCCCGGTTGACTACTATAGAGTCACCCACTAGCGTAAACATATAGACTGGAATGTCTAAGGCATAACTAGACACGGCCAGGCATGGTGCAAAGTAGAAAGACACATATGAATATGTAGACCCAGGGTCAAATAGTACTGAAGCATCTCTATCGCAAACCAGAATGGTACCTGTAATCACAACATATAACGCCTCTTCCTCTGGCTTGGCTGGCAAAGCATAAAATAGGGGATCAGTACCACCTCCCTAAACTATGTCTCTGGGACGTTCATCCACTGGCTAACCTCTACCCCTGGCTGGACGGCCTTCACCTCTACAGTCTCGACCTCTACCTCTATGATCCCTACCCCTGCCCTTGGATGGCTGGGCAGGCTGTGGGTTAGCTGGTGCCTGAATCATGGGGCGAGGACTCTATTATTGTGACTGTGCACCCCTAAATCTTGGGCAATATCTCCTAATATGACTGAGATCTCCACACTCATAACACCCCTCGGGACGACGTGACTAGCCCTGACGGCCCGAATGACCTCCACGAACACTCTGAAAAGGTTGTGCACTGATGGGTTTTTGAT
Source organism: Nicotiana noctiflora (assembly GCA_032618575.1). Classification (NCBI taxonomy): domain Eukaryota; kingdom Viridiplantae; phylum Streptophyta; class Magnoliopsida; order Solanales; family Solanaceae; genus Nicotiana; species Nicotiana noctiflora. The sequence goes on along the minus strand of JASVEL010011984.1, from coordinate 242,478 downwards.
CTGAATACTGCTCACGAAAACCACGATCACCTGAACCACCTTGTGAAGCTTAGAGGGCTGACTAAAAAGTCCTGGAAGACTTGACCCTATCATAAGAATCCCTGCCTCTAGATGAGGCACCACTGAATCTGCCAGAATGATGAGGCCTCTTGTCTGACATCTGAGCACCTCCTCGAGTGAGGGCCATCTCAACTATGCGGGCCACGTTAGCCGCCTCTTGAAAGGATATGTCACTACCAATTCTCATAGCCATATGAAATCGGATAGGCTAAATCAACCCATCAATGAACCTGCAGACCCTCCCCCACTCTGAAGGGTGTATCAGAACTGCATGCCATGCCAAATCTACAAAGCTAGTCTCATATTAAGTAACGATCATGGAGCCCTATTGGAGGCGCTCAAACTGCCTCCGAAGTGCCTCCCACTGAGTGACGTGGAGAAACTTCTCCAAGAATGATTTTGCAAACTGATCCCATGTCAAAGCTGGGGACCCTGCCACTTTAGATAAGCAGAAATCTCTCCACCAAGTATTGGCAGATCTTGCAAGCCTGAAAGTGAAAAAATCAACCCCGTTGGTCTCCACTATCCCCATAGTCATGTGAATCTCATGGCAACTGAATAGAAAGTCCTAAGGATCCTCCGATGAAGCACCACTGAAGGTGATGGTAAAAAGCTTGGAGAATCGATCAAGTCTCCACAAAGCATCAGAAGACATGGCCACTCCATCTCCAGCCTGAGCTGTAGTGCATGTCTGAGCTTCCACTACGGGCTGAACCACAAGGGCCTGAGCCTGGGGAGCTACTGGCTCTGGAGTATGCGTAACAGGAATATGAACCTCTCCTCCAGCTTGAGAAGTGGCTGGTGCAACTGGAAATAACCATGCTCTGGCGACACTATCCATAAATCCTACTATCCGGACTAGAGCATCCTGAAGATCCAGGGTGAACATAACCCCTCCTGCGACCTGAGCTGGGCCCACTGGAGCCGTTGAGGCTGGAACCTGATGTTCTAAACATCAATACCACACAAGAGGGGGGGTGATTTGTGTGGTACCTAATTTTCGCGTTAGAAGAACCTGGTACTTCTAAGTGTTCTAACTATAGCAGTTTGCAGAATAACAAATACTGAAAGTAAAGTACACATATATTTTACATGGAAAACACATAGCTCAAAAGGTGAAAAAACGATAACCTAATACTCAGTAGGATTTTCCCAAACTCCACTAAAATCACTGAGCCAAAAACTGTATTTACAAAGACTCTTTGTAAACCTAAGGATTAACTCTAATCCCAGTGTGGCACACAGCCTCAACTGTTGCGACACTTTCAAGTAAACTCTAACTTGAATACTCAATGCCCTAATACAATTGCTTCTATAAAAGCTGAAAGGTACAATATGAAAACCTACCATAATTGAACTAAACTTTGAGTAACCACAAAGAAGAAACTGGTTCTTCTATCTTAGTTCATGTAGCTTCAGATGTGCACACTTGTATCTCACATATATTTATTGCAAAACAGACTTGATTCTTTTTGCTATCAATTATGCTTTACTTCTTCTATGTGCATTACCTATAAAAGAGAACAATTTAGTTATTTAATAGATCAACAATTAGAGTTTGGTCAAGACTTTGGCACTTATCTTTTGTCGATTTCAGTCCTTAACTACTACAAACTCTCATCCTTATCCTAGCTTAGGATTGTGTTCTCTTATCTTAAGAAGATTGTTTAGAAGATATTTGTTGCATATGCCTCAGTACTTATCTTCCTCACGTGCCTTCCATGTGCGATGGTTATGACTAACTGTGTTTCTAATGATGGACCAGGTCCTTCTCCAGATGTTCATTTGTCAGTCTTCAAAACATCAACTGAACTTGGCCAACAAATTTCCCCTTTTTGATGATGACAAACTCTGTGCTTTTAGTGATCATAGAACCTGTGAACCTTAGCTGAAATATCAACACTTTGAATTTTTAGAAAATTCAATTTTCATAAAGAACCAGATTTAAGTTAGGTCATAAACATCACTTATTTAGATAAAAATATTTTAAGCACAATATCTTCCCCCTTTTGGCATTATCGAAAAGTTGCATAATTAGGTAAACACAATAATCTAATAAGTACTCATGGTCACTGGGGAACTGCAAGTGAACACATGCTTTAGTTAAATCAACTCAGAAAAATTACTATAAATATCAGATTTTACAAAAACAAGATAAGATGCATTCATTAATTAGCAAGTAGTTTCTACAATGCAGTCCAGAAAAAAATAGAATTATCCAACCATAAGCAAAAAAAAAGAAACATCTAAAACTCCCAAACCGGGTCACTGAAGGGTCTTGACTGGTGCACAATAGGATAGAATAACTAAGGCTTAGAAGAGCTAGAGGGTTGGGTTTGTAGCAGGTTCAACATTTGTTTGAGCATTCCTTCATTTTTCTCCTTTTCCCTTGCAAGATCAGCTCTCAACCCATTTCTTTCTCCCTCAATTTCCGTAACTCTTTCTTGAAGCCTTGCTATTTTAGCATCCTTTGCTCCAACCTCCTGAACAAAGGCTCTGCCCTTGCTATTCACAGGAGTTTTTGCTGATGAACCAACTTCAACTGGAGTTGTGCTGAGCAGATAGTCACAGGCTTGAAGTGTTTTATTGCCAAAATGTTCTTTGCTCGATGCCATTTTCCACCTTTTCAGGGGAACATTTAATCTTTCAAGCATAGTTGTCAAGATAAATCCATAGGGAATGGCATGAGCTTTTGATCCATTGAGAACCCTCTCAAGCAGCTTCACAATAAAGGAAGGCCAGTTGATTTTCTTTCCATCATTCAGACATTGCATAAGCACCAGATCCATGTAATTTACTGTATGTCTCCTTCCCTATCTGGGTAGGAGACATTTGTTGACAAATTCAAAGAGCACTTTGTGATCTGGCCTCATTTCACTTTTCTGAACAGCCCTGGCCTCAAGCACCTCTTCCGCTGATGTGGTGTCGTAAAAATTCCTAGTAATCTGAAGATCAGTAGGCAATCCTTCTAGGCAAGGACACCTCTGCCTTGTATAGTCATCATATCCCTCACTAGGGATGCCTAAGATCTCACTGCACTAAACTTCACCTTGACACCCTTCACTATGCTAGTCACTACCCCATTTTTCACTATTCTATTGGCTATGAACTCAACAAGTTCAGTCCTAGCCAACTTTCCATCAATCTGAAGAACCATGTTCTTCCAGCCTTAAGCTTCTAAAGCAGACAAAAGCTTTATCATCTCTGGCTCCTCCAGGTCCCTGAGCAATCTTCCCTTCAAAATTTTTCTTTTGCCAAACATGGCATGTCTATCCAGTTCTTTTTCAGATTCTTCTTCTTCTTCCTCACTTCTCCACTCATCATTTTCTTCAGTAGTTTTGACTTGCTTTCCTTTTCCAGTTGACCTTGTTCTTTTGGCAAGAGTAGATTCAAAAGGTACTGAATGGGTAGACTTTTTGATATAAGTCCCGGTTCCCTTGGACTTTGCTACTGGAATTTCCACAGTGGGACTATCATCAAGATGGACCTATTCCATTACTTGTTCTTCTTCCTCAACAATAGTCTCTGAACTTCGACAAATATTTTATTTCCCCTTTTCTTTCTTCTTTTTCTTGCTTTCCTCCAAGGCCCTTTTTAATTCTTCTTCACTCTCTCTAACTCTGCTTCTTGTAGCTCTAATCCTGGCAGTAAACTTAGTTGGTGATTTCTTGCTTTTCTTTATTGCAGCAGGGTTTTTTGTGAAGAGGCTTTGCATTTCTTCGGGTCATAACTTGCCCCCACTTTCTTTAGTAAGTCAGCCAAACTTTCTTCATCAGATGAACCAGGTTCATCTTGCACTTTGCTCAGATTTATCAACCCCTCAACTGCCTCCCCTGATCCACTTCCCCCTGACTTTGATACTCCTTCTCCCTCATTCCCACAAATGGCTAAGATCTCCTTCTTCCTTTTCTTTTTCAATTTTTCAGACTCACTCCCACCTATATCTCTAGCAGCCCCTATCAGAACAAATCTATTTTTCTCTCTCTGAACCACATCTGAAAAGACATAACACGTATCAACTTCCCTTTAAGTTTCCTGAGTTTTGGTCTGTTCAAAAGACCCTGGTTCATCACTTTCACTTGAGGAGATGGAATCATCAGATTCCGAGCTCGAGTTGGACTCAGTTACAGGGCTTGCTTTCTTTTGATTTGATTGAAGTTTTTCATTCAAGGATTTCCTCAAAGAGCCGGTTGCTACGGTTTTTCTTGCCAACATTTTCTAGTGAGGAAATCTAGGTTTAGGAATTTCAATAAGTGGTGTGGAAGATGAGGTGTTGGGTGAAACGGGTAGTGGAGTACCTAGGTTATCTTATGGATTTTTCATTGTGGGAAAATTTTGAAACCCTAAGTGAATTTTTCGTGGTGTGGAAGTTATGGAGAGCTACAGACACGAAAGAGAGAGAGTTGAAGTATTTTTGAAGAATTGATAATTGAGGAGTGTTTTGGGGGGTTTAAAGAAGGTAATAATTGCTCAAATTTTGTAGCCTTTCAGTAGTCACATAGAAGTCTAATCAAACTAGAGTTCCGGTCTCCTTAGGTATTAAATTTAATTGATAGGATTTAAGTAAGTTTGTCGTTATGTTTAGACTTCTAGTTTCAATGAAATTGGTTCACTAGGCTCAACGGATAGTATTTTGGAATTTTGGTATAACTGGGATTCTTGCTCATAATAGATAATTAAATTCTTTTAATTGTGCAAAGAATAGAAACATACCTGAATATTTCATGAGCATACTTTGATGAACTAGGTTCTTCAAGTGACACTTCTCTTGATTATGCCTCATATGACAAAATAGAAATTTGGTAAGAGATTAATGAATTTCTTAAACACACGTCACAAGAGTATACTATTTATAGTATGATATTGAGTAGAAATTAGTGTAATATTCACACAGATTAAGAACTCCTAACCAAAAATAAAATCATTTTTTTTCATATTTTTTTTTTCTTGTGCTTTCTGAACTGGTCCTTTTAGGTGATCTTAATCATCCCTAACTTCAACCTATTCCTTTCAAAATTTTCTCTACTTAAAGCCTTGGTGAAGATGTCACCTATTTGCTTATCAGTTGCACAAAATTCTATGTAAATTAGCCCTTTCTCATAATTGTCTCTCAAGAAATGATGTTTGGCATCTATGTGCTTAGTCATTTTGTGATGTACCAGGTTCTTTGTCATGCTTATAGCACTAGTGTTGTCACAGAATATTAGTATGCATCCTACTTCTATACCAAAGTCTACTAATTATTGTTTGATCCACAGTAGTTGAGCACAACAAGAAGCAACAGCAACATACTCATCTATAACAGTAGATAATGCTACTGAATTCTATTTCTTGGTGGCCCATGATACTAGACATGAACCAAGAAAATGAGCCATACCTGAGGTGCTTTTTCTATCGACTAGAAAACATGTATAGTCAGCATCAACATATCCTACTAGATCAAAGTTACTACCTTTGGGATACCATAGACATAATTCAGTGGTCCCTTTCTAGCATCTCAATATTCTTTTAACAGCAGTCAAATTTGACTCTTTAAGATTAGTCGAAAAACGTGTACAAAGTCCTACACTGAAAATAATGTCAGGTCTACTTGCAGTAAGATACAAGAGTGAACCAATCATATCCATATTCAACTTTTGATCAACTAATGAACCAGGTTCATCTACATCTAATTTAGTGGCAGCTGCAATAGGTGTATCTATTTCTTTAGAGTCCTCCATTTTAAAAATTTTTATTAGTTCCTTTGTATATTTCTATTGATGAATCATGGTTCCATTTGAGCTTTATTTTATCTGTAAGCCTAAGAAAAAGTTTAGTTCACCCATCATACTCATTTCAAATTCACTTCCCATTAGTTTTGCAAATTCCCTGCTCAACTTATCTGTGGTGGCCCCAAATATGATATCATCAACATATATTTGTACAACAAGAAGATCTTTACCCTTTTCTTTTAGAAATAGGGTGTTGTCAATTTTACCTCTTTTGTACCCATGCTCCAGGAGAAATTTTGACAACCTTTCATACCAAGCTCTTGGTGCCTGCTTGAGACCATAGAGAGCCATATATAGCTTGTAAACATGTTTAGGACATTCATTGCTTTCAAATCTTGGAGGTTGTCTTACAAACATTTCTTCTTTAAGATAGCCATTTAAGAAGGCACTCTTGACATCCATTTGATGAAGAGTGAATTCCATATGTGTTGCAAAAGCTATGAGGAGGCTAATTACGTCAAGTCTAGCAACTGGAGCAAAAGTCTCATCATAGTCAATGCATTCCTCTTGACTATAGCCTTGAACCACCAACCTTGCCTTATTTCTTGTAATAGTTCCATCTTCATCCAATTTGTTCTTGAAAACCCATTTTGTTTCAATGACTGACCTGTCCTTGGGTTTTGGAACCAAGTGTCAGACTTGACTTCTTTCAAACTGATTGAGTTCATATTGCATATCATTGACCCAGTCTGCATCTTGTAGAGCTTCACTCACATTTTTAGGTTCAATAAGAGATAGAAAGGCATCAAATGTTCATAGGTTCTTCAGTTGTGATCTTGTCTTGACTCCTGATGTTGGATCATTTATGATGTTCTCAATGGGGTGAGAACTCAAATACTTGTAATATTTTCCAACCATCTGGTTTCTGCTGGTTTCTCCTTCATTGTTATGCTGTAGAGGAACAAGATCAGAAGCAGGATCTTTTGGATTGGTTCCCCATGTTAGATTGCCCGGGGTGAATGAACCTGTTCCATCACCTGCTCCTTTCTTTGGTGCAGCCTTGACTTGTGTTGTGACTTCAGTTAATTTTCTCACCAGTCCAATGGCTTCATCTTCATGTTCCTGTCTCTCAGAAATAGTGTTAGATTCATCAAATACAACATGTACACTTTCTTCAACACATAGGGTTCTTTTATTAAATACTTTATATGCTTTTCTATGTAAAGATATCCCAAGAATACTCCCTCATCACTTTTGGGATCAAACTTACCTAGGGAGTCTTTGCCATTATTGTGCATATAACACTTGCAACCAAAAGCCCTAAGGTGCGATATGTTTAGTTTCTCCCTTTAAGTAACTCATAGGGAGTTTTCTCTACTAGAGACCTAGTCATACATCTATTTATTATATAACAAGAAGTGTTTATAGCCTCTGCCCAGAAGCTATGAGGTAGTTTACTGGAAAGTAGCATAATTCTTGCCATATCCTCAAGGGTTCTATTCTTCCTTTCAACTACCCCATTTTGTTGAGGGGTCCTAGGGGCAGAAAAGTTGTGATCTATTCCATTTTCATCACACAATTCAGCAAATTTTGCATTTTCAAATTCAGTTCCATGATCAGACCTAATGGAAGCAAGTTGATTTCCTAATTTCTTCTGGGTTTTCTTAATAAAAGTAGTGAACATTTCAAATGCTTCATCTTTAGAAGTTAGAAACAATACTCAGGCAAACCTAGAATAATCATCAACTAGCACCATTACATATCTTTTACCACCTCTGCTCATGGCCCTCATTGGACCACAAAGATCCATATGAACCAGTTCCAACGTCTTGGAAGTACTTACCATTTTCTTAGGTTTAAAGGAAGATCTTACCTGCTTCCCCCTTGCACATGCCTCACCAACCTTGTCTTCCTTGAACTTGATATTAGGTAGCCCTATTACTGAGTCCTTGGAGACTAATTTGTTTAATTGATTTGGACTGGCATGGCCGAGTCTTTTGTACCAAAGGAGGGGATCATTAATTACCACACTCAAGCAGGTGAGTTCATTTTCAGAGAGAGTTAACAAGTCTACAATGTAAATATTGTTAACTCTCCTTCCCTGCAAAATAATCTTGTCAGTAGTATGGCTAATCACAAAACATTTTGTGGAAGTGAAGGCCACAAGGTTACCTCTGTCACACATTTGTGACACACTTATCAGGCTATACTTTAAGCCATCTATCAAATAGACATTCTCAATGGAATGAGAGTCTGTTTTTCCTACCTTTCCAACACCAATGATCTCACCTTTCTTTCCATTTCCAAAGGATACATTACCTCCTTTTAGGTTCTCAAGTGAAAGGAACTGGTTCTTGTTACCAGTCATATGTTTTGAGCAGCCACTATCCATGTACCATATTTGGCTACTTCCTGTCACTTGATCATGCAAAAGAAATCATGGGTTAGTCTTAGGAACCCAAACTAGTTTGGTTCCCTTTCTATGGGCAAAAGGATAAATCAAATTTTTCTTTGCCGAACTAGGCAGTTTGTGTTTTTCTTTAACAAAAGCTTTGTTCCTTTGACCAGTCTTTTCTCCAGCATTACGTTCGTTTTTTTAATGGCCAGTCTTACCACAGTGTGTACAAATCTTATTCACGGGAAGTGTGAGATACTTGTTTTTGGGATCCCATTTTGGAGCTTAAGTCCCAAATCCAAATCCTCTCTTATTGCTACTATGATGTTCTTGTAGCCAAGAGAGTGCATCAGAAGCCTTGTTCCATTTGCATGTTCTGTCTAATTCATGCTTTACCTTTCTTAAATCTTCTTTTAAGACTTTAATCAACTCATCTTTCTTGTATAGTTCATCTTTCATTTTTCCTATATTTTCTTCTAAGATGAGAGATGATTGATTAGCCTTTTTCTTACATGTCCCTAATTTCAGTTTAATGTTTTCAGATCTGAGTTCTAGAATCTTATTTTCAAGTTGATGAACCTGGTTCTTCAACTCATTACTTATGTTGTTACTCTTATCAGCCTTAGACTCAAGTCTTTTACATTTTTCTTCTAGGATAATACATTCTTTACACAGAACATATTTCTCACTGTTTAATATTTCACACTCATCTATGAAGTCCATCAGCAAATCAACCAGTTTTTCTTTGGATAAAAATTTTATCTTTTCTTTAAGGTGTATGATAGTTACCTTCTATTCATCTTCTGATTCTCTGTTGTCCATAAGAGCTTGCTCATCTTCACCTTCATTTTCTGAGTCCTCATCTGATGTTTCTCCCCATGCAGCAACTATGGCTTTAGTTGATCCCTTATTCTTTTTTTGTTGAACTGGTTCGTTCTTCTTGTTTCTTCTTTCAGCTCTTTCTTTCTTCCATTCAATCTCCCATTGTGGACAATTTCTGATGTGGTGATCAGTCTTCCCACACTTGTAACAACCTTCATTGGTTTGTTTCTATGGAGCTCTGGATTTGCTGAATGTTGTTTCTTTTGAAGTACCCTTTTCTCTCATAAGGAATTTCTTGAAATCTCTGGTTATCATAGCCATCTCATCATCTTCAAGATCTGATCCTTCTCAAATTTTGAGAGTCAGACTTCATTCTTTCTTTGGAGCATTTTTTCATTGTTTGCCTTTTTAGTTCATAGGCAATGATATTTCCAATTAGTTCATCTAACTTTAGAATAGCAGTGTTCTTTGATTCCTGAATAGTAGTGATTTTGCTTTCCCAGGAGATTGACAGAACCCTAGTTAGGATTTTCTCCACCTTGTCTTCTTCCAGGATAATCCTTCAAAGAGACCCAAGTTCATTTGTCAGTGTAGTGAACCTGGTATTCATTTCTTGGATAGTTTCTCCTTCTTTCATGGTAAAATTTTCATATTGAGAATACAGTAGAGTTCCTCTTTACCTGAGGTGTTCCTTCATGAGCCACTTGTAGAGTGTCCCAAATCTCCTTAGCAGTAGCATAACCTTGAATCATGTTGTACTCATCAGGACCTAGTCCACAAACCAACCATTTCTTGGCTTTTTCATTTTTCTCCCATTTCCTTAGATCTTCAGTAGTACAATCTACTCTTCTCTTTGGAACATCTACTCCTTCAGCATTCTTCTTGGTTTTAGCCAAAGGACCATCAGTGATGATATCCCAAAGTTCATAATCTTCTTCCATGATATGGTCCATCATTCTATTATTCCACCAGTAGTAGTAGAGGACGTTGAAGAGAGGAGGCCTAGCAGTGGATTGCCCTTCCCAGTTCCCAAGTGGTGCACTCATGTTGATCGTTGATGTGCCGGAGAGATTCGGCACATTTACATACTAATTCCTCTTATATTAGCTTGTTTCACTGCAAGATGTAGTCCATACTTATGTGATTTTGTGGTTTTACAGATAAAGAGGAAGAAAAGACCAAGTACTCAAAAATAGACGCAAAAAGATAAGAATGAGGGCAAGTTGGGCACAAGAGCAGTTCTGCGATCCAATCTGTGGTCGCAGATTGGATATGCGGACCGCATAATGTGTCTCCAAATCGCATAACTAAACAGAGAGTGAAGCTGAAATGCACGACAAGAATGCGACGCACTTTGCGATCGCACATTTAACATGCGGTCCGCATTTCTGCCGCATAATGAACAGAGAAGAAACCGAAGATGCAAGTTTGCGGTGCCGTCTGCGGTCGCATACTAAACATGCGGCGCAGAATTGTAATGCGGCCAATGTGTAATAAAGCTAGGGTTCCTATATGCGACGCCGCCTCTCAAGATGCGGACCGCAGACCTGTTATGCGACAGATCTGCGGTCGCATACGTGACCTAGAAGGGTAAATTTGTCCGCTTTTTGTCAGATCTTGGTCCCTCTATAAATAGCTTGTCAGAGCTTTGTGTAACATCATCTGACACAGACGTTAGACTACATTCCAAACTTTATTACTCATCTTTTTGGAAGCTTTTGGTTGAAGAATCTTTTACTTTGTAAGCATCTATGACATTTATTACATCTTGTATTTTATATTTTAGCATGTGTGGCTATGTTTAAATACTAAGGTTGTTAACCCTAAATGGGTGTTTAACATTGAATATATGCATAATGGTTGGTTGATATTTCTTCACTTCTCATTCTTCATTTATTATTGGTGGTTGCAAACACTAATTAATGCCATTAAAGTCTTACCTTGCTTGGGAAAGTGGGTTAGATCTTGGAAGAAGTAAAGAACAAAAACTCGAAGCCTTACACTTCGTTTAATAGAATCGCTTAGGAATAAGTGGGTTTTATTTGGCAATTATTGATTACTACATCTTGTGACTCTAAGACTTTTGGGAAAAAGGAATAGAGGAAATACTACTCAACTATTGGGAAATATTGGGTAGTTGCTTAGAAATCAATTGCGTATCAAGAATCAACCATTAGTAATATATCATGTTAACACCTATAGCATTACACTACATTTATGGGAACACAACCTTGGTTTCATCAATTCTCTAAATTATTGACATAAAGCATTTTCAATACTTAACTACTCTAAATCAACTTTCACTTATACTACCAATCTTATACCCATATCTATGTTATTTCTAACGGAATAGATTCAAGATTTTAGTCGGGAAATACACTAATTCAAGTAATCCATTCACGCCTATTCCCTGTGGGATTCGACCCCAACCTAGTTGGGTTATTATATTTGACACCGACCGCCTTACACTAATTGTAAAAGGATTTGCCATCCAATTCTAATGAAGATTTTGAAGAGGCAAATTATATCAACAACCCCAAGGAGGAGGGTATCAAAGGCAATACTATCAAGGTCAAGGAGCACAAAACCAATGGAGGCCAAACCCGCAAGGGCAAGGAAACCAACAGTGGAGGTATGACCAAGGTAGTTCACAACAAAGAAATTGGGGCAACAACAACAACAATTTTGCTAACCGGAGTGAAAATCCTTATGTTCCTCCAAAAGGACAACATTCGAACCAAGGGTCCTCAAGCGAGTCAAAATTGGAAGCTATGCTAGAGAGAGTGCTACAAAATCAAGAAAAGTTTGATGCTTCATTGAGGAACATGACCGAAGTGGTTGGCTCTCATACCGCTTCCATCCAAAAGTTGGAAATGCAAATGAGAGATCTCTCCAAGGAACAAAACCCCAAGCAAAAGGGAAAACTACCTAGTGACACTATTGCAAATCCAAGAGGTAGTGGAAGTGGTCCAACCTCTCATGTCATGGCAATCACCACCAGGAGTGGAAAAGTGCTACGTGATGAGAATGAACACATAGATGAAGAGGTGGAGATCAACCAACCGGTTGAGGGTGAAGAACAAGAGATAATTGAAAAGCAAAAAGTTGTTGCAGGTGATAAACCCAAGATTGTTGAGATTGAAAGAATTCCTGAAAAGGCGAGAGCACAAGAAAACCAAGAAGAGGAAAAGGAAAAAGGGAACGAGCCATCACAACCTCTTCCTCCTATTCCTAGACCTCCCCCTCCTTTCCCTCAAAGGCTATCAAGGAAGATAGATGATAGCAAGCTTGAAAAATTCTACGATATTCTAAAGCAATTGACAGTGAATATACATTTCGTAGAAGCTTTCCAAGAAATGCCAGGGTTTGCCAAGTACTTGACAGATCTAATCACTAAAAAGAAGACCTCAAAGCATGAGGTGGTAAGCATGACTCACAGGGTAAGCTCTATCATTGCTACAACCCCGGTGCAAAAGAAAGAGGATCCGGGAGCCTTTACTATACCTTGCACTATTGGGGCAAGGGAATTTGCAAGAGCCTTATGTGACAACGGAGCTAGCATCAACTTAATGCCACTAGCCATCTATAAGCAAGCGGGGTTGGGTATGCCTAGACCAACAAGTATGAGGTTGCAAATGGCCGATCGTTCCATCAAGCGACCGGTGGGTATTGTGGATGATGTTCTGGTAAAAGTGGGGAAGTTTCATTTACCTGCGGACTTTGTGATTCTTGATTGTGCCGTAGACAAAGAAATTCCTATCATTTTGGGAAGACCATTCTTGGCTACGGGCCGAGCACTCATGGATTCTGAAAGAAATGAGATCAAGTTTCGGGTAAATAGTGAAGAAGTCACTTTTCAAGCCAGTAAGGGCATGAAACTACCCCACGAATATGAGAGCATCTCAATGATAGAAGCGATGGATGAAGTGGAGGATGCCGTTGAGATGAAAATGGAAGAACAATGCCTTGGTGAGGCATTAGCAGCAATCCTAGTAAATTTTGATGGGAAAAACATGGAGGGTTACCTAGAGTCAGTGAATGCATTGGAGGGTCTTGGATCCTATACGTACAAGCCGGCAAAGCTCTCTCTTGACTTAGAGAATAGAGCTACTCCTCCCGCCAAGCCATCAATCATTGAGCCACCTCAACTAGAGCTCAAAACTCTCCCTTCGCATTTGAGGTATAAATTTCTTGGCTCTAATGATACTTTACCCGTAATTATGTCTTCTTTGTTGAATGATGTGCATGTAGATAAATTGTTGGAAGTCCTAAGGGAGCACAGGCAAGCAATTGGGTGGACAATCGCCGACATTCGTGGCATTCCCGCAGGAATTTGTGAACACAAAATCCAATTGGAAAATGACACCAAGCCAAGTGTGGAGCATCAAAGGCGACTAAATCCATCAATGCAGGAGGTGGTGAAAAAGGAAATTATCAAATGGCTAGACGCCGGAGTTGTATACCCAATCGCCGATAGTTTTTGGGTGAGCCCAGTACAATGTGTGCCAAAAAAAGGGGGCATGACTGTGATTGAAAATGAAAAAAATGAGCTCATCCCTACTAGAACGGTGACCGGGTGGAGAGTGTGCATGGATTATCGGAAACTCAACAATGCAACTTGCAAGGATCATTTCCCTATGCCTTTTGTTGATCAAATGCTTGATCGGCTAGCGGGAAGAGCCTTTTATTGCTTTCTTGACGGATACTCTGGCTACAACCAAATCAACATTGCTTTGGAGGATCAAGAGAAAACAACTTTCACTTGTCCTTATGGGACATTTGCTTTTAGCCGGATGCCATTTGGGTTGTGCAACGCTCCGGCAACCTTTCAAAGATGCATGATGTCGATATTTTCCGATATGGTGGAAGATTTTATCGAAGTCTTTATGGATGACTTCTCGGTGGTTGGTGATTCATTTGAGCATTGTCTGGCAAATCTTAGACAAGTGCTCAAAAGATGCGAAGAAACGAATCTTGTGCTAAATTGGGAGAAATGTCACTTCATGGTGGATGAAGGTATTGTGTTAGGGCATAAGATTTCTAAGCATGGCATTGAAGTTGATCGGGCCAAGATAGAAATCATTTCTAAGCTTCCTCCACCAAATTCAGTGAAAGGTGTTCGAAGTTTTCTAGGCCACGCCGGATTCTATCGGAGATTCATCAAAGATTTTTCCAAAATTGCACACCCAATGTGCAAGCTTCTTGAAAAAGATGCAAAATTCATGTTTGATGACAAGTGCCTCGAAGCGTTTGAGGAATTAAAGTTGAGGCTTACCACGGCACCCATTATTGTCACTCCCGATTGGACTCTTCCTTTTGAACTTATGTGTGACGCCAGTGGTGTAGCTATTGGGGCAATGTTAGGTCAACGCCACAACAAGATACTTCATCCGGTCTACTATGCAAGTAAAACTATCAATGGGGCACAAATGAACTACACTGTTACTGAGCAAGAGCTTCTTGCCATTGTGTATGCTTTTGAAAAATTTCGGGCCTACTTGTTAGGGTCCAAGGTGGTAGTCTACACGGATCATGCGGCTCTTCGATATCTCATGGCAAAGAAAGATGCCAAGCCTAGACTAATTCGGTGGGTTCTCTTGTTGCAGGAATTTGACTTTGAAGTAAAAGATCGAAAAGGTACTCAAAATCAAGTTGCGGACCACTTGTCAAGGCTTGAGGAAGCAGGGAGACCTAAAGAAGAGCTTGACATAAATGATGCTTTCCCCGATGAGCATATATTGGCACTTTCCAACACCTTTGCTCCTTGGTATGCCGACATTGCAAATTACTTGGTAAGCGAGGTCATTCCGGAAGGATTAGAATCTCATCAAAAGAAAAGATTCTTGAGGGATTGTCGGCAATACTACTGGGAAGAACCGTACTTGTTTCGAGTGTGTGCTGACAACATCATTCGAAGATGTGTACCAGAGGAAGAAATCATGCCAATCCTAAAGGCATGTCATGACTCATCAGTTGGAGGCCATCATGGAGGGAATAAATCTGCTGCAAAGATTCTCGAATGTGGGTACTATTGGCCTTCCATATATCATGATGCAAACCAATTTGCAAAAGCTTGTGAGCAATGCCAACGGCAAGGTTCAATCTCCAAAAGGCATGAAATGCCTATGCAATATGCGTTGGAGATAGAAATCTATGATGTATGGGGGATTGATTTCATGGGGCCCTTTGTGAGTTCCTACGGGATGAAATATATTTTGGTGGCTGTGGACTACGTCTCAAAATGGGTTGAAGCCGTTGTGCTACCAAACAATGAGGCGAGGAATGTAACCGCCTTTTTGAAGAAGAATATATTCACTCGGTTTGGCACTCCTAGAGCCATTCTTAGTGATGGGGGATCACATTTCCGCAGCAAAGCATTCACAGGGTTACTTGAAAAATATGGGGTGAAACACAAGGTGGCTACACCATACCATCCGCAGTCGAGTGGTCAAGTTGAGGTCTCAAATCGGGAGATAAAGAGTATCCTAGCCAAGACTGTGAACGCCAACAGAACTGACTGGTCCAGAAGATTAGATGATGCATTGTGGGCCTACCGCACGGCCTTCAAGACTCCCATTGGTACTTCTCCCTACAGACTCATTTTTGGGAAAGCATGTCATTTGCCGGTTGAGTTGGAGCACAAGGCCATGTGGGCACTCAAGAAGCTGAATTTAGAATGGGCGGAAGCTGCAAACTTGAGATTGACGCAACTAAATGAACTAGAGGAATTTCGATTCCATGCATATGAGAGCGCAGCAATCTACAAGGAGCGGATGAAATTTGTTCATGACAAAAAGATCTTGAAAAGAGAGTTCAAGACGGGCGACCTCGTCCTACTCTTCAACTCAAGATTAAAATTGTTCTCGGGCAAATTGAAATCCAAATGGTCTGGCCCCTTTAAAGTGGTTAGTGTATCCCCATACGGAGCTGTAGAGTTAGAATCTACTGATGGATCTCGGACATTCAGAGTAAATGGCCAACGCATCAAACACTACTTGGGTGTTGATGGTGAGAAGAAGGTGATAGAGCAGCTGGCTCTACAAGATGGACCCTGCTCGCCAAAGGGGTGAAATTGGAAAAATTCGTCTCGTCGTGCCGCGACGTTAAATGAAGCGCTGCATGGGAGGCAACCCATGGGTCGTAACACCGTCTTTGAATTTTAAATTTTCTTTGTGTATTTATTTCCTTAACATCTGCCAAGTGTAGGGGACCTAAACAGTGATGATATTTGATGGATGCACCAATGGATAAAAATGCAGAAGAATGAGGGCAAAAATGCGGTAGGAATGCGACCGCATAACTAACTTGCGGACCGCAAACCTACCGCAAACTTAAACAGAGAACCCTCCAATTTGGCAGCTGAAATGCGTCCATTCTGCGGTCCGCATATTCATTATGCGACCGCAAAATGGATTGCGAACAGGTATCCGCGAAGGCTGTGCTTTACATCAACATGCGACCATTATGCGGACCGCAAATCATATCTGCGATCGCATAATGGTTCGCATAATTGACATCACAACTCCCAGGTATGTTCCTAAAAACCCTACACGACAGAACACAAACAAAAACAAAAAAAAAAATTTAACAAGAAGAAAAAGGCAAAAAGAACCAAAAAAAGAAAAGAAAAACAAAGCACAAAACACAATCGAATCGGATCATCAACAGGCATCATCTTTCTCAAACATCTGGTATGTCCGTTTTCTTCCCCCTCTCTATTGTTTAAATTTTTGGGAAATGGTTGTGAGCGTAATAGCATGAATGGGGTAGTGTTGAATTAGACATTGGGAACGGATTGGTTGAGGATTTAGGAACTCTGAGTTGCTTGAGATATAGGTTGAACAAGTGAACTAATTGCGTGTAGTCGATCAATTTTGCTGTCCGCATGTTTACATTGCGAACCGCATTTTTTGTCACACACCTAGCCCTAGGTCTGATGAAGACGACAGCTTCTGCGGTCATTATGCGGTCGCATTATCACTTTGCGATCCGCAAAGTGACCGCATACCTGTTACCTATTTGGCCTCCTTACGCAGTGAAATATGCGATTGAGTTTGCGGCCGCATAATTGATTTGCGATCCGCAAACTCAACGCAAAGTTAAACAGAGAACTGGAAAAATTTGCACTTTGCAAGAAGCCATTCTGCGATGACTATGCGGTCCGCATAACCATTATGCGATCGCATATTGCATCGCAGAATGGAATGTCTTTCCTCTGAAAAATTGTGCGACCGCTTTACGGACCGCATACCTGTTTTGCGACCGCAGAATTGCGTCGCATTCTTGCTCAGTTAAATTTTTTTCCCATTCCCTTCCATCTTGGCTATACTAACAACACTCCTTTTTGCAGACATGACGCAAAAACGACTTGCAAACAAACCTCGTGCTTCTAAAAGACAAAGAGTGGAAGAAACACGAACGGGAAATGATCAATTTGAGGAAGTCCACACCCAGCCTCCAGTGGACATTCATGCTGAGGCAAGGAGAAAGCAAGTTGCGGAGGGACTCTCCTATCATCTTCGCTGGGGTATTGAGGGGTCAAGGGATAGATATAAAGCCGGGCTCGAACGGAAAAAGCTCCTTCCTAAGAAGCAATTGAGCCTAAATGGGCTTAAAGAAAAATATCCCCACATCCTGACCAACATCAAAAGGAGGAAATGGATGAGATTCACTGACCCTCCGGTCAAATACAATGAATATATTGTTCGAGAATTCTATGCTAACTATGGAGCCTCCAGAACCAAACAGGATAAAAGGCAAAGAATGTACCTCGACAAGGTGGAAGTTCGAGGGATCCCTGTGAAGTGCAGTGCTAAAGCCATCAACAAATTGTTGATCCCAGACTGGGACGGGGGCACCTCCACAGCTGAATACAAAGCCAAATTTGCGAACAGAGAGAATGAAAGGAGCTGGATTGCTCCCGTCATCGCAAATGGAACTCCTTCATGGGTACAACCGGGGAAAAAGATCTATAAAGAGAGCTTCTCAAGGGAAGGGAGATACTGGCTTGCATTTCTCGCATCCAGATTGATCCCAACGCAGCATGAGATAGACATAGCCATTGAGAAGGCCCTCCTGATTGCTTGTATCATGCAGGGAGTTAAATTGAATGTGGGGGAAATAATTCTCCAAGAAATGGGGAGACGAGCAATGCAAGAGGCCATGTCTCTTCCGTTCCCGTCATTGATCACCGCTCTGTGCCAAGAGGTCCTAGTTCCTGTTGACCTCCGTGATGCTACGGGTCAGGAGCAAGGCATTATCGACATCACCCGCCTAGCTGATGCAGTGATCCCTCCCCCACAAGTTGTTGAAGAAGACCTGCTCTCCTCCCAGCCTCCTATTGTTCATGATGAAGCGGTACAGTCCTTCACTCCATCCACCGCTGCTCAAACTACAACTGCTACTGCTCAGCCTCCTCCAACCACTCCAGCAGTCTCGCAGCTTGGTCTTTTAGCCAAGCATGCAAACTCAAAAGTTGACCAGCTTGTGAAGACATTGCCTAATTTAATCAAACAAGCTCTCACTCCTATGCAGTCTGCCATAGCAGAGATTCAGCAAAAACAGGTAGCATATGCTGAGCGACTACAAGGACTTGAGTTAAGGGTGGAGAAGTTAGAAAGGGGAGCAATACCTGGGCTGAACGATCTCAAGACAGAGGTGGCATCGATGAAGGTCGAATTTCAAAAAATACAAATTCTAGACTTTGACGTTTCATCCTATTTTCCGGGAGCAGGTGATAAGAATGCTGATGAGGTGCCTGATTTAGGCCTTGATTTCACCAACTTAATGGCCGACCCTGTCGCTCCTACTCCCGGAGGCTCACAAGTCCCAGTTCATCCCACCCGTATTGATATTGCCTCTGATGAGGAAGCTGAGGGAGGTAGTGGCAGTGATGATGACCAGGATGACTCGGACTTCTCCGGTGATGATACTCCACAGCCTATGGACAAGGGCAAAGCAGCAGCCCCAGGCGTCACCTCGAGAGGATGATGCTGTGGATGAGGATGAGCGCGCTCAGCTTGAGGTGGCGTTGCAGAGATCATTGATTGACCAAGGAGGTACCACGGCTCATACATCAGCTGAGGCATCTAGCAGCTCTCAGTTGCCGGCTGTGGTCATAGCCGACCCACCATCAGCTCCAGTACCAGCATTGTCTCCTACACCAGAGCTTCCACTGGCAGCAGAGGTCGCACACTCTACTGTGCCTATGCCGGATACACAGATGGGTGATCACCCGGGCACACAGCCAGCTGCCGACTCCCATAGCACTTAGTGTGCCTCAGGGAGTCTCTCCTCACATTTTGTTCTTTTATTATCTGCATTGGGGACAATGCATAGTTCTCAGTTGGGGGTGGGGGTACTTTTGGTGTTTTAATTCGAGATTTCCATTTTGTTTGTGCTTTTGTGTAGTAAACTTGTACAACTTTGAGCCTAAAGCAGTGTATATACAATGTTTTGATTTGTCAAAATCTGTTTATGCGTAGTTAGCTAATAAATTCCTCTTGGTTTTTCTTTATCTGATTCTTCTCCAAGAGTGTAATAGTAGAATCAGAACCTCGTGTATAAATCAATGTGACCAGCTTAGTGAAATTGTTCAGTTCCAATCATGCATCCTTGTACATAGCACATATCCTCCTATAGCCATTTCTCTCGACTCGTCCCAATGATAGATAGATTGACGACTGTCTTAAGGGAGCTTGTCTCTAGGACCAATATTGTGAATTTAACACCTTGTAACTCTAGCGCCCCATAAAAGCTTGAAATTGCAAAGTAGATGCTCCAAAGTGCTAAACAATGTGAATTAAGCAGTTCAAGTACAAGGTGTGTAAATGCTAATTATATACATCTCTTGTGTCCACTTCTGTCATCTAGAACTTGCCTAGTTGGTCTTTCAACACTAATGATATTATGCCCAGTTGGAGGAATGATCTTAGGCATTCGTTGTTTTAATTTTAAAATCCATTTAGCCTTTCAAGCCTACCATTGCATAAATAATGTAACTAGTACCCATTTTGAGCCTTTAAAACCTTCTTTGGCCAACTCATTACAAACCTTTCCCTTCTTTAATAATTCCCTCTCTTGAACCCGTCCCTCTTTGAACACTGAGAATGAGGCTAAAAGCCTAAGTTGGGGGTGGTGTCATAATGGAAATTGGGAAGGCTATGCATTGAGTATCCACATGCCTCATATGTGATTTTATTAAAGTATTCAAGCTCCATATAAAAAAAAAGAGAGAGAGAGAGAGAAGTTAGTCTGTACATATACGTGTAAATATGTACATTGTGGAGCTTTGAATAAAATTTGGGAGAGGTATGTCAAATGGTTCTATATTGGGAACTAGATGCCAATGAGGCTATGTGAGTTAAAGAGAGTCAAAATACAAAAGATTGAAACTTGTGAGTAGTGTTCAAGGAGGATGAAGATGCTTACCTAACCTTCCCTAAACCTACATCACGAGCCTAAAAAGTCCTTATGGGACCTCCAACCGATCATTCTTGAAGAAGTGGCGAATTAAAATAAGGGCAAGCCTATGGTATGACATGTAGTGGCACTTGAAGTTCTTTCTGAGAGTGAGTGATCTTTTTAACTTGTCCTAATGAGTATTATAAATATGGTGAATATAGGACATCGTTTCTGGTGAGAGTATTTGAACTGCAGAATTCACTTAAGTTGAGCCTTTAGAGTCTAATGCAAATGCAATCAGCTGAGGGTAACATTTAGTCACAATGTGAGGCTCAAAGCTTGCATAACTGGTCTGTCTTAACATTTTTGCTCTTAGTCAAGGAGGAGTGGAGAGATTGTTCTGATACATGCTTGAAGAACTGAACATTAGCACAAATGTGTCATTATTGTGTTAAGTGTTGGAAATAAGTATGACGTAGGTGTGTTCTGCTTGCTTGAGGACAAGCAAGAGTTTAAGTTGGGGGTGTTGATGTGCCGGAGAGATTCGGCACATTTACATACTAATTGCTCTTATATTAGCTTGTTTCGTTGCAAAATGTAGTCCATACTTATGTGATTTTGTGGTTTTACAGATAAAGAGGAAGAAAAGACCAAGTACTCAAAAATAGACGCAAAAAGATAAGAATGAGGGCAAGTTGGGCACAAGAGCAGTTCTGCGATCCAATCTACGGTCGCAGATTGGATATGCGGACCGCATAATGTGTCTCCAAATCGCATAACTAAACAGAGAGTGAAGCTGAAATGCACGACAAGAATGCGACGCACTTTGCGATCGCACATTTAACATGCGGTCCGCATTTCTGCCGCATAATGAACAGAGAAGAAACCGAAGATGCAAGTTTGCGGTGCTGTCTGCGGTCGCATACTCAACATGCGGACCGCAGAATTGTAATGCGGCCAATGTGTAATAAAGATAGGGTTCCTATATGCGACGCCGCCTCTCAAGATGCGGACCGCAGACCTGTTATGCGACAGATCTGCGGTCGCATACGTGACCTGGAAGGGTAAATTTGTCCGCTTTTTGTTAGATCTTGGTCCCTCTATAAATAGCTTGTCAGAGCTTTGTGTAACATCATCTGACACAGACGTTAGACTACATTCCAAACTTTATTACTGATCTTTTTGGAAGCTGTTGGTTGAAGAATCTTTTACTTTGTAAGCATCTATGACATTTATTACATCTTGTATTTTATATTTTAGCATGTGTGGCTAAGTTTAAATACTAAGGTTGTGAACCCTAAATGGGTGTTATGTAAATGGGTGTTTAACATTGAATATATGCATAATGGTTGGTTGATATTTCTTCACTTCTCATTCTTCATTTATTATTGGTGGTTGCAAACACTAATTAATGCCATTAAAGTCTTACCGTGCTTGGGAAAGTGGGTTTGATCTTGGAAGAAGTAAAGAACAAAAACTCGAAGCCTTACACTTCGTTTAATAGAATCGCTTGGGAATAAGTGGGTTTTATTTGGCAATTATTGATTACTACATCTTGTGACTCTAAGACTTTTGGGAAAAAGGAATAGAGGAAATACTACTCAACTATTGGGAAATATTGGGTAGTTGCTTAGAAATCAATTGCGTATCAACAATCAACCATTAGTAATATATCATGTTAACACCTATAGCATTACACTACATTTATGGGAACACAACCTTGGTTTCATCAATTCTCTAAATTATTGACATAAAGCATTTTCAATACTTAACTACTCTAAATCAACTTTCACTTATACTACCAATCTTATACCCATATCTATGTTATTTCTAACGGAATAGATTCAAGATTTTAGTCGGGAAATACACTAATTCAAGTAATCCATTCACGCCTATTCCCTGTGGGATTCGACCCCAACCTAGTTGGGTTATTATATTTGACACCGACCGCCTTACACTAATTGTAAAAGTGTAATTTGAGCGTATCAATCATTCCTAAGGTGTTAATCTTTTTAAGGATAACCTACTTTGATACCAATTGATGTTCAAAACGTCAATACCGCACAAGAGGGGGGGGGGGGTAATTTGTGTGGTACTTAATTTTCGTGTTAGAAGAACCTGGTTCTTCTAAGTGTTCTAACTATAGCAGTTTGCGGAATAATAAATGCTGAATGTAAAGTACATAGATATTTTACGGGGAAAATACCTGGCTCAAATGGTGAAAAAACCACGACCTACTACTCAGTAGGATTTTTCCAAACTTCACTAAAACCACTGAGCCAAAAACTGCA
This sequence comes from Nicotiana noctiflora, assembly GCA_032618575.1. NCBI lineage: Eukaryota > Viridiplantae > Streptophyta > Magnoliopsida > Solanales > Solanaceae > Nicotiana > Nicotiana noctiflora. The sequence continues at coordinate 219,796 of JASVEL010011984.1, read as the reverse complement.
TTCACAAAGACTCTTTGTAAACCTAAGGATTAAATTTAAACCCAGTGTGGCATGTCACACCTCCTTTTTACACCGCACAATACGTATAAACGTAAATGTGCCACTGTTTACTACTACACCCCGGGAAGAGATATAATAATAATCAGGCAAGGAGTTTTTCCACTTAAAGGACAGTCGGAACAGGATCAATTTATTTAATTTTTCAGAGTCGCCACTTGGGAAAATAGTGGTGTCCCAAGTCACCGGTTTAATCCCGAACCGAGGAAATTTATGACTCTGTAATACAGTCTGCGAAACTAGAAACCTGGATAAGGAATTCTGTTAACCTGGGAGAAGGTGTTAGGCACTCCCGGATTCCGTGGTTTTAGCACGGTCGCTCAACTGCTATTTTTGTTTTTATCTGATTTCTTTACATATTTTAATTAGGTGCTACTAATGTTCCGCTTTTTAATTTTAGAAGAATTGCGACGTCACGAAAACACATTTCGAGCCACACCGCAACCAGTACGCCTCAATTTATTTCAAAGGATAATCTATTCGATGATATAAATATAATGAGACCAATTTATATTTCTAGTTCAATACTAAAGTCAATTCCAATTCAACTACTATTAAATAATGAGAACTAATATGCTTATACTTCAATGGGCATATTACACGACTTCAATCTCAACCAAAGAATTAGAAAAGATTGTGCGACATTTACGACCAAGTATTCAACCTGAGAAACAAATTGAGCACACAAATTCAACGATTCAGCTATTTGTCCGTATCAATTCTCTAGATTCAATAATCTCATTACGCTTAAGATCAAACAAATCAAACCAAGCCAAAGACTAAATCAATAGCAGACATCAACTACTAGCTTAAAAGAAAATTCTACATTCATTAACATCAACAAGTAATTACTTTCACTTGATGAACGAACACTGTTCATTCCAGATGGCAATAACATAATATATTAATTTGATGCTCAAAACTAAAGGAATACCAGCCAATAAAAAACATTGCACTTTGAGATGTGCAAACTCGGCAATAGAGAAATGAAGCAGAAATGATCAGCAAGGAATCAGATTTTAACCCAACTTATTATGTATATTGAAGCCAAATTGAAGAAGCTATTCATGTTCAAAAATCATACACGGTCTGCAAATAGATACCATTGATTCCATAAGCATTTCATTCCTTATGTTAAAATAACTAAATTAAAGTTAATAGCAAAATAAAAACTCCACAGATCTGGTAGGTGAACACAGGGAATCTGAAAAAACAACTGAACATATTCATAGAGTAAAAAATCCAAAAGGAAGCAACAATTTAAACGCATTTGATCATTTCCATTTGATGAAAAGAATAATACAGGAGTACTTACTTGAATTGAACCTAGCTAACAACGCCCGCATAAATCAGCATAGCATCCGGGTAAATTTCAACCTCTATATTGATAAACAAAGCTGGAGTTTTACAACTCAATCATCAAACCAAAATGGAGTCATAACCGGCGAGCTGAAGCAAAGAAGCCAACGAACCGGAACCTCGCATCGGCACTCGAATAGACCTCTCGCTTAACCTTATTTCCGTGCGTGTCTGTTCATGGAATTATTTAAATGAATTTTGCTTCTGTGAAATATGTTGAATGCCACAGAATGAAGCTCCTGGTTCTTCTTTAATTTTTTGAACGAAATTGTGCCTTTTTTCTTCTTATGTCGTGTGTTTTTTTTCTTCTTTCATCAGTGCTCGTTTCCTTTCTCCTGCCAAGCTGCCGTTTTTCTTCTTCTTTGAGAAGAAGATGAACAGTGACTTTTTCTTACAAAAATCTCTCCCAATCCCCCTTTCACGTTTTTGCTTTTTCCTTTTAAGTAGTAGTATTGTTTTCTCTTTTTTTTTGTTTTTTTGTTCCCTCCTTCACGTGAGCCCCAGTGTATTGTTTTCTATCTTTCAAAATCAGCACCAACAATTCCTTTTGCCCATCCTTCACGTGACCCCCTTTTGTTTGTCCGTTGGAATTTATTCCAATGCCCACGTGAGAGACCAAGAGTGATGGGTCTCCACGTGGGTTTCAAAGATTATGGGCTAGGTCCGAAAATTATAAAACCGGGTAGTTTGAACCCGAATATTATTCTTTGCCCGGACCCAAGAATGAGAATACGGTGTTATTAATTAATCCCACGTAAGCAAAGTAACTATAAGACTAATAATTAAAATAAAAATTATTTTTTATATTTTTTCAAAATTAAAGTAACTACAAAATGTTAATGAAACTATTTTTTATTATTTTCGTTTTTATCAAAAGATAAAAATATAAAGTACTATTTTTTGTATTTTTCAAGTTTAAAAATGACTACGAAACATTAATAAAACTATATTTTTGTTATTTTTCATTTTAAGGTAAAAATAAAGTAAAAGAGTCAAATTTAGTTAAAATAGCTATATTAAAACTAAACTAAATATTTTACGCTGAAAAATATAAAAAATCTCGGGGAGGGTCAAAAATCACGCGTTTACAGCTGCCCCTCTTTGACTGAAAACACAAAGAGTTTTCAGACAAAGAACGACTGGACAAGTGTTTTTGACCCGACCCTTATTCGGAGGGACTAAACTAAGAGGAAAGGAATGTGACCGAGCCCTTGTATCTGAGCTGCCTACATATCCTTGGCTATAAAGGAATCAGGCCACGTGTAGTTCGAAGTGAGTAAGAATATGGAGTAACCGAGGTGGAGAGCCAGTCGAGGTGCCGTTCCGTCGAGGTTCCGTTCCATCGAAGTTCCGGTCCGTGGTCCTGCTATTACATCAAAACATGAGAAAGACTAACTAAGCCTATCAGCTACTAGTTACAAGATTCCTATCTATTAGTCTTCTGAAGCTTGATCTTGAGTATTGGTTGGTGCTTCATGCGGACTCCAGATTTGAACCTTGATACTTGCTAGTTGTAGGTGCTGCTTTTCGGATCAAGACCAGGTATGCAGTGCTTGTGACCTCGGCCATGTCTTGAGCACACCACATCTTTCATCGATTTCTGCACTTGGATTAACTCTTTGCCTTTTTTTTTTCATTGTGACTGACTTCTGTTGATTATCTCGGACTGTTGACTCGCATTCTGGTCGCAAGTTTCTTTTGTTGCTAACCTGCATTGCACTCCGAAGTGAATTCCCTTACTTGTGATCTTCGAGCTATTCTCCTTCGAAGTCTGAATCAATCTTTTCTGATCCTTGTTGCCTTCCGTCTGATTCATGCTGGGGATTTTCGTTACACTCTGTCACTTTCGATTGTTCACTATCCTTATCAAATCTTGGAAACTGAGACGTCGTTCTGCTTTTCTGGTGGGCTCCTGACTTTAACGACAAACTCTGATCATAAATTGCCACTTCATTCTTCAAGTGGGCACCTGATTACCAAAACTTGAACTGTATAGATCGAATGATTACCATCTCAGGAGAAAAAATTCATCTGACTAAGATTTTGATATCTTAGGAGAAAGATTCATCGGACTAAGATTTTGACGCTAGGAGATAATTCCTCAGACTAGGTCTAAATTGTTGTGATCTCAGGAGAAAGATTCATCAGACTGAGATTTTGATATCTTAGGAGAAAGATTCATCGGACTAAGATTTCGACGCTAGGAGATAATTCCTCGGACTAGGTCTAAATTGCTGTGATCTCAGGAGAAAGATTCATCAGACTGAGATTTTGACGCTAGGAGATAATTCCTCCGACTAGGTCTAAATTGTTGTGATCTCAGGAGAAAGATTCATCAGACTGAGATTTTGATATCTTAGGAGAAAGATTCATCAGACTAAGATTTTGACGCTAGGAGATAATTCCTCAGACTAGGTCTAAATTGATGTCTTACTTGAAATCTTCCAATTGTTGCTTCCTTCTTCTTGTTGCTTTCATCTAAAACCTCTAATTATTTTTTTTCACTTCCTATTAAACTATCTGTAACTATAACTTCAAAAACTAAATCGCCACTCCATTCTTCAGGCGGGCTCCCTGACTTCAACTACAACTTCAAAACTAAATCGCCACTCCATTCTTCAGGCGGGCTCCCTGACTTCAACTACAACTTCAAAATAAGTCGCCACTCCATTCTTCAGGCGGGCTCCCTGACTTCAACTACAACTTCAAACTAAATCGCCACTCCATTCTTCAGGCGGGCTCCCTGACTTCAACTATAACTTCAAAACTAACTCGCCACTCCATTCTTCAGGCGGGCTCCCTGACTTCAACTATAACTTCAAAACTAACTCGCCACTCCATTCTTCAGGGCGGGCTCCCTGACTTCAACTATAGCTTCAAAACTAACTCGCCACTCCATTCTTCAGGCGGGCTCCCTGACTTCAACATCACTTCACTAACTCTATCTCATCCTTTCTTCTGAATTACCTTGTTTCGGAATTGCTTTCCTCCTGGGTCATGTTATTTTCTCTTAACTGCTGGGGACATCTTTGAATTGATTACTTACCTGCTGGGGATAATGCTGCTGGGGAAATCTTCTTTATTTCCTCCTTTTCTACTTCCTTCAAAACCTATCTCCCGAAATCGCTGGGGATTGAAATGTCATCAGCTGGGGATTACCCTGTCTGGGGATCCCTTTTCCTTCTTTCTCTTTCCAAAACTCCTTCGGGGCTCGTGCTTCGCTCCCTTGAAAAACTTGTAGGATATAATGCTGCCGGGGAAATCTCGAAATCAGTGTTTCATTTCTCCGAGAACTGCTGGGGGTGATACCGGCCTCTTGCCTTTATGAACGCAAGCTTCCTCGTTTTGTCCTGTCTGCTGGGGGTATAATTTCCTCTATCACAGCTTGTTGTTTTCTTTCTTTCAAAGTTGTTGGGGATAACCGGGTTCAAAGATCATTTCCTCGCATTATCTGGCTTCTTTCCCCAACCGGGTATTTGGTTTCGAGAAAATTTTAGCAACGGGAGAAAATTTTCTGCCCCAGTTTGAGAATCTTCTTCGTGGCATGCTTTGCTGCTGACAACCCCTTTTTTCCCTGTTTCAAATCAAAGAAAAATTGGTTAGTTTTAAAATGTGGTGGCTGGTTGTGGTGCTCCTGCTGGGGATGGTTCTCCTTCTCTTTCCCTGCTCTGTGTTTCATTATCAGAACTTGCTGGGGATGTTATTATTTGATGATACTCATGCTGGGGATAGCTTTCTGCTTCCCGCCTTCCTTGACGACTCTTTATTTGCGAACCTTTCTACGTGGTTTTCCACTGACCACCCGAATTCCTATGATAGTGACCCTTCGTTAAGACCTTGCATGTTTTACTGGTGAACCATTTTCTTTGTTCACCCTTGTCACTGAAAATACCTTTCTGTTGGGGATATCTCCCCTTCTTTTGTGGCATATCTAAGGAATGAGCATTTCCCGACCTTTGAGTCTCATTAACCTTGGCCTTGAGGTCATTAACCTTCATTGAGATATCCTTCTTCACACCGATCCACCCCTTTGTCGATTTCCTATTGCTGGGGAATATCCTTCTGGACACTGGCTTTGCGCTTGATCCCTCCTCACTTATACCACTTGGGTGTACCAATCAAATTCCATCTTGCATAATTGGAAAGCTGATGGAAAATTTTGAAGTCATTTCTTACAAACAGACTCTATTGGGGAATTCTTTATGAAAGGAGAAAGATAAAAGGAAACAGAATAAAAGACAAAAACGAGGATGACTCTCTAAAAAGAAAAATTATAAAATAAACCTATCAAACGCGGATACCAACTCTAATGGACATGACATGCACATATAGCCTATCCTCCGTTGTTAAACCGCCTTTTGTAATCTTCTCCTGGGGCTTTCCTATCTGATTTCCAATCTCCGTTCGACTTGTAGTGCCCGAGGGATTATCACTACCAAGTCTCTCTCATTTCGGTTTTTCTCTCAGCTTTCATCGCCTTATGGTGCCTGTGAAGGTTTTCACCGCTAAGACTCTCTCATTTCCGCTGGGGATTGGTCGTGTTACTGCTAAGACTCTCCTATTTTTTGCTGGAGGTCGGAGTCTTTCTGCCGGGAATCAGAGTGTTATGTCCCGATGAAACTTCTCTCATTTTGCCTAACTCAGCCTCTTTTGAAGATTGGTCAAAAGGTCTTTCTTTGGACCGTAATGTGGGTTTGGACATGGCTAGAAAGAAAGGGTATTAAAGGCTCAAAATAAAATAAATTGGGTTCAAAATTACAACCTTCGGAATCCTATATTTTCCTTACATAAACACTTTTTTTTTGCCCCTGTTTCTTGCTTGGGGATTTTTTGGTTTTTATTTACATTATGACCGAGCTGTGAAGCGCCTACGTATCCTCTTTGAGGAATCAGGTCAAACGTAGTTCCCAATTCCTCTTTTTCAAGTTTCTTCTTTTTTTCACACATTTTTCTTTTTCTTTTCTTTATCTCTTTTTGTTGTTTTTTTTTTCTTTACTTTTTTCTTTATTCCTTTCTTCTCTTGCCTTTCAAACTTGTGTTTATAGTCTTTGCAACTAATTCCGAAGGAGGGGTATGAAAGAATTTAAAATAAGGCTCAAAGGGTTGACAATGGATAAAGTATTTGGATAGCAGAACAAAATGCCTTTGTCATTCCAATCTTCAAAACATGCCAAGTGTAAACAACACAATTAATATTCGTCATATCTTTAAAGCACTGTTGGGCAACACTCTCATTATTATGAACGACCCCATGTCAATTTTGGTAGCTTGCCTTTAACGGTTTTCTTTTACTTGCCCCAGTTTCTCATGACTCGGGTTTCGAATAATCTCAAACCGTTCTTATTTCATTTAAATATCCCGATCACCTCCCAATGGCTTTGTGATTAACTTTTAAGATCAGGCCAGAACTATGCGCGCACGTCATGTCACTAGAGCTAGCAGAAAAAGAACTATAGGAAGGAGAGGACTAAATAACAGAAAATGTCTAGAAATAATATAAAATAGGTCATTACATTAACCGATAAAACAACGACTCGAACAACCAAAAAACAAAACTGGGGTACAATACTTAGAACGAACCTAGACCCCTTTAGATGAGACACTATGATCAAAAGAAAAATACAAGGATAAAAGGTTTGAGCCACAAAACAACATTCGGATTACCATTCTGAAATAACTCGGACAAATAGAAATGACAACAAAATAATCCACCACAAATGACTCTCCAATTGATAAGCTTGACATTTAGCCACGAATTTGATTATCAGAACCACTATGGCCTTCTCTCATTTCAGTCGGCAACTTCCCGAGTGGATTCTCATATTCCGTGTCACCAGGCATCACCGCTAGAAAGTGTGTATCATCAGGTGCAGGTAACGGATTCAGCGCGATATTCTGGGTGTCATTGTTATGAATCACAATCAATCTTTCTTGGATCATCCTTTCTATTTCCCTTTTCAAATCCCGACAACTTTCCATGTTGTGCCCCTGGGCGTGGGAATGGTATCCACACCTTTTAGATGGATCAAAGCTCCTTGCACGTGGGTCCACATGATTTGGAGGGATGGGTGCAATCTTGTCCTGTTGCTTTAACTTCTCAAATAAGCTTTCATAGGAAACTCCTATTGGTGTGAAATGTTCCTTCAACTTCGGTTCCCTTCTATACCCTTGGTTTGGAAGTGGGTTATAAGGTATTTGGAAATTTTGCAGAGGCTGGTAGAGATTTTGTGATGCTCGTGCTCGCTTTCTTGGATGATTTGATGGCTGAATAACATACTGGGGTGGATCAACTGGGTATGGTGGGTTCGGAGGTGGATAGTAATGCTCAGGGGAGTTATGGAAAACCTGTCGAGACATCGCATACCGTCGAGGTGTTCTTCTGGAACCTTTTCTTGACCCTGATATCTTCATGACTTCTTCATCCCTCTCATTCGTGTCACTAGATTCAAATTGGACAGCCTGAGCTGCAGCCTTGAGAGCCGCTTGACTTATAATTCTGCTGTCTTAAGACCGTTCTCTACCATTTCTCCCATTTTGATTACATCCAGGAAGGATTGACCAACCGCAGACATCATGTTCTGAAAATAATCCGGCTCTTGAGCCTGAAGGAAGACAATGATTAACTCATGGTCATCCATGGGTGGCTGAGCACGAGCCGCTTGCTCTCTCCATTTAAGGGCATATTCCCTGAAACTTTCACTTGATTTCTTCTTCAGATTTGAAAGAAAAATGCGGTCTGTGGCAATGTCGATGTTGTATTGGAATTGTTTGACAAAGGCCTGTGCCATGTCGTTCCAGACGTGCCAGCGAGATGCATCTTGATCCCAAAACCATTCAGAGGCTACTCCTGTAAGGCTTTCCCCAAAGTAAGCTATTAACAATTCTTCATTTCTTCCTAGACTCCTTAGTTGATTGCAATACCTTTTCAAATGGGCTATGGGATGTCCACGTCCATCGTACTTTTCAAATTTGGGAATCTTGAAACCAGGTAGCAAGTGGACATGGGGAAACAAGCATAGATCTTTGAAAGCAACACTCTTTTGACCTGCCAACCCGTGCGTGTTTTTCAACCGTTGTTCTAAGCTTTTCAATCTTTGGGTTATTTCCTCCTGTACCATCTTTCGGGGATCTTGCGTTGTCCGCTTGTCACAAACCAACCACCTTCTACTTACTTTACAATTCAAGACAAAACATGTTAGAATGGACTCGGACAGTCCTTATCAATTTATTTATTTATTTATTTTTTTTTATTTTATATTATATATATACATATACAATTGTGGTCGAATCTTATGGAGATTGCCTACGTATCATGACCCCGCATGAATCAGACCTAGCGTAGTTCTTGCAAATTAATGCAAGAAAATAAAAAGATGTTTATTTGATTTTTTTTTTTTTTGAAGGAAAATTATAGAAACCGACTCCAACTACAAACTTGAAAAACTTTCACATTTTGAACCGGAGATTTCTTCAAGAATAAATATTTTTTGGTGTCAATTATGACTATTTCTACAAAATTGGCCATGTAATGGCTTATTTGGTAAAGTGACTATTTTGCAAAATTTATTTAAGAAAGATAAACTTGAAATTTTTTTTTATCCTGTGGCTCATGGGGCATCGTTCGACATCACCAAAAACCAACACAAGACTATTTTTCATAAATTGGCCATGTAATGGCTTATTTAAACAAAGTGACGCTTTTTGCAAAATTTATTTAAGAAAGATAAACTTGAAAATTTTTTTATCTTGTGGCTCACGGGGCATCGTTCGGCATCACCATAAACCAACACAAGACTATTTTTCATAAATTGGCCATGTAATGGCTTATTTAAACAAAGTGACTCTTTTTGCAAAATTTTACTTAAGAAGATACAAATTCAAAATTTTTATCCTGGGGCCTATGGGGTGTCGTTCAGCACCGACACAGGCCAATACAAGACTGATAAAGTAAAAATGCAAAAATGTGGCTATTTCAGCAAAGTTTTGGCCATGTAATGGCTTATTTGATAAAGTGGTTATTTTTGTAAAGTTGAGAGATGACTCAAAACTTGATTTTCGCGGATACAGCCTTTCGACATTTCCGCGAAGAAATATTTCAAGGCTGTGTGCAAAATTATTTAAAATGACCCAAAGTGGCTATTCTTGCAAAAACGGCCTTCCGGCGTCCTTTTGAGGGACATTCGGCTTATTTTAAGCAAGAATAGCATCGCCCGACTTATTTATAACATAATAACAAATTTGACATTTTTTTGGTTATTTTTTGCAAAAGGGGTGTGAACCCGGACTTGATTTTGCGGTTATGGCCTTGCAATATTTCCACAAGGAATATTTCAAGGATGTGCCCGCAAATTATTAAAAATGATTCAAAGTGGCTATTTTTTCAAAAAACAACCTTCCGGCGTCCTTTCGGAACATTCGGCTATTTTCAAAAAACAGCGTCACTTCGATTTATTGAAAACTAAAATTCGACATTTTTTTTTATTTTTAAAAGGGGTGGTTGGACCTGATGAAGGTTGCCTACGTATCCCACCTAATGGCGAGAATCAAACCTGCGTAGTTCGGCCAGATTATTTTATGACCAATTATTTCAGCAAAATTGCTCTTCCTATTTTTCAAATTTTCAAATTTTCGACAGCATTTCGTCAATATTTTGATATTTTTTCTATTCTAAAATTTTCTCTCTTTTTGGTTTTCAGGAATTTAGCCAATAATAATCTAGAATAAATAAATGCAACATATAACATGCTCGGTCTTTAATTTTCCGGGTCACCTGTCCTAGACGGACCCAACCCCTGTGTTGAGTCCCCTAAGTCAGATATGATGCAAATAAATGTCCTAAATCTAGGTTCAATAACCTGATGTTTTCAATGGTACTAGACCGTGTACCCGAGCGGACAACTCGGATTTGAGGAGGGGGCTACGTATCGGGGACCCGCGGGATCGTCCGGCTTTGTAACTTATCCTGCCTCTTTTCTTATTTTTGGTATTGACACTAACAGAAAAGGGGAGTCTCAACCAGTAAGCACATCCCCGGAGGTAAGAAGAGAAGGGTTTTCGGCACAGTTTTATATACAGTTCACGCAATATCAAAGCGGTAAACATATAGCAGTTTGTATATAGAGTGCAACTAGTATCAAAGCGGTAGACATGTAGCACATTAATTAAACATATAATAAAATCAGATATAGGCAAAAACAACAATTTAACTGAGCTCGAATTCTTAAACCCTGAACCGAAGTTCCGGGTTACTCATCCCCAGCAGAGTCGCCAGAGCTGTCACACCTCCTTTTTTACACCGCACAATACGTATAAACGTAAATGTGCCACTGTTTACTACTACACCCCGGGAAGAGATATAATAATAATCAGGCAAGGAGTTTTTCCACTTAAAGGACAGTCGGAGACGGGATTAATTTATTTAATTCAGAGTCGCCACTTGGGAAAATAATGGTGTCCCAAGTCACCGGTTTAATCCCGAACCGAGGAAATTTATGACTTCGTAATACAGTCTGCGAAACTAGAAACCTGGATAAGGAATTCTGTTAACCCGGGAGAAGGTGTTAGGCACTCCCGGATTCCGTGGTTCTAGCATGGTCGCTCAACTGCTATTTTTGTTTTTATCTGATTTCTTTACATATTTTAATTAGGTGCTACTAATGTTCCGCTTTTTAATTTTAGAAGAATTGCGACGTCACGAAAACACATTTCGAGCCACACCGCAACCAGTACGCCTCAATTTATTTCAAAGGATAATCTATTCGATGATATAAATATAATGAGACCAATTTATATTTCTAGTTCAATACTAAAGTCAATTCCAATTCAACTACTATTAAATAATGAGAACTAATATGCTTATACTTCAATGGGCATATTACACGACTTCAATCTCAACCAAAGAATTATAAAAGATTGTGCGACATTTACGACCAAGTATTCAACCTGAGAAACAAATTGAGCACACAAATTCAACGATTCAACTATTTGTCCGTATCAATTCTCTAGATTCAATAATCTCATTACGCTTAAGATGAAACAAATCAAACCAAGCAAAGACTAAATCAATAGCAGACATCAACTACTAGCTTAAAAGAAAATTCTACATTCATTAACATCAACAAGTAATTACTTTCACTTGGTGAACGAACACTGTTCATTCCAGATGGCAATAACATAATATATTAATTTGATGCTCAAAACTAAAGGAATACCAGCCAATAAAAAACATTGCACTTTGAGATGTGCAAACTCGGAAATAGAGAAATGAAGCAGAAATGATCAGCAAGGAATCAGATTTTAACCCAACTTATTATGTATATTGAAGCCAAATTGAAGAAGCTATTCATGTTCAAAAATCATACACGGTCTGCAAATAGATACCATTGATTCCATAATGTGACGACCCGGCCCGTCGTCACGGGAATTTACCACCCCGTTATGTTGTAAATGCATGTTTTATGATTTTATATCAGTGTTAGAGTCTATCGGGTGAGTAATAGATGTGGGTGATGACCAGCGGGTTCGAAACCCCGGTATACCACTTTGTGACGCTGTATAGCGGCGAGACACGCACACTCTTGAGAGTGCGGGGTCGATCATGGTTGCATATATATATATTGTGATAATGGCCACTCTTGAGCCGAGGAACCCCCTTCTTGGGCGGTTGAGCATACTTGTGGGCCGTGAGCCAGTTATTGGATCCCGCGAGGATCGTTATAATTGTCTTATCATATAGACATGCTAGTTTACTACTAGTCGGCAGCTATTTCTGTTATTATGCTAATTCCAATCTCTGGAACTTGATATTACTGTTTTCCAACTGAAAAATGATAAAAGAGTTTTCAAAAACTACTTTTGAGCCTGCGAGGCTGTATCTGCATATTAGCTGACTAGTAGTGGATCGGGCTGCACGCCGCAGCAGGATATATGTTGGATCGGACTGCACGCCGCGAGAATATCTCTATGAGATGTGCTTGGGCTGTAGGAGCCCCTCTGGAGTCTGAACCCCCACAGTGAGCACGGGTACCCAAAATTGGAGTCGGGTTACGCGCCGTAACGGTCATATCATGCATTGCATTGCATTTAGCTACATCTGCTAGCTGTTATGCTGTTTTGCTGGTACTTATTGGTACAGGTACAGTTGATATTGATTCTGTGACGGGGTATTCGATTACAGCTTTACATAGTGCTTTATTGCGGATTTCTTATCTGCTGTGTCTTACCCTTGTTTATTACCACTGAGTCTGACAGTACTCATTTTACTCCCTGCACCTTGTGTGCAGATCCAGGTACCTCTCAGCAGTGATCCAGTAGCTGTGCGAGGCGACATCCGTGGGATATACGAGGTAGCTGCAGAGTCCGCAGGACCCGATATTCCTTCCTACTGTCTTTTGATTTTGTATTGACATTTCTTTCCGCACTTGGTATCTTGTAAACCTTTATACACTCATGTTCAGTAGAGGCTCATGACTCTTGACCCTTCGGTCTATGGGAGTTAGTATATTTTGGGACTTGATCTCCCCGTTGTTGGTATAAGTATTACTATTGTTTCATATTTTGAAATGCTTAAATGGGTTAAAGAGAGCTTCTAGCTCCGTTGTTGATATTGATTGGTCGGGCTGGCTTAGCAATGTGCTGGGCGCCATCACGACCGGATTTGGGGTCGTGACAAGTTGGTATCAGAGCCTAGGTTTACTAGGCCTCAAGAGTCTTGAGCCGGTTAGTAGAGTCTTGTGGATCGGTACGGGGACGCCTGTACTTATCCTCGGGAGGCCGCGAACCTTTAGGAAAACTTCACTTTTCTTGAACTCTGTCGTGCGATCTTGTTGTTCTGAGAACTGAACTTCTATATTCTATTCTCTCGCAGGATGGCGAGAACGCGAGCATCAGGACGAGGTGGACGACCTCCATTGCCACCTGTTAGAGGCCGTGGGCGCGGTCGTGCTAGAGGCGCGGCTGAGGCAGTGTCAGCTGACCCACCCGTTGTACCAGTTCAGGAGCAGCCCCTAGTGGTTGATGCTCCGGCAGCCCCAGTTCAGGGCCAGACTATATCTATTGCTATTCCTGGTCTTTAGGAGACTCTTGCTCAGATATTATCGGTGTGTTCCGGTTTGGCTCAGGTAGTCTCAGCTACTGCTGCTGCAGCGACATCTCTGACAGGGGGTGGTCAGCAGACCCTGCAGCTCGCACACCCGAGCCGGTTGTTCAGGGACTTCAGAAGCCAGAGGCGGTACCCGCTCAGGTGGTTGCACCGGTTATTCCTCCAGCTGCACCAGCTCCAGCTCCAGAGCATATGGTCCAGGTTATGCCCGACGACGAGCAGCGTCGTCTTGAGAGATTTGGTAGACTTCAGCCACCCCATTTCAGTGGCGTTGAGGGCGAGGATGCCCAGGGTTTCTTGGATAAGTGTCAGAAGATGCTGCGTACGGCTGGTATTCTTGAGTCCAGCGGAGTTTCATTTACTACATTTCAGTTCACCGGTCCCGCATTTGATTGGTGGGAGGAGTTTGAGAGGCGTAGGCTTGCAAGAGCAACACCTCTCACATGGCAGCAGTTCTCTACTCTCTTTCTAGAGAAATATGTACCTCGGTCTCGTCGCGAGGAGCTACGTCGCCGGTTCGAGTGGTTGATTCAGGGCGACATGTCTGTGACTCAGTATGAGCTTAGATTCACTCAGTTGGCTAGGCATGCCACATGGATGATCCCCACTGATAGGGAGAGGATCGGGAGGTTCATTGATGGCCTCAACTACTCTATCCGTATTCTTATGACCAGCGAGCGAGTTCTGTCATCATCATTTGAGCAGGTTGCTGACATGGCATGCTCCATTGAGGCGGATCGTCGCCGAGAGAGAGAGGAGCGGGAGGCCAAGAGGCCTCGTGGTTCTGGTAGTTTCGGTGGTGCTCCATCTAGAGGGCATTCCCAGCAGAGCAGAGGTCGCTCATCTAGACCTTCTCATTCAGGCCGCCCAGAGCAGAGCGGAGGTTCTTATGGTCGTGGTCGACAGGGGATTTCAGCAGGGTCAGTCATCACTTAGTGCCCTCCCAGCCCAGAGTGCAACACCTACTTCTCCAGCACCAGGTGCATGTTATGAGTGTGGTGAGTTTGGCCACGTGAGGAGACAGTGCCCTCGACTACGTAGCGGCAGGACTCAGCAGAGGGATCAGCCCTCCTCTTCAGCACCATCTCAGTTTAGTAGAGGTGGAGGTCAGTCTTCTCGTGGTCGCCCCAGGGGCGAGGAGAGATCTGGTGGAGGCCCAGGCACGGTTCTATGCACTTCCTGACAGGCGTGATGCAGTTGCCTCCGATGCAGTGATTACAGGTATCATTTCTGTCTGTCACAGAGATGCCTTTGTTCTATTTGATCCAGGGTCCACATATTCATACGTGTCCTCTTATTTTGCACGTCATTTGGGTGCGACCCATGGTAGTCTTGATTTACCTGTTCATGTATCCACCCCCGTGGGTGATACGATCGTTGTGGATCATGTCTATAGATCCTGTGTTATATCTATTGGGGGTCTGGAGACCCAGGCAGATTTGTTATTATTGGGGATGGTGGACTTTGATGTTATATTGGGTATGGACTGGTTGTCTCCGTATCATGCGATATTGATCTGTCATGCTAAGACAGTTACGTTGGCCATTCCTGGTATTTCTCAGATTGAGTGGCGGGGTTCGACTAATTTCGTCCCTAGCCGTGTTATTTCGTTCTTAAAAGCTCAGAAGATGGTTGAAAAAGGGTGTTATTCGTACTTAGCTTTTGTGAGAGATGTGGGAGCTGAATCTCCTAGCATTGATTCTGTACCTGGTTGTGAGGGACTTCCCAGATGTATTCCCCTCAGACCTACCGGGCATGCCGCCGGACAGGGATATTGATTTTGGCATTGACTTGGTGCGGGCACTCAGCCTATATCCATTCCTCCTTATCGGATGGCACCAGCTGAGTTGAAAGAACTAAAAGAGCAGCTTCATGAACTTCTGGATAAGGGTTTCATCCGTCCTAGTGTGTCTCCGTGGGGTGCGCCGGTATTATTTGTTAAAAAGAAAGATGGTTCCATGCGAATGTGTATTGATTATAGGCAATTGAACAAAGTGACAGTGAAGAACAAGTACCCTCTACCGCGCATAGATGATTTGTTTGATCAGTTACGGGGTGCGAGGGTGTTTTCTAAGATCGATCTTCGTTCAGGCTATCATCAGCTGAAGATCAGGGACTCGGATATTATGAAGACTGCATTCAGGACCCGATATGGTCATTATGAGTTTCTTGTGATGTCTTTTGGGCGGACCAACGCCCCAGCAGCATTTATGCATCTGATGAACAGTGTGTTCAGGCCTTATTTGGACTCATTTGTGATTGTGTTCATTGATGACATTCTAGTCTACTCCCGTAGTCAGGAGGAGCATGCTCAACATTTGAGTATTGTGTTGGAGAGATTGAGGGAGGAGAAGCTATATGCTAAATTCTCCAAGTGCGAGTTTTGGCTCGAGTCCGTAGCATTTATGGGACATGTGGTGTCTCGTGATGGTATTCAGATTGATCAGAAAAAGATAGAGGCGGTGCAGAGTTGGCCTAGACCGTCCTCAGCTACAGAGATCAGGAGTTTTCTTGGCTTGGCGGGGTATTATCGCCGGTTTGTTCGGGGATTTTCATCCATTGCTTCTTCATTGACTAAATTGACCCAGAAGGGTGTATCATTCGTGTGGTCGGATGAGTGCGAAGAGAGCTTTCGGAAGCTCAAGACAGCTTTGACCACAGCTCCAGTGTTAGTATTTCCATCAGCTTCAGGTTCATATACCATTTATTGTGATGCCTCGAGAGTGGGGATAGGTTGTGTGTTGATGCAGGAAGGTAAGGTAATTGCTTATGCTTCTCGGCAGTTTAAGCCACATAAGAAGAACTATCTTGTTCATGACTTGGAGCTAGCCGCCATTGTTCATGCATTGAAGATTTGGAGGCACTATTTGTACGGTGTGTCTTGTGAGGTGTATACCGACCATCGTAGTCTCCAGCACTTGTTCAAACAGAAAGACCTTAATTTGAGACAACGGAGATGGCTTGAGTTGCTGAAGGATTATGACATTACTATATTATATCATCCGGGGAAGGCCAATGTGGTGGCCGATGCTTTGAGCCGGAAGGCGGTCAGTATGGGGAGCTTGGCATATATTCCAGCTGAGGAGAGGCCATTTGCTCATGATGTTCAGGTGCTAGCCAATCGACTAGTGAGGTTAGATATTTCGGAGCCCAGCAGGGTATTGGCTTGTGTGGTATCTCGGTCATCTCTATATGATCGTATTCGTGAGCGCTAGTATGATGATCCACATTTGGCTTTCCTGAGGGACAGAGTTCAGCATGATGATGCTAGAGATGTCACCATTGATAGTGACGGCGTATTGAGGATGCAAGGCCGGATATGCGTGCCCAATGTTGATGGCCTTCGTGAGTTGATTCTGGAGGAGGCCCATAGCTCGCGGTATTCTATCCATCCGGGAGCCGCGAAGATGTATCAAGATTTGAAACAACACTATTGGTGGAGAAAGATGAAAATGGACATTGTCAGACATGTAGCACGGTGCCTCAACTGTCAGCAGGTTAAGTACGAGCACCAGAGGCCGGTGGTGTATTTCAGCGCATTGCTATTCCTGAGTGGAAATGGGAGAGGGTCACTATGGACTTTGTTACTGGACTCCCTCGGACGGCGAGGAAGTTTGATTCCGTATGGGTGATTGTGGATAGACTGACCAAGTCAGCTCACTTCATTCCAGTTAGTACTACCTACTCATCGGAGCGGTTGGCGACGATCTTTATTCGAGAGATTGTTCGGTTGCATGGAGTCCCAGTGTCTATCATATCCGACAGGGGTACTCGGTTCACTTCTCGGTTTTGGAGAGCATTTCAGCGAGAGATGGGTACACGGGTTGAGTTGAGTACAGCATTTCACCCCCAGACAGACGGACAGTCTGAGCGCACTATTCGGATCTTGGAGGATATGTTGCGAGCTTGTGTGATTGATTTTGGTGGTTCGTGGGATGAGTTCCTACCACTTGCTGAGTTTGCCTACAACAACAGTTATCAGTCGAGTATTCAGATGGCCCCGTATGAGGCATTGTATGGCAGGCGGTGTAGATCCCCCGTAGGATGGTTTGAGCCTGGTGAGGTTAGATTGATAGGGACCGAGTTAGTCCATGATGCTCTAGATAGAGCAAAGTTGATCCAGGAGAGGCTTCGTACAGCACAGTATCGTCAGAAGAGTTATGCGGACCGTAGAGTTCGAGAGTTGTCTTTCATGGTTGGTGACAGGGTATTGTTGAAGGTTTCACCTATGAAGGGTGTCATGAGGTTTGGGAAGAAAGAAAGTTGAGTCCCAGGTACATTGGTCCTTTTGAGATACTTAAGAGAGTTGGAGAGGTGGCATATGAGTTGGCCTTGCCGCCCGACTTATCCAGCGTTCATCCAGTATTCCACGTGTCTATGCTCCGAAAGTACATTGGAGATTCGTCTCATGTATTAGACTTTAGTACCATTCAGCTTGATGGTGATCTATCCTATGATGTGGAGCCTATTGCCATTTTGGGACGTCAGGTGAGAAAATTGAGGTCTAAGGAGATTGCATCAGTTAAGGTTCAGTGGAGAGGTCGACCCGTAGAGGAGGCCACTTGGGAGACCGAGCGGGAGATGCGGAGCAGATATCCTCACTTGTTTGAGACTTCGGGTATGTTTCTTGACCCGCTCGAGGACGAGCGTTTGCTTAAGAGGGGAGAATGTGACGACCCGGCCCGTCGTCACGGGAATTTACCACCCCGTTATGTTGTAAATGCATGCTTTATGATTTTATATCAGTGTTAGAGTCTATCGGGTGAGTAATAGATGTGGGTGATGACCAGCGGGTTCGAAACCCCGGTATACCACTTTGTGACGCTGTATAGCGGCGAGACACGCACACTCTCGAGAGTGCGGGGTCGATCATGAACTGGAGACTATATATTAGTCCGACCTGTTGATACTGTATTATTGGCTATTCTCGAGCCGTTGAACCTCCTTCTTGGGCGGTTGAGTATACTTGTGGGCCGTGAGCCAATTATTGGATCCCGCGAGGATCGTTATCATTGTCTTATCATATAGACATGCTAGTTTACTACTAGTCCGCGGATATTTCTGTTATTATGCTAATTCCAATCTCTAGAACTTGATATTACTGTTTTCCAACTGAAAAATGATAAAAGAGTTTTCAAAAACTACTTTTGAGCCTGCGAGGCTGTATCTGCATATTAGCTGTATCTGTATCCGCAGCGAGATATATGTTGGATCGGACTGCACGCCGCAAGAATATCTCTATGAGATGTGCTTGGGCTGTAGGAGCCCCTCCGGAGTCTGAACCCCCACAGTGAGCACGGGTACCCAAAATTGGAGTCGGGTTACGCGCCGTAGCGGTCATATCATGCATTGCATTGCATTTAGCTACATCTGCTAGCTGTTATGCTATTTATTGGTATTTGTTGGTACAGGTACAGTGAAGATTGATTCTATGACAGGGTAGCCGATTATAGCTTTACATAGTGCTTTATTGCGGATTTCTTATCTGCGCTGTCTTACCCTTGTTTATTACCACTGAGTCTGGCAGTACTCATTTTACTCCCTGCACCTTGTGTGCAGATCCAGGTACCTCTCAACAGTGATCCAGTAGCTGTGCGAGGCGACATCCGTGGGATATACGAGGTAGCTGCAGAGTCCGCAGGACCCGATATTCCTTCTTGCTGTCTCTTGATTTTTGTATTGACTTTTATTTCCGCACTTGGTATTTTTGTAAACCTTTATACACTTACGTTCAGTAGAGGCTCATGACTCTTGACCCTTCGGTCTATGGGAGTTAGTATATTTTGGGACTTGGTCTCCCCATTGTTGGTATAAGTATTACTATTGTTTCATATTTTGAAATGCTTAAATGGGTTAAAGAGAGCTTCTAGCTCCGTTGTTGATATTGATTGGTCAGGCTGGCTTAGCAATGTGCTTGGGCGCCATCACGACCGGATTTGGGGTCGTGACACATAAGCATTTCATTCCTTATGTTAAAATAACTAAATTAAAGTTAATAGCAAAATAAAAACTCCACAGATCTGGTAGGTGAACACAGGGAATCTGAAAAAACAACTGAACATATTCATAGAGTAAAAAATCCGAAAGGAAGCAACAATTTAAACGCATTTGATCATTTCCATTTGATGAAAAGCATAATACAGGAGTACTTACTTGAATTGAACCTAGCTAACAACGCCCGCATAAATCAGCAGAGCATCCGGGTAAATTTCAACCTCTATATTGATAAACAAAGCTGGAGTTTTACAACTCAATCATCAAACCAAAATGGAGTCATAACCAGCGAGCTGAAGCAAAGAAGCCAACGAACCGGAACCTCGCATCGGCACTCGAATAGACCTCTCGCTTAACCTTATTTCCGTGCGTGTCTGTTCATGGAATTATTTAAATGAATTTTGCTTCTGTGAAATATGTTGAATGCCACAGAATGAAGCTCCTGGTTCTTCTTTAATTTGTTGAACGAAATTGTGCCTTTTTTCTTCTTATGTCGTGTGTTTTTTTTCTTCTTTCATCAGTGCTCGTTTCCTTTCTCCTGCCAAGCTGCCGTTTTTCTTCTTCTTTGAGAAGAAGATGAACAGTGACTTTTTCTTACAAAAATCTCTCCCAATCCCCCTTTCACGTTTTTGCTTTTTCCTTTTAAGTAGTAGTATTGTTTTCTCTTTTTTTTTGTTTTTTTGTTCCCTCCTTCACGTGAGCCCCAGTGTATTGTTTTCTATCTTTCAAAATCAGCACCAAAAATTCCTTTTGCCCATCCTTCACGTGACCCCCTTTTGTTTGTCCGTTGGAATTTATTCCAATGCCCACGTGAGAGACCAAGAGTGATGGGTCTCCACGTGGGTTTCAAAGATTATGGGCTAGGTCCGAAAATTATAAAACCGGGTAGTTTGAACCCGAATATTATTCTTTGCCCGGACCCAAGAATGAGAATACGGTGTTATTAATTAATCCCACGTAAGCAAAGTAACTATAAGACTAATAATTAAAATAAAAATTATTTTTTATATTTTTTCAAAATTAAAGTAACTACAAAATGTTAATGAAACTATTTTTTATTATTTTCGTTTTTATAAAAAGATAAAAATATAAAGTACTATTTTTTGTATTTTTCAAGTTTAAAAATGACTACGAAACATTAATAAAACTATATTTTTGTTATTTTTCATTTTAAGGTAAAAATAAAGTAAAAGAGTCAAATTTAGTTAAAATAGCTATATTAAAACTAAACTAAATATTTTACGCTGAAAAATATAAAAAATCTCGGGGAGGGTCAAAAATCACGCGTTTACATGGCACACAGGCTGAACTGTTGCGACACTTTCAAGTTAACTCTAACTTGAATACTCAAAGCACCTAATACAGTTGCTTCTATAAAAGTTGAAAGGTACAATATGAAAACCTACTACAATGGAACTAAACTATGAATATACACAAAGATGAAACTAGTTCTTCTATCTTAGTTCATGTAGCTTCAGATGTGCACACTTGTATCTCACATATATTTCTTGCAAAACAAACTTGATTCTTTTTGCTCTCAATTATGCTTTACTTCTGCTTATGTGCATTACCTGTAAAAGAGTACAACTTAGTTATTTAATGGATCAACAGTTAGAGTTTGATCAAGACTCTAGCGCTTTTCCTTTGTCGATTTCAGTCCTTAACTACTACAAACTCTCATCCTTATCCTAGCTTAGGCTTGTGTTTTCTTATCTTAAGAAGATTGTTCTACTTAGAACTCAATGCAACCTTTTCGATCATGTTCAGAAGATATTATTGCATATGCCTCAGTACATATCTTCCTCACGTGCCTTCCATGTGCAATGGTTATGACTAACTATGTTTCTCATGATGGCCCAGGTCCTTCTCCAGATGTTCATTTGTCAATCTTCAAAACTTCAACTGAATTTGGCCAAAAGAACCTCCTCACAATTTTCAATATGAGGCTCTACCTCTGGAACGACTGCTTGGGGCTGAGCTCTGCTCCTACCACGGCCTCCGACACAACAGCTTTTCCCTCATGGCTGCGGTGATATTAAACTGAAATCTAATGGTTAAAGTTGCTCGATTTCAAGCTTTTTCTCTTTTGAAAAAAAAGTTCTATATCTCAATTAAAGTAACATTCTTTCCTTTGGCCTGTTCAAAAAGAGTGACATCTTTCTCTAATCGGATGTCTCTATAACAACATCGTTTATTCTAATTTTTTATTTTTATAGTGAATGATTATTATACACATATAACAACATTTGACGTTTAAATATATTTTGGTTGTTATAAAAAAATTATCCAAAAATCAATTTTAAATTTTTTTTTTTTGGTCAAATCAATTTTAGTTAATGTTACATATAAAAGATAAGAAAATTATTCACATTTAAATACTCAAAATATAAGTAAATTTGACTAATTAAATATTAAATAAAGCTAACACGTTATTAATAAATTTATAACTAAATGTATAAAGATTTAAAATCTAAAGCATATATTTTAAAGCTACTAGAAGATTAAATTATTTCAACATTGATGGAAAAACTTCATAATTGTTGTCTATTCATAGGTTCTAGTCTCTTAATGTGACATAACGTTTGAATTAGTGAAGATTTGTGTCCAAACTTTCAAAAAAGGATATCGAATAGATTTCCTTTGAAGGAAAACTAAGAGGTTAAAAATTGGATCCTCTCTCTCGGTCCAAGTAGCCGTAGGTTGAGATCAAAATCTTTAAACTTATTGTTGGTTATGTTATTAGAGTTTCTATATGAATGTCATAGAGGAGTAGTTTTACAAAGAGCATACTATTATATGTGAGCATATGATTTTTGCACTAGGCAAATAAGTTCCAAAATTTAAAAAATATATATTTTTTGAGTGCAATTGCATGCCTTGTTTGAAACTAGCTACATTTTGTGTGTTTAAATAATTGGAAATTAGAAAAAATCAAAACAAGAAAAAATAGGTTAAGTGCTTACATGGTTTGAATTAATTAGTTTAAAAGAAAAATCGTCAAAAATAGCTTTATTTAGCGGAAATTAAGGAAAAAATAATAAAAATTACCAAAAATGTCAAAAATAGTATAAGTAGGAAATTGATTAATTTTTAACAATACATAAAAGAAAAGAAAACAAAAATAAAAAAGAGGGTGTTTAAATAATTAAATACCAGAAAATCCAAAAATATATATAGGTATAATAAACTAGGCCAATTGAAATCCAATTATTTGGCCTAGTGAATTAGCCCAAAAGAGTCGGCCCGTCTGATCCTAAAGGTCATTTGATCTCAGCCGTTCATTTAACACCATCCAACATTTGAGAATTTTAGTGGAATTTTGTTGGTGAGTTAATTAATCTCAACAGTCTATTAGGCCTGATCCAACAGCCAAGGGTGTAGTCCGGATTAATTCAACTATATGGGTGAAATTCAATCTCCACCACTCGGTCAGGTCGAATCCGACGGTGGGAATAATTAGTAGAATTTTTAGTTAATAAAATCAAAATGGGAGCGATCATAGCCGTCCGTTTGAAACGATCCAAGGCTTGAAGGCTTTGGTCTCTTAAGTGACTAAGTGACGTCGTTTTAGTAACGCTAACCCTAGCCGTTGATCTTTGTCGAACCAACGGTCTGGATTTCCTTAGTTGCCTCGCCTATATAAGGGCCTTGTCTGAAGAAGGCCGCTCATTTGTATCTCACCCTAACCCTAGCCGCCCCCAAACCCTCCTCTCCTCTCTCCCTTTCTTCTTCTTCAACCCTCATGAACCCTAGCCGGCCATGGAGGCCACCACCCTCCACGGTGGTCTCCGGCCACCCCCAACCCTTCTTCTCTCCTTTATCCTTCTTCTTCTTCTTCTCCCCCCATCAAACACCAAGAAACCCTATAATATAGACCCTTCTCTGAAACTCCGGTCACCGGAACCTACCACCGGTGACCACCCAAACGATGAACCATCGTTCCAAACCAACGCCAATCGGACCGCCTTGGTCCAACCTACACCCCCCAGCCTTGAAATCCTTCGAATATACCCCAATCTCTCGAATATCCCAAAAGAAGTCGCCGGAACCCTAACTCCGGCGACTCAGAACTTCAGCCTTTCAAAGATCAACTCTTTTACCCTCCCCAAACACCCCACTACAACCCAAAAGCCTTAAAGACTTCATCTTGAAGTCTAAAACAGAAAAACAGAAAGAAAAATGATAAAAATGAAAAAAAAAGGAGAAGAACAATAGCCTGGGAAAATACTTGAAAAAGAAATAAAAAGGGGAGGAAAGCTTGGGGAACAGACCCCACTAAGCTAAGTGTCCCTTTCTTTGTATGTTTCTTTACTTTTCTGTTTAATCTTTGTGTCTTTCTTGTTTCGCATGTTTTATCTGTCTTTAATTTGATTCTTGTACTCAGCATGTTAGTTTTAGGGTTTTTCCGCTTAATTTTTGTCTCCTTTCTTGTTTCTGTTCATTTGCCCTTGTTTCACATCTTATTCTTGTCTGTTTCTCTGATTACATATGTTAGTAATAAGGTTTCTTAACCTGTTCATTTTCCACATCTATCTATGTGTTACTTGCTTCTTTTATTCGAAGGGCTTGTTAGTGCTAGGGCTTCTGTTTGCTATTTGCTTGTTTTGATTTGTCTCCTCTATTCTATCTATCATGGTTCTTTACTCTGAGTTCAAAGATTTTATCTTTTCTTTGTCATTCTGACTGGTGGTTTCTGATTCATTTCAAAAAAGCATGATTGTTGATTTTTGTTTTATATCTCATCTCTTATTTCCTCTGTTTGTCTGCTTAAAGTCATGTCTTATTGCTAATAAGTCCAAGTTACTTTGATTCTTTTCTTCTCTTCATTTTGTTAAATCATATAGTTTTGGATCTGTTCTGACTCTTATAGCACAACTCCTCTATTGTCATGCATGCTCCATTATCTTTTCAATCTTCATGTTAAGTCGCTTTTGTGTATTCTTCACCCTTGTCTATAAGTTTCTCTGCTTGGTCTCCAATGTCTTATCTCTAAAAGTAAATATCTCTGTTTGTTTTCAGTCATACTCTAGTTGTTCTATGTTTTCACTGTTTTCCTTTTAGCATGATTTTAGGATTAGTCATTAGATTCTCATATCTACTTAAGTCCTTCTCTGATTGTTCATGATAGTCTATGCTTTTGTGTGTGCTTGTGCCATGAACCTTAATGGTTTTTGAAGTTCTTCAATTGTCATATGATTTGAACTGATAGTAACTAGGTCAAAATTGACATGAGTTCATACTTTGTCACATGAAATTGGATAATGTGAGTTAATTAACTGAGATTCAACCATATCAATTGCCTTTTCTGATTTTTGGTTGATTTATGCATCTTGTTTGATCTTATGTGCCTTTGTATGCAATGCATGTTGAAAATGACTGAGTTTTAGTAGTTCTTGTTGAGTGTGAGTATTTGATTAGCACTAATTAAGCCTTAGGGGATTGGTTATAGCTGCTAGTGTTAGATTCCATGAAAATGGCTAGTTTTTAAATAGGCTTAAGACTGAAAATGAACAAACATAGGCTAATAGGTAATAATTGACCAAAAGAGTGGTCAGTTTTGCAAAGTTAATCAACTCTACAAGGTCCAAACACACTAGTCCACCTCAAAAGGGGCTAGTTGTGCAAAACTGGTTAAGCCTGCAAATGCAGGCTTACCAAGGCTCATTTGAGCTCTGAGTCTCAGGTGGCTAGGTCTGCAAAGACTTATGCCCAGCCTGTTGATCAGTTTAAAGGCTGGAATATGCAAAAATGAGCTAAGTCTGCAATACCAGACTTGCCCAGGCTCTTTTTGAGCCCTGAACCTCAAGTGGCCAAGCATGCAAAAGCTTTGGGCCCAATTGTGTTCAGTAAATGGGTTTAATCACCGAAGCCAAGTCTCAACTTGAGACTGGCTAAAATTTAAATAAGTTTAAATACATTAATAAAGCAGGCTAGTCCTGCAATTAGTTTTAAAATGAATTAAATAGGTTAATTAACTGAAAATGAAACAAAATAGGCTAAGTTTTAAATAATAGAAACTGGCAAGTCCTTAAATGCCAATGCAAGGACTGGCCATAGGATAAATAAGGCCCAAAAGTTGAATACCAGACCTAGGTAGGTCGGGTAAAACAGCCTTTTCATTAAGGTCATAAAGGGAAACCAAAAAGGTAAATTGGTGAATAGTTTAGAACATATTAAGGGAGTCATTTATACCCCTGATTTCTGCAATTTTGCAGAAGTTTAAGGGTATAATGGTCTCCCTAAAAAGGCAAATCTGTAAAAATCTTTAACCCCTAAGGATACATTGGTAAAAAGCCCCCAAAGGGAATCTTTAGAACCTTCCAGCATATGCTGGAAAGGTTTTAATAACAGAAATGTGGGCTTAAGTGTAAACTTGATAATTTTAAGAAGGGGGGAAGTGGGATTTAATCCCATACTTTCTCCCCAAGTCATCAACCCATTCCCTTCCTATAAATACTCCCAAAAAGAGTAAATTAGGGGCTGGCTTTTGAAGAGAAGTTCAGAGAGATATTAGTGATATAGAAATAGGCTTTCCTGCATTATTTCGAGTGAAAAACTGTGAGAAATTCATCTGATCCTTGTGGGTTTTTCTGCTCAAGTGTTTGCCTGGGTTTCTATTTGCTGTTGCTTGTGATCTTCATTTGTTAAAATCCAAGTTCCTACTGTTGCATTGTTGTTCAAGTCATTGTTGTTACTTACCCGCTTGAATCCCCCTTAGACTCATTGATCTTCTTTTGCTGATTCAGGTACTCTTCTGTCCATTAGAAGCTGTAATGGCAAGTTGATTGAATGAAAATGGAGATTCAGCTTAATTTTGAGTTATTATGTAATTTAAATGTTGTTATTAGTTTAGTATTAGCATAAATCTGTAGTTTATTTGTGTTGTAGTAGATAGTAGTAGAATAAACAAACACAGAATATTGTAATAGTTAGTGATATAGTAGTAGCATAGTCGTAGAAGCATATCACACTTAGTTTAAATAGGTAAAACCTAAAATATAATTAAACGAATCATGGTTTTAAGTCGTTAATAACTATTGCTTCATAGAGAATTTCGTAAACCTTCATCACTTAGCTAATACCTAAATATGGAATAAAAATGTTAAATCAAGTAGTGATTCATGTATAATTGAGTTAATAATCTTCTAATGAGCTAAACTGAAGCAAAATCAGTAGTTTAATTGTGATGAAGTCTTTGAGCCACTAGATGAAAGTATTTAAGTCCTATTAATGAGCGTTTAAACTATTTGAACCATGTTCGTGTAATTAGTCTACTTATAAATTAAGGCTCAGACATGATTAAGTTTTGATAAAGGGAAATAACCAAACAGTGAAATGGCTTAAGTAGGACAGATCTGTGATGATGAGAAGTTTAGTTCAGAGTAAAACCAGTAGTATAGTTATGTAACAGTGATCAACTCGTTTAGCTTTTCTAGGTACTAGTTAGTTGAATTATTTTAATATGATCAAATTTCATAGATAATTAAGCTGTGATTTTAAATCTTTCAACTAATAAGCAATTAGACGTTAGTATAAGCTCTTTGTTATGAATTGGTAGCAAAATAGTCTGTTAAGTTCTCATGTACATAGACAATTGATTAGGAGTTACTGATTTGTGTATTGATTCTCTTTAATAGTAAATAAAAGTGCAAGTTGATTTCTGTGTTAATTCCTAATGAGTATGTTCGTCTTCACTTATTTACTTGCATCCTTACCTGGTTTGGGCCTGACTAAGAGTGTGGGCCTGGACCACATTCATAATATTACTGGGTTCATAATTGAGAGCCCAGGTCAAGTCTGTTTCTCTAAAGACCTGGGCTTACTAATGATGTAATGAAGATCTAGGCCCAATAACACAAAACTGACGGGCCTGGAAAGTTGAGTATCGGAATAGATTAAAGAAAAAACATACATAGAAAATATAGTTAAACAAATAGGATTGGACTTTTAATAAATAATTGGGATGAGCCTCGCATAACATTAAATAAGCGGGGCCCCCTTTTAGTAATGAGATAACACAACTAGACCCGGGAAGACTATTACCAAATTCCATAGTCTTACCCAAAATAATTAAAAGCCGATAGACCATTTAGGGTACGACTTAATATACTCTCCTATGAACGAGTGTGCACCTGGTGCAACTCAAATCTTAAATCCCGGCAAAGCCGAAATATACCAAAAGTCACAGGCGTACTGGTTGCGGTGTGACTCGAGGTGTGTTTTCGCGATGTCACAATTCTATAAAATATTAAAGCAAAAGCACATACGTATTGTTAAAAGCTGTAACGAGTCAAACAAAAGTCAAGAACGATGATTGAGCGACCGTGCTAAAACCACGGAACCCAGGAATGCCTAACACCTTCTCCGGGTTAACAGAGTTCCTTATTAGATCTTTGTTTCGCGGACATTAATAAAAGAATCAATTTCCTTGGATTCGGGATTAACCGGTGACTTGGGACACCATTATTTTCCCAAGTGGCGACTCTGAATAATCAAACAAAAATCCCGAACCGATTGTCCTTTAAGTGGAAAAACTCCTTCCTCTATGCTATTATATCCGTCTCGGGTATTTGAACATCGAGGTATACCCTATGAGCACATTATGTTTTTGGGGTAGTAAAAAGGGAGGTGTGACAGCTCTGGCGACTCTACTGGGGAACTCCCAACCCAGAACTTCGGTTTCAGGGTTTAAGAACTCGAGCTCCTTAGAATTGCCGTTCATGATATTATTTGATTTCGTTATATGATTTGAACAACATGCTATGTGCTTTATCGCTTTGATATTACGTGGATTGTATATAAACATTGTGTCGAAAACCCTTCTCTTCTTAACCCCCAAGGATGTGCTTACTGGTTGAGACTCCCCTTTCTTTTAAGTTACCCCAAAATTAAGAAACTGAGGTCAGATAAGTTACAAAGCCGATTGACTCCGCGAGTCACCGATACGTAGCCCCCTCCTCGATTTGAGTTGTCCGCTCGGGTACACGGTCTAGCATTCTATGAAACTATAAGATGTTGAACATAGGTCTAGGACGATTATTTGCATCATGTCTGACTTAGGGGACTCAACACAGGGGTTTGGTCCGTCTAGGACAGTGACCCGGTATTTGAAAAAGACTGAGCATATTATGTGTTGCATTTTATTGTCCTTGATCGTTATGCGGACCGGCGAAACTCCCGAGGATAAAAAAAAGGAGAAATAAAAGCTAGTGAAAGTGTGTATCCGGAAAAACTGAAAATTTGAAAAAAATATTTTTGAAAAAAATGGTTTTGTTGTTGAAATAATTGGTCAACTAATCTGACCGAACTACGCAGGTTGGATTCTTGCCGTTAGGCGGGATACGTAGGCAACCCTTGAACGGGTCCAACCACACCTTTTAGGAAAAACCAAAAAGATTTTTTCTTTTCAAAATCATCGGAGTGATTGCTATTTTTGGAAACGGCCGAATGTTCTGAAAGGACACCGGATGGCTGTTTTGGCAAAAATGGCCACTTCGAGAGTCATGTCTCTTTCAAAAATGAAAATTTGCATTGAAAAAGATTTCTTTCTTTTCTGAATAAAATCGCCTTAATAAATGTGCAGGATGAGCACAATATTGAATGTACCTTTCTCCTTAATGAATAAAATCCCTTTGGAGCTGAGACTATGGTGGCACGACATGGAAACAGAAAGTCAAAACTGGATCAAAGGTTATGTGAAAGATCTCACGGGGTTATTGGACATAATCCCCTGGGGCGACATAATTAGAGCACTGGTCACGTATTGGGATCCTGCACACAATGTACTACATCTTCCGGATTTTGAACTCACTCCTACTTTGGAGGAGATTGCTTTCTACATAGGGAATAATGAGGTCCCCCTGAAAGGAAAATACGCGGTATCTCCGAGAGCAGTAACGGTGCATCACTTTTTGGATTCTTTGAAAATTGCTAGGAATGTCCATAATGAGGATTTAGCCAACGGATTTTGCTCCCTGAACTTCATCTATAGTAGGTACGGACATGTCGGGGGTTTCAACGACTCCACGAACAAGTTGTGTAGCAAGTCCAACAGAGCAAAGTGAGAGGAGCATCGACGGTTCGCTTTCTTATTGGCATTTCTCGGAGTTATCATATTTCCGAGAAAAGATGGGCACATCAGTATAAAAGTTGCCAGGGTAGCAAGCACTTTGGTAGTACAAGACAATTGTGCTTTAGCAACAATGATTTTGGCTGACATCTACCGTGCCTTGACTGCATGCAAAGCTAGAGCCAACTTCTTTGAGGGATGCAATTTGATTTTGCAGATTTGGTTGATTGAACATCTATGCCATCATCCTTCGTTCTCAAGTTATGGTCCGACTGGAAGAACGTGTCTTGAAGAATTTTACACGAGAATAAAAGAAGCTAAATTGCCAGAGGGAGTAAAGGATTGGATTTCGCATCTTCGATCATTGACCGACGGCCAGATTGATTGGACATATGATTGGCTACCTCTTGACGAGGTAATTTATATGCCGACAAAAGGGTCACACTTTTTGATCATGGATTTAAAAAGTATCCATACTTATGCCCCGTACAGGGCACTGCGACAGCTTGGTAGATGTCAATTTATACCAAAGGACGGGGACCTCAGTTCACAAGTGATAGAGATTAGTCCGGATGGGCAATTCCCGGAAGCAAAGGTCCCTCAAATTTGGAATGAATGTCATAACTTGAAGGTAGATACTTGTGTACAGAACAGAGCTCGAGGTGAAGTGTCATCCGGATATTCCGCATGGTATCGATGGGGTATTGAGCACGATCGGCCTTCGAAAAGACCTCACTTGCAAGATCCGGTGGAGCAATCTAAAGAAAATAGGAATTGGGCGGCCAAGGAGAGTGAATATAAGGCCAAGATCAGCTTGCTGGAAAAACAGATAAGAGACTACCAGTTTGAAAGCGGTTTGCAGGCAGCATTCGACGAGGGAGAGAAAAAGCAGCTGAAGAAAGAAAATGAAATGCTAAAGGCTCAGGTTTCCCAGATGAAAATTGCATCCGAGACCCCCATTCGCTTAACTCGGGATAAGAAATTGATTGATATTCTTCGGCGCAAGGTGAATGACCACAGCTTCGACTTAGACAAAGCAGAAAAGGAATTAATCAGGGCTCAGAAACAAATAACCAGAGATGCCGAGGAAAGAGCCAAGTTGGTTCAGCAGCTACAGGATAAGCATGAGTTTGAGGTAGCTCGACTAAGAAAGAAAATTGTTACAACCACTGTTAAAAGTAACAAGGTCATCAAAGATCTCAAAGAGGAAAGAGAACATTGTTACACGACTATGGCTCGATTAGAGTTTGAGATATAGCAAATGCAAAAGGAGAACCAACATACTTTAGATGCTCGCACCGAATAGATCAGCCGATTGCTTCAAGAGAAAGGGGTTATTCGAGAGAAAATTGTCCGTATTGCTCAGTACATCACCCGGAAGAGCCAGCTATGTAAAGATATGTCCCGAGGAACTTTTGTGTCAGTGGTGAAGTTCTTTGTGCAGCAAGTCATGTCTGACCTGGATAGGCTCCAAAAGGGATTAGCATATAGGCCCGCGGCAAGACCGAACGATGTCTCGCGGGCACTAGGAGCATTGATGTATTCTTAGGGCATGCATTCTGTATTTATGTTTCTTTGCATTAGCATTAAAACATCATCTTGTAAATCAATGTTTTTGAGCTATCAATGAAAATCAAGAGTTGTTGTCAATCCTTTTGCTTTATGTTAATTCTTTATTTACGATAGGTAAATAAATAGGAACAGAAATTAATAAAGAAAATACGGGAAAAGAAAATAGAGAAAGAAAAGGAAAATAAAAGGAAAAAGAGAAACAAATAAGGAAAAGAGAAGAAAAATAAATAAGGAAAAAGAAAAGAAAGAGAAAGAAAAAAAAAAGATGATTGGTTCAAAATAAACAAAGGCCGGGATGATGCATGACGATCCAAGGAAAATGTGTTTATTCTAAATCGTTGCATCTTATCTCCTTATGTGCTAACCACTAACGGGTGTTGCTGTTTATGAGATTCAGATTCTAGTTGGCAACTGGCATTCTGGCTACTCACCCCTACAACACAAGATATAAGAAAATGACAAAGGCTGTGTCACAAGAAATTGAAGCAATAGTCATGGATCCCGTCTAGGATGAGGAAATTGTGGACGTGACGGGGATGAAGGAAGAGATGTACAAACTGAAACAGCAGATGGCCGAGATGTACTAGGCTTGGTCGAGGGGTCAACCCTTGCCCACTTATCCTGCTAACCCCACATACATCCCTCCAACTAATCCCAACCCTGAGCCACCCACTATGAATTCATCCTCTACATATCCCGACTATCACCGCTACTATGCTTCCACCTCCCAAGTGCCACCACCTCTGTCAAAACAAGTACCACCCCAGCCACCCCAGGTTGCTCCGGTATATGTGGCACCTCCACCTGCCGCCTTACACAAGTCATCCAGTGAACCATTATTTCATGTACAAGACACCCACTGCTACCCACCTAAGCCGACCTTCCGACAGCATGAATCACACATTCCATTTATGGAAGCAATCGAAGAGAAACCTGTTAAGAATGCAGAACAGGAGGAGATGGCCAGGAAAATGAAGAGTTTGGAGAACGCCTTTCGTAACATGCGAGGGTTAGGGGGACAAGTAAGTGTGGCGTACAAGGACTTATGTCTGTTTCCAGAAGTGCAACTTCCTATCGGATTCAAGTTGCCGAAGTTTGACATGTACAGTGGACACGGAGATCCGGTGGCCCATCTTAGAGGATATTGCAGTAAGATGCGGGGCACAGGGGTCAGGGATGAGCTTCTGATGGCATATTTCAGCCAAAGTTTGAGTGGTTCCGCTTTGTAATGGTACACACGCCAAGATCATACCAGATGGTTTATCTGGGATGATCTCGCACAAGCATTCGCGAACCATTTTCAGTACAATTTGGAAATCATACCGGATAGATTGTCACTCACGAAGATGGAGAAGAAACCTGATGAAAGCTTTAGAGAATACGGGTTTAGGTGGAGAGAACAGGCGGCGAGGGTGGATCCGCCAATGAAAGAGAGTGAAATGGTGGACTGTTTCTTGCAGGCTTTTGAGCCTACCTATTATGGACACCTAGTGTCAGCCATTGGGAAAAGTTTTAATGAGTTGTGAAAATGGGATGTTTTGTGGAAGAAGTATTGAAGACTAACAAGATTATGAGTTTTTCAGCAGTCAAGGCCACAAACCAGGCCATTCAGACTAGGAGTGGAGGAACCATTGGGAAGAAGAAGAAAGAAGAAGTGTCAGTTGTGGAGAGCAAGCCTTGGAACCGCAGCCAATACCATCACTCACCACGACCATATCAGCCATACCCACCAACCACATACAACCCACCAACCACATATAACCCACCAGCATCATACAACCCACCTCCACCATACTACCCACCAACTACCCCACACTATCACAATTCACAAGCCCAAACTTATCCACCACCACCACAGGAATGGCGAGCCCAGGCCCCACAGAATGTTTACCACACACAAAATACATACCCTTCTTCTAGAGCTTATAGAAACCCAAACAAACCCAACTTCAGGCCCGACCCGTAGATAAGGAATAGAAATTAGGCAGAGAAAACATTCACCCCGCTGGGGGAATCCTATACTAGCCTCTATCACAGATTGAAGGAATTGGGAATGTTAAGCCCAATCGAGTCTAAGCTTCCGAACACACCTCCAAAGAACATCGATCAGTCGGTCAGGTGCGAGTATTGCTCTGGAGCACCGGGACACGACACTGAGAAATGTTGGCATTTGAAGAACGCTATTCAAGACCTCATTGATAGCCGGAGGATTGAAGTGCAGGCTCCGGAGGCCCCGAACATTACACAAAACCCACTGCCAGCTCACCATGAAGCACATATGATAGAGTTGGCACAAGAGGAGAGTAGCCAGAAGCCATCCCAGTCTGTCATGATGATCAAGGCCAGTAGCAAAGCAGAGAAGGAAGTTGAGAAAGGAAAAGTGATAGCTGAAGCACCAGTGAAAAGGCAAACAGTGGTAGAAAATTTGAAAGTTGTAGTACCAGGTGTGAAACCAGTGTTAACAGTGAAAGGCGCAAGTATGGAACCGGTAATTATAAGACCAGTGGTACAGATGCCGGTGGTAGATACCAAGACTGTACCATGGAACTACAACAAGGTGGCAGTGATTTACAAAGGGAAAGAGGTGTTTGGAGAAATCAATGAGACGCACGGTCTAACTCGGTCCGGGAGGTGTTTTGCCCCGGAAGAGTTGAGGAAAATGAAGGTAGTGAAAGAAAGTCAGTTGAAGAAGCCTGTGTCCGAAGAAGAAGCAGAAGAGTTCCTCAAGAAGATAAAATCTTAGGATTACTCCATAGTGGAACAGTTGAGGAAAACACCCGCACAAATCTCTTTGCTCTCGTTGTTGATCCATTCGGAAGAACACAGAAAAGCTTTGATGAAGATATTGAACGAGGCACTCGGTTTGTCATCTCAAAAAGATTACCAACAAGATCTTCGAATCCAATAAGATTACATTCTCAGACAGCAAATTGCCCGTTGAGTGAACCGAGCATAATAGGGCACTTTATCTCACGGTGAAAAGTGAGGAGTCAGTGGTTACCAGGGTGCTGACAGATAATGGCTCAAGTGCAAACAATTGCTCGTTGTCAACTCTTGGGAAGTTGAGTATCAGTCCCGATAGAATTCGAAGAAACAGTGTGAATGTGAGAGGATTTGATGGTGGAAGTAAGAACACTTTGGGGGATATCGTCTTGGAGGTTACCATCGGGGCCGTGGATTTTACAATGGAGTTTCACGTGTTGGACATTGTTGTATCTTTCAATCTATTACTGGGTCGACCATGGATCCACGCAGCCAAAGCCGTGCCGTCATCCTTGCACCAAATGGTCAAGTTTGAATGGGAGCAACAAGAAGTCGTAGTGCATGGAGAGGGAGGTACCTGCAATGTCGTAATGCCATTTGATGATGCTAATGGAGACAAAGGTCCTTGGGTATACCAGGTAACGGATACCATAACAGTGAACAAAATTACTGAGGGTGAAAAACTACCAATCCCTATGGTGGCACCTGCTGCTGTGATGGTGGCCCGGGAAATGCTCAAAAATGGGTTTGCACCAGGAAAAGGGCTGGGGAAAGCTTTGCAAGGAATCACCCAACCAGTTCAGCTGCCAGTGAACAAAGACACCTTCGGCTTGGGGTTCAAACCCACCTATGCCGACATCCAAAAAGCCCAAGAAAACCAAAAAGAAGAACTGGACCCTGCCTAAACCCATCCCCAAACTATCCGACATCTTTGTCAAGCTCGGTACTAAACATCTGACATCTACTGCATCAAGGTACATTGAGACCCGACCCGATGAAGAACTCTTGATGAGGTTTGAGAAGATATTTGGGGATGTGAACATGGTTGAAATGGGAGAAGGCACTAGCAGGATGGACGTGCAATTCGTGGGATCTGGTGTTATGCTCAACAACTGGGAAGTCACTCCCTTCCCGATCAGGAAGGAGCCTTGGTAGTTAGTTCTTGAAAATTCATCATCATTTCCCTAGAAAAGCAATTTTACTTTTTTGTAGTTCCCCACCCACCATGGAAATCAAAATTGTACCCAAAACTTTGTTCATCTTTTCGATATCAATGAAATGCAGTTTTCTTCTTTCGTCATTTTTTGCCTTATTTTTTTATCTTTTCTTCTGTACAGTTCCATATGTGCTGATTCTGATGACATGTCTTGCATGAAGGATTCCCGACCTAGTTCTGACAGTTGCATTATCATACAAGAAATTGAGGAGGATAGTGAGATAGAATATGAGGATGAGGAAGCCCTGGAGGAAATAAGTAAGAACATGAACCAATACTAGGATAAACCCAAACCGAACTTGAGTGAGACAGAATCCATCAACTTGGGAAGCGAAGATAATGTCCGCGAAACAAAAATCAGTGTTCATTTGGGAACATCCCTCAGGGAAGAATTGATAAGGTTGTTGCATGAATTCAAGGACATCTTTGCTTGGTCCTATGATGACATGCCCGGACTTACTACTGACTTGGTGGTACACAAGTTGCCTATCTATCCTGAATGCCGGCCAGTGAAGCAAAAGTTGCGAAAATTCAAAATGGACATCAGCGCAAATATAAAAAAAGAGGTGAATAAGCAGTTTGAGGCGAAGGTCATACGAGTTACTAAGTACCCCACCTGGTTGGCGAACATTGTGCCGGTCACAAAGAAATATGGAAAAACCAGAGTGTGTATGGACTACAGAGACCTTAACAAAGCCAGTCCAAATGATGATTTCCCATTGCCAAACATCCACATATTGATCGACAATTGCGCCAAGCATGAGATCTGTGCATTTGTAGATTGTTATGCCGGTTATCACCAGATTCTGATGGACGAAGAAGACGTGGAGAAAACTGCTTTCATTACACCTTTGGGAACGTATTGCTACAGAGTGATGCCGTTTGGATTAAAGAATGCCGGAGCAACTTATATGAGGGCAATGACCACGATGTTCCATGACATGATGCATCGAGAAATCGAAGTATATGTGGACGATGTCATCATAAAGTCCAAAAAGCAACATGATCGTGTGAAGGATTTGAGGAAGTTTTTCCAGAGACTCCGGAGGTACAATCTCAAACTCAATCCTGCGAAATGCGCTTTTGGAGTACCTTCAGGGAGGTTGTTGGGGTTCATAGTGAGTCGGCGGGGTATTGAAATAGATCCATCAAAGATCAAAGCCATCCAGAGTCTACCTCCGCCGAAGAACAGAAAGGAAGTGATGAGCTTATTGGGAAGGCTGAATTACATTAGCCGGTTCATCGCTCAATCCACATCAACCTGCGAGCCGATCTTCAAGTTGTTAAAGAAAGATGCAGCAGTGAAATGGACCGATGAATGTCAAGAAGCCTTCGACAAAATCAAGGAACATTTATCAAATCCTCCAGTGCTAGTTCCTCCAGAGCCGGGGAGACCTTTGATCTTGTATCTAACAGTGCTCGACAATTCCTTTGGTTGTGTGCTAGGGAAACATGATAAGACGGGCAAGAAAGAGCAGGCTATATATTACCTTAGTAAGAAATTCACATCTTACGAGGTGAAATATACTCAGCTAGAAAGAACTTGTTGTGCATTGACCTGGGTGGCTCAGAAACTGAAACATTACTTGTCTGCATATACCACGTACCTGATATCACGGTTGGATCCTCTGAAGTACATATTCTAGAACCCCATGCCTACAGGAAGACTTGCTAAATGGCAGATTCTGCTCACAGAATTTGACATCATTTATGTAACTCGTATGGTAATGAAGGCGCAGGCAGTTGCGGATCACTTAGCAGAGAATCCCACGGATGATGAATATGAGCCATTAAAGACATATTTTCCAGATGAGGAGGCAATGAATGTCGAAGAAATAGAACAGGGCGAGAAGCCAGGATAGAATATGTACTTCGATGGAGCCGTCAACAGTAAGGGAGTTGGTATCGGAGCAGTACTCATTTCAGAAACGGGTCAACACTATCCCGTCACCGCTCAACTTCGATTTTTCTGTACCAACAATATGGCCGAATATGTGGCATGTATCTTGGGATTGCGAATGGCAATAGACATGGGTATTCAAGAGATTTTGGTCATGGGTGACTCGGATCTCTTGATACACCAAATCCAGGGAGAATGGGAAACAAGGGATTTGAAATTGATACCTTACCGGCATTGTTTGCATGAGTTGTCCCAAAGATTCCAGTTCATAGAATTCAAATATATCCCAAGAATGCACAACGAGGTTGCAGATGCTTTGGCCACACTGTCCTCCATGTTGTATCATCCGGACAAAACCAATATAGATCCACTCCAGATCCAGGTGCGTGATCAAAATGCTTACTGCTTTGCTGTAGAAGGAGAATTGGACGGAGAACCATGGTATCACGACTTCAGGGAATACCTGAAGGCTAGCAAATACCCGGAGTAGGCCACTGGAGATCAGAAAAGAGCTATCAGACGCTTGGCTAATGGTTTTTTCCTTAGTGGAGGAATCATATATAAGAGAACACCAGACCTGGGATTGTTGAGGTGTGTGGATGCGCAACAAGATGATGAGATTATGATGGAAGTGCATGTTGGAGCCTGTGGACCCCATATGAGTGGGTATATCATGGCAAAGAAGATTCTGAGAGCCGGGTATTATTGGCTCACCATGGAACGTGATTGTATCAGGTACGTGAGGAAATGTCACCAATGCCAAGTACATGGAGATCTAATTCACTCTCCGCCTTATGAATTGCATACGATGTCTACACCCTGGCCATTTGTCGCTTGGGGCATGGATGTTATTGGACCGATAGAGCCAGCAGCTTCCAATGGGCATAGATTCATTTTGGTTGCGATTGATTACTTCACCAAGTGGGTTGAGGCGAAGACATTCAAGGCAGTGACAAAGAAAGTGGTGGTGGACTTTGTGCATGAAAATATCATATGCCGGTTCGGAATTCCCAAGGTGATCATCACAGATAATGGAGGCAATCTAAACAGTCACCTCATGGCGGAAGTTTGCTAGAGATTTAAGATCACACATCACAATTCCACACCATATAGGCCAAAGGTAAATGGGGCAGTAGAAGCTGCAAATAAGAATATCAAAAAGATCCTCAGGAAAATGGTGGAGGAATCCAGGCAATGGCATGAGAAGTTACCTTTCGCTCTTATGGGATATCGCACAACAGTGCGCACTTCTATTGGCGCCACACCTTATTCACTGGTGTATGGGACGGAGGCTGTTATACCCGCAGAAATAGAGATATCGTCATTGTGGATCATAGCTGAAGCTGGAATAGATGACGAAAAATGGGTAAAAGCCCAGCTAGAACAATTGAGTTGGATTGATGAGAAGAGGTTGGCCACAATTTGCCACGTGCAATTGTATCAACAGAGAATGGCCAGAGCATACAATAAGACGGTGCGTCCTCAGAAGTTTGAAGTTGGACAACTCGTATTGATGCGTATCTTACCGCACTGGGCTAAGGCAAAGGGCAAATTTGCGCCAAACTGGCAGGGACCATTTGTGGTATCGCGGGTGTTGTCTAATGGGGCATTATATTTGACAGATGTTGAGGTAAAGTGCGTAGAGACTGCTATCAATTCAGATGCGGTCAAAAGATACTATGTATGATTCCTTCTGATTGTATTTTTGTTGTGATTTTGGAATTGAAATGACGAAGGCGTTTTATTCTCTATCCAAACACTTTATCCATTGACAACCCCTTTGAGCCGTGACTAATATATCCTTTCATACCCCTCTCTCGGTATTGCTTATGGTACAATACAGGAAATGAAAAAATGATAAATGAAAAATGAAAAAAAAAAAGAGAAAAGGAAAAAAAAGAAATGAAAATAAATAAAAAAAAGAAAAAAAAAAGACAAAGAAACCGGGAAAAAGTCAAAAAGAAATTCATTAATTTAATGGCGTAGCAATGAACTACGTTTGACTTGATCCCAAAAGGGTACGTAGGCAGCCTCGCTGAGGTTCAGTCACGACAAAGAAAAATCCAAAAATTCCCCACATATTGAAACTGGGGCAGAAGTTATGTTGAATAATTCCGAGAGTTGTAAATATTTTTGAACCCTTGTAAATTTTTGAGCCTTTATACCTTTCTTTCTTTAACCCGTCCAAAAGCCACGTTACAGTCCAAAGAAAGACCTTCTGATCAATTCCAAAATGATAACAGATGCAATGAAGGAAGAACAAAACATTGGACAACACCTGTGGTATAGAAAACAAAAAGACAAAAGGAAAAATGAAAAATGAAAAAAAAATGAGAGAGTCTCATCGGTGAAAACCTTAACCGGCACTGTGAGATGACTGTGAGTTTGAGAGAAATAAAATGAGAGAATCTTGTCAGTGAAAACCTTTACTGGCACTGCAGGGCGATGGTGAGGCCAAGAGAGAATGAATGAGAGAGTCCTATTGGTGAAAACCTTTCGAGGCACCGTAGGGAGATTATTAAGGATTACCATGAAAGGAGAAAATGCAACAAAAAATATGATCGGTTTGGGTTGAGAACAATCCGGAGTCAGAATAATGGTGTGAACGAACTGGGTCGGAGATTAAAAACATGGAATGGTCAACGGAATCAGCCAACACACCCAGATAAGTTCTACCACTTCTCCGAAACAACCTTTACACTTTTTCATTTTTCTGCATTTCATTGTTTGCCTTTTTGGGAACTAACTACCAGCTCCAATGATAAAGAGCTGAAATAACACTGGATCAGAAAAGGAAAGAAAAGAAGAGGTGGGGAGACAAATAAAGAAGTTTGGCGAACATTGCCAAAAGAAAAGAAAACAAAAAGGGAAACAACAAGAAAATATAAAAAGAGCTCGCAGGAGATAATCAACCAAAAACCACACAGTGGGAGGAAAAGCAAAAAGAGGAAAGCAATAAGAGGCAGGGATTGCAGATGCCAGTTGCCAGTAGTTTATATCTAATAAATTTTGTTTCATGATTCATACAGGAACAAATTGTCACTAATCACTTTAAAGTGAATGTGACCAATGTGGAAAGATAGAAAACACCAAAAAAGAGAAAGTTTGGCAATAAGTGAAGGAATTCAGAGGTGAAAGACAGCCAGTCAAAGAAAATACCAAAAACAAGAGGAAGGTAGCATCCTTAAAATCCATTCCCCGGTTATCAAACTGAGAGAATATTTTTCTGCAAAATTTTAATTTCATGCATCAGGCGCCCACCTGGATAACAAGGGAATACTTTTCTGCAAAATTTTAATTTCCTCGCATCAGGCGCCCACCTGGATAACAAAGGAATACTTTTCTGCAAAATTTTTAATTTCTTGCATCAGGCGCCCACCTAGATAACAAGGGAATACTTTTCTGCAAATTTTTAATTTCTTGCATCAGGCGCCCACCAGGATAAAAAGGGAATACTTTTCCGCAAAATTTTTAATTTCATGCCTCAGGCGCCCACCTGGATAACAAGGGAATACTTTTCTGCAAATTTTTAATTTCTTGCATCAGGCGTCCACCTGGATAACAAGGGAATATTTTCTGCAAATTATTAATTTCTTGCATCAGGCGCCCACCTGGATAACAAGGGAATACTTTTCTGCAAAATTTTTAATTTCATGCATCATGCGCCCACCTGGATAACAAGGGAATACTTTTCTGCAAATTTTTAATTTCTTTCGTCAGGCGCGCACCTGGATAAGAAGGGAATACTTTTCTCAAATATTTTATTTCTTGCATCAGGCGCCCACCTGGATAACAAGGGAATACTTTTCTGCAAAAATTTTTATTTCTTGCATCAGGCGCCCACCTGGATAACAAGGGAATACTTTTCTGCAAAATTTTTAATTTCTTGCATCAGGCGCCCACCTAGATAACAAGGGAATACTTTTCTGCAAAGTTTTAATTTCTTGCATCAGGCGCCCACCTGGATAACAAGGGAATACTTTTCTGCAAAATTTTTAATTTCTTGCATCAGGCGTCCACCTGGATAACAAGGGAATACTTTCCTGCAAATTTTTAATTTCTTGCATCAGGCGCCCACCTGGATAACAAGGGAATATATTTTTGCAAAATTTTAATTTTCATGCATCAGTTGCCCATCTGGATAACAAGGTAATATTTTTCTGCAAATTTTTATTTCTGCAATTCTGGTTTGTGTTAGCTAACATGAGTAACACCATAACCTAAAAGCCCACACTGGGGCAGAAGAAAAGGTTTGTTGTTTTTGTTTTGTTTTGAGCAGGCATTAGCTCGAGGACAAGAAGTATCATTGAAAATCAAAAAAAAAAAGTGCGGGAAGCAAGAAAAGAAAATCAACAAAAAGAGATTCAGCATTACAGAAAATCAAAGAAAAAGAGACAAGAAGAAGCAAACAAGAAGCTAGAATAGGAACAATTGTAATTGTAGAATCATAGCTTAGAATAGCTTCTTCATTTTACATCCCCCTCGGGTAATAAGGAGTAAGTCAGTAAGTCTCAATAGTGTCAATGCAATAGTGAGTCTGGTAGTTTTTAACTGCCAGACCTTCCCGAACTACACTGACCTGATTCCTGTTTAGCCCAGGATATGTAGGCAACCTCTAAAGTAGGTTGCGGTCAAAAGGTTTTCCAAAATGCTTTCACGGAATATGCCAACGTGCAATAATCTCTTATTACTGCTCACTTGTCTTTGCATCGAAACTCTTCGTGTTCCCGAGCAAAGAGGGGCACTGTGAGCACATGATTTTTGCACTAGGCAAATAAGTTCCAAAATTAAAAAATATATATATATTTTTGAGTGCAATTGCATGCCTTGTTTGAAACTAGCTACATTTTGTGTGTTTAAATAATTGGAAATTAGAAAAAATAAAAATAAAAAAATAGGTTAAGTACTTACATGGTTTGAATTAATTAGTTTAAAAGAAAAATCATCAAAAATAGCTTTATTTAGCGGAAATTAAGGAAAAAATAATAAAAATTACCAAAAAATGTCAAAAAATAGTATAAGTAGGAAATTGATTAATGTTTAACAATACATAAAAGAAAAGAAAACAAAAATACAAAAGAGGGTGCTTAAATAATTAAATACCATAAAATCCAACA
Source organism: Nicotiana noctiflora (assembly GCA_032618575.1). NCBI lineage: Eukaryota > Viridiplantae > Streptophyta > Magnoliopsida > Solanales > Solanaceae > Nicotiana > Nicotiana noctiflora. The sequence goes on along the minus strand of JASVEL010011984.1, from coordinate 177,649 downwards.
AAATATATATAGGTATAATAAACTGGGCCAATTGAAATCCAATTATTTGGCCCAGTGAATTAGCCCAAAAGAGTCGGCCCGTCTGATCCTAAAGGTCATTTGATCTCAGTCGTTCATTTAACACCATACAACGGTTGAGAATTTTAGTGGAATTTTGTTGGTGAGTTAATTAATCTCAACAGTCTATTAGGCCTGATCCAACGGCAAAGGGTGTAGTCCGAATTAGTTCAAAGATAAGGGTGAGATTCAATCTCCACCACTCGATCAGGTCGAATCCGACGGTGGGAATAATTAGTAGAATTTTTAGTTAATAAAATCAAAATGGGAGTGATCATAGCCGTCCATTTGAAACGATCCAAGGGTTGAAGGCTTAGGTCTCTTAAGTGACTAAGTGACGTCGTTTTAGTAACGCTAACCCTGGTCGTTGATCTCTGTCGAAACAACGGTCCGGATTTCCTTAGTTGCCTCGCCTATATAAGGTCCTTGTCTAAAGAAGGCCTCTCATTTGTATCTCACCCTAACCCTAGCCGCTCCCAAACCCTCCTCTCCTCTCTCCATTTCTTCTTCTTCAACCCTCATGAACCCTAGCCGGCCATGGAGGCCACCACACTCCACGGTGGTCTCCGGCCACCCCCAACCCTTCTTCTCTCCTTTTTCCTTCTTCTACTTCTTCTCCCCCCATCAAATACCAAAACCCTAGAAAACAGACCCTTTTCTAAAACTGCGGTCACCGGAACCTACCACCGGTGACCACCCAAACCATGAACCACCGTTCCAAATCAATGCCAATCGGACCGCCTTGTTCCGATCTACACCCCCCCCCCCCCAGCCTTGAAATCCTTCGAATATACCCCCAATCTCTCGAATATCACAAAATAAGTCGTCGGAACCCTAACTCCGGTGACTCAGAACTTCAGTCTTTCAAAGATCCACTCTTTTACCCTCCCCAAACACCCCACTACAAACCAAAAGCCTTAAAGACTTCATTTTGAAGTCTAAAACAGAAAAACAGAAAGAAAAATGAGAAAAATGAAAAAAAAAAAGAACAATAACCTGGGAAAATACTTGAAAAGGAAATAAAAAGGGGAGGAAAGCTTGGGGGACAGACCCCGCTAAGCTAAGTGTCCCTTTCTTTGTCTGTTTCTTTACTTTTCTGTTTAATCTATGTGTCTTTCTTGTTTCGCATGTTTTATCTGTCTTTCTTCTGATTCTTGTACTCAGCATGTTAGTTTTAGGGTTTTTTCCGCTTATTTTTTGTCTCCTTTCTTGTTTCTGTTCATTTTCCCTTGTTTCACATCTTATTCTTGTCTGTTTCTCTAATTACATATGTTAGTAATAACATTTCTTAACCTGTTCATTTTCCACATCTATCTCTGTGTTACTTGCTTCTTTGATTCGAAGGGCTTGTTAGTGCTAGGGCTTCTGTTTGATATTTGCTTGTTTTGATTTGTCTCCTCTATTCTATCTATCATGGTTCTTTACTCTGAGTTCAAAGATTTCGTCTTTTCTTTGTCATTCTGACTGGTGGTTTCTGATTCATTTCAAAAAAGCATGACTGTTGATTTTTGTTTTATATCTCATCTCTTATTTCCTCTATTTGTCTGCTTAAAGTCATGTCTTATTGCTAATAAGTCCAAGTTACTTTGATTCTTTTCTTCTCTTCATTTTTTTAAATCATATAGTTTTGGATCTGTATTGACTCTTATAGTACAACTCCTCTATTGTCATGCATGCTCCATTATCTTTTCAATCTTCATGTTAAGTCACTTTTGTGTATTCTTCACCCTTGTCTATAAGTTTCTCTGCTTGGTCTCCAATGTCTCATCTCTAAAAGTAAATATCTCTGTTTGTTTTTAGTCATACTCTAGTTGTTCTATGTTTTCACTATTATCCTTTTAGCATGATTTTAGGATTAGTCATTAGATTCTTATATCTACTTAAGTCCTTCTCTGATTGTTCATGATAGTCTATGCTTTTGTGTGTGCTTGTGCCATGAACCTTAATTGTTTTTGAAGTTCTTCAATTGTCATATGATTTGAACTGATAGTAACTAGGTCAAAATTGATATGAGTTCATACTTTGTCACATGAAATTGGATAATGTGAGTTAATTAACTGAGATTCAACCATATCAATTGCCTTTTTCTGAGTTTTGATTGATTAATGCATCTTGTTTGATCTTATGTGCCTTTGTATGCAATGCATGTTGAAAATGACTGAGTTTTAGTAGTTCTTGTTGAGTGTGAGTATTTGATTATCACTGATTAAGCCTTAGGGGATTGGTTATAGCTGCTAGTGTTAGATTCCATGAAAATGGCTAGTTTTTAAATAGGCTTAAGACTGAAAATGAACAAACATAGGCTAATAGGTAATAATTGACCAAAAAGTGGTCAATTTTGCAAATTTAATCAACTCTACAAGGTCCAAACACACTAGTCCACCTCAAAAGGGGCTAGTTGTGCAAAACTGGTTAAGCCTGCAAATGCAGGCTTACCAAGGCGCATTTGAGCCCTGAGTCTCAGGTGGCTAGGTCTGCAAAGACCTTATGCCCAGCCTGTTGATCAGTTTAAAGGCTGGAATATGCAAAACTGGGCTAAGTCTGCAATACCAGACTTCCTCAGGCTCTTTTTGAGCCCTGAACCTCAAGTGGCCAAGCCTGCAAAAGCTTTGGGCCCAATTGTGTTCAGTAAATGGGTTTAATCACCCAAGCCAAGTCTCAACTTGAGACTGGCTAAAATTTAAATAAGTTTAAATACATTAATAAATCATGATAGTCCTGCAATTAGTTTTAAAATGAATTAAATAGGTTAATTAACTGAAAATGAAACAAAATAGGCTAAGTTTTAAATAATAGAAATTGGCCAGTCCTTAAATGCCAATGCAAGGACTAGCCATAGGATAAATAAGGCCCAAAAGCTGAATACCAGACCTAGGTAGGTCGGGTAAAACAGCATTTTTCATTAAGGGCATAAAGGGAAACCAAAAAAGGTAAATTGGTGAATAGTTTAGAACATATAGGGTTAAGGGAGTCATTTGTACCCCTTATTTCTGCAATTTTGCAGAAGTTTAAGGGTATAATGGTCTCCCTAAAAAGGCAAATCTGTAAAAATCTTTAACCCCTAAGGATACATTGGTAAAAAGCCCCAAAATGGAATCTTTAGAACCTTCCAGCACATGCTGGAAAGGTTTTAATAACAGAAATGTGGGCTTAAGTGTATACTTGATAATTTTAAGAGGGGAGAAGTGGGATTTAATCCCATACTTTCTCCCCAAGTCATCAGCCCCTTCCCTTCCTATAAATACTCCCAAAAAGAGTAAATTAGGGGCTGGCTTTTGAAGAGAAGTTCAGAGAGATATTAGTGATATAGCAATAGGCTTTCCTGCATTATTTCGAGTGAAAAACTGTGAGAAATTCATCTGATCCTTGTGGGTTTTTCTGCTCGAGTGTTTGCCTGGGTTTCTATTTGTTGTTGTTGTAATCTTCATTTGTTAAAATCCAAGCTCCTACTGTTGCATTGCTGTTCAAGTCATTGATGTTACTTACCCGCTTGAATCCCCCTTAGACTCATTGATCTTCTTTTGCTGATTCAGGTACTCTTCTGTCCATTAGAAGCTGTAATGGCAAGTTGATTGAATGAAAATGGAGATTCAGCTTAATTTTGTGTTATTATGTAATTTAAATGTTGTTATTAGTTTAGTATTAGCTTAAATCTGTAGTTTATTTGTGTTGTAGTAGATAGTAGTAGAATAAACAAACACAGAATATTGTAATAGTTAGTGATATAGTAGTAGCATAGTCGTAGAAGCATATCACACTTAGTTTAAATAGGTAAAACCTAAAATATAAGTAAACGAATCATAGTTTTAAGTCGTTAATAACTATTTCTTCATAGAGAATTTCATAAACCATCATCACTTAGCTAATACCTAAATATGGAATAAAAATGTTAAATCAGGTAGTGATTCATGTATAATTGAGTTAATAATCTGCTAATGAGCTATACTGAAGCAAAATCAGTAGTTTAATTGTGATGAAGTCTTTGAGCCACTAGATGAAAGTATTTAAGTCCTATTAATGAGCGTTTAAACTGTTTGAACCATGTTCGTGTGATTAGTCTTCTTATAAATTAAGGCTCAGACATGATTAAGTTTTGATAAAGGGAAATAACCAGACAGTGAAATGGCTTAAGTAGGACAGATCTGTGATGATGAGAAGTGTAGTTCATAGTAAAACCAGTAGTATAGTTGTGTAACAGTGATCAACTCGTTTAGCTTTTCTAGGTACTAGTTAGTTGAATCATTTTAATCTGATCAAATTTTGTAGACAATTAAGCTGTGATTTTAAATCTTTCAACTAATAAGCAATTAGATGTTAGTATAAGCTCTTTGTTATGAATTGGTAGCAAAATAGTCTGTTAAGTTCTCATGTAAACAGAAAATTGATTAGGAGTTACTGATTTGTGTATTGATTCTCTTTGATAGTAAATAAAAGTGCAATTTGATTTCTGTGTTAATTCCAAATGAGTATGTTTGTCTTCACTTATTTACTTGCACCCTTACCTGGTCTGGGCCTAACTAAGAGTGTGGGCCTGGACCACATTCATAATATTACTGGGTTCATAACTGAGAGCCCAGGTCAGGTCTGTTTCTCTAAAGACCTGGGCCTACTTATGATGTAAAGAAGATCTAGGCCCAATAACACAAAACCGACGGGCCTAGAAAGTTGAGTATCAGAATAGATTAAGGAAAAAACATACATAGAAAATATAGTTGAACAAATAGGATTGGACTTTTAATAAATAATTGGGATGAGCCCCGCATAACATTAAATAAGTGGGGCCCCCTTTTAGTAATGAGATAACACAACTAGACCCGGGAAAACTATTAGCAAATTCCATAGTCTTACCCAAAATAATTAAAAGTCGATAGACCATTTAGGGTACGACTTAATATACTCTCCTATGAACGAGTGTGCACCTGGTGCAACTCAAATCTTAAATCCCAGCAAAGCCGAAATATACCAAAAGTCACAGGTGTACTGGTTGCGGTGTGACTCGAGGTGTGTTTTTGCGATGTCGCAATTCTATAAAATATTAAATCAAAAGCACATACGTATTGTTAAAAGTTGTAACGAGTCAAACAAAAGTCAAGAACGATGATTGAGCGACCGTGCTAAAACCACGGAATCCGGGAATGCCTAACACCTTCTCCCGGGTTAACAGAGTTCCTTATCCAGATCTTTGTTTCGCGGACATTAATAAAAGAGTCAATTTCCTCGGATTCGGGATTAACTGGTGACTTGGGACACCATTATTTTCCCAAGTGGCGACTCTGAATATTCAAACAAAAATCCCGAACCGATTGTCCTTTAAGTGGAAAAATTCCTTCCTCTATGCTATTATATCCGTCTCGGGTATTTGAACATCGAGGTATACCCTATAAGCACATTATGTTTTTGGGGTAGTAAAAAGGGAGGTGTGAGACTATAAAGATGAATGTTAATTTTGTATTGGTAAATATTTGTTCAATTAGTGACCAAGGGATCGACCCCATCATGACCAACCTGTAGTGAATAGTCAACACCGCTGACTTCTGATTTATGACAGTTGTCCCTAAAACAAATGAGGGGACATCTCCATAACCAAACAATGGCCCGTTTGTGACCAGCCAGAAGAGCTTGAGGCTTTAAATACTAAGAAAGAGAACCTCTCGGGGGGGGGGACTTCTTCTTCGACACAACTCTGATTGCACCAGAGACAGAAAGCTATACTCCACAAGTGGAGCAATAAACAAGATCAGTATAAGATCCTGAACCTCTTTAATGAGAGGCAAGTCAAACTACTTTGATGAAGAACTCTGATTACACCAGAGATAGAAAGCTATACTCCACAAGTGGGGCAATAAACAAGATCAATGTAAGATCCTGAACCTCTTCAAGGAGAGGCATGTCAAGTTATGCTGATGAATAAAATCCCGTTTATGTCATCCCATAATTGATTACTTCTATGTCTTAAGTTTATCGTCTAATTTAGTGATTAATTATGATTGGCTAAGATTTACCCCTTGAATTAATTTGATTGATTTGCTTGGAAAGTATTCTATAATTTTCCACCAAATAATTTGGCGCTGTCTGTGGGGAATTCCTAGTGAAATCGCATTGTTTCTCCCTGGAATCGAAGCCAAAGGAACGATCCAACTCAAACGAACCAAAACAAGCATATCGACCACATGATATTCGAATTCATCAAGGGAAACTGAGATCTAAAAACGATCGGACAAGAAGAAGAAGTTCCCCCTCCTCCCTCAAAATGAAAGTATGAGGCATTTCCTTCACCCCTAACGCGGTGTCCAGCCAGAAGTCAGAACAGGGCTGTCTGTCACGACCCCAAACCCGATCGTGATGGCGCCCACAATATTGCTAGGCCAGCCCAACCAATCACACACATTACTGAGCTACCAGCTCACATCTTTGTTCAAAATCAATAATAACGAGACATTTTAGCCAAAGTATATAAAAATATCCCAATAACAGTGCACACCACCTCCCACAGATCTGGGGGTCACGAGTCAAGAGCCTCTACCGAATAACATAGCAATAATATTGTATATAGAGTAAATCTGAAAACACGAAATGTCTAAAAAACATAGGAAAAATGAGGGAGAGTCGGGTCCTGCCGACACCAGGCAGCTACCTCGACAACTCTGAAATATGCTTTGGGAGCAGCTGAATATCAACCCTGCTGAGAGGTACCTGAATCTGGACACAAGGTGCAGGGAGTAGAGTGAGTACTTCCAACTCAGTGGTAATAGGTATGTATAATGATATTGAAGGTAAGAAAAACCAAAATACCACACAGTAAAGCTATACTGTCACGACCCCAAATCCGGTCGTGATGGCGCCCAGCACATTGCTAAGCCAGCCTGACCAATCAATATCAACAACGGAGCTTGAAGCTCTCTTTAACCCATTTAAGCATTTCAAAATATGAAACAATAGTAATACTTATACCAACAGAGGGGAAACCAAGTCCCAAAATATACTAACTCCCATAGACCGAAGGGTCAAGAGTCATGAGCCTCTACTGAACGTAAGTGTATAAAGGTTTACAAAAATACCAAGTGCGGAAAGAAATGTCAATACAAAATCAAAAGACAATAGGAAGGAATATCGGGTCCTGCGGACTCTGCAGCTACCTCGTATATCCCACGGATGTCGCCTCGCACAGCTACCGGATCACTGTCGAGAGGTACTCGGATCCGCACACAAGGTGCAAGGAGTAAAATGAGTATTGCCGGACTCGGTGGTAATAAACAAGGGTAAGACAGCAGCAGATAAGAATTCCACGATAAAGCACTATGTAAAGCTATAATCGGCTACCCTGTCACAGAATCAATATTCACTCTGTACCTGTACCAACAAATACCAATAAATAGCATAACAGCTAGCAGATGTAGCTAAATGCAATGCAATGCATGATATGACCGCTACGGCGCGTAGCCCGACCCCAATTTTGGGTACCCGTGCTCACTGTGGGGGTTCAGACTCCGGAGGGGCTCCTACAGCCCAAGCACATCTCATAGAGATATTCATGTGGCGTGCAGTCCGATCCAACATATATCTCGCTGCGGCGCGCAGCCCGATCCACTACTAGTCAGCTAATATGCAGATACAGCCTCGCAGGCTCAAAAGTAGTTTTTGAAAACTCTTTTATCATTTTTCAGTTGGAAAACGGTAATATCAAGTTCCAGAGATTGGAATTAGCATAATAACAGAAATAGCTTGCGGACTAGTAGTAAACTAGCATGTCTATATGATAAGACAATGATAACGATCCTCGCGGGATCCAATAAGTGGCTCACGGCCCACAAGTATACTCAACCGCCCAAGAAGGGGGTTCAACGGCTCGAGAATAGGCAATAATACAGTATCAACAGGTCGGACTAATATATAGTCTCCAGTTCATGATCGACCCCGCACTCTCAAGAGTGTGCGTGTCTCGCCGCTATACAGCGTCACAAAGTGGTATACCGGGGTTTCGAACCCGCTGGTCATCACCCACGTCTATTACTCACCTCAATACGGCGCGACGACTACTCCGCAATGCCCTTGCCATGAGAATCAAGCTCCGCACGCGTAGAATCTGATCAAATACAGTAGAAACACAACAAATTAGGCTAATGGGACGACACCCAATCAATATAACTCAATTTACATCAAAATTCCCAAAGTTGTCAAAACCCGACTTTCGGTACGCTTGTCGAAAAATTACAAAAGTCACATATTCGGAATCCTCATCTCGATACGAGTCTAGGCATATAAAATTTACCAAAATCGGACTCCATTTGCCCACTCAAATCGGTGTTTTTTTTCAATTTAGGCCTAGGGCTCAAACCCACCTTTAATCTTCCATTTACATGGATTTAACCAAGGATTTCATGTTAAAATGATGTAATTAAGCCACAAAACTTACCTCCAACGAAACCCCGATGATTTCCCAGCAATCTCCCGTCAATTTCTTCTCTTGGAACTCAAAAATGGAGGTTTTGGGTATTAAACCCGCGGCTGGCCAGTTCTGGTTTTAACTTCACTGCCAGCCTATTTTCTTCATCGCGTTCGCGACGCCTCTCACGCGAACGCGATGCCTTATTCCTCTTCTTCATCGCGAACGTGACACACACTCACGCGTCCGCGAAGATCAACTCCTCAGCCCCCTGACTTTTACTCTATGCGAACGCGACGTGAAGTCACGCGTCCGCGATGCCTTACCTTTTCCTCTTACGCGAACGCGACCCAACCCATCGCGAACGCGATGGCCAACTGGCCCCAACCTACGCAAATGCGGCATTTCCCTCGCGAACGAGATGCCTTACTGAACCTGGCCTACGCGAACGCGAAACTTACCTTCGCGAACGCGAAGGCTTATTTCATGCCCAGTGATCTGCAATTTACAGCAGACCTTTTCTTGTTTCAAAGTGCCGGATGATGGTCCGGATTCACCCCGAGGCCCCCGGGACCCCAACAAAAACCACCAACATACCCCAAAACATGATACGAACTTGTTCCAATCATAAAAACACCATCCTAAACATCAAAATCACCAATTACACACGGATTCAAGCCTAAATTCCTTAAAACTTTCCGAATTACACATTCCATCAAAAACCCGACCAAACGACGTCCGAATGACCTGAAATTTTGCAGGCACATCCAAAATCACCTAACGGAGCTACTGCAACTGTCGAAATTCCATTCCGACCCCCGGATCAAAATCTCACCTACCGTTCGGATTTCGCCAAAATTCAACCTTAGCCAATTCAAGTCTAATTCTACACCGGACCTCCAAATTCAATTCTGATTGCTTCCATAAGTCACAAATCACCTCCCGGAACTAACCGAATCATCAGAATCCGATTTCGAGCCCTCTAACCAAATAGTCAACTCCGGGTTGACTTTTCCTTATTCTAGTTTCCTTCAAAAAAACTATATGCCTCATTTTCAATCCAATTCACTCCTAACTCCCCCGATAGACTCTAACACTGATATAAAATCATAAAACATGTATTTACAACATAACGGGGTGGTAATTCCCGTGACGACGGGCCGGGTCGTCACATATACAACATCTTATTTTCCTTTTAACAGTATAAATCTCAGGAAAGCAATAACAGATAAAGTAGTTAAGTACAAAATGAGTATATGCAATGCAGATGCATATGAACATGACGCTACGGCGCATAGCCCGATCCATTTGGGTACCCGCGCTCACTGTGGGGTTTCAGACTCCAGAGGGGTTCCTACAGCCCAAGCGCAATATCAATAACATATGTTGTGGCATGCAGACCGATCCACTACCAGTCCAGCTAGATGCAATGCAAGCCACACAGGCACAAATACTTACCATTTTTAGTTTCGTTTAACAAAAATTATATAATTAGGTGTTCAAAAATCTTAGAATTGCAAATCATTTTTAGAAAGTGTTTAGCTGGGGACTGATATCATGAAAACATGTTATAATCATAGAAACAGTGATAACAATCCTTACGGGATCCAAATAACCGGCACACATCCCAAATATATCCATAACCCTCAAAGTAGGAGGTTTATCGGCTTATTTATAGCCAACAACACAGTACAATACCACACTGTCGGACTAAGCCATAGTCCCCCAATCAGATTCGACCCCGCACTCACCGTAGAGTACGTGTCTAGCCTCAATACAGCGTCACATGGTGATATACCGGGGTTTCAAACCCTCAGGTCATCATCCACATCTATTACTCACCTCAAACCAGCTCCGAAACAAGTTTGTAATGCCTTTCCCTCTAGAATCGACCTCCGCATGTGCCAAATCTGATGATTCTCCTACGAAGCCTATTCAAAATCGCCCAAAAATTTCCTTAGCTCGCACCCAAAAATGGTTTTACACTTCTTAAATTCGAATACACTGATCTCATTAAACCCTTCAGACATTTTCGCTTCTGCGGTTCCCATAACCGCTTCTGCAGTACCGCTTTCGCGTCCAAATAACCTGTCACGAAAATCCGGTCGTGATGGCGCCAAGCACACTGCTACGCCAGCCTGACCACTCAATAATAATAACGGAGCTAAGAGCTCGCTTTATCCCAATTAACATATCAAAACATGAAACAACAGTGATATACATATATCGAAAACGGGGAACCAAGTCCCAACACATACCAACACCCATAGACCGAAGGGTCAAGAGTCATGAGCCTCTAATGAACATAAGTGTAATAATGGTTTACAAGATACCAAGTGCGGAAAGAAATAGCAATACAGAATCAAAATACAGTAGGAAGGAATATCGGGTCCTGCGGACTCTGCAGCTACCTCGAATATCCTACAGAAGTCGCCTCGAACAGCTACCGGATCACTGCTGAGAGGTACCTGGATCTGCACACAAGGTGCAGGGAGTAAAATGAGTACTGCCAGACTCAGTGGTAATAAACAAGGGTAAGACAGCACAGATAAGAAATCCGCAATAAAGCACTATGTAAAGCTGTAATCAAATACCCTGTCACAGAATCAATATCAACTGTACCTGTACCAACAAGTACCAGCAAAACAGTATAACAGCTATCGGATGTAGCTAAATGCAATGCAAAGCATGATATGACCGCTACGGCGTGTAGCCCGATCCAATTTGGGTACCCGTGCTCACTGTGGGGTTTCAGACTCCGGAGGGGCTCCTACAGCCCAAGCACAATATTACTGCGGCGTGCAGTCCGATCCAATATATATACCGCTGCGGCGCGCAACCCGATCCACTACCAGTCAACTAATATGCAAATACAGCCTCGCAGGCTCAAAAGTAGTTTTGAAAACCCTTTTATCATTTTTCGGTTGGAAAACAGTAATATCAAGTTCCAGAGATTGGAAAAAGCATGATAACAAAAATAGCTACGGACTGGTAGTAAACTAGCATGTCAATATCACCAGAGAATGATAACGATCCTCGCGGGATCCAATAACTGGCTCACAGCCCACAAATATACTCAACCGCCCAAGAAGGGGTTCCACAGCTCAAAAGTGGCCAATATCACAATATATAGTATGCAACCATCCGAGAAGGAGGTTTAACGGCTCAAGAATAGCCAATTATCATAACACAGTGTCAGCAAGTCAGATTAAGCCATAGTCCCCAACCACAATCGACCCCGCACTCACAAGAGAGTACGTGTCTCGCCGCTATACAGCGTCACAAAGTGGTATACCGGGGTTTCGAACCCGCTGGTCATCAACCACATCTATTACTCACCTCAATACAGCGCGACGCCTACTCTGCGATGCCCTTGCCATGAGAATCAAGCTCCGCACGCGTAGAATCTGATCAAATACAGTAGAAATACAACAAATTAGGCCAATGGGACGACACCCAATCAATACAACTCGATATACACCAAAAATGGCTAAGTTGCCAAAACCCGACTTTCGGTACGCTTCTCGAAAAATCACGAAAGTCACATATTCGGAACCCTCATCTCGATACGAGTCTAAGCATATAAGATTTACCAAATTCGGGCTCCATTTGCCCATTCAAAACCTTGATTTTCTAAAGTTCAAGCCTAGGGCTAAATCCTCCATAAATTACCCCAAATTCCTCCATTTTCATGATATAATTGCATAATATTATCAATACTAATCATAGTTTAAGTCCATAGTTGATTACCCGATGATTTCCCTTGAGTTTCTCTTCAAAATCGCCCAAATCGCCTCTAAAGCCGAGACCCAAATGTGTGAAATGTTTCTGAAATTTTCTTAGTTCTGATACAATTAACTCACTGCGATTTTCGCTTCTGCAGACCCTTTTCCGCCCCTGCGAAACCGCTTCTGCGACCAATTGGTCGCTTCTGCAAAACCAGGCCTATTTGGCCAATTCCGCTCCTGCGATCCACGGACCGCTCCTGCGCGTCCGCTTCTGCGGGAATTCTTCCGCTCCTGCGCGGGATATCCGCTTCTGCGATCAAGAGTCCGCTCATGCGGACACGCCTATGCGATCGAGCTTCCGCTTCTACGGACTCCCCATTTCGCCTCTTGACCGCTTCTGCGGTCTACTCTTCGCTCCTGCGACGCCGCTTCAGCGGACACTATTCCTCTTCTGCGAAGACAAGTGCTCTTGCGCCCCCTCGTCCGCTTCTGCGGACTCGCTCCTGCGCCCCCATTTCCGCAGGAGCGAAAACAACAGAACCAGAGTCAAAACCTGCAATTTTCCACATTTTCTCCCGTTTAGCCATCCGAAAACACCCCGAGGCCCCCGGGACCTCATCCAAACACACCAACACATCCTAATACCTTATTCGAACTTGTTCCAATCCTCAAAACACGTCTAACAACATCAAAACCCATAATTCACATCGAAATCATGCCTAAATTCCTTAAAACATTCTGAATTACACAATCAATCAAAAACCAAACGACGTCCGAATGACCTGAAAATTTGCGGACATATCCAAAATCACATAACGAAGCTACAGAAATTGTCGGAATTCCATTCCGACACTCGGATCAAAATCTCACCTACCGTTCGGATTTCGCCAAAATTCAACCTTAACCAATTCAAGCCTATTTCTACACCGGGCCTCCAAATTCAATTCCGATCGCTCCCTTAAGTCACAATTCACCTCCCGGAACTAACCGAATCATCAGAATCTAATTCCGGGCCCTCTAACCAAATAGTCAACTCCAGGTTGACTTTCCATGTTCAAGTTTCCTTCAAAAAGGCTATATGCCTCATTGTCAATCCAATTCACTCCTAACTCACCCGATGGACTCTAACACTGATATAAAAGCATAAAACATATAGTTACAACATAACGGGGTGGTAATTCCCGTGACGACGGGCCGGGTCGTCACATAACCGCTTATGCGGTATAACTTAAAATCCCCCTTGACCGCTTCTACGATCCTACATCGCTGCTACAGTAAACATTTTTGTGACCAATAAACCGCTTCTGCGATCCCAGCCTTTTACTCTAGACCGCTTCTGCGGTCTCAAATCTGCTTTTGCGGAGATCGCTTTTGCGGAACAAGGTCCGCCTCTGCAGAAACTCCCACGCCCCCAAAAGTCACTATTGCGACCACTGAGCTGCATCTACTGGACCACTAAAGCGGCTTTCCCACAGCAGATGCAGAAACCACGGAAGACCTCATAACAGACCTGCTACAACACATCCATTAACCCGATTAACCATCTGAAACCATCCCGAGCCCCCCGGGACCCCAACCAAAAACACCAACCCTATCTAAAACACCATACAAAATTTTTCCAATCATAAAAACACATCCTTTAACACAAAAATCACCAAATTACCACGGATTCAAGCCTAATGTTCCTTAGAACTTCTTAAACTAACATTCAATCAAAAACCCGACCAAACAATATCCGAATGAGACAAAAATTTGCAAACATATACAAAATCACCTAACAAAGCTACTACAACTCTCAGAATTCCATTCCGACTCCCGAATCAAAATCTCACCTATCAACCGGATTCCGCCAAAATTCCAACTTCGCCAATTCAAGCCTATTTCTACACCGGACCTCCAAATTCAATTCCGATCTCTCCCCTAAGTCACAAATCACCTCCCGAAGCTAACCGAACCACCGGAACTCACATTCGAGCTCTCTAACCATATAGTCAACTTTGGGTTGACTTTTTTAAAACAAACTCCCTTCTAAGAGGCTATATGCCTTATTTTCAACTAGAATCAATCCAATTACAACTGATAGACTCAAATATTGATATAGAAACATGAAGCAACACACTAAGGGGAAAATAAGGTGGTAACTCTCATGACGACGGGCCAGGTCGTCACATCCTTCCTAAATTAAACAAACGTTCGCCCTCGAGCGGGTCAAGAAACATACCTGGAGTCTCCAACAAGTATGGATATCTGCTCTGCAACTCCCGCTCAGTCTCCCAAGAGATTTCCTCTATGGGCCGACCTCTCCATTGTACCTTCACTGATGCTATATCCTTAGACCTCAATCTCCGCACCTGACGACCCAATATAGCTATAGGCTCCACATCATAAGTCAAGTCATCATCCAGCTGAATTGTACTGATATCCAACACATGCGATGGGTCCCCAACATACTTCCGGAGCATAGACACGTGGAACATCGGATGAACTCTCGATAGGCTGGATGGCAAAGCAAGCATCTCAAAAGGGCCAATGAATCTTGGACTGAGTTTTTCGTTCTTCCCAAATCTCATGATGCCTTTCATAGGCGAAACCTTCAGCAAGACCTTATCACCCACTGAATAAGACACATCCCGGACCTTCCAGTCTGTATAACTCTTCTGGCACGACTGGGCTGTGCGAAGTCTCTCCTGAATCACCTTCACCTTGTCCAATGCATCATGTACCATTTCTGTCCCCAAAAACCTAGCCTCGCCATGCTCAAAGCGACCAACTGGAGATCTACACCGTCTCCCATATAAGGCCTCATACGGTGCCATCTGAATACTGGATTGGTAGTTGTTGTTATAAGAAAATTCTGCAAGAGGAAAATAATCAACCCAAGAACCATCAAAATATAACACAGGCACGTAACATGTCCTCCAAGATCTGAATGGTACGCTCGGACTGTCCGTCCGTCTGAGGATGAAATGTAGTACTCAACTCAACATGTGAACCCAACTCTCGCTGGAATGTCCTCTAGAATTGCGAAGTAAACTAAGTACCTCTGTCTTATATAATAGAAACTGGGACCCCATGCATTCTCACAATCTCACGGATGAATATCTCTACTAACTCTCCGAGGAATATGTAGTACACACAGGAATGAAGTGTGCAGACTTGGTCAGCCTATCCACAATCACCCAAACTGAATCAAACTTCCTCGTTGTCCGAGGGAGACCACTAACAAAGTCCATGGTAATTCTCTCTCATTTTCACTCAGGAATATCAATACGCTGAAACACGCCACTGGGTCTTTGATGCTCATACTTGACCTGCTGACAGTTGAGGCACCAAGCTATATAACTCACAATATCCTTCTTCATCCTTCTCTACCAGTAATGTTGTCTCAAATCCTGATACATCTTCGCGGCACCTGGATGGATAGAATACTACGAGCTATGGGCCTCCTCCAATATCAACTCCCGAAGGCCATCTACATTGGGCACGCAAATCCGGCCTTGCATCCTCAACACACCATCACTATCAATAGTAGCTTCCTGGAATCATCATGCTGAACTCTATCCTTAAGGACAAGCAAGTGTGGATCATCATACTGGCGCTCACGAATGCGATTATATAAGGAAGACTGAGAAACAATGCAAACCAACACCCATCTGGGCTCTGAAATATCCAACCTCACTAGCCGATTGGCCAACGCCTCATATGCAAAGGGTCTCTCCCCAACTGGAATATACGCCAAGCTGCCCATACTAACCGTCTTTCGGCTCAAAGCATCATCCACTACATTGGCCTTCCCCGGATGATATAAAATGGTAATGTCATAATCTTTGAGCAACTCAAGCCACCTCCGCTTCCTCAAACTGAGATCCTTCAGCTTAAACAAGTGTTGAAGACTACGATGATCAGTATACACCTCATAGGAATAGTGCCTCCAAATCTTCAAGGCATGAACTATGGCAGCTAACTCTAAATCATGAACAGGGTAGTTCTTCTCATGAGGCTTCAACTGATGAGAAGCATAAGCAATAACTCTACCATCCTGCATCAATACACAACCTATCCCTACTCTCGATGCACCCTACTCTCGCTGCATCACAATACACGGTATAAGAACCTGAAGCTGATGGCAAGACTAACACTGTAGGTGTGGTCAAAGCTATCTTGCATTTCTGAAAGCCCTCCTCGAACTCATCCGACCATACATGCACCCTTCTGCGTCAACCTGGTCAAGGACAAAGCAATAGATGAAAATACCTGAACAAACCGGCGATAATACCCCACCAAACCAAGAAAACTTTAGATCTCCGTAGCTGAGGATGGTCTAGGCCAACTATGCACCGCCTCTATCTTCTTCGGGTCAACCTGAATATCATCACTAGACACCACACGACCCAGAAAAGCTACAAACTCAAGCCATAACTCACACTTGGAGAACTTCGCATACAGTTTCTCCTCCCTCAACCTCTGCAATACAACTCTCAAATGTCGAGCGTGCTCCTCCTAGCAATCAGAGTACACCAGGATGTCATCAATAAACACGATCACAAAGGAATCTAGATACGGCAGGAACACACTGTTCATGAAGTGCATGAACGCGGCTGGGGCATTGGTCATCCTGAAAGACATCACTAAAAACTCATAGTGCCCATATCTCATCCTAAAGGTTGTCTTCGTAATATTAGAATCTCTAATATTTAGCTGGTGATAGCCTGAACAAAGATCAATCTTCGAGAACAACCACGCTCCCTGGAGCTGATAAAATAAATCATCAATGCGCGGTAGAGGATACTTTTTCTTCACCATTACCTTGTTCAGCTGTCTATAATCAATACACATCATCATTGAGCCATCTTTCTTCTTAATGAACAACATCGGTGCACCCTACGGTGACATACTACGGTGAATAAATCTCTTATCTAGGAGCTCCTGAAGCTGCTCTTTCAATTCCTTCAACTCAGTTAGTGCCATACGATAAAGAGGAATAGAGATGGGTTGAGTGTCCGGCACCAAATCAATACCAAAGTCGATATCTCTGTCTGGCGGCATGCCCGACAGGTCTGATGGGAACACATCTGGGAAGTCCCTCACAACGAGCACATAATCAATATTAGGAGTCTCACCTCCCACATCCCTCACAAATGCTAAATATGATAAACACCATTGTTCAACCATCCTCTGAGCCTTTAAGAATGAAATCACTCGGCTAGGGACATAATCAGTCGAACCCCGCCACTCAATCTGAGGAATACCAGGAATAGCCAATGCAACTGTCTTGGAATGACAGTCCAGAATAGCATGGCACGGGGATAGCCAATCCATGCCCAAAATCACGTCGAAGTCTACCATACCCAATAATAGCAAATCGATTTGGGTCTCCAGACCCCCAATAGAAATAAGACAGGATCGATAGACGTGATCCACAACAATCGTGTCACCCACCCAGGTGGATTGTGCACAGGCAAGGCAAGACAACCATGGGTCGTACCCAAATGATGAGCAAAATAAGAAGACGCATACGATTATGTAGACCCGGGATCAAATAAATAGAAGCATCTCTGTGGCAAACTGAAATAATACTTGTGATTACTGTATCTGAAGCAATAACATCTCTCCTATCCGGAAGTGCATAGAAACGAGCCTGACCACCGATCGATCGCTCATCACTCCTGGGGCGACCTCTAGAAGACTGACCCTCACCCTTACTAGACTGGGATGGTGCTGAAGTAGATGGAGAACAAGAGGAAAGCTGATCCCTCTGCTGAGACCTACCCCTACGGGGTCGAGGAAACTGCTTCCTCGTGTGGCCAAACTCGCCACACTCAAAACAACTGCCTAACGCTGGAGAAGGGTACTAAAGGGAACCTATCCCCGCAGATGAACCCTGGGCTGAAGAAGAAAGTGCTGAACTCTGAGCTGGGAGGGCGCTGAGTGAAGACTGGCCCTACTGATAACCTTGACGGCCACGGCTGGAAGAAGCTCCACTGTGCTCTGGGCGACCTGACTGAGGAGGTCTAAATGAACGACCTCTGCCCTAATGAAACTGCCCCTAGATGGAACACCACTACAGTTGCCCGAACCTCGAGGACTCTTGGCCTTCCTCTACTCTCGCTCTCGGCGACGATCCACCTCAATCTAACGTGCCATATCCACTACCTCCTAGAAGGATGCTACCACTACTATCTCCCTGGTCATCAAGATACGAATAGAATAGTTGAGGTCATCTATGAACCTCCTGATCCTCTCCTGATCTGTCGGTATTGTCACACCTCATTTTTTTCACACATATACGTAGTGTACCACTGTTTAATATTACACCCCGAGAAGAGATATAATAATAATCAGTGAAGGAGTTTTTCCACTTAAAGGACAGTCGGAACGGGATCAATTTATTTAATTTTTCAGAGTCACCACTTGGGAAAATAATGGTGTCCCAAGTCACCGGTTTAATCCCGAACCGAGGAAATTTATGACATGTATTACAGTCTGCGAAACTAGAAACCTGGATAAGGAATTTTGTTAACCCGGAGAAGGTGTTAGGCACTCCCGGATTCCGTGGTTTTAGCACAGTCGCTCAACCGCAATTTTTGTTTTTATCTGATTCTTTTATATATTTCAATTATGTGCTTTTAATGTTCCGCCTTTTAATTTTAGAAGAATTGCGACGTCATGAAAATACATTTCGAGTCACACCGCAACCAGTATGCCTGTGACTTTAATGCATTTCAGTTTCACCGAGAGTAAGATTTGGGTCACATAAATGCGCACCCGTATTTTAGGAAAGTAATTTTATTAAAGTTGTGCCTAAAGATTCTCCGTCTTTGTTAACTTCGCGAAAGACCGTGAAATTCGCTAAACGGTCCAACCGAGTCTAAATTTTTATAACAATTTATTTGAGGGCCCCGCAGTTGTGTAATTTTATTTGGCGAGGCTCGTCTCATTATTTTATTTAAAGGTCAATCCTAACTATGATTTTCTATTTAGTTGGTTTCCACAAATGAACAGAGGTCCTAATTTATTATTATTAAGAAATGCCATAGCCTATCAATTTATACATTTGTCTTGGATTAATTCCTTTCAAATTCTAGGCCTGAGATAGGCCCAAACAGAAGAGCAAAATAGGCCATATTAACTTACAATGAATCAGATGTGAAGCATTGTGTATCATTTTTATCTGAATAAACTGAACCTATTATATGTCAAATTCTTCATGGACTAACTATTGTACTTTCTTTGCAGAACTGACCGTGTATTATTCTTCTTAATAACACCAGTGAAATATCTAATTCTCATTACCATAACAAACGTATAGTGAAGAACGTACAGTGAGGCCTTCTAGTTGAGATAAAGCTAATTTTATTATATTAACCACCTTACACAAACCTATTGAACTAGTTACTTATCTAAACTCAAGGATTCAATTCAAATTAGCTGATTGTTAAGCATAAGCAAATTTTTTTTTTGTCTTTATTAACTATTAAAACTACATATTTCAGATTCAATCTAAATGGTAACATTTGATTTAACACTTGAACCTGTTTTTATTACTATGAAACTAAGTCAAAAATTAATTCCTAATAAAATCAAAATAACTAAGAACCACACAATCTACTGAATTCTAGTTATAATATATTATTTCAACCTGAGTGTGTAATTGAATAGAAATTGAAAGCTTCAAATAACAGTCCAAACGTCTATATACAATTTAAGGAAAAACAGTCCCTTTTCAATTAAATCCTAGAGTTCAAATGAAATTAATCAATATCTAACAATTGATTCAGTTACAAACAACAAATTTCAAAAGGAAAAATAGAATTTCAATTGAGACTTTCATAACCAATCGATCACTTGAGGTTACAAGGTTGTGTACCTGGAGCAAATGAAACAGATCCATTAGATCTAGTATAAATAGTAGCAAAACATGGTTCAGCAACAGTATCAACAATAACAATCACAGCAAATCAGCAGCGAGCATAAATCAGCAGTAGTTAATCACAGGAGACAGTTTTCAGAACTTCAAATTGCTTTAAAAATCAGAATTTACATTGAAATCACTGGAATAACAGCTCTCTATTGATTTGGGATTGATTCTGTATTGTTTTTTTTTGGATTTTTTGATATATATTTGAAAGAATAAAGAAGAAAATTGAATCTGAAATTGTTAACTTCAGATCTGAAATTTATCCAATATTTTTGGGATTTTTGTTTAGGGTTCATATGGCTAAAAGGTTAAAAAGGATCTAAAAATCAAAAGAAAACTCTAAAAATTCAGAACAAACCCTTTATTAAGGCCGAAAATGCCTATTTATAGACCCAAAAGAGGAGGAAATTATTTCATTAAAATCCCTCTTATTCTTAGCTTGTTGCACAAGTTAGTGCAAGTATTTATTTGAAATTTACACTACAACCCCTTCTACAATACTCTACCATATTCCATTTCCTTGGAATTCCTATTGTACCTCACCTCCTTTTAGTATTCATTGAAATACCTTTTTGTTATGCCCAAATTGCCCTTAATGCTCTATATTTATAACAATTATACCATTCGTATCCCAATTGTACCCTTTCTTCTTTTAAACTTATTACAACTATACCAATTCTTATTCCCCATTTACCCCCACTTCTTAATGTTTATTACCTTTTCTAAATTCTGTATTTTACTCCTATTTAACCTATTTTCAGACTTGTATTTATCAAATAGCCACTATTAAGTGACTATTGTTCAATTAACCAATTAGCCCCTTTAACATTTCAAAATTCAGATTAATTCACTAATTAAATTTACATTACATTCATAACCAACCTTAGGCAGTCTTACAAACATAGCCACTTTTGTTCAATTATTCAATTAACAAAACTCGGGGGAACAATTTGATAGATGAGTCCTATTAATCAAAATAACTGGCCGAAATTGAATCTATCAAGTAATCGCCTTAGGTTGCTACGAATCGTGTGATTTCAACTATCGACTTAATTGAATCTATGATAGTCTAAAGGCGAATTCACTAATCGAACTAAATCACTAACTACCAGCTATAACCAATACGTCCTAGGTTTTAATCAATAACAAATTCAACAATCACAATTAAACTACCAAAACAATTCCGACAATCACAATCAATCAACTTGAATGTCAAAACAGGATCGAAGTCGATTCAAATAATTCCTAAGATTATAACAAAGCATAACAGCCGAAATCAGAAAAAGGATATTTTCCTAAAATCTAAAACTCTGAAAATTAATCGGAAATCTTCATTTTATCAGAAATCAAAAAGGAAAATCTAAAAATCTAATAAGTTGTTAAAAACAATACTAAAAATCAGAAACTTAGCAGAAATCTAATAGAAAATCAGAACATGGCCGAAAAAATTAACAAAACTTAGAAACCTAAAAATGAATCGAAATTAGAAAAGAAGTTGTATTCACAAACATATTCACAAGAATCAAAAAATCAATCAAAAAATCATTTTCGTCTTATAGAAATTAACAGAATCGAATCAATTAATCACATTTTTCAGAAATCGGAAGAACCAAGAAGAGAAACTAAACAAACTCAGTCATGCCATGGAACTAAACAAAAATCAGAAACAAAGAAGAAGAAATACCTAGCTCTTTTTTTTTGCCGTTCATTTTTTTCTGTTTTTCTCTTTTTTCTGTTTTTCTTCCGTTTTTTCTTCATTTCTCGATTATTCACTTTCTTCTTCATTTGTTCTTGCATTTTTTCTTGAATCCGAGCCCTTTTCTTGAAAATCTGGCGGCTATTGAGTTGTTCTTGACGACACGGCATCCTTTTTGGCTTGAAATTTCTTGTGTCACAGTGTATCTGATGTTAAAAGAAGGGTGGGTGTGATTTTGGGTGGTTTTGAGGCGGCGCCGCCATGGGAGGTGGGTGGCGGCGCGGATTAGGGTTTGATTTTTGGAGGGATTGCGGTGGTGTTTGAAGGAGATGGGTAGTAGGGTTAGGACGAGGAAGAGATGGGGAGTCGTTTGGTGTTGGTTTTGACGGGAAAGGTGACCGGCCGCCACCGTGGGTGGCGGAACCCTAGCGGCGGCAATGGGATGACAGAGAGATGAGGGAGACGGCTAGTGTGGCTAAAGAGAGAGAGACAAGAAGTGTTTGAAGTTAATTTATGTTTTTTAAGGTTTTTTGTGTTAGGTATATTAAAATGTAAAAACAAATTTGAACCGTTGGATCAAGGTTCACGGAGGGCTGAGATTTAAAACCATGAAACGCCGCCGTTTTGATTTATTCCCTTGGGACCGGATGGGTCTCTTTGGCTTGGGACTGGGCATTGACTGGCCGTTTGGGCCACTGCTTGGACTGGAGGAATTTGGCCCAGTTCTTTTATTCAATGTTTTTTCCCCTTAATTTTAACTCTTATATCTTTGTATTGTATTTTGTATTTATTCTTTTTTTTGTATTTTTTGGTATTTTATTGTATTGTAATTTTGTTTTGTATTTTCTATGTTTTTCCAATTTTGTTATCATTTGGAATTTATTAAAAACTATTAAACTAATTACTCTTTTTGGCAATTTTCAATTTAAAGCTAACTAATGTTATTTTTTGATTTTTCTTTAATTAATTAAAAATGAATTAACACCTAATACATGAGAAATTAATTTCCAAAATTGTATTTTGGTATTTTTATTTATCACACGCAAATAACATGCAAACAATTAACACAAAATTTACACAAAATTAAAAAAATGATGAAAAATCATTTATTTTGAATTTTATAGGAATAACTCATGTGTAGGGTAAAAATCACGTGCTCACAGCTGCCCTTCTTTGCTCGGGGACACGAAGAGTTTCCGTGCAAAGATAAGTGAGCAACTATAAACGATTTTTACCCGTTCGAGTATTCCATTGTGAAGCATTTTGAAAAGTTTTGACCGCACCCTGCTTCAGAGGTTGCCTACATATCCTAGGTTAAACAGGAATCAGGTCAGTGTAGTTCGGAAAGGTCTGATAGCTGAGACTACCAAGGACTGTGATCTCACTGCTGTTGCTGTTGTTACTGCCGTTATTGTTAGATGACCCCTTATTACACCATGGTAAAAAAAAAAAAAAAAAACTAGCCTAAGCTATGGTCTATGAATTACAAAAAGAAAATCCTATCTATGTCTTCCAACTTGTTTTTTTGTGTTTTCTTGATCTTGTATCTTGTATTCCTTCCAACAACACTCCTGTTATTTCCTTGAACTTGTGTTTTTTCTCTCAACGGCATTCTTGTTATTGCCTTGACTTGTATATTCTCTTTTACCGACATTCTTGTTATTGCCTTGACTTGTATTTCTCTTCCAACTTCATTATTGTTATTGCCTTGACTTGTTCAACTTCTTCAATATGAAATATTCGTCCATTCTCCAGGTGGACCCCTGCTTGTGACAAAATAAACAACCAAAGAAAGATTTCTTCTGCCCCAGTATGGTGGCTGGGCACATCATGTTATTGAATGTCAGAATTTCATTTTTTTTTTTTTTGAAAAATTTAAAAATGCAGAAATGTATGATATGCAATGCAGAAAAATATTCCCTTGTTATCCAGGTGGGCGCCCGATGCATGAAAATGAAATGCAGAAAAATATTTCATAGTTATACAGGTGGGCGCCTGAACAGAAATTAAAAAATGCAGAAATGTATTCCCTTGTTATACATGTGGGCGCCTGAACAAAAATTAAAATTGCAGAAATGTATTCCCTTGTTATATAGGTGGGCGCTTGAGCAGAAAATTAAAATTGCAGAAAAGTATTCCCTTGTTATACAGGTGGGCGCCTGAAGAGAAATTAAAAATGCATAAATGTATTCCCTTGTTATACCGGTGGGCGCCTAAACAGAAATTAAAAATGCTAAAAGTAATCCCTTATTTTCCAGGTGGGCGCCTGAACAGAAATTAAAAACTTTTGTGTTACCTTGTGATTGAAGTTTATCTTAGGTGAAAAATTCATCAGACTAAGACCTCTAATCTTAGGAGAAAGTTTCAACAGACTAAGATTTTGATTCTCATTGGACTATGTCCACTTCAATGTAGTCTCAGGAGGAATATCCATCGGACTGAGTTTATGACTCCAGGAGATAATTCTTCGGACTGGGTCTATTTTCTGTGTGGTCTCAGGAGGAATATCCATCGGACTGAGATTATGACTCCAGGAGATAATTTATCAGACTGGGTCCATTTTCAATTCAAACTTTCTTAAGTCTTTCAATTTCAACAAACTTTCCTTCCTTTTTAACTTTTAACTTTCTTTCTTTTCAACTTCCGATTTTCCCTTTTCTTTTCAAATTATGCCTTTTTTTTTCTTTTCAAATTACGCCTTCGTTTTCTTTTCAAATTTATGCTTTCACTTTCAAAATGACTTCTGCCTTTCCTTTGTTTTCAACTTACATTATCCCTTTATCTTAGGTGAAAAATTCATCAGACCAAGATTTCCATCTTAGGAGAAAGTTTCAACAGACTAAGATTTTGATTCTCATTAGACTATGTCCACTTCAATGTAATCTCAGGAGGATTATCCATCGGACTGAGTTTATGACTCCAGGAGATAATTCATCAGACTGGGTCTATTTTTCAATTTAGACTTTCTTAAGTCTTTCAAATTCAACAATCTTTCCTTTCTTTCTTGACTTTTGCCTTTCTTTCTTTTTTCCAATTTCCGATTTTCCCTTTCAAATTATGCCTTTCCTTTTCCAACTTTTACTTTCATTTTCAAATTGACTTCTACCTTTCCTTTGTTTTCAAATTACATTACTCCTTTATCTTAGGTGAAAAATTCATCAGACTAAGATTTCATCTTAGGAGAAAGTTTCAACGGACTAAGATTCTTTCCTTTCATCTTAGGTGAAAAATTCATCAGACCAAGACTTTTTATCTTGGGAGAAAGATTCAACAGACTAAGATTTTATCCATTTATCTTAGGTAAAAAATTCATCAGACTAAGACTTTTGTCTTAGGAGAAAGTTTCAACAGACTAAGATTTTATCATTCTCCGACACTTGTTTCATTCACCTTTCAACTTTCCTTGTTCATCTTCAAAAACAATTGTATTCACCTTCATGCTCTTCGGATGACTATACGATTTCAAGAAAATGACAGAAAATTTTTTCCTGCCCCAGTTTGACAATATCTTTTGCTCCTGTTTCAAAGCAAAGAAAAATCTGTTAGTTTTAAATGTGGTGGTTGGTTGTGGCCTTGATGGCGACTTCTTTCCACTTGAATGCTTGGCCTGTTCACCGACTATTCTTTTCCACTTCTTCTTTATTCAAAACTGCCTTCCTTACGGCATGTATGTTGTTCCTTGACGGATCCCACAAAATCCGATCTTGAGGTATATGACTCCTTCAATGACTTTATTTGACAACCTTGGGTGTTTCTTGACTGGCTCTTTCTTTTGTCAGAATACACTCCCATATTTCCATTTGTTATATTTTCCCCCGAGTTGGCACTTTGCCGACCTTTGCGTCTTGTATGCACCCCAAACATTTTAATTGTTGCCCGCTTCATTGCACATGTTGCTCTTTTAGCTTAAAGCAATGGCCTTGTCTCTTCTTGACTTACGACAATTGTCGTTGTCACACCTCCTTTTGGCGCGCCCCTACCCCGGAGGTAGAAGCGTAAGGGAGTTTTTCCAATTTAAGTGACAATATTCGAAACGGGATTATTCTATTTATTTCAGAGTCGCCACTTGGAATTAATTAAGGTGTCCCAAATCACCGATTTATTTAAATCCCGAATCGAGGAAATTTACGACTTTCCAAATGAAGTCTGCGAACCAGATATTCTAAGTAAGGAATTTTGTTGACCCGAGGGAAGGTGTTAGGCACCCTCAGATCCCGTGGTTCTAGCACGGTCGCTTCAATTATTGTAAATGGCTAAAAATTCCTGATTTTATACATGCTTATAAATTATATGCTCTGATTAAACGTTAAACCGCTCTATTAATTTGAGACTGTACCAAAAGAAAAACTAATTACAACATAGACGTGGACTTTTGACAAATAAGTAAATCAAAAATGTGTCCGGATGACTTACTTCAAACTATGCCAATTAAAACAATTGTTAGACTAGGCAAAAAAACGATTTATTTAAGAGTATATCCCTTAAGGTTATTTCCAATTAAACCCTATACAAAATGACATCTTATTTTGCGGTTTGTTGACTTAGGAGCAAAGATTGCCTAAAATAAAGTGTAAACTAGTAAAAAATTAATCAACTATGCCGGATGTGAGTATTTCATCATGGTTCATTACTTGGCATAAGATTATCCATAATATGGTGCGTCCCAATTTATTTATTTATTTATTTATTCTTTTTTACTTGGCTAACGCAATAGAATATCTAATGGTAATCTTAAAACTCCTTGTTGAAATTCTAGCGTCTATCTTATAAACAACTACGACTTAAAATACAAACTACTATGACTTAAAATATCAAAGACATAAATCGTTTAACAATCCTAAATACTTCATCATTTAAGGAAATCAAATAAAGCCAAAGGCCTAACGTATGAGTTCCTTCAAATTCTAGTTCACAAAACTATCTACAAACTTAACTCAAATCAATTCCAATTATATAACAAGATACAGTAAAACCACACTACTAAATCATAGAACAAAAAACTAAACAAAAAGGAAAGAAAAGTAAACTATTCTGCTTCAACATCTTTATATCAACTTCCTTTGTCAATTTTCAATTGTTCTCGGCCAATGTGGTTACAAGAATATACCTGGAATTGAAGAGCAAAGGGAATCAGTGGCAGAAACCAACAATAACAGCTACGGAATAGCAATACCAGCAGCAAAAATCCCAATAAAACCCAGCAGAACCAACAGCAAAACAATAGAAAATTCCAGGAATAGTTTGACTCCAACAAAGAATCGAAAACAACAGCCACAAAGTGAAAACCAACAGTGCAAAAGAAGAACCTTCAGGTTACTTGAAACCTCAAATATGGAAAAGAACAGAGAAGGACTTAAAATTTTGATTCTGATATTATACCAATGTAACAGTGGTGTAAGCGATAGGATTATCAATGTGAGTGTGTGTGTTAAAAACTCCTTTCAGATCTTTCTATTCTGTTCATTGAGCCCTCAATCTCAAAATGAACTCCCTATCTTTCTGTTTTTGATCTCTGTTTTTCCCCCTCTATTATTTCTTGTTCAAACCTGTTTTTTCAGAATTCTCTCTTGCTCTCACTGTTCAGATATGTGTGAGTGTGAGTGTATGTATTCCAGTGAGTCTCCTCTCAGTCCTAGAAACTCCCTTCAGATCTCTCTGCCTCTGTTAGAATTCCTCTATCTATTTAAAGACTTGTCTTGAAACAATCTTCATGTTTGTTAATCTAAGGTGTATGGGCAAGCATGATTTGTTTAATTGACTCCCCATGTGAACTCTACCTTTTACAGCCTGATCAAACACTCAAACCAAACAACAACCCCTATCCTTTGTCAATTAGACTATACCTAACCTTTTAAACCTTTTTCAAATGCTTCCCATGTTCTCTCTAACTTATACAAAAGGCATTAAACAGGGTGTTATGCATCACTGACCCTTTTTTTCTATTTAAAACTAATATGCAGTGCATATCTTGCTGTAAAACTAACCCTTCCCATGTGCAACACATTTGAACCCTTGAGTATGGTTTTCAGATTTCTAAACTAAAGTTAAACAGCTATATCCAATTCATTCTAATTCAACAAACAAAAATCAAACAAACAGCCTAATTCAACTCAAGCAGTGAATTCGGATCAGATGAGCCAATGCCAAACTTGTGCCCTAATGTTCTAACAAACGAACCTACGAATCTAATCAACGACATTCATATAGTCGATTACAACGCGCATAATCGACAAACAATAGTCGACGAACAAATAATCCAAGAACATTTCGGCCAGAATAGTTCAAAATGCAGAATTAGCTATTCGACGAATTTAAACGAATCGAATTCGTATCTTATAACGCCACATTTACAACAATGAATCAGAAAGCAAACAGATCGACCAAATAAAAGGTCCCAAAAGAAGAGGAAAAACAGAAATTGAAGATATCCGAGGAAAACTAACAACAAACGAATAACTAAACTAAAACGTCGGATACAATTAAACAAGAAACGAAACGAAAAGGAAAAGAAAATACCTTGAAACAAAAAAATGGAGAACTCGGCCAAGATGTCTTTGGTATTCGAGGTCGAAAGGACCTTAATTGAAATGTTTTCCAAGTGAAAGCACATCAATTAAGGTCTATTAGACCTCAATCTCCGTAAAATCCGATGAAGAAATCCCTAATTTGAATTTAGGGTTCTTAAAGCTCGGATTTAAGGCTTGACAATTTCCGGCCAGATTCGAGTCAAACTAACGGGTGTTTGGTGATTATGGAGGTCGGGTAGGTAATTGATAGGAATTTGGGTCCGGTTGGGGTAACTTGAGTCTTGGCTCGAATCTTCAATTGCCGATTCGAGAAGCTAGAGGTGGATTTTAGGTAAGGGGTTTGTGGATTTGGGTTTGGGGTGTGATGGGGGGTTCCGTGGTGTTAGTTTGGAAGTTGTCGGCGTCGTCGCCGCCGGCTTTTTCAGACGAGGAGGCAGGGGCAGCGTTAGGGTTCTTGGGGTGTTTGGATTGTCTGAGACGATGGGGGGAGTGAGGGAGTTCTGAGGGGTTTGGGTGTTTGGGTAATTAAAATGGTCTAATTAATCCAAGTCGTTGGATCAAACAATCTGGACGGCTTGGATTAAATGATGGGGTTGGGCTGGACCGGTAATGTCAAGGAATGGTTTGGGCTTAGTATTATTTCTTTCTCAAACGGCCCAAACCGAGCTCTTAGTCTCTATTTCTTTCTTTTTCTTTTTTTAATTTCTTTAAACTCCTAATCAAATCTTAGATTAAATTAAGAACCAAAATTATCTTTAACTATCGCACGCACAATTAAAGCACCAAAATAAAATCACACAATTGGACACTAAATAGCAAAAAATGCAAAAGATACATAAGTTTTGTTATTTTTTTATTTTCGTAAAGCAAACTTAATTACTCTAAATTACAAACATGAATTTATATAAAAAAATGCAAAATATTTTGTATTTCATTTAAATAAATAGAAATGCGCACACAAAAATACAAATAATAAGAGAAAAACAACACACAAAATCACAAAGATCACGCTCAACACAAAACTATTTTATTTTGAATATTTTGGGAGTAATTCTTACGTAGGGCAAAAATCACGTGCTCACAGCTGCCCCTCTTTGCGCGGAAACACGAAGAGTTTTCGTGCAAAGATAAATGAGCAAATACGAGCAATTTTTGCCCGTTTGAATACTCCGTGGGAAGCATTTTGAAAGAGTTTGACCGAGCCTTTGCTTCGGAGGCCTCCTACATATCTTGGGCTAAACAGGAATCAGGTCAATGTAGTTCGGGAAGTTTTGGTAGCTGGGACTACCGTGGACTGACACTTTGTTGTTACTGTTGCTATCGTTGCTGCTGTTGCTGCTTACTGCTTACTGACCTCCTTATTACACCAAAAGAGAAATTAAAGCCGAACTAGCTATGCTATCAAACTATGAGTTACAAGATTCCTATCTATGATTCTCTTGAAAATTTGATCTTGAATCTTAGCTGATTTGCTGTTGTGACGACCCGGCCCGTCGTCACGGGAATTACCACCCCGTTATGTTGTAAATACATGTTTTATGGTTTTATATCAGTGTTAGAGTCTATCGGGTGAGTTAGGAGTGATTGGGATTTAAAATGAGGCATATAGCCTTTGGGAAAGAAACTTGAATAAGGAAAGTCAACTCGGAGTTGACTATTTGGTTAGAGAGCTCGGAATCGGATTCTGATGATTCGGTTAGTTCCGGGAGGTGAATTGTGACTTAGAGGAGCGATCGTAATTTAATTTGGAGGCTCGGTGTAGAAATAGGCTTGAATTGGCTAAGGTTGAATTTTGGCGAAATCCGAACGGTATGTGAGATTTTGATCCGGGGGTCGGAATGGAATTCCGACAGTTCAGTAGCTTCGTTAGGTGATTTTGGATGTGCCTGCAAAATTTCAGGTCATTCGGACGCCGTTTGGTCGGGTTTTTGATTGAATGTGTAAATTGGAATGTTTTAAGGAATTTAGGCTTGAATTCGATGCGAATTATGGGTTTTGATGTTGTTAGACGTGTTTTGAGGATTGGAGCAAGTTCGAATGAGGTATTAAGATGTGTTGGTATGTTTGGATGAGGTCCCGGGGGCCTCGGGGTGTTTTCGGATGGTTAAACGGGAGAAAATTGTGGAAAAATTGCAGGTTGGCCTCCTGTTTCTGTTGTTTCCGCTCCTGCGGAATTTTGGACGCAGGAGCGAGTCCGCAGAAGCGGACGAGATGCGCAGGAGCGGGTGGTTACGCAGAAGCGGAAGCCTTTCCGCTGAAGCGGGGTCGCTGGTGCGAGCCAGTGATCGCAGAAGCGGGCGAGAGAAATTGGGCATGGTCCGCAGAAGCGGACATTTTTCCGTTTGGGCGAGACCGCAGAAGCGGTCAGTGATGCGCAGAGGCGGATGTGTCCGCAGAAGCGGAAGCTTATTCGCAGAAGCGGGTCCGCTTAAGCGGCCCTTTGTTCGCAGAAGCGGAAATGGCCGGCTAGGCCTGGAACCGCTGAAGCGACCCTTTGGTCGCGGATACGGGAGCGTAGAAGCGGAAAATGTTCCGCAGAAGCGAAAATCGCTGTAAGTAAGTGTATCAGAAGTTAGAAAAATTTCAGAACATTTAACACATTTTGGGTCTCGGCTTTAGAGGCGATTTGGGCGATTTTGAAGAGAAATTCAAGGGAAATCATCAGGTAATCATCTATGGACTTAAACTATGATTAGTATTGGTAATATTATGCAATTATATCATGAAAATGGAGGAATTTGGGGTAATTTATGGAGGATTTAGCCCTAGGCTTGAACTTTAGAAAATCAAGGTTTTGAATGGGCAAATGGAGTCCGATTTTGGTAAAATTGATATGCTTAGACTCGTATTGAGATGAGGGTTCCGAATATGTGACTTTCGTGATTTTTCGACAAGCGTACCGAAAGTCGGGTTTTGACAACTTTGGGAATTTTGATGTAAATTGAGTTATATTGATTGGGTGTCGTCCCATTGGCCTAATTTGTTGTGTTTCTACTGTATTTGATCGGATTCTACGCGTGCGGAGCTTGATTCTCGTGGCAAGGGCATTGCGGAGTAGTCGTCGCGCCGTATTGAGGTGAGTAATAGATGTGGGTGATGACCAGCGGGTTCGAAACCCCGGTATACCACTTTGTGACGCTGCATAGCGGCGAGACACGCACACTCTTGAGAGTGCGGGGTCGATCATGAACTGGAGACTACATATTAGTCCAACCTGTTGATACTGTATTATTGGCTATTCTAGAGCCGTCGAACCTCCTTCTCGGATGGTTGCATATATATATATATTGTAACAATGGCCACTCTTGAGCCGTTGAACCCCCTTCTTGGGCGGTTGAGTATACATGTGGGCCGTGAGCCAGGTTATTGGATCCCGCGAGGATCGTTATCATTGTCTTATCATATAGACATGCTAGTTTACTACTAGTCCGCAACTATTTTTGTTATTATGCTAATTCCAATCTATGGAACTTGATATTACTATTTTCCAACTGAAAAATGATAAAAGAGTTTTCAAAAACTACTTTTGAGCCTGCGAGGCTGTATCTGCATATTAGCTGACTAGTAGTGGATCGGGCTGCGCGCCGCAGCGAGATATATGTTGGATCGGACTGCACGCCGCAGAATATCTCTATGAGATGTGCTTGGGCTGTAGGAGCCCCTCCGGAGTCTGAACCCCCACAGTGAGCACGGGTACCCAAAATTGGAGTCGGGCTACACGCCGTAGCGGTCATATCATGCATTGCATTGCATTTAGCTACATCTGCTAGTTGTTATGCTATTTATTGGTATTTGTTGGTACAGGTACAGTGAAGATTGATTCTATGACAGGGTAGCTGATTATAGCTTTACATAGTGCTTTATTGCGGATTTCTTATCTGCGCTGTCTTACCCTTGTTTATTACCACTGAGTCTGGCGGTACTCATTTTACTCCCTGCACCTTGTGTGCAGATCCAGGTACCTCTCAGCAGTGATCCAGTAGCTGTGCGAGGCGACGTTTGTGGATATTCGAGGTAGCTGCAGAGTCCGCAGGACCCGACATTCCTTCCTATTGTCTTTTGATTTTGTATTGACATTTCTTTCCGCACTTGGTATCTTGTAAACCTTTATACACTCATGTTCGGTAGAGGCTCATGACTCTTGACCCTTGGTCTATGGGAGTTGATGTATTATGGGACTTGGTTCCCCGTTTTCGTTACATGTATCGCTGTTATTTCTTGAATTAATTTGCTTAAATGGGTTAAAGAGAGCTTCTAGCTCCGTGGTTGATATGAATTGGTCAGGCTGGCTTAGCAATATGCTGGGCGCCATCACGACCGGATTTGGGGTCGTGACAGCTGTAGACCTCGATCTGAATCTTCATGCTCAACAAGCTGTACGTGCTTGTTTATTTCTGTAACATTGAGTGAAACGGAGTCGGCGGAGCTTGTTACTTCAATCAGATTCTGAGCAATCCGCGCTTTTGTTTACTCCAACATTTGGACTCGTTTTCTTTTGATTCTTTTCTTCTTTTCTTCATGCAGGATTGATGTTCCACTCGTGGTTTATCTCGATCCTTGCGTCCCGAGGTCAAACCTATTTAGACAACAAAACAAACAAACAAACAAACGAACGAAATTTTTCTGTCCCAGTTTTGCTAGGAAAATTTCGTGAGTTAGTTGTGACATAGAAAGTGATCAAAAAGACTATTTGGTATTGGGTAAGAATATCATGGTTTCACAAATAAACGTTCCACGGCTTTCTGGCCAGGATTTTGAAGAAGGGTTTCACGGCTTTCTGGCCGGGATTCAAACAATGTCTAACGGTTTTTGGCCGCTAGACCCTCGGCTTTTTTTTTTTTTTTTTGGCCGAGATAAACTAAACGGCTCCGCGTTTTCGACCGGGAGATCCTCGGTTTTCGACCGGGATGAAAGTTTCACGGCTTTCGGCGGAATTCAAATAATGTCTAACGGTTTTTGGCCGTCGGACCCTCGGTTTTTGGCCGAGGTTAAAGTAAATGGCTCCGCGATTTTCTGCCGGGAGATCCTCGGTTTTCTGACCGGGGATGAAAGTTTCACGGCTTTACGGCCAGAATTCAAACAATGTCTAATGGTTTTTGGCCGTCAGACCCTCGGTTTTTTGGACGGGGTAAAATAAATGGCTCCGCAGTTTTCTGACTGGGAGATCTCGGTTTTCCGACCGGGGATAAAAGTTTCACGGCTTTCTAGCCGGAATTCAAACAATGTCTAACGGTTTTTTGGCCGTCGGACCCTCGGATTTTTGGCCGGGGTTAAAGTAAATAGCTCCGCGAGTTTTCGACTGGGGAGATCCTCGGTTTCCGACCGGGGATGAAAGTTTCACGGCTTTCGGCCGGAATTCAAACAATGTCTAACGGTTTTTGGCCGTCGGACCCTCGGTTTTTGGCCGGGGTTAAAGTAAATGGCTCCGCGGTTTTCTGACTGGGAGATCCTCGGTTTTCTGACCGGGGATAAAATTTTCACAGCTTTCCGGTCGGAATTCAAACAATGTCTAACGGTTTTTTGGCCGTCGGACCCTCGGTTTTTTGGCCGGGGTTAAAGTAAATGGCTCCGCAGTTTTACTGGGGAGATCCTCGGTTTTCTGACCGGGGATAAAAGTTTCACGGCTTTCTGCCGGAATTCAAACAATGTCTAACGGTTTTTGGTCGTCAAACCCTCGGTTTTTGGCGGGGTTAAAGTAAATGGCTCGCAGTTTTTGGTCTGGGAGATCCTCGGTTTTCGACCGGGGATAAGAGTTTCACGGCTTTCTAGCCGGAATTCAAACAATGTCTAACGGTTTTTGGCCGTCGGACCCTCGGTTTTTTAGTCGGGGTTAAAGTAAATGGATCCGCAAGTTTTCGATCGGGAGATCCTCGGTTTTCGACGGGGATAAAAGTTTCACGGCTTTCGGCCGAATTCAAACAATGTCTAACGGTTTTTGGCCGTCGGACCCTCGGTTTTTGGCCGGGGTAAAATAAATAGCTCCGCCGTTTTCGACTGGGGAGATCCTCGGTTTTCGACCAGGGATAAAAGTTTCACGGCTTTCGCCGCAATTCAAGCAATGTCTAACGGTTTTTGGCCGCAAGACCCTCGGTTTTTGGCCGGGGTAAAAGTAAATGGCTTCGTAGTTTTACGACTGGGAGATCCTCGGTTTTCGACCGGGATAAAAGTTTCACGACTTTCGGCCGAATTCAAACAATGTCTAACGATTTTTGGCCGTCGGACCCTCGGTTTTTTGGTCGGGGTTAAAGTAAATAGCTCCGCAGTTTTTGACTGGGGAGATCCTCGGTTTTCGACCGGGGATAAAAGTTTCACGGCTTTCGGCCGGAATTCAAACAATGTCTAACGGTTTTTGGCCGTCGGACCCTCGGTGTTTTGGTCGGGGTTAAAGTAAATGGCTCCGCGATTTTTCGGTCGGGAGATCCTCGGTTTCGACCGGGGATAAAAGTTTCACGGCTTTCTGGCGGAATTCAAACAATGTCTAACGATTTTTTGGCCGTCAGACCCTCGGTTTTTTTGGCCGGGGTTAAAGTAAATGGCTCCGCGGTTTTCTGACTGGGAGATCCTCGGTTTTCCGACCGGGGATAAAAGTTTCTCGGCTTTCCGGCCGGAATTCAAACAATGTCTAACGGTTTTTGGCCGTCGGACCCTCGGTTTTTGGCCGGGGTAAAAGTAAATGGCTCCGCTGTTTTCTGACTGGGAGATCCTCGGTTTTCTGACCGGGGATTTTGAAACAAAGTTTTCACGGCTTTCTGGCCGTAATTCAAACAAAATGTCTCACGGCTTTCTGGCCGGAGAGAACCTCGGTTTTCTGACCGGGGTCCAAACGGATATTGGACTAACATGATTTGATTCTCTTTTTGGAGTTTTCATTTTCCCTTTTTATTCTTCCTTTTGGGCCTTCTTTTAGGCTTTCTTTTTAACCATCAACAAATGCATAAGATAAAGCTCTAAAAAGAAACTTCCCTTTTTATGTGTTTTCCTTGTTCCAAAGCCATTTCAATGCTTGCGTACTTCACTTCTTTGAGTTGTACCTTCTTCTTGCACAATTAAATAGACCTGCTTTCAACAAAGAACATTTTATTAGTTGAAAAAGTGGTTGACTTTGTGGCCTTGATTATCTTCATTGCTTGATCATTGCCCCATTTCCATTGAAAACTTTGCTACCAATTGTCTTTGGGGGTGACTTCTTTTCAAACTGACCGGGTTCAAACTCGGAATTCTTTGAGGACTCGCCTGTGTGGGCTCTGTCTTTCTGTCTCGTTCCATTTTTTAAAACCTTAGCCTTTGATTTCCTTTGCCTTCTTAATGTCCTTTCCTTTGCAAATGATCGACCATCATGATCAGTCGGGATTGGATCAATACACCACTGAGGCTGGGTATCATTCTTTGCCTTTTCACCAGACGGAATCCTGTAAAAACGGTCCTGCCGCCTTTCTTTGTAATAGTTTCAGAATTAAAATTAAACCGAAAGGGATTCAAAGAATAACTATACAAAAAGCAAGGAAATGAGTTTAAAGAGAAGCGTCCCTTTCGGGGAAAAAGAAGGACTTATCTGGGATGCATGCTGACATCAAATGAACATGACATGCTTCTTGGACTGGACGCATGACCCACATAAACTTTCCAACTTCTTATGAACCCATTGATTCGCAATTTCAAAACCAGGGAACCTTGCCAAAAATCTTTTAGTGAAGGGACGTCTTTTTTTCTTTTTTTTTTTTGGTCGGTGGCGCCCTTTGCGGGTTTCCGGCAATCGATCCCTCTCATTTCTCTTCTCACTGTCGCCTGATAGTGCTCTTTGCGAGTTTTCACTAAACGGACTCTCTCATTTTTAGCTTCTCCAATCGCCATCGCCTTATGGTGCCCGAAGGTTTTCACCGATAAGACTCTCTCATTTTGTTTCTCTCAATTCAGGCTGTGTCAGATTTCCGTCAATGACGTTTTCCACTTTCTTGCCTTTGCCAATTGATCTGAAGGACTTGAACAAGGTCTTTGGGTAAAAAGGAAATTGAATGGAATTACAACTCTAGAACCGTCTTGACGGATCTAAACTGAACCGTCATATCTTCTGCCCCAGATTCAATTTTTGGGGAAATTGGGATTTTTGTTTTGGTGTGACTGAACCTCAGGGAGAGGTTGCCTACGTATCCTTTCGGAATCAAGTTAGAACGTAGTTCAGGTGGAGGTAATTTTTGTTTTGTTTTTTTTTTCTTTAATTTTTTATTTTATTTTATTTTATTTTTCTTTCATATATATATATATGTATATATATATATATATATATATATATATATATATATATTTCTCTCTTTTTTTTTCATTTTTTTATAATTTTTTTTTATTTCGGGTTCCAAAGAGGGTGAACAAAGAAACATAACCGGCTCAAAGGGTTTTACAAAGGATTTATAGTGTTTGGGGTAGCAAGAAAGAAAGCCTTCGTCATCTCAATTATACAAAAGCCAACGTCGCAGGAGGTCCCGACATAGTACCTTTATACTGCATCTGTATTGACTGCCGTTTCAAGATCATTTCCTTCAATGTCTCCCAGATACAGTGTCCCTCTCAGTGATATTTTCCGGATGATGTATGGATCCTTCTAAGTAGGAGCGAAAATTTTCCTTTTGTTTCTTGGTAATAAGGAGGAATGCGCCTTAACGTCGGTTGTTCTATTTCGAGATTCCTGGGCCGCAAGTATGGTCCATTCTTTGTCGAGATAAATACTCGGGTATTCCTTGAGTACAACACAACCCTTTTGTATGCGAACCAATTTTCCTTCAGTTATTCCAATTCATTGTTTCATTTCCTCAAAATAAACTTTTGTGCATTTCAACTCTCGATTCATTATTCTGAAGTCTGACAGCGTTTTGGGATATAGGAATGAAGTCCGCAAGCATGTCATGTTATTTAAAGCTGCATGATTTGAACTAAAGAGAAGAGAAAAAGAAAACTAAAACAAATCTGAAAGAATAAAAAATAACAAAAGAAAAGGAAACGGACGATGAAATATTAATTTCATTTCTTGGAATCGAAAGGATAAACGGGGTTCACATTCGGAAATTTAAAGACAAAAACTAAAAGAAACAACCAATTTACACCCTGAAATAATTCTGGATGCAGAAAAATGCGGCAGGACAAGTTTACTGGGCTTCCGCCCGATCGGGAATGGCCTAGCCTTTCAGTTTGGGAGTTTAGTGTCTGGTCCCATCTCAACGGTGATAGTCCCTTTCCCTGATTCGACCATGTGGGTATCGCAGAGCTTTGCCTCATGTTTTCCTTCACTCTCTTCAGTCATGAAATCCTCATTATCTTCCTCTTGACGGTCCTTAAGCTTTTGCGGTATGCGTCCAACAAACACCGGTTCATTCAGTCGTGGTGTCTTAATTGCCCCCCATTCCACATAGGCTTGCTTAGGTGCATCAATTTCCCTTTCTGGCTCTTCTTTTCCCCTTTATCAATTTTCTCTTTTTTTTTTTTTTGGTGATGGTCGAATCTTATATGGATTGCCTACGTATCATGTCCCCGCATGAATCAGACCGGGCGTAGTTCGGAAAATCGGGAATTGAGCAAATCAACTAATTCTTGAAAGAAATGCTTTAAGAGAAAAAGGAAAATATATTCATATTTTTGCTTTTTTTTTTTTTTTGCTTTTTGTTTTGCTTTTTGATAGAAAGACTTCTAAAAATAAAAATTTATTTGCTTTGGAGTAAAATCCATATTTTTAAATTTTGATTTTTATTGATTTTTCTTTTTATTTCATGAAAAGCAGTAGAAAGAACGAAACATTTTTTTTAGTTTTTTTTTTTTTTTGAACTACTTTTACTCTCTTTTTTTCTTAAAAAATTTTCTAAAGAAAGATTTTAATGAAGGAACTAAACGAGAGTATTTTTTATTTTTTTTTTAAAAATTGGGGTCGGAACCGATGAGGTTTTCCTACGTATCTCACATCCGGTGAGAATCAGACCCGCGTAGTTCGGATACGAGAGGACAATAATAATAAAACATTTTTTACAAGAATTTTCAATTTTCACAATAAAACAAACTTGATTACAAAGTTTTAAAAACTAGCCATACTAACAGATTTTGATGAAAAGAAATAGTTACAGACTTGAAAATCAAACACCATATGATCTAATCAAAAGAAATATAAATTAAAAAAAAACTAGCAGATTACTTCCCTCTTTGCCAATTTCAACCAAATGGCTATTTCTGCAAACGTGGCCCCTTCTCAACTCCATATGAATTTTGAGGCCGGGAAGGATTTCTTTACAAACTTGTCCATTCTTTTACGAAGACAACCTTTCGACAACTGAAAGATGCTATAAGGCTATCTCGGCAAGAACGGTTTAAAATACCGCCGAAACTAGCTTGGCTTATTTTGACCAAAAATTCAAGCATTTACTTGCCACTGATTCTTTTTCTTATTTTTTTTCAAATTAAAATAAAAGACATGGTTTTGCAGACACGACCTTTCAGCACCTCGGGGACGAGGATTTTAAGGTTGTGTTTAGCTAATTGACCAAAAATCCTAAAAATGATCAAAAATGGCCATTTATGCAAAGTCAGCCTTTCGGCGTCCCTCTCGGGAACATTCGACTATTTTTGGCAAAAGCGGCATCACCTGACTTATTCATGACAAAAATTAAAATTTAGATATTTTTTCCTTTTTATTTTTCAAATTAAAACAAAAAAAATCCGATATTGCAAATACGGCCTTTCAGCACCTCGGGGACGAAGATTATAAGGCTGTGAGGGTCAATCGACCAAAAAATCTACAAAATGAACCAAAAGTGGCCGTTTATGCAAAGTCAGCCTTCCGGTGTCCCTTTCGGGTACATTCGGCTATTTTTGAAAACGGCATCACTCAACATATTTACAACGAAAAAATCAATTTCGATATTTTTTGGTTATTTTTGGAAAAGGGGAGGTTGGACCCGATGAAGGTTGCCTACGTATCTCACACCATGTGAGAATCAAACCAGCGTAGTTCGGTGATAAAAGAACTAAATCATTTTAAGAAAAGAAAATAAACTATTTTTAAAC
This sequence comes from Nicotiana noctiflora, assembly GCA_032618575.1. Lineage (NCBI taxonomy): Eukaryota > Viridiplantae > Streptophyta > Magnoliopsida > Solanales > Solanaceae > Nicotiana > Nicotiana noctiflora. The sequence goes on along the minus strand of JASVEL010011984.1, from coordinate 138,300 downwards.
AGCATTTCTAAAACAAATTATTTTGAGAGAAACTAACCTATCTTTAATAAAATCAAATTTTGTTTTGTTTTTTTTTTTTTTGCATTTTTTTTGCATTTTTTCAAAAATTATTTTCTAAGGAACTAAGAAAATTTATTTAGAATTTTTTTTTTGCATTTTTCAAAAATTATTTTCTAAGGAACTAAGAAAATTTATTTGGAATTTTTTTTTTGCATTTTTCAAAAACGAAACATTTTAAAGAGACTAACTATTTAAAATTAACAAAATTTATTTTTTTCTTTTCATTTTTTTTTATTTTCGAAAATTATTTTCCAAGAAAAGCGTCTCGTTTTCCATTCGATTGACGTCTTCCACTTCTTACCCTTTTTTTTCTTTTAACGAAACAGTCGGCATGTAAGATCGGAACAAATAAATGCACACAGAAAGATGCAACAAGTTGGTCTTTTGTTTCAGGTGCACCTGTCCTAGACAGGCCCAACCCCTGTGTTGAGCCTCCTAAGTCAAATATGCACATGATGCAAATAAACGTTCCTATCGGGGATCCGGCATAAGGTTTTGTTATTCTAAGTCATCATCATGTTGGAAAAAGTGTCTAGACTGGCTTTCACTCGAGCGGACAACTCGAGCCGAAGAGTGTCAGTGTACCGGTAGCATGGATTTCCGGCTTAATTGACAAAACTCTCCGCCTAAACATGTGTGACTACAAAATCCTTCACCGGGTGCCAAGCACCACGACTATCTTGAGAAAAACGGGCTATGTCCAGCAAATGCCCGGTATTATATTTCAAAAGACTTAGAAAAGAAAAAAAAACGGGTATCGTCACAATTTATATACAATTCACAAAATATCAAAGCGGTAAAGCAACATTTAGCATATCAAATATAAACATGTAATAAAATCGGATAATAAATAAGCCAAATAAAATAACTATTCAAAGCTCGAATTCTTAAACCCTAAACCAGTGGTTCTGGGTTTGATTTCCCCAGCAGAGTCACCAATCGTGAACATGTCGTGATGGCACCCAGTCCCCACGACTAGGTAAGCCTAACACGTTGCGGAATATACAAGCTATGAACACTTAAATAAGAAACAGCGGAAAGATAGCATAAAAAGATATGTAATCCGTGCCACTTGGCACATACATCCGTCAACACACTGTGTAAACACTACCAAGATCCGGAATCTCACGGGCAACACAGACTAAAAGAGAGTATACAACTGTGGCTCTATGTGTGAAGAGAATCTAACAACGACATGAGAGAAAACATCTACTAATACTATCAGAATAGAAGGAAGGCCTCCGGATCCACGGACGTAGCAGATCATACCTCGAGGTCTCCCAAAATGCTGCTGAATCACCTGATATGAGCCTGTCCTGATGTACCTGGATCTGCACAACAAAAGTGTGCAGAAGAGTAGCATGAGTACACCACGGCGGTACTCGGTAAGTGCCAAGCCTAACCTCGATGGAGTAGTGACGAGGAAGGTCAGGGCCCTACTGAGAAACAATAATATAATGATGATAACAATAATAAGCAGGTTAAATGATAATAATTTCCGAAATATCAACAATAAGATGATTTCCGCAACCGTCTACAATTAAGCTAACAACAAATAACCAACTCAATAAAACAAGTCCAGGACCTATGGGAATCGAACCCACGGTCCCCTTGACAGTACCTCTGGGTCTCCGGGAATCGAACCCGCAGCCCATGTCTCAATAAATAATCAATAACTCAGGATCTCCGGGAATCGAACCCGCAGTCCCTACCAATAACTCAGGATCTCGGGAATCGAACCCGTAGTCCCTACCAATAACTCGGGATCTCGGGAATCGAACCCGTAGTCCCTACCAATAACTCAGGATCTCGGGAATCGAACCCGTAGTCCCTACCAATAACTCATCAATAAACTTCGGGTCTACGGGAATCGAACCCGCAGCCCTTGGATCTCCGGGAATTGAACCCGCAGTCCACAAACAATAGCAATCCGGGTCTCTGGGAATCGAACCCACAGCCCTGGGATCTCCGGGAATTGAACCCGCAGTCCACAAACACAGCAAGTAAAGGAATACACAAAGAGAAATATAATATGCTTAACTATAACTCCACCGAGGACTAGTGCCAACAATTATCAAGAAGTTCAAGTAGGACAATTAGGCAATTAGACAGATAAATCCTACCTAATCATGCTTTCCTAACGAATACCAGGTAAATGTCACAATTTAATAAATTAAGAATAGGAATATCACGAATTGAACAATTCAAGTAAAGTGAGTTACAACAACCAGCGCATGTACACGCCCGTCACCTCGCGTACAAGGCATTTAAACTATCACATAATATCCTAGGGGTAAAGGTTCCCCCACACGAGGTTAGACAAGCCACTTACCTCGATTTCGGTACAAAACCGCTAAGAGACAACCCTCTTGCCGCGAATATCCGACTCCGAGTGGCCCGAATCTAGTCAAACCAATTACACAGTATAAATAACATCGCAAGTAACTAACTACAATGATAAAATTACAGCTACGGCGCGAAAGTGGGTGAAATGACCAAAATACCCCTGAATCCATCGGCTCGGAATTAAAATATTTTTACGTTTTCAGAACCCTCGTACTCTCACGAGTCTAACCATATAAAAATCTCCCAAATCGGACCACAAATGGCCCTTCAAATCCCAAATTTAATGTTTTTGCTCCAAACCCTAATTTCTTACAATTTTGCTATGTTTTCATAAATTTCAAGGATGATTCTTCAATAAAATCATGTATTTAGTTCATAGGACTTACCTCTAATCACTTCTTGTCAAAACCCCTTCAATTCTCGTCCAAAAGCTCTCAAGAATGACCAAAAATGGTGGAAAAATGGGTTTGGTTCGCGGATGAAATGTTTTAAAAGTTTCTGTCCAGGTATTTTGTTCACTGCGATCGCGGGAAATGCTTCGCGATCGCGGAGAACAAATTCTGGCCCAAAAATTACCCTTCGCGATCGCGGGAAATGCCTCGCGATCGCGGTGAACAACTTCTAGTTCTCCCGGACAGGCTTCAGTAAAATGGTCATAACTTTTTACACACAACTCCAAATGACGAATGGTTTGATGTTCTGGAAACTAGACACATAGGGCTATAACTTTCATTTGTTGATCATTTCCTTAATCCTTATACATTTCGAGATACAAGCTTCCACATCCATTTATGTGTTTTAGATATCCTTCTCGGACAGCATAGAGTGTAACGTACATAACTTTTGATACAAATTTCCAAATGCGGATTTCTTTAGCTTTCTGAAAACTAGACACGATGAGCTACAACTTTCGTTTTTGAATCACCTCAAAATACATTTTAGATAAAAAGATATGATCTTCCAAAGTAGAGCCTGCGCGACAGAAATTTCTTCTCCGCGATCGCGAAGCCATCTACGCGATCGCGATTCATTTGTTTTTTTCTCAGATTTTACTCACCGCGATCGCGACCAATACCCCGCGATCGCATAGAGCACTGCTGTAGCCAAAAACCAGCAGTGAAAAATGGCCTAGAAATGGTCCGAAACCACCCCGAAACTCACCCGAGGCCCCGGGACCTCAACCAAAAACACCAACACTTCCTATAACCTTATTCAAACTTGTTCCAATCATCCAAACACGTCCATAAACACCAAAATTATCAATTTACAATGGATTCGAGCCTAAATTTCTTAAAACTTTCCGAATTGCACATTCGATCTAAAACCCAACCAAACGACGTCCGAATGACCTGAAAATTTGCGGACATATCCAAAATCACATAACGAAGCTACAGAAATTGTCGGAATTCCATTCCGACCCCCGGATCAAAATCTCACCTATCGTTCGGATTCGCCAAAATTTCAAACTTCGGCATTTCAAGCCTAATTGAGCTACGAACCTCCAAAATACTTTCCGAACGCGCTCCTAACCCCGAAATCACCTAACGGAGCTAATGGAACCATCGGATTTCCGTTCCGAGGTCGTCTTAACACTGTTCCGGCTACGGGCCATTTTCTAACTTTAAAGCTCTCATTTAGAGACCAGGTGTCCCAAAATACTCCAAATTTCAGAACCGACTCTCCCGGCAAACCACAATAGCAGAAATGAACTTAGGGGAACAGTTAAATTGGGGATTGGGGCATAATTTTCTAAAACGGCCGGCCGGGTCGTTACATCTTCCCACGGGTTCGATTCCCGAGATCCTGAGTTATTGGTAGGGACTGCGTGTTCGATTCCCGGAGATCCTGAGTTATTGATTATTTATTGAGACATGGGCTGCGGGTTCGATTCCCGGAGACCCAGAGGTACCGTCAATGGGACTGTGGGTTCGATTCCCATAGGTCCTGGACTTGTTTTATTGAGTTGGTTATTTGTTGTTAGCTTAATTGTAGACGGTTGCAGAAATCATCTTATTGTTGATATTTCGGAAATTATTATTCATTTAAACTGCTTATTATTGTTATTATCATTGTATTATTGTTTCTCAGTAGGGCCCTGACCTTCCTCGTCACTACTCCATCGAGGTTAGGCTTGGCACTTACTGAGTACCGCCGTGGTGTACTCATGCTACTCTTCCGCACACTTTTGTTGTGCAGATCCAGGTACATCGGGACAGGCTCATATTAGGTGATTCAGCAGCATTTTGGGAGACCTCGAGGTATGATCTGCTACGTCCGTGGATCCGGAGGCCTTCCTTCTATTCTGATAGTATTAGTAGATGTTTTCTCTCATGTCGTTGTTAGATTCTCTTCACACATAGAGCCACAGTTGTATACTCTCTTTTAGTCTGTGTTGCCCGTGAGATTCCGGATCTTGGTAGTGTTTACACAGTGTGTTGACGGATGTATGTGCCAAGTGGCACGGATTACATATCTTTTTATGCTATCTTTCCGCTGTTTCTTATTTAAGTGTTCATAGCTTGTATATTCCGCAACGTGTTAGGCTTACCTAGTCGTGGGGACTGGGTGCCATCACGACATGTTCACGATTGGTGAGCTAGGGTCGTGACAAGTTGGTATCAGAGCTCTAGGTTCATAGGAGTCACGGGACACAGACCGGTTACTTAGAGTCTTGCTGATCGATACGGAGACGTCTGTATTTATCTACGAGAGGCTATGTAACTGTTTAGGAAACTCTTCAATTCTTTGAATTCCTTATCGTGCGTCATTTATTCAGTTGAAGCCTATGTCATATGTTCTTTTTTATCCACTCGTGTATTGAAATTGCGCACTCGGTATCAAGTATGCACCGACGGTTCGTGACGCTGCAGTGGGATTTCAAGGGAGTCAAGAATTTACTCAACCATTGTTACCGCGTGTCGTCCATATCGATAATGCAAGAGAATTAAGAGATCTTCAATTGTGCACATGGGGGTGCACTAGGTTCTGGCATTCGGTTGATAGTACGGTCGTGAGAAGGTTTACTTAACTGCCAAATCATCACAGCAATGGTAGAATCACAAGGTGGATATAGATCTAAAGATAGTTGGTGGCAATAAAGACTATATGGTTCATATGAGATATCTATTTAGCGAAGGATTCAGCCAGCAGAGATACTGGGGAAATGAGTTTTCTGTCTTAAGAAGGACATGTACCAAACCAATGTCTTGGGCTGTCCTATGATGAAGACGTACATATGATAAAGGCTATTGTCGTGGATTAGCAAAATGTATCTTTAAGGCTTCGCGCTAAATGAAAGGATTTCACTATCAACGATCTAATTATGGGTCATGTGTCATGTCAGATTTGGCCTGCGATGTATTTAGGTGCTATTCAAAACGTTCTTGAAAACTTGCGGATGAGCAAGAGTGGAGGCTCGTATGGTATGATGTTGGGACTTTTGGATGTCCCTGTGTCCCTAATAAATTCTACATTTTATTATCAGCAGGGAAATATTCGACAAAGGCTACATGGTGCTTCGTAGGCGTGCGAGAATCATATTATGTTTTAAGATGTTGTTGGTAGAGAATGCTCGGTGCATGGAGCGAGAAGATGTTTGGTTGTATTGGGATGAGGTCATACCCTATGATGTTAGAGTGCTAATAGAACACATGTGGTTATATTCGTTGGATCAAGTGAGTTGCAGTTGAATAATAGTAAATGACTCGAGAGAATGGTTCTAATGTGTTCGAGAGTCGTGTAATAGTGGCTTTGGGATAAGTGGGAGAGTCCCACCGCTTAAGATTGGGTCTCATGGTTAATTACCGGTGTGAATTCTGGATACTAGCGTATTATTGTGTTATTGCAGCCACGGGAAAGGACCATGTGTGGTAATTTGAGTATATGTACTTTTGAATGCATGTTATGGTTAGCCTTACTGGCTCATGTTCAAACTTGAGGAAAGATTCATGACTTATGCCTCGTATAGGTGCAGGCTTCGCGGGAAGTGGTTCCGCTGGGTGCTTTATCGAGAGGGTATTCATATGTTATAAACATTCAGTAGAGTTGGTTGGGTACTGGGCCAAGTCAGGGCTGGATGGTTCTCAATAGCGGTCCTAGTGAATTCAAGAGGTAAAGTGTGGTGCCTGATAATTCTGAGTCTATAAGTACAGTTGAGGCTCAAGCTTTTGAAGCAACTTGTGAAGAAAGGCACAAAATGATCTATGATGTTTTGACTTGTGGTGTAGTATTTGAGAGACATGAAATGGTCGTCGTTCTTAAGATAGCATGGCCTCATGATTTAAGGTCACTCGGGGTAAGTGCGGTTGGAATAAGTTAGGTATTGAAGGAAGATATTAACATTTCTAAGGCAATCAAGGATAACCTGGAAGGAAGTAGATTGATCAGCCATAGTTGAGTTGGCGTATTAGTGCCAATGATCGGTTCATGCAACGTGATCGAATTATGCATGTGATTTGTCGCGTTGCATTTGAGACTTGTCGGCCGCAGTGATTGATGTTATTCTGAAGTATTCTTCTGTTAAGGACTTGTTATGAGTAGGCAGATCTCGGGAAGGGTTATGGTGGCTTGGACCACTACTTATGGATTGGCATATTCGATGGTTATGAGAATTCGCCGTATGTTGTTATAGTTCTCCTGCAGTGAGCTTAATGAAAAGTCTTATGTGATGAAGTATTAGCCTATCGTCGGTTCTAGAGCTATGATGGAAATTGTGCCTATCGTATATCGGCACGTGGGGTACAGTGAGTAGTATGAAAATTTGAAGTAAGGACCAAGGTCACAATTTGGTCAATGAATGTGATATAAAGAGCTCGGATGAGCAGGAAAGGAGTTTCAGTGTTTTGAGTAAGATGGGTATTAACATCGGTATCATTTGAGATCGGTGTTCTATGAGAAAGGCTTTGCATCCCGGTTAGGGACTCCTGATCACTTTTCAGTGTTAGTGCAGCCGGTGGGCTGAATGTGCAGGCCCGTTTAATTATTTGGAATATGGTGGGAGCTTGTCCCACAAGAAGATTGTATAGGTGTGACATGTAGTCACTTGATTGGCTAGAAATTTAAACCAAGTATGAGGATTCTGGTGATATCATCCATTGAGGACTTATGCCTGGAAGGCACTCTGCTTATTGGGTTATAGACCTGTGAAATATTATTGACTTAGCTTGGCACGACCAGGATAGACTTAAGGTCGGTGGATAGATTTAAATGTGGAAGTGAGCCTTGCGTCAGGCCGGTTATGTTTCTTCCAGTAATGCGCCCTTTATGGAGGGATAGTCGCGGTCTTATTTCGCGGTTAGTTAATTCAAGTAAAGATATATTGCGCCGTATGAGTGTGCGACGGCTTGGTAAGTTCCTTATGTGTTGAGGTTCCGCTCAGCGGTGATGTTATATGAGCATGATGGCTCTTGAGGCTCATATCATATGTCGCACCTCAGTTGTGCTTGAGTTCATAGCCTATAGCGCTATATGTTTTCATTGAGTCCGATATCATGCACCTTAGTGTGCTTATGATCGATATTCAGTATTTTGATGTGATGAGCTATTCAGCTCGATATATGACTCTTTGTGTGAGTCTATATTGTTGGGATCGGGTGGCACGCCGCCATGGTTATATTGTTGGGATCGGGTGGCACGCCGCCATGGTCATATTGTTGGGATCGGGTTGCACGCCGCAACAGTGTGATGTTTATTTTAGTGTCTATAATTGCTTTTATGTGTTCTGTTTCCTATTTTCTGAGGAGGTCCATGTTAATGTGAGAGTTGAATAGTTCTCTCTAGTGTTCGCCTTCCTTTTGTATCACGTACGAATCAGTAGCCTACTGGCACATTGTGTCATCTTGTGGGACTTTTGATTATGTCTGATGTGGCTTATCGCCTGAGCAGTTCGTACTGGGTGAGATGAGATTATGTGATTTGGGGTCAGTGCCAACTGATTATATGAAATATATTATAGGGGAAAGGATCATCCTCTGGTTTAGGACAAGGTAATGGATCTTGTCAGGAGTATAGACCCAATGAATTGTTGACTCAGTAGTTGGTTATGGATATCAGCACATCTCTTCCGTCGTGTCAGTATCGTAAAAGTTGGAACGAGACCTATGTAGATCGTGAGGTGCAATGGGAGCATCTGATTCGTTGAATTTTTGGCTAATTTGATCATAAAATATTATCGTGGTCCTGTGGATTTAGTGTTGCAAGGTAAGAATCCAGCAAGGTTATGCAATCATGTTTGAGGATGGCGTTTGAGGAATATTGAGTGATCTCTTGATGAAAACAAGCTTGACATAGGATTCCGGATGTTGGAATTAGGCTCTAAGACTTAATTGTTGAACAAGAGGGAATATCTTCAGATTATATCAGGCTAATGTGCCCAGCTGAGTCCTAGATCTATTGGCCCTTTTGAGATTTTGAGGCATGTTGGGGAGGTTGCTTATGAGTTGGCCTTACCTCCCAGCCTAGCCGGAGTCCATCCCGTATTTCATGCCTCTATGCCCGGAGGTACCATGGTGACCCGTCACATGTGTTGGATTTCACTTATGTTCAGCTAGACGAGGATCGGTCTTATGTTGAGGAGCCAGTAGCCATTCTAGACAGGCAAGTCGGGAAGCTAAGGTCAAAGAACATCGCTTTAGTAAAGGTTCAGTGGCGGGGCCAGCCGGTCGAGGAGGCGACCTGGGAGACCGAGCAGGATATGCGCAGCCAGTACCCTCAACTTTTCACTACTCCAGATATGTTTTCTATGCTCGTTCGAGGACGAACGAATCTTTTAAGTGTGGGAAGATGTAACGACCCGGCCGGCCGTTTTAGAAAATTATGCCCCAATCCCCAATTTAACTGTTCCCCTAAGTTCATTTCTGCTATTGTGGTTTGCCGGGAGAGTCGGTTCTGAAATTTGGAGTATTTTGGGACACTTGGTCTCTAAATGAGAGCTTTAAAGTTAGAAAATGGCCCGTAGCCGGAACAGTGTTAAGACGACCTCGGAACGGAAATCCGATGGTTCCATTAGCTCCGTTAGGTGATTTCGGGGTTAGGAGCGCGTTCGGAAAGTATTTTGGAGGTTCGTAGCTCAATTAGGCTTGAAATGCCGAAGTTTGAAATTTTGGCGAATCCGAACGATAGGTGAGATTTTGATCCGGGGGTCGGAATGGAATTCGACAATTTCTGTAGCTTCGTTATGTGATTTTGGATATGTCCGCAAATTTTCAGGTCATTCGGACGTCGTTTGGTTGGGTTTTAGATCGAATGTGCAATTCGGAAAGTTTTAAGAAATTTAGGCTCGAATCCGTTGTAAATTGACAATTTTGGTGTTTATGGACGTGTTTGGATGATTGGAACAAGTTTGAATAAGGTTATAGGAAGTGTTGGTGTTTTTGGTTGAGGTCCCGGGGGCCTCGGGTGAGTTTCGGGGTGGTTTCGGACCATTTCTAGGCCATTTTTCACTGCTGGTTTTTGGCTACAGCAGTGCTCTATGCGATCGCGGGGTATTGGTCGCGATCGCGGTGAGTAAAATCTGAGAAAAAAACAAATGAATCGCGATCGCGTAGATGGCTTCGCGATCGCGGAGAAGAAATTTCTGTCGCGCAGGCTCTACTTTGGAAGATCATATCTTTTTATCTAAAATGTATTTTGAGATGATTCAAAAACGACAGTTGTAGCTCATCGTGTCTAGTTTTCAGAAAGCTAAAGAAATCCGCATTTGGAAATTTGTATCAAAAGTTATGTACGTTACACTCTATGCTGTCCGAGAAGGATATCTAAAACACATAAATGGATGTGGAAGCTTGTATCTCGAAATGTATAAGGATTAAGGAAATTATCAACAAATGAAAGTTATAGACCTATGTGTCTAGTTTCCAGAACATCAAACCATTCGTCATTTGGAGTTGTGTGTAAAAAGTTATGACCATTTTACTGAAGCCTGTCCGGAAGAACTAGAAGTTGTTCACCGCGATCGCGAGGCATTTCCCGCGATCGCGAAGGGTAATTTTTGGGCCAGAATTTGTTCTCCGCGATCGCGAAGCATTTCCCGCGATCGCAATGAACAAAATACCTGGACAGAAACTTTTAAAACATTTCATCCGCGAACCAAACCCATTTTTCCACCATTTTTGGTCATTCTTGAGAGCTTTTGGACGAGAATTGAAGGGGTTTTGACAAGAAGTGATTAGAGGTAAGTCCTATGAACTAAATACATGATTTTATTGAAGAATCATCCTTGAAATTTATGAAAACATAGCAAAATTTTAAGAAATTAGGGTTTGGAGCAAAAACATTAAATTTGGGATTTGAAGGGCCATTTGTGGTCCGATTTGGGAGATTTTTATATGGTTAGACTCGTGAGAGTACGAGGGTTCTGAAAACGTAAAAATATTTTAATTCCGAGCCGATGGATTCAGGGGTATTTTGGTCATTTCACCCACTTTCGCGCCGTAGCTGTAATTTTATCATTGTAGTTAGTTACTTGCGATGTTATTTATATTGTGTAATTGGTTTGACTAGATTCGGGCCACTCGGAGTCGGATATTCGCGGCAAGAGGGTTGTCTCTTAGCGGTTTTGTACCGGAATCGAGGTAAGTGGCTTGTCTAACCTCGTGTGGGGGAACCTTTACCCCTAGGATATTATGTGATAGTTTAAATGCCTTGTACGCGAGGTGACGGGCGTGTACATGCGCTGGTTGTTGTAACTCACTTTACTTGAATTGTTCAATTCGTGATATTCCTATTCTTAATTTATTAAATTGTGACATTTACCTGGTATTCGTTAGGGAAGCATGATTAGGTAGGATTTATCTGTCTAATTGCCTAATTGTCCTACTTGAACTTCTTGATAATTGTTGGCACTAGTCCTCGGTGGAGTTATAGTTAAGCATATTATATTTCTCTTTGTGTATTCCTTTACTTGCTGTGTTTGTGGACTGCGGGTTCAATTCCCGGAGATCCCAGGGCTGTGGGTTCGATTCCCAGAGACCCGGATTGCTATTGTTTGTGGACTGCGGGTTCAATTCCCGGAGATCCAAGGGCTGCGGGTTCGATTCCCGTAGACCCGAAGTTTATTGATGAGTTATTGGTAGGGACTACGGGTTCGATTCCCGAGATCCTGAGTTATTGGTAGGGACTACGGGTTCGATTCCCGAGATCCCGAGTTATTGGTAGGGACTACGGGTTCGATTCCCGAGATCCTGAGTTATTGGTAGGGACTACGGGTTCGATTCCCGAGATCCTGAGTTATTGGTAGGGACTACGGGTTCGATTCCCGGAGATCCTGAGTTATTGATTATTTATTGAGACATGGGCTGCGGGTTCGATTCCCGGAGACCCAGAGGTATTGTCAATGGGACTGTGGGTTCGATTCCCATAGGTCCTGGACTTGTTTTATTGAGTTGGCTATTCGTTGTTAGCTTAATTGTAGAAGATTGTAGTAATCATCTTATATTATTGCTATTTCGGATTTATTATTATTTGAGCTGCTTATTATTGTTATTGTCTTTTTGTTATTGTTCTCTCAGTAGGGCCACGACCTTCCTCGTCACTACTCCATCGAGGTTAGGCTTGGCACTTACTGAGTACCGCCGTGGTGTACTCATGCTACTCTTCTGCACACTTTTGTTGTGCAGATCCAGGTACATCAGGACAGGCTCATATTAGGTGATTCAGCAGCATTTTGGGAGACCTCGAGGTATGATCTGCTACGTCCGTGGATCCGGAGGCCTTCCTTCTATTCTGATAGTATTAGTAGATGTTTTCTCTCATGTCGTTGTTAGATTCTCTTCACACATAGAGCCACAGTTGTATACTCTCTTTTAGTCTGTGTTGCCCGTGAGATTCCGGATCTTGGTAGTGTTTACACAGTGTGTTGACGGATGTATGTGCCAAGTGGCACGGATTACATATCTTTTTATGCTATCTTTCCATTGTTTCTTATTTAAGTGTTCATAGCTTGTATATTCCGCAACGTGTTAGGCTTACCTAGTCGTGGGGACTGGGTGCCATCACGACATGTTCACGATTGGTGAGCTAGGGTCGTGACAAGTTGGTATCAGAGCTCTAGGTTCATAGGAGTCACGGGACACAGACCGGTTACTTAGAGTCTTGCTGATCGATACGGAGACGTCTGTATTTATCTACGAAGGGCTATGTAACTGTTTAGGAAACTCTTCATCTCTTTTGGATTCCTTGTCGTGCGACATTTTCGACTTTCCAAATGAAGTCTGCGAACCAGATATTCTAAGTAAGGAATTTTGTTGACCCGAGGGAAGGTGTTAGGCACCCTCAGATCCCGTGGTTCTAGCACGGTCGCTTCAATTATTGTAAATGGCTAAAAATTCCTGATTTTATACATGCTTATAAATTATATGCTCTGATTAAACTTTAAACCGCTCTATTAATTTGAGACTGTACCAAAAGAAAAACTAATTACAACATAGACGCGGACTTTTGACAAATAAGTAAATCAAAAATGTGTCCGGATTACTTACTTCAAACTATGCCAATTAAAACAATTGTTAGACTAGGCAAAAAAAAACGATTTATTTAAGAGTATATCCCTTAAGGTTATTTCCAATTAAACCCTATACAAAATGACATCTTATTTTGCGGTTTGTTGACTTAGGAGCAAAGATTGCCTAAAATAAAGTGTAAACTAGTAAAAAATTAATCAACTATGCCGGATGTGAGTATTTCATCATGGTTCATTACTTGGCATAAGATTATCCATAATATGGTGCGTCCCAATTTATTTATTTATTTATTTATTCTTTTTTACTTGGCTAACGCAATAGAATATCTAATGGTAATCTTAAAACTCCTTGTTGAAATTCTAGCGTCTATCTTATAAACAACTATGACTTAAAATACAAACAACTATGACTTAAAATATCAAAGACATAAATCGTTTAACAATCCTAAATACTTCATCATTTAAAAGCCAAAGGCCTAACGTATGAGTTCCTTCAAATTCTAGTTTACAAAACTATCTACAAACTTAACTCAAATCAATTCCAATTATATAACAAGATACAGTAAAACCACACTACTAAATCATAGAACAAAAAACTAAACAAAAAGGAAAGAAAAGTAAACTATTCTGCTTCAACATCTTTATATCAACTTCCTTTGTCAATTTTCAATTGTTCTCGACCAATGTGGTTACAAGAATATACCTGGAATTGAAGAGCAAAGGAAATCAGTGGCAGAAACCAACAATAACAGCTACGGAATAGCAATACCAGCAGCAAAAATCCCAATAAAACCCAGCAGAACCAACAGCAAAACAATAGAGAATTCCAGGAATAGTTTGACTCCAACAAAGAATCGAAAACAACAGCCACAAAGTGAAAACCAACAGTGCAAAAGAAGAACCTTCAGGTTACTTGAAACCTCAAATATGGAAAAGAACAGAGAAGGACTTAAAGTTTTGATTCTGATCTTATACCAATGTAACAGTGGTGTAAGCGATAGGATTATCAATGTGAGTGTGTGTGTTAAAAACTCCTTTCAGATCTTTCTATTCTATCCATTGAGCCCTCAATCTCAAAATGAATTCCTTATCTCTCTGTTTTTGATCTCTGTTTTTCCCCCTCTATTATTTCTTGTTCAAACCTGTTTTTTCAGAATTCTCTCTTGCTCTCACTGTTCAGATCTGTGTGAGTGTGAGTGTATGTATTCCAGTGAGTCTCCTCTCAGTCCTAGAAACTCCCTTCAGATCTCTCTGCCTCTGTTAGAATTCCTCTGTCTATTTAAAGACTTGTCTTGAAACAATCTTCATGTTTGTTAATCTAAGGTGTATGCGCAAGCATGATTTGTTTAATTGACTCCCCATGTGAACTCTACCTTTTACAGCCTGATCAAACACTCAAACCAAACAACAACCCCTATCCTTTGTCAATTAGACTATACCTAACCTTTTAAACCTTTTCAAATGCTTCCCATGTTCTCTCTAACTTATACAAAAGGCATTAAACAGGGTGTTATGCATCACTGACCCTTTTTTTCTATTTAAAACTAATATGCAGTGCATATCTTGCTGTAAAACTAACCCTTCCCATGTGCAACACATTTGAACCCTTGAGTATGGTTTTCAGATTTCTAAACTAAAGTTAAACAGCTATATCCAATTCATTCTAATTCAACAAACAAAAATCAAACAAACAGCCTAATTCAACTCAAGCAGTGAATTCGGATCAGATGAGCCAATGCCAAACTTGTGCCCTAATGTTCTAACAAACGAACCTACGAATCTAATCGACGACATTCGTATAGTCGATTACAACGCGCATAATCAACAAACAATAGTCGACGAACAAATAATCCAAGAACATTTCGGCCAGCATAGTTCAAAATGCAGAATTAGCTATTCGACGAATTTAAACCAATCGAATTCGTATCTTATAACGCCACATTTACAACAATGAATCAGAAAGCAAACAGATCGACCAAATAAAAGGTCCCAAAAGAAGAGGAAAAATAGAAATTGAAGATATCCGAGGAAAACTAACAACAAACGAATAACTAAACTAAAACGTCGGATACAATTAAACAAGAAACGAAACGAAAAGGAAAAGAAAATACCTTGAAACAAAAAATGGAGAACTCGGCCAAGATGTCTTTGGTATTCGAGGTCGAAAGGACCTTAATTGAAATGTTTTCCAAGTGAAAACACATCAATTAAGGTCTATTAGACCTCAATCTCCGTAAAATCCGATGAAGAAATCCCTAATTTGAATTTAGGGTTCTTAAAGCTCGGATTTGGGGCTTGATGATTTCCGGCCAGATTCGAGTCAAACTAACGGGGGTTTGGTGATTAGGGAGGTCGGGTAGGTAATTGGTAGGAATTTGGGTCCGGTTGGGGTAACTTGAGTCTTGGCTTGAATCTCCAATTGCCGATTCGAGAAGCTAGAGGTGGATTTGAGGTAAGGGGTTTGTGGATTTGGGTTTGGGGTGTGATGGGGGTTCCGTGGTGTTAGTTTGGGAGTTTCCGGCGTCGTCGCCGCCGGCTTTTTCAGACGAGGAGGCAGGGGGCGGCGTTAGGGTTCTTGGGGTGTTTGGATTGTCTGAGACGATGGGGGGAGTGAGGGAGTTCTGAGGGGTTTGGGTGTTTGGGTAATTAAAATGGTCTAATTAATCCAAGCCGTTGGATCAAACAATCTGGACGGCTTGGATTAAATGATGGGGTTGGGCTGGACCGGTAATGTCAAGGAATGGTTTGGGCTTAGTATTATTTCTTTCTCAAACGGCCCAAACCGAGCTCTTACTCTCTATTTCTTTCTTCTTCTTTTTTTAATTTCTTTAAACTCCTAATCAAATCTTAGATTAAATTAAGAACCAAAATTATCTTTAACTATCGCACACACAATTAAAGCACCAAAATAAAATCACACAATTGGACACTAAATAGCAAAAAATGCAAAAGATACATAATTTTTGTTATTTTTTTATTTTCGTAAAGCAAACTTAATTACTCTAAATTACAAACATAAATTTATATAAAAAAATGCAAAATATTCTGTATTTCATTTAAATAAATAGAAATGCGCACACAAAAATGCAAATAATAAGAGAAAAACAACACACAAAATCACAAAGATCACGCTCAACACAAAACTATTTTATTTTGAATATTTTGGGAGTAATTCTTACGTAGGGCAAAAATCACGTGCTCACAGTCGTGTTTGCCAAATCCCATCTTGTGCAATTGGAAAGCTTGGTGGCAAATTTTGAAATCATTTCCATACTTGTTATGACCCGACCGACTCGACATGAGGGAGGGTAAAACAAGGTGTGAAGAATAGAGAGAAAGGAAAAAAAACAATTCCTAACAAGAAACCTACAGAAGAATGACCTATCGGATATGAATACCGACTCTAGCGACCTTGACATGCACTTTCAGCCTTCTCTATATAGCAAATCTGATGTTCAACTCTTGTTGCAAGTTCTGCCGTGAAACCGGTCTTCAACATTTCATTTCTTTGATCTGATCCTTAGTCGACTTGTAGTGCCCGTAGGGTTTTCACCATCAAGCCTCTCTCATTTTTGATTTTCTTTCTCTCAAACTCATTGTCGCCTTACGGTGCCCGTGAGGGTTTTCGTTGATAAGACTCTCTCATTTTAATTTATCTCATCTTAGAGTCCCATGGTAGTTCTCATCATTTCTCGAATTCTTCATTCTCCTTTGTTCGTACTGGAGTGTTGCCCCTAATGTGATTCACATTTGCTCATTTGACTCGGCAATTCTTGAAGATTGATCAGAAGGACTTCCTTTGGACCGTAATGCAGGCTTTTGGATGGGATTAAGAAAAAAGGATATAAAGGCTCAAAATATTTTAAACGTGGGTTAATGATTACAACTTTCGGAATCGTATTTATTCAACAACTATAACTTCTGCCCCAGTTTCCTTCTTGGGGGATTTTTTTTGGATTTTTCCTTTATTGTGACTGAACCTCAGTGAGGCTGCCTACGTACCCTTTTGGGATCAAGTCAATCATAGTTCGGATCATAAGATCGCTTCATCGTTGCGATTTGACTTCTCCCGATTTCTTCTCCTTTGTATTATTTTCTTTTCTTTTCTTTTCTTTTCTTTTCTTTTCTTTTCTTTTTTTATTTTCTCTTTTCTCTTTTTCTTTTTTTTTCTTTTTTTTTCTCTTTTTCTTTTCTCCTTTCTTTTGTTTCTCCATTTGATTTCCCCGTTCAATCCTCAATTTTTTGTTGTTGATTCCGAAAGAGGGATATGAAAGAAAATATAATATGGCTCAAAGGGGTAGCAATGGACGAAGTGTTTGGATAGCCAAATAAAATGCCTTCGTCATTCCAATCTTCAAAACCTACCAAGTACAAACTACATAGTTAAACATCTTTCGATCGATTCACATATTTGCCTTCTGTTTTTTGACGATTCTCAGTGCCATTGGGCAACAATTCCGATACCACGAATGGTTCCTTTAGCCTTGGGGTACTTTTGCCTTTGGCTTTAAACCGATGAAGCATGAGGCATTTCCAAGGCATTTCATTATGTTCTACTTTCCCCAGTAGTCACTTGATTCAGGCTTCATAGTATTCCAATACGTTTTTATTTCTTTCGAGTATCATTACATCTTCAACATTGTTTCATTGCTAAATTGACTTTTAAAATCAGGCCGAGAATTATGTGCATGTCATGTTGCTATAATCAGTATGAGAAGAATTGTAAAGTGATTAGAAATGGAATGACTAGAAATGACGAGAAACGGAGTGTTGTATTAAACTGATGGGTTGAGACGAACAACAAAACGAACAGACTAGACTAGAATTACAAACCTAGACGGCACTAAACAAATTTATTACTAAACAAAGCATAGTGGAAAGATAGAAGGGTTTTGACTCTCAAGACAACGTCCGGATTATAACCCTGAAATAACCCGGGCAAAAGAGATGACACTAAAATAAACCACCAAAACTCCAAGAGATGGAGCACATTCCCAATTGACAAGCATGTCATCTTAGCCACTGAGTTCTTCATTAATGTTGCCAAGATCACTTTCAGTTTCAATATCTTCAGTTGACGATTTCCCAAGAAGATTCTCCTCATCCACGTCACCGGGCATTATCCCCACAAAATGTGCAACGTCATGTGCATGTAAAGGATTCTGTGTAATGTTCTGGATGCCCCTATCTTGGACCGCAATTATTCCTTCCTGAATCATTCTTTCTATTTCTCTTTTCAAATCCCGACAACTTTCAATATCATGCCCTAGAGCATTGGAGTGGTATTCACACCTTTTGGATGAGTCAAAGCTTCTCGCACGTCGATCCACCCGATTTGGAGGAATGGGTGAAATCATTCCATGGTATTTTAACTTCTCAAACAAGCTTGCATAGGACTCTCCTATTGGTGTAAAATTATATTTCAACTTTTGTTCCCTTCCATACCCCTGGTTTGGATGTGGATTATAAGGTATTTGAAAATTTTGCGGGGGCTGATAAATATTTTGTGATGTTCGGGCTCGCTTTCTTGGGTATTTTGAGGATTGAGCAACATACTGGACTGGATCAACAGAGTATGGAGGGTTCTGAGGCGGGAAGTAATGCTTAAAGGGGTCATGGAAAACTTGATGAGGTTGCATATACCTTCGAGATGTTCTCATAGGACCTCTTCTCGACCCCGATGTCATCATGATTTCGTCATCCCTCCCATTCACATCACTGAATTCACTTTGGACATCCTGAGCCGCATCTTTGAGAGCTGCTTGACTTATAATTTTGCATGTCTTAAGACCATCTTCTACCATTTCTCCCATTTTGATTATTTTTTCAAAGGATTGACCAACAGCAGATATCATGTTTTGAAAGTAATCCGGCTCTTGAGCCTGAAGGAAAATAGTGGCCAACTCGTGATCATCCATGGGTGGCTTAGCTCTCGTTGCCTGCTCTCTCCATTTGATGGCATATTCCCTGAAACTTTCAGTTGGTTTCTTTTTCAGTTTAGAAAGGGAAATGCGGCTTGGGGTGACATCAATATTGTATTGAAACTGTTTGATAAAGGCTCGTGCCAAGTCATCCCAAACGTACCAACCAGATGCGTCTTGTTCCCAAAACCATTCAGATGCTACTCCCGAGAGGCTTTCCCCAAAATAAGCCATAAGCAATACTTCATTTCTTCCCACACCTCTAAATTGGTTGCAATACCTTTTCAGGTGGGCTATGAGATTTCCACGTCCATCATACTTTTCAAATTTGGGAACCTTGAAACCAGGCGGCAAGTGGACATCGGGGAACATACATAGATATCTGAAGGCAACACTCTTTTGACCTGCCATTTCTTGCGTGCTTTTCAGATGTTGTTCTAATCTTTCCATTCTTTGGGCTATTTCTCCCTGTACCTTCTTCCGGGTAGGCTTCTCGATGTTTGCAGGAAGGTTAAACAAGTACGAGTGGTACTCGGGAAAGTGGTACTGTTCTTGCTGTATAGCAAATTGTGACTCGTGAGAAAGTTGTCCCTGGCCATTGGCCCATGCTTGATGCATTTTGGTCATTTGTTGCTTCAGTGTTCTATTTTCCTCAACCACAGCAGACCCTTGTTGAACTTTCTGACCCTGAGTCTCTTGAGCACTCGCAACAGCTCCGATGTCGGTTATCATTTTCCTTGAATCTTGCTTTCCAATTTACCACAACCAACCACCTCAACTTTCTGAACAAAACGAAACCACCATGTTAGCGTTAAGGTATTTCGCTTATTGATTTCCTTTGTTTTTCTGCTATTTTCTTTTCTTTTTGCCTTTTTATGGTTTTCTTTTTTCATTTTTTTTTCTTTTGTAATTTTTCATTTTTTTGTTTCTTTTTGGTTATGGGTATGGTCGAATCCTATGTGGATTGCCTACGTATCATGACCCCGCATGAATCAGACCGAGCGTAGTTCTTGCAAATTAATGCAAGAAATAAAGAGATGTTTATTTGATATTTTTTTTTTGAAGAAAAATTGTAAAAGCCAACTCCAACTACAAACTCTGATGAAAAACTTTCACACTTTGTGCCAGAGATCTCTACAAGAATAAGAACATTTTTAGCGTTAATTATGACCATTTCTACAAAATTAGCCATGTAATGGCTTCTTTGGCGAATGGCTATTTTTGCAAAATTTATTTAAGAAAGATAAACTTGAAAATTTTTCATCCTGAGGCTCATGGGGCGTCGTTCGGCATCGCCATAAGCCAACACAAGACTGAGAAGTTTCTAATGTCAATTGACTATTTTTACAAAATTGGCCATGTAATGGCTTATTTGACAAAGCGGCTAGTTTGTGCAAAATTTTATTTAAGAAACTACAAATTCAAAATTTTTAATCCTGGGGCCCATGGGGCATCATTCAGCATCGCCACAGGCCAACACAAGACTGAGGAAGTTTTAATGCCAAATATGGCTATTTTAGCAAAATCGGCCATGTAATGGCTTATTTGATAAAGTGTTTATTTTTGTAAAGTTGAGTGATGACTCAACCTTGATTTTGCGGATACGGCCTTTCAACATTTCCGCGAGGGATTTATTCAAGGTTGTGCCCAAAAATTATTTACAAATGACTCAAAGTGGCTATTCTTGCAAAAACGACCTTCTGGTGTCCTTTTGTGGGACATTCGGCTTTCTTTTAAACAAGAATAGCATCACCCGACTTATTTATAACAAAATAAAAAATTTGACATTTTTTTATTATTTTTGCAAACGGGGTGTGAACCCGAACTTGATTTTGCGAATACGGCCTTTCAACATTTCCACATGGAATATTTCAAGGTTGTGCCCACAAATTATTAAAAATGATTCAAAGTGGCTATTTTTGCAAAAACAGCCTTCCGGCGTCTTTTCGGAACATTCGGCTATTTTCAAAAACGACATCACTTTGATTTTATTGACAAAATTAAACACACATTTTTTTTTTTTTTTTGATTTTTTAAAAAGGGTGGTTGGACCCGATGAGGGTTGCCTACGTATCCCACCTAATGGCGAGAATCAAACCTGCGTAGTTCGGTCAAATTATTTGACCAATTATTTCAACAAAATTGTTCCACCTATTTTTCAAATTTTCTTTTCAAATTTTAGACAGCGTTTCGTCGACATTTCGATATTTTTCTATTCTAAAATTCTCTTTCTTTTTGTTTTCAGGAATTTAACCAATCAGCATAATAATACAGGATAAATAAATGCAACATCTAATATGCTCGGTCTTTGATTACCGGGTCACCTGTCCTAGACGGACCCAACCCCTGTGTTGAGTCCCCTAAGTCAGATATGATGCAAATAAACGTCCTAGACCTAGGTTCAATATCCTGATGTTTTCAATGGTGCTAGACCGTGTACCCGAGTGGACGACTCGGATCGAGGAGGGGGCTACGTACCGGTGACCCGCGGAGTCAATCGGCTTAGTAACGTATCCGGCCTCTTTTTCTTATTTTTTGGTATGACACTAACAGAAAGGGGAGTCTCAACCAGTAAGCACATCCCCGGAGGTAAGAAGAGAAGGGTTTTCAGCATATTTTTATATATATAGTTCACGCAATATCAAAGTGGTAAACATATAGCACATTGATCAAAACATATAGAGAAATCAGATATAAGCAAAAACAACAATTTAACTGAGCTCGAATTCTTAAACCCCGAACCAAAGTTTTGGGTTTCTTATCCCCAACAGAGTCGCCAGAGCTGTCACACCTCCATACTACAATACCCATGAGGGCGTAGAGGAGTTTTTCCAATTTAAGGACAATCGGAATGGGATTAGTTATTTAAGTGAATACCACCCCGTTACCTTGCATTTACATATATTATGCTTTTAAAACAGTATTAGAGTATATCGGGTGAGTTAGGAGTGAATTGGATTGAAAATGAAACAAATAGCATGTTTAAAGAAAGCTTGAATATGAGAAGTCAACCAAGAGTTGACTATTGAGTTAGAGTGCTCGAAACCGGATTCTGATGATTCGACTAGTTCCGGGGATCATTTATGACTTAGGAGAACAATCGGAATTGAATTCGGAGGTCCGGTGTAGTTTTAGGCTTGAATTGGCGAAGGTTGAATTTTGGCGAAAACCGGATGGTAGGTGATATTTTGATCCGGGGTCGGAATGGAATTCCGACAATTTCCTGTAGCTTCGTTATGTGATTTTGGTTATGTCTGCAAATTTTCGGGTCATTCGGACATCGTTTGATCGGGTTTTGGATTGAATGTTAGTTTAGAAAGTTTTGAAGAAACTTAGGCTTGAATCCGTGAGTAAATGGAGATTTTGATGTTTAGTATAGTGTTTTTATGATTGGAACAAGTTCGTATCATGTTTTGGAGTATGTTGGTGGTTTTCGTTGGGGTCCCGGGGGTCTCGGGATGAATCCGGGGGTCCAAACGGACCATTTTTGGAAGAAAAGAGAAGGCTGGTTGCTGTCATAAACGCAGCAGGTTTTTGCTCTCCGCGATCGCGGGGAGGGGGACGCGATCGCGTAGGGCTGGGGGGTAGGCTATCGCGATCGCAGGATCACCAGTCGCGATCGCGTAGAATTAGCTGGGTGGCCATCGCGATCGCATGAGCATCTACGCGATCGCGTAGAAGAGAAATAGGGTCCAGGGAAAAACGTGCTACGCGATCGCAGGAATAGGGTCGCGATCGCGTGAAGCCGGATGTTTGATCATCGCGATCGCGTGAGGCGAGTCGCGATCGCGTGAGTCTGGATTTTTTGAACATCGCGATCACGTGGTCAGAGTCGCGATCGCGTGAGGCCGAATTTTTGAACACCGCGATCGCGGGCGTAGAGTCGCGATCGCGTAGAACAAAGGTCTCTGGCAGTGAATTAAATTGCAGAACAGAGGGGTTACGGGTTTACACCCCCAAAACACACAATTTTGAGCCCTAGAGAGAAGAAAACTCGAGGAAATCACCGAGAAGTCATCGGGTATTCGTCGGAGGTAAGATTCTTGACTCAAAAACATCATTTTATGGTAGTATTAACATCAATCTTCATGAAATTGGGTTGAAATCTTGAAGAAATATGGCCTAAGTATAGAAAACGGGATTTTTGGATTTGGAAGGCCATTTGAACTCCGATTTCGATAAATTTTATATGCACGAACTCGTGGCGAGATAAGGATCGCGTTGGTACTAATTTCGGAATTTTCCGAGCAGTGGGGCCCGGGGTCGGGTTTTACCAACTTAGTGTAATTATGCTAATTTCATGTAAATTGAAGTGGGTTATGATTATTTGACCCGTATTTGATATAATTATTGTTATTTGACTAGATTCTACACACGAGGCAACGAAATTCAAAGGAAAAGGCATCGCGGACGAGTTTACGACCGGCTAGAGGTGAGTAGTTTGTGTATATGGTAGCCTGAGGGTTCGAAACCCCGGCTTAGCACATTGTGACGCTAGTAGGGCGTGGCTCGCACACCGTGGCAGGTGCGGGATTGATTGTGATTGGGGATTTAGACTTAGTCCATCCCGGAAATGAATAATATGTTGTTAGTGTTGGAAATACACTGTATTTGCTATATTTGTGGGCTGTAAGCCTTGTTTGGGGCCTTGTGCCGATTTGTAGCGTCCTTAGAGGACAATATTTATGTGATAGCTGTAATTGCTTAAATCACTGATCTCAGTCCTGGAAATTTAAAATTACCTTTTTGAAATGCTAAGTCACGGCTTTTACAAATTTAATAAAGTTAAAGTATTTTTCATAAATTATGATTTGAGAACTGGAATTAAGGAAAATGAATTGTTTTGTGACTTAATTGCTTATTGTGGACTGAGTATGGGATCGGACTGCACGCCGCAGTGGTTGATATGTGGATCGGGCTGCACGCCGCAGCAGTATTGCGCTTGGGCTGTAGGAGCCCCTCCGGAGTCTGTACACACCCCCAGTGAGCGCCGTCGACGTTAAATTGGATCGGGCTACACGCCGTAGCAGTTATGTGCATTGCATTGCATCTGTATTTGTTAAATTACTCTGTGGTAGCTGAATTGTACTATTGTTGTTGCTAGTTTGTAGGAGATTTGGACTGTAGTGTAGCTTCATATTGTGGTATTCTGTGGATTTCTTATTCTCAGCTGCTGTTATATATTTGTTACTCACTGAGTACTTAGTACTCACCCCTACTCCCTGCACCTTTTGTGTGCAGACTCAGGTACTCAGGATCAGTAGACGGGCATCTTCCAGCGTTTGCAGTGTCACATCGAGTTGCTGAGGTAGCTGCCGACGTTCGCAGAACCTAGCTTCTCCTCTCATTCCAGTTGTTATTTTATATTTTGTATTCGGACTTGAGTACTTCTATATCGTACTCTCTATTTCTGTTGGGTTTTGTTAGAGGCTCTAGACTTGTGACTCCGGATCTTTGGGAGTGTCAGTATTTTGTTCTTTATTATTATTATTGGAGTTCTTAAACTCATATATTCTTCTTGGGTTGTCCATTTGGGACTGGTATTCGATGTAATCAGAAATGGTTGGTCTGGCTGGCCTAGCTTGATTGTTGGGCGCCATCACGACCGGATTTGGGTCGTGACAAGTTGGTATCAGAGCTCTAGGTTATTAGGACTCGCGAGTCATGAGCCAGTTTAGTAGGCTTTCGCAGATTGGTACGTAGACGTCCGTATCTATCTTCGAAGGGCTACAAAAACTTTAGGAAAAACCTCATTTTCTTGGATTCATATCGTGCGAATTGTGTTATCATGAAATTAAACTTTTCCATATTCCATTCTCTCGCAGATGGCGAGAACACGAGCTAACGGACGTGGCGGACGACCACCATTGGCACCCAGAGGTCGTGGTCGTGGTAGAGGTAGGGCAGTCTCCAGGAGACATTGGCCTAGATATTGACGATCTATATAGGCCTGACTCAGGTGGTTTCAGCCACCACAGCAGCAATAGCTACTTCACAGGCCGGTGGAGGCAATCACACCCCCCTACTCGCACACCTGAGTAGATAGTGCAGGGATTACAAACTCTAGAGGCACCTCCAGCTCAGCCAATTGCTCCAATGCAGGAGTTCAAGATTTCAGTTATGTCCGAGGACGAGCAGCATTGCCTCGAGAGGTTTGGGAGGCTCCAGCCTCCGACATTTAGTGGAGCCGAGGGCGAGGATGCCTAGGGTTTTCTTGACAGATGTCAGTGGATGCTCTGCACATCGGGGATTCTTGAGTCCAACGGTGTGGATTTTACTACTTTTCAGTTTACTGGAGCTGCCTTCACTTGGTAGGAGGTGTATGAGTGGCGTAGGTCAGTTGGTGCAGCACCTTTGTCTTGGCAGGAGTTCTCCGTTCTCTTTTTGGAGAAGTATGTGCCGCGATCACATAGGGAAGAGCTGTGTAGGCAGTTTGAGTGGCCATAACAGGGAGACATGACTATGTCTCAGTATGAGATGAGGTTCTCAGAGGTTGCTTGTCATGCAGTTTGGCTGGTTTCATCTGAGCGTGAGCGGATCAGGATATTTGTGGATGGCCTTAACTATCATTTTTGTGTTCTTATGACTAGGGAGAGAGTTTCGACAGTTACCTTTGAGGAGGTGGTTGATGCTGCCCGTCACATTGAGACGGATCGCCGCAGAGAGCGAGAGGAGAGAGAGGCTAAGAGGCCTCGTGGTACTGGCAGTTACAGTGGTGCTCCGTCTAGGGGCCAATTTCAGCATAGCAGAGGTCGCTCTTTCAGGTCTCATCAGTCTGGACGTACAGAGTCCAGTGGGGTTTCATCTGATCGTGGTCGTCAAGGCCAGCAGGGTTATCAGGGTCAGCAGAGCCGTCAGCAGAGTCAGCCTGCACTGAGTGCTCTTCCAGCTCAGAGCTCTGCTCCTGCTTCCTCAGCACAGGGTTCGTCTGTAGCGAGGGGTCCTCAACAACCCCTTCTTCCATCTTCGGGCCGTTGTTTTGAGTGCGGTGATTTGGGCCATATCAGGAGAGAGTGTCCTCAGTGGCTTCGTAAGCGGTCTCAGCAGAGGGATCAGCCCTCGTCTTCTACTCCTGTTTCTTCGGCGCCAGCACAATCGGCTAGGACTGGTGGCCAGGTATCCAGAGGTCGCCCGAGGGGCGAGGATCGTACTGGTGGAGGTCAGGCTCGTTTCTATGCTCTTCCGGACAGGAAGGATGCTAGTGCTTCAGATGCGGTCATTTCAGGTATTATCTCAGTCTGCCACAGGGATGCTTCTATCTTATTTGATCCCGGATCCACCTATTCCTATGTCTCTACTTATTTTGCACATCATTTGGGTATGACCCGTGGTATTCTTGCTTTGCCCGTACATGTGTCTACCCAGAGTGGGGGATACTGTTGTTGTGGATCAGGTATATCGATCCTGTATTATTACTATTGGGGGTCCGGAGACCCGAGTTGATCTATTACTACTGGGCATGGTAGATTTCGATGTAATTCTAGGCATGGATTGGCTATCTCCTTACCATGCGATTCTGGACTGTCATGCCAAGACAGTCACACTAGCTATTCCAGGTAATCCGAGGATCGAGTGGCGTGGCTTGGCTGATTATGTGTCCGACAGGGTGATTTCTTATATAAAGGCCCAACGAATGATTGGCAAGGGTTGTTTATCTTATTTGGCCTTCATTAGAAATGTTGAGGCCGAGACACCCAATCTTGATTCGGTCCCCATTGTAAGGGAGTTTCCGGATGTATTTCCAGCAGACCTGCCAGGCATGCCGCCTGATAGAGATATTGATTTTGGTATTGACTTGGTGCGGGCACTCAGCCCATTTCTATTCCTCCCTATCGCATGGCACCAGCAGAGTTAAAAGAATTGAAAGAACAGCTTCAGGAACTCTTAGATAAGGGTTTCATTCGTCCGAGTGTGTCACCTTGGGGTGCACCCGTGTTGTTCGTGAAGAAGAAAGATGGCACAATGAGAATGTGCATTGATTACAGGCAGTTGAACAAGGTAACAGTGAAGAATAAGTACCCGTTACCTCGTATTGAGGACCTATTTGATCAGCTCCAGGGAGCTAGTGTATTTTCTAAGATTGATCTTCGATCGGGCTATCATCAGTTGAAGATCAGGGACTCAGATATTATGAAGACAACGTTCAGGACGCGATATGGGCACTACGAGTTCCTGGTGATGTCTTTCGGGTTGACTAATGCCCCGACTGCATTCATGCACTTGATGAATAGTGTATTTCGGCCGTACCTTGATTCTTTTGTGATTGTGTTTATTGATGATATTCTGGTATATTCACGCGGCCAGGAGGAGCATGCACAGCACTTGAGAGTGGTATTGCATAGGTTGAGAGAAGAGAAACTTTATGCAAAATTCACTAAGTGTGAGTTCTGGCTTGATACTGTCGGTTTTCTGGGACATGTAGTGTCCAGTGATGGTATTCGGGTTGATCCACAGAAGGTTGAGGCAGTGCAGAATTGGCCCAGACCTTCCTCAGCTACAGAGATTCGGAGTTTTCTCGGCTTGGCAGACTATTATCGCCGGTTTGTTCAAGGTTTCTCATCTATTGCTTCACCGTTGACTAGGTTGACACAGAAGAATGCTCCATTTGTGCGGTCTGATGAATGTGAGGAGAGCTTCCAGAAGCTTAAGGAGGCTTTGACCACCGCTCCAGTACTTGTGTTGCCATCAACCTCAGGGTCATATACGGTGTATTGTGATGCTTCCAGAGTTGGACTCGGTTGTGTGTTGATGCAGGAGGGTAGAGTTATTGCATATGCTTCTCGTCAGCTAAAGCCCCACGAGAAGAACTACCCTGTTCATGATTTGGAGTTAGCTTCTATTGTTCATGCCTTGAAGATTTGGAGGCATTATCTATATGGTGTATCTTGTGATGTATATACAGACCACCGCAGCCTTCAGCATTTGTTTAAGCAAAAAGATCTAAATTTGAGGCAGCGGAGATGGCTTGAATTGCTTAAAGACTATGATATTACTATCTTGTACCATCCCGGGAAAGCCAATGTAGTGGCTGATGCATTGAGCCGGAAGGCTATTAGTATGGGCAGTTTGGCGTATATTCCGGTTGGGGAGAGACCCCTAGCAGTTGATGTTCAGGCGTTAGCTAATCAGATGGTAAGGCTGGAT
The DNA here is from genome assembly GCA_032618575.1 of Nicotiana noctiflora. Taxonomy (NCBI): domain Eukaryota; kingdom Viridiplantae; phylum Streptophyta; class Magnoliopsida; order Solanales; family Solanaceae; genus Nicotiana; species Nicotiana noctiflora. The sequence goes on along the minus strand of JASVEL010011984.1, from coordinate 110,373 downwards.
ATTTCTGAGCCCAGTCGGGTGATGGCTTGTGTAGTAGCTCGTTCTTCCTTATATGATCGTATTCGAGAGCGCCAGTATGATGATCCACACTTACTTGTCCTTAAGGACAGTGTTCAGCATGATGATGCCAGAGATGTCACTATTGATAGTGATGGTGTATTGCGGATGCGGGGCCGGATATGCGTGCCCAATGTTGATGGCCTTCGTGAATTGATATTGGAAGAGGCCCACAGTTCGCGGTATTCTATCCATCCAGGAGCCGCGAAGATGTATCAAGATTTGAAGCAGCATTACTGGTGGAGAAAGATGAAGAAAGATATTGTGAGCCATGTGGCTCGGTGTCTAAACTGTCAGCAGGTCAAGTATGAACATCAGAGACCTGGTGGTGTATTTCAACGTATTGATATTCCGGAGTGGAAGTGGGAAAGAATAACTATGGACTTTGTTAGTGGACTCCCTCGGACAGCGAGGAAGTTTGATTCGGTTTGGGTGGTGGTGGATAGGTTGACCAAGTCAGCTCACTTCATTCCAGTGTGTACTACTTATTCCTCAGAGCGGTTGGGAGAGATATTCATCCGTGAGATAGTGAGATTGCATGGAGTTCCTATTTCTATTATATCGGACAGAGGTACCCAGTTCACTTCTCAGTTCTGGAGGACATTTCAGCGAGAGTTGGGTTCACGGGTAGAGCTGAGCACAGCATTTCATCCACAGACGGATGGGCAGTCTGAGCGTACTATTCGGATATTGGAGGACATGTTGCGTGCTTGTGTCATTGATTTCGGTGGTTCATGGGCTGATTATTTGCCTTTGGCGAAGTTTGCTTACAATAATAGCTATCAGTCCAGCATTCGGATGGCACCGTATGAAGCTTTATATGGGAGGCGGTGTAGGTCTCCGGTCGGTTGGTTCGAGCCGGCGAGGCTAGGTTGTTGGGGACGGAGTTAGTCCAAGATGCCTTAGACAAGGTAAAGGTGATTCGGGAGAGACTTCGCACAGCTCAGTCGCGCGAGAAGAGTTATGCGGATCGGAAGGTTCGAGATGTATCTTATTCGATAAGCAAGAAGGTGTTGCTGGTTTTGCCTATGAAGGGTGTTATGAGGTTTGGAAAGAAAGGAAGTTGAGCCCAAGGTTTATTGGACCTTTTGAGGTGCTTAGGAAAGTTGGGGAGGTGGCTTATATGCTTGCTTTGCCACCCGGTTTGTCGGGAGTTCACCCGGTGTTCCATGTATCTATGCTCCGGAAGTATGTCGGAGACCCGTCTCATGTGTTGGACTTCAGCACGATACAGCTAGATGAAGACTTGACTTATGATGTAGAGCCAGTAGCCATTTTGGGTTGACAGGTTCGTAAGCTGAGATCCAAGGATATAGCTTCAGTAAAAGTGCAGTGGAGAGGTCGTCCCGTGGGGGAAGAAACTTGGGAGACCGAGCAGGAAATGCGGAGCAAATATCCACACTTGTTTGATGCTCCGGGTATGTTTCTTAACCCGCTCGCGGACGAGCGTTTGTTTAAGTTGGGGAGAATGTAACGACCCGGCCCGTCGTTACGGGAATTACCACCCCGTTACCTTGCATTTACATATATTATGCTTTTAAAACAGTATTAGAGTATATCGGGTGAGTTAGGAGTGAATTGGATTGAAAATGAAACAAATAGCATGTTTAAAGAAAGCTTGAATATGAGAAGTCAACCAAGAGTTGACTATTGAGTTAGAGTGCTCGAAACCGGATTCTGATGATTCGACTAGTTCCGGGGGATCATTTATGACTTAGGAGAACAATCGGAATTGAATTCGGAGGTCCGGTGTAGTTTTAGGCTTGAATTGGCGAAGGTTGAATTTTGGCGAAAACCGGATGGTAGATGATATTTTGATCCGGGGGTCGGAATGGAATTCCGACAATTTCTGTAGCTTCGTTATGTGATTTTGGTTATGTCTGCAAATTTTCGGGTCATTCGGACATCGTTTGATCGGGTTTTGGATTGAATGTTAGTTTAGAAAGTTTTGAAGAAACTTAGGCTTGAATCCGTGAGTAAATGGAGATTTTGATGTTTAGTATAGTGTTTTTATGATTGGAACAAGTTCGTATCATGTTTTGGAGTATGTTGGTGGTTTTCGTTGGGGTCCCGGGGGTCTCGGGATGAATCCGGGGGTCCAAACGGACCATTTTTGGAAGAAAAGAGAAGGCTGGTTGCTGTCATAAACGCAGCAGGTTTTGCTCTCCGCGATCGCGGGGAGGGGGACGCGATCGCGTAGGGCTGGGGGGTAGGCTATCGCGATCGCAGGATCACCAGTCGCGATCGCGTAGAATTAGCTGGGTGGCCATCGCGATCGCATGAGCATCTACGCGATCGCGTAGAAGAGAAATAGGGTCCAGGGAAAAACGTGCTACGCGATCGCAGGAATAGGGTCGCGATCGCGTGAAGACGGATGTTTGATCATCGCGATCGCGTGAGGCGAGTCGCGATCGCGTGAGTCTGGATTTTTTGAACATCGCGATCACGTGGTCAGAGTCGCGATCGCGTGAGGCCGAATTTTTGAACACCGCGATCGCGGGCGTAGAGTCGCGATCGCGTAGAACAAAGGTCTCTGGCAGTGAATTAAATTGCAGAACAGAGGGGTTACGGGTTTACACCCCCAAAACACAAATTTTGAGCCCTAGAGAGAAGAAAACTCGAGGAAATCACCGAGAAGTCATCGGGTATTCGTCGGAGGTAAGATTCTTGACTCAAAAACATCATTTTATGGTAGTATTAACATCAATCTTCATGAAATTGGGTTGAAATCTTGAAGAAATGTGGCCTAAATATTGAAAACGGGATTTTTGGATTTGGAAGGCCATTTGAACTCCGATTTCGATAAATTTTATATGCACGAACTCGTGGCGAGATAAGGATCGCGTTGGTACTAATTTCGGAATTTTCCGAGCAGTGGGGCCCGGGGTCGGGTTTTACCAACTTAGTGTAATTATGCTAATTTCATGTAAATTGAAGTGGGTTATGATTATTTGACCCGTATTTGATATAATTATTGTTATTTGACTAGATTCTACACACGAGGCAACGAAATTCAAAGGAAAAGGCATCGCGGACGAGTTTACGACCGGCTAGAGGTGAGTAGTTTGTGTATATGGTAGCCTGAGGGTTCGAAACCCCGGCTTAGCACATTGTGACGCTAGTAGGGCGTGGCTCGCACACCGTGGCAGGTGCGGGATTGATTGTGATTGGGGATTTAGACTTAGTCCATCCCGGAAATGAATAATATGTTGTTAGTGTTGGAAATACACTGTATTTGCTATATTTGTGGGCTGTAAGCCTTGTTTGGGGCCTTGTGCCGATTTGTAGCGTCCTTAGAGGACAATATTTATGTGATAGCTGTAATTGCTTAAATCACTGATCTCAGTCCTGGAAATTTAAAATTACCTTTTTGAAATGCTAAGTCACGGCTTTTACAAATTTAATAAAGTTAAAGTATTTTTCATAAATTATGATTTGAGAACTGGAATTAAGGAAAATGAATTGTTTTGTGACTTAATTGCTTATTGTGGACTGAGTATGGGATCGGACTGCACGCCGCAGTGGTTGATATGTGGATCGGGCTGCACGCCGCAGCAGTATTGCGCTTGGGCTGTAGGAGCCCCTCCGGAGTCTGTACACACCCCCAGTGAGCGCCGTCGACGTTAAATTGGATCGGGCTACACGCCGTAGCAGTTATGTGCATTGCATTGCATCTGTATTTGTTAAATTACTCTGTGGTAGCTGAATTGTACTATTGTTGTTGCTAGTTCGTAGGAGATTTGGACTGTAGTGTAGCTTCATATTGTGGTATTCTGTGGATTTCTTATTCTCAGCTGCTGTTATATATTTGTTACTCACTGAGTACTTAGTACTCACCCCTACTCCCTGCACCTTTTGTGTGCAGACTCAGGTACTCAGGAGCAGTAGACAGGCATTTCCAGCGTTTGCAGTGTCATATCGAGTTGCTGAGGTATCTGCCTACGTTCGCAGAACCTAGCTTCTCCTCTTCTTTCCAGTTGTTATTTGTATTTTATATTCAGACTGGAGTATTTCTATATAGTACTCTCTATTTCTGTTGGGTTTTATTAGAGGCTCTAGACTTGTGACTCCGGATCTTTGGGAGTGTCGGTATTTTGTTCATTATTAGTATTATTGGAGTTCTTAAACTCATATATTCTTCTTGGGTTGTCCATTTGGGACTGATTTAGTTGTGTTAATGAAATTGTTGGTCTGGCTGGCCTAGCTTGATTGTTGGGCGCCATCACGACCGGATTTGGGTCGTGACACAAAAGAGGAGGAAATTATTTCATTAAAACCCCTTCTATTCTTAGCTTGTTGCACAAGTTAGTGCAAGTATTTATTTGAAATTTACACTACAACCCCTTCCAGAATACTCTACCATATTCCATTTCCTTGGAATTCCTATTGTACCCTCACTTCCTTTTAGTATTCATTGAAATACCTTTTTGTTATGCCCAAATTGCCCTTAATGCTCTATATTTATAACAATTATACCATTTTTATCCCAATTGTACCCTTTCTTCTTTTAAACTTATTATAACTATACCAATTCTTATTCCCCATTTACTCCTACTTCTTAATGTTTATTACCTTTTCTAAATTCTGTATTTTACTCCTATTTAACCTATTTTCAAACTTGTATTTATCAAATAGCCACAATTAAGTGACTATTGTTCAATTTACCAATTAGCCCCTTTAACTTTTCAAAATTCAGATTAATTCACTAATTAAATTCACATTACATTCATAACCAACCCTAGGCAGTCTTACAAACATAGCCACTTTTGTTCAATTATTCAATTAACAAAACTCGGGGGAACAATTTGATAGATGGTGAGTCTTATTTATCGAAATAACTGGCCGAAATTGAATCTATCAAGTAATCGCCTTAGGTTGCTACGAATCGTGTGATTTCAACTATCGATTTAATTGAATCTATGATAGTCTAAAGGCGAATTCACTAATCGAACTAAATCACTAACTACCAGCTATAACCAATACGTCCTAGGTGTTAATCAATAACAAATTCAACAATCACTATTAAACTACCAAAACAATTCAGACAATCACAATCAATCAACTTGAATGTCAAAACAAGATCGAAGTCGATTCAAATAATTCCTAAGATTATAACAAAGCATAACAGCCGAAATCAGAAAAAGGTTATTTTCCTAAAATCTAAAACTCTGAAAATTAATCGGAAATCATCATTTTATCAGAAATCTAAAAGGAAAATCTAAAAATCTACTAAGTTGTTAAAAACAATACTAAAAATCAGAAACTTAGCAGAAATCTAATAGAAAATCAGAACATGGCCGAAAAAATTAACAAAACTCAGAAACCATGAATCGAAATTAGAAAAGAAGCTGTATTCACAAACATATTCACAAGAATCAAAAAATCCCTTTCTTCTTATAGAAATTAACAGAATCGAATCAATTAATCACAGTTTTCAGAAATCGGAAGAACCAAGAAGAGAAACTAAACGAACTCAATCATGCCATGGAATTAAACAAAAATCAGAAACAAAGAAGAAGAAATACTTAGCTCTTTTTTTTCGTTCATTTTTTTTTCTTTTGTTTTTCTCTTCTTTCTGTTTTTCTTTCGTTTTTTCTTCATTTCTTGATTAGTCACTTGCTTCTTCATTTGTTCTTGCATTTTTTCTTGAATCCAAGCCTTTTTCTTGAAAATCCGGCGGCTATTGAGTTGTTCTTGACGACACGGCAGCCTTTTTGGCTTGAAATTTCTTGTGTCACAGTGTATGTGATGTTAAAAGAATGGTGGGTGTGATTTTGGGTGGTTTTGAGGCGACGCCGCCATGGGAGGTGGGTGGTGGCGCGGATTAGGGTTTAATGTTTGGAGGGATTTCAGTGGTGTTTGAAGGAGATGGGTAGTAGGGTTAGGACGAGGAAGAGATGGGGAGCCGTTTGGTGTTGGTTTTGACGGGAAATGTGACCGGCCGCGGTCGTGGGTGGCGGAACCCTAGCAGCGGCAATGGGATGACAGAGAGATGAGGGAGACGGCTAGTGTGGCTAAAGAGAGAGAGAGACAAGAAGTGTTTGAAGTTAAGTTATGTTTTTTAAGGTTTTTTGTGTTAGGTATATTAAAATGTAATAACAAATTTGAACCGTTGGATCAAGGTTCACGGAGGGCTGAGATTTAACACCATGAAACGCCGCCGTTTTGATTTATTCCCTTGGGACCGGATGGGTCTCTTTGGCTTGGGCCTGGGCATTGACTGGGCGTTTGGGCCACTACTTGGACTAGAGGAATTTGGCCCAGTTCTTTTATTCAATGTTTTTTCCCCTTAATTTTAACTTTTATATCTTTGTATTGTATTATGTATTTATTCTTTTTTTTCTGTATTTTTTGGTATTTTATTGTATTGTAATTTTATTTTGTATTTTCTATATTTTTCTAATTTTGTTATCAGTTGGAATTTATTAAAAACTATTAAACTAATTACTCTTTTTGGCAATTTTCAATTTAAAGTTAACTAATGTTATTTTTTGATTTTTCTTTAATTAATTAAAAATGAATTAACACCTAATACATGAAAAATTAATTTCTAAAAATGTATTTTTGTATTTTTATTTATCACACGCAAATAATATGCAAACAATTAACACAAAATTCACACAAAATTATAAAAATGATGAAAAATCATTTATTTTGAAATTTATAGGAATAACTCATATGTAGGGTAAAAATCACGTGCTCACGGGTATCATCCATGTAGCTTGTCTGGCTAACTGAGTATACCTCAACTCGTACTGAGTCACTGTCATATCCTCCTGAACTAGCGACTCAAACTGGCAGCACAGCTCCTCTCTGAGGGACTGCGGCACATACTTCTCTAAAAAGTGAGTGGAAAACGGCTGCTAGGTAAGGGGTGCTGCTCCTGCAGGCCTACGCCTCTCGAACTCCTCCCACCATATGAATGTTAGCCCCGAAAACTGGAATGTAGTAAAAGATACACCACTAGACTCAATAATCTGCATGTAGCATCCTCTGACACATATCCAAGAATCCCTAGGCTTCCTCGCCCTCAGTACCGTTGAATGTAGGAGGCTGAAGTCTGCCAAACCTCTCTAACCGAAGTTTCTCATCACCAGGCATCACCGGAACCACATACCCTGGGGTTGGCACAACTGGTGCAACCAGAACAATCAGTGCAACTGCCTGAGCTGGGGCTGCCTCTGGCATCTGAAGTCCCTGCACAACCTACTCTGGTGTACAAACTGCAGGGGTATCATGACCACCCCCGGTCTGAGATGTCACTGCGGCAGTTGTAGATGACACTGCCTGAGCCAAACCAGTGTAGACAGATAATATCGGAGCCAATGCCTCCTGAAGGCCAGGAATAACAATAGGCACTGCCGGTGCCTGAGCGGGTGCTGCTGGAGCCTCAACCACTGGGGGCTGATCCTGAATAGGGGCAACATGTGGGTCTACTGGTACTGCCCCTGCTGCTCTACCATGACCACGGCCTCTAGCTTGTGGCAATGGTGGTCATCCACCTCGTCCGGTAGCACGAGTCCTCGCCATCTACGAGAGAATAGAATACAGATGTTTAGATCTTGGAACAACAAAACCGAACGACAAGAGTTCAAGGAAATGAAGTGTTTCCTAAAAGGTATGCAGCCTCCCGAGGATAAATACAGACGTCTCTGTATCGATCCGCGAGACACTACTAACCGGCTCAAGACTCATGAGGCCTAGTATCCAAGGCTCTGATACCAACTTGTCACTGTGAGCACATGATTTTTGCACCAAGCAGTTAATTCCAAAATTAAAATAAATATGTTTTTGAATGTAATTACTTGCTTTGTTTGGAATTAGCTATACTTTTGAGTTTGAATAAGTAGAAATTAGAAGAAAATCAAAAAAAAAAGGCTAGGTAATTAATTTGTTAGTTTAATTAGTTAGATTTTAAGGAAAATGCAAAAATAGTTTAAGTAGGAGAGAATAAGGGAAAAATAGCAGAAAAATTGCAAAAAATACTAGAAAATTAAAGTAGGAAATTAGGATTTATAATTTTTCATAAAAAAAAAAGAAAAGAAAAAAAAGTATAAAAGAAAATACATAAAAATAATAAAAGCATAAAAATACAAAAATAGAGGGTATAATAAGACTGGGCCAAATTTGATTCAATTGGCCGGCCCAGTCCCTTAGCCCAAAGGTGAGGCCTGATCCATGAAAGAGATAGCAATCTTGGCCGTTCATCAGGATAGCTCCAACGGTTGAGAAAAGGGGCGGGGTTATTTAATTAATTAAGGTAGGAGACTCAATCTTAGCCGTTCATTTGGGTTCTATCCAACGGCCCAGATAATCACCGAGTTTTTTTTAGTTAATTAAAATAAGATCTGATCTAGACCGTCTGTTTAAGTTGATCCAATGGTCGAAGCCTTCGATCTCTTTAATAACCAAACGGCGTCGTTTTAGTAACGCGCCTCTGAGCCGTCGATCTTGATCAATTGGACAGCCAAGATCTCCTTAACCTCGTTGCCTATAAAAGGCTTTGGTCTGAGACGGCCTGGCCATTTTTAGAAACCCCTAACCCTAGCCGCCCCCGAGCCCCTTTCTCTTCTCTCTCGTCCTTCTTCTTCAGTCCTTCAAACCTCGAACGGCCATGGCGGCCACCACTCCCTACGGTGGTCGCCGGCCTCTTCCAGCCTCCCCTCTCATCTTTCTCTTCTTTTCCTTCTTCTTCTTCGTCAAAAAACCCCAAGAATTCCCCTTCTCCATAAATCCCGGTCACCGGAATCTACGCCGGTGACCACCAAACAATGAACCTCACCTTCAAACCAATGCCAATCTCTTCCCCTTCCTCCGATCTACATCCCTATACTACTGGTTCCCTTCGAATATACCCCAGTCGCCTCGAATATCCCAAAAAGTGTCGTCGGAACCCTAACTCCGGCGACCCCCAAAATCAAACCACCCCCAAGATCCGTTCTTTTACCATCCCCAAGCATCCCCTACAACCCAAAACCCAAAAGGCTTAGTCTTTAAGCCTTAAAAGAAAATCAGAGAAGAAAAATTGAAAAAAAGAGATCTGAAAAGAACAAAGAAAAAGAAAACAAAAAGAAGAGAGTAAAGTCTGATAAGAATAAGGAAAAGAGAAGGATAGGAAGCTCAGGGGACAGGCCCTGCAAGCTAAGTCCCCCGACCCCTATCTGCTTTCTTTTATGCTTTACTTTGTGTATTTGTTGTTTGATTTCTGTTTTTGCATGCCTATGAATATCTGTTTTTGATTCTTGCTTCACACATGTTAGTCTTAGGATTGTCCCTTTTAATATCCTGTTTTTCTTCTTCCTGTTCATCTTCTTTTGTTTCACATCATGTCCTCTTCTTGTCTGTTCTCTGTGACCATGTCTATCTCTTAATCTTTCCGTGTTTCTCTGAACCTGTTATTGCTAGGGTATCTGTTTTTTCTTTTATCAAAGTTCAAAGATCATGTCTGATTTGTGGTTTCTGACTCGTTTCAAACGCATGACTGTAGATTTTTGTTTATCTCTCACTCCCTTGTATGTTTAGTAAGTCAAAGGTGACTTTGATTCTCTTTTACTCTTCATTATTGATTAAGTTGTGTAGTTTTGATTAGTCTTGACTCTTATAGCATAACTTCTTGTTTCTTGTCATGCATACTCTGATATCTTCTCATCTTCATATGGAGTCACTCCTGTGCCTTCTTCATTTTTTGTCTATAAGTGTCTCTGCCTCTGTCTTCTATTAGTATTAAGCCTCTTTTTCTTGGTTGATATTAGATAACTTCTTTAGTCTAAATGATTCTTCTTCCCTGCTTAATCTCATGTTTAGTTTCTAGACTAGGATTAGTTGTTAGTCCTGTGCTTTCCCTGTCCTATTTGTTTAGCATGATTCTAGGTTCAGTACTCGAAAGTGCACTCTGACTATCACTCTTATATTATCTTGCCAAGGTCCATTGTTCTCCTTATTGAAATAAGCCATGTTTCATTTCGTGTTGACTATTTAGTGTCTATGTGTCTATGTCCATGAATGCTAAGTGTCTTAGGGTTTTTCAGTATATCATCTAACATGAAATGATTGTGACCAAACCTTATTGATGTTAATTGACATGTTGCTACATGAATTTAAGTTATGTGAGTTGATTAATTGAGATTCAACATTATCAAACCCCTTTTCTGAATTTTAATTGATTAATAAACAAAATTTGGCTTCATGTGGTTATGTGTGCAATTGTATGTTGAAAGTGGCTAGGCTTGCAATAGTTCTGTGTTAGTTTGGACTCTGTTAAATACCTATCATGCTTAGGTGGATTGGTTATAGCTGTTAGCATTAGGTTCCATGAAAATGGCTAATTTTTAAATAGGATAAAACTTAAAAAATCACAAAATAGGCTGTTAGTTAAATAATTGGCCTAAGAATGGTCAACCTTGCAAAGGGTTGACCTATTCTTAAGGCCCTAACACACAGAACACTTTAAAAGTGGCTGGTTGTGCAAAATGGCTATGTCTGCAAATGCAGACTAGCCTAGGCTCTTTTCAGAGCCCTGAACAGCAAAGTGGCCAAACCTGTAAAGGTTTTGGGCCCAGCTGTTCAGTAATTGGCTTTAATAGCCAAAGCTAAGTCTCAATTTGAGACTGGATAGATTTTAAAGAGCTACTTTTAACAATAAAGCAGGCTAGTCCTGCAATTAGTTTAAAAAATAAAATAAAAGGTCTTAATAAACTGAAAATGAAACAAAATTGGCTAAGTCTGAAATAGTTCCTTATATTAGAACTGGCCAGCCCTTAAATACCAATGCAGGGGCTGGCTATTAGTTAAATAAGTCCAAAAGAAGCTGGAATTTGACCTAGGTAGACTGGGTAAATCAGCAGTGGCCTTGAGGGCACAATTGGGAATTAAAAAGGTGAATTGGTAAATATTTAGAACCTAAGAGGGTAAGGGAGTCCTTTGTATCCCTGATTTCTGCAATTTTGCAGAGATTTAAGGGTATAAGGGTCTCCCTAAAAAGGGAAATCTGTAAAAATCTCAAACCCCTAAGGTCATACTAGTAAAAACCCCTAAAAGGAATCTTTAGAACCTTCCAGCACATGCTGGAAGGATTTCTGTTAACAGAAATTGGGGCTAAAGTGTATAATTCATAATTTTAGGAGGGGGAGAAGTGGGATTAATCCCATACTTCTTCCCCAAGTCTTCAGCCCTCAAAGATAACTATATATACCTCTTAGAAAGGGCTGAAAAGGGTTCCAATTCCTAGAGTCTGAAATTCATTTGAGGCTTATTAAATACAGAAGTTTTTTAGAGCAAAAATAGCAATAGAACAGTAGTGTTTTCTGGTATTTCTGGAGCGGGCATTTGGGTTAACCTCTTCTGGTTTTCTGGGTTCTTTGCTCTAAACTGACCTGGATTTCTATTTGTTGTTTGGCCGTGGTGTTCTGTTTTCGTGTGTTTTCTATCATTGTTGCATCGTTGCTGAATCCCTGCTGATTATTTGCTCCCGTCCTTCCCTTAGAACTCATCGGCTTCATTTTGCTATTCAGGTACTACTCTTGTTCAAGTGAAGCTGTACTGATGATTTTGATGGAATAACATGGGGATTTTCTGTTAAATTATGTCATCATGAATTTGTAATTCAATCTTGTATCATTGCTTTTAAAAGTTTAGATTTGTAGCTTAGTGGTAGACTAGAATATGGTAGTATGAAAACAGAAACAGAAACAATGTAATAGCTTAGTAATAGTAGTAGTATGGTAGTAGTAGTGATTAATACTTCACCTAGTTAATTAGGTAAACTATCTAAAACGAGATGAAGTGACCATCGCATAAGTTGATAATAACAAAGCTCATAGAGGAGGTTATCAATATGCTCACCTAATTAGCTTATTTCGTCGATATCCAGATTCAAAAGAGTTAGAATGGGAAATAATCGGAAGAAGTAATGTTAAGGTAAAATTGGTTTAGGAATATCAAGTAAGTTTGATTCATATCAGTGTTAGTAGTAGATCACAAATGTAAATCAGTATATAAAAACAAGCAAGTTTAAAAGGAGACTAACGAATTAGAGGGTATAATAGATCATCTGCAGCTGGGTAATGTGATACCAAAAATAGAAGCAAACGGTAAGAATCCAGTGATAAAATCCAATGCAAATTTCACAGTCACTTAGTATAGGAATATCGGTAATCATTAGCAAGCTTATAAATTATAGATTATATTTCACATAGCTAAATTATTTATCATTGATTTCTAGTTAAAAACTTAATCGTTAATACATGTTAGTTCAACAAAAACAAAAATAAAAGTAGTCGTTTAGTTTAGTTCTCTTATTAATTAGATGTTAATATAGAATTAATATTGATTCTTCTGTACAGTGAGCTTCTCTTTTAATAAATAAAGTGCAATTCAATTTTTAAGTCTATATGAGCTCTTCATTTCTATCTTCTATCACTGCTGTTTCAATTCAATTTGGGCCTTGTGTAACTTTGGGCCTGAACTATCCTACGAGGTCGATTAGTTTGCTGGTTGGAGACTTGAAGACAGTCTGGGTTTCAAGGCTTGGGCTGCCCTTTGCGAATGTATTTAAGTGAAGAAGAAGACCAGGCCCATTAAAAAGTAGATTTCAACAGGCCTGGAATGTTTAATGATACAAATCGGCTAAGGCAAAAACAATATAGCAAACATAGTTAAACAAAATAGGATCGGACTTTAATAAAGTTTAATTGGGATGAGCCTCGCCCGAATAACAACGGGGCCCCCTTTAGTAATGATATAATACAATTAGATTCGGGAAGACTATTAGTTAATTTCATAGTCTTACCCAAAATAATTAAAAGCCGATATAGACTATCTTAAGGCACGATTTTAATATACCTTCCTATGAATGAGTGTGCACTTGGTGCGACTCAAATCCAAATCTCGGTAAAGCTGAAATGCACCAAAAGTCATAGGCGTACTGGTTGCCGTATGACTCGAAGCGTGTTTTCGCGATACCGCAAATTCTTAAAAATAATACTTAACGTAAAAAGCACATTACGTTGTTAAAACTTATAATTAAGTCAAACAAAAATCGAGAACGACAGTGGAGCGACCGTGCTAAAACCACGGAATTCGGGAATGCCTAACACCTTCTCCCGGGTTAACAGAGTTCCTTATCCGGATCTTTGCTTCGCATACATTTTTAAGAGTCAAAATTCCTCGGATTCGGGATTAACCGGTGACTTGGGACACCATTATCATTCCCAAGTGGCGACTCGATTAATCTCTAATAAAATCCCGAACAGATTGTCCTTTAATTGGAAAAACTCCTTCCCTGACGTTATTTTATCCATCTCGGATATTTGAGCATCGGGGTATACCCTACAAGCGTCTTTATATGCTTTTAAGTGTTGGGGTAGTAAAAGAGGGAGGTGTGACAGCTCTGGCGACTCTGCTGGGGATCCAACCCTGAAGTTCGATTTCAGGGTTTAAGAACTCGAGCTCCTTAGAACTGCCGTTTGCATTTTGTTTGACTTCATTATATGATTTGAACAACATGCTATGTGCTTTATCGCTTTGATATTATGTGAACTGTATATAAAACTGTGCCGAAAACCCTTTCTCTCTTCTCCCCCGGGGATGTGCTTACTGGTTGAGACTCCCCTTCTGTTAAAGTCACCTTAAATTAAGAAAACAGAGGCCGGATAAGTTACAAAGCCGATTGACTCCGCGGGTCACCGGTACGTAGCCCCCTCCTCGATTCGAGTTGTCTGCTCGGGTACACGGTCTAGCACTACATGAAACCGTAATATTTTTGAACATAGGTCTAGGACGATTATTTGCATCATATTTGACTTAGGGACTCAACATAGGGGTTGGGTCCGTCTAGGACAGGTGACCCGGTATTGAAAAGACCGAGCATGTTATGTGTTGCATTTTATTGTCCTTGATCGTTATGCGGACCGGCGGAAATCCCGAGGTTAGAAAATTGTTGGAAAAGAAAAAGAGAGAGAGGAAAATAAGATTGGTAAAAATAGGTATCCGGAAAATTTGGAAATTTGGAAAAAATAGGTGGAACATTTTTTGAAATAATTGGTCAAATAATTCGACCGAACTACGCAGGTTTGATTCTCGCCATTAGGAGGGATACGTAGGCAACCCTTAAACGGGTCCAACCACATTTTTAGAAAAAGACCAAAAAGATTTTCTTTTCCAATAATCGAGGTGATTGCTATTTTTGGAAATGGCCGAATGTTCCGAAAGGACGCCGGAAGGCTGTTTTGGCAAAAATGGCCACTTCGAAAGTCATTTTTTTTCTTCTCTTCAAAAATTGAAAAATTGCATTGAAAAAGATTTTCCTTTTAAATTCACCTTAATAAATGTGCAGGACGAGCACGATGATGAATGAACATTTTTCCCTAAATAAAATCCCCTTGGAGCTGAAATTATGGTGGCGGGACATGGGATCCGATGGTCAAGACTGGGTCAAAAAGTACTTAAAAGGCCTTACGGGGTTACTAGACATGGTTCCTCGAGGTGATGTGGTTAGAGCGTTGGTCACGTTTTGGGATTCGGCACACAACGTATTTCATTTCCCAGATTTTGAGCTTACCCCTACTTTGGAAGAGATTGCCTTCTACATAGGGAAGACTGAGGTCCCACTAAAAGGAAAACACCCGGTATCCCCGAGGACAGTGACAGTACATCGTTTCCTCGACTCTCTGAAAATTGCCCGGAATGTTCATAATGAAGATCTGGTCAATGGATTTTGTTCTTTAAGCTTCATCTACAATAGGTTTGGACACGTTGGGGGTTTCAACGACCTAACCAACAAGTTATGTTGTAAGTCCAACCGAGCGAAATGGGAGGAACACCGGAGGTTTGCGTTTTTGGTAGCATTTCTCGGAGTTGTTGTATTCCCAAGGAAAGATGGACATATCAATATAAAAGTCGCCGGAGTAGCTACCACACTGATAGTATAGGATAACTGTACTCTGGCCCCAATGATTGTGGCGGATATCTACCGTGCTCTGACTGCGTGCAAAGCAGGGACTAGTTTCTTCGAAGGGTGTAACTTGATCTTGCAAATCTGGCTAATCGAGCATCTATGCCATCACCCTTCATTCTCGAGCTATGGTTCGGCCGATCGGACATGTTTGGAAGAGTTCAATGCATGGACAAAAGAAGTAAAGTTGCCAAAGGGAGTCCAAGGTTGGATTGTGTATCTTCGATCACTAACCGACGGTCAAATTGATTGGACGTATGACTGGTTATCTCTTGACGAGGTGATATACATGCCAACGGAGGGATCGCCATTTTTGATCATGGGTTTGAAGAGTATACAACCTTATGCTCCATACAGAGCCTTGCGACAGTTAAGTCGGTGTCAGATTATTCCGAGAGATGGGGACCTCAGTGTGCAAGCTGTGGAGATTGGTCCAGACGGGCAATTCCCGGAAGCAAAAATCCGGCAAATCTGGAATGAATGCCAAAATTTGAAGACTGATACTTGTGTGCCGAATAGAGCAAAAGGGGAGATATCACCTGGATACTCCACATGGTACCGACGAGGGGTTGAACATGAACGTCTTTCAAAGAGACCTCACTTGCAGGACTTGATAGAGCAATCCGAGGAGAATCAGAAATGGATGGCCAAGGAAAAAGAATACAAGGCCAAAATCAGTCTGTTGGAGGATAAATTGAGAAATCTTCATTTCGAAAGCGGTTTACAAGCAGCGTCCGATGAAGTGGAGAAGAAACAGCTGAAAAAAGAAAATGATATGTTGAAGGCTCAAATGGCTCAAATGAAAATTGCATCCGAGACCCCAATTCGTTCAGCCCGGGATGAAAAGTTAATTGAGATTCTCCGGCGAAAGGTAAATGACTATAGCTTCGATTTGGACAAAGCTGAAAAAGAGTTAGTCGTGGCTCGGAAGCAAATGGACAGAGATGCTGAGAAAAGAGCCAAGTTGGTTCAACAACTACAAGACAAGCATGATTTTGAAGTAGCCCAGCTTAGAAAGAAAATAATTTCAGCCACGGCCAAGAACAACAAGATTATCAAAGATCTTGAGGAAGAAAGAGAACATTGCTACACGACTATGGCTAGATTAGAATTGGAGCTGCAGCAGGTGCAAAAAGACAACCAACACGTCTTGGATGCTCGCACTCAACAAATAAGCCGGTTATTGCAAGAAAAGGGGGTCATCTGAGAAAAGATTGTTCGCATCGCCCAGTACATCACCCGGAAGACTCAGCTTTGTGAAGATATGTCTCGAAGGACTTTTGTATCTGCAGTGAAGTTCTTCATACAACAAGTCATGGTCGACCTAGATAGGCTTCAAAGGGGATTAGCATATAGGCCCGCGGCAAGGCCGAACGATGCCTCGCGGGCACTAGGTGCATTAATGTACTCATAGGGCATGCATCATCTTTTATTTTTCTTTTTAAAACATCACCTTGTAATCAATGTTTTGAATTATCAATGAGAAAACAAGTGTTGTTATCAATTCTTCTGCTTTATGTCATTTCTTTTAAAAAATCCGCTAGGCAAATCCGCTAGGCAAATAAATAGGAACGTAATTATGAAAATGACAATGAAAAAGAGATGAAAAGAAAAGCAAGCAAGAAAAGAGATGAGAAAGAAAAAGCAAGAAAAAGAGAAAAAAAAGCAAGAAAAAGAAGAAAAAGAAAAGAAAAAGAAAAAAAAGGAGAGAAAAGAAGAAAGAAATAAAAAGAAAGAAAAGAGCGAAAAAAGAGAAAAGTTATTGGTCCAAATGAGCAGCAGCCGGGATGATGCATAACGACTCGAGGAAATGTGTTCGTCGTTGCATTTTATCCATGCGCTAACAACTAATGGGTGTTGATGCTTGTGAGTCCAGATTCTCTAGGCAACTGGCATTCTGGCTACCCACCCATACAACACCAGATACAAAAAGATGACGAAAGCTGTATCCCAGGAAATTGAGGCAACCATTGTGGACCCTGCTCACGAAGAAGAGATTGTGGATGTGGCAGGCATGAAGGAGGAAATGTACAAGCTGAGGCAGCAGATGGCCGAGATGTACCAGGCCTGGTCTAGAGGTCAACCACTACCAGCTTACCCTGCCAACCCCGCATATGTCCCTCCAGCCAATCCTAATCCTGAACCACCTACAATGAACTCATCCTCCACTTACCCCGACTACCCTCACTACTATGCCTCCACCTCCCAGATACCACCACCTCCAGCCAAACAGGAACCACCTCACATACCACGAATTGCTCCTGTGTATGTAGCACCTCCACCCGCTGCTATGCACAAATCCTCCAGTGAACCGATGTTTCATATCCATGATCCTCACTACTACCCTCCAGAGCCAACTTTCAAACAACATGAGTCTCATGCTCCAATGATAGAAACAAGTGAAGAAAGGATTGCAAAGAGTGCTGGGCAGGAAGAGATGGCCCGAAAAGTGAAAAGTCTGGAGAATGCTTTCCGCACTATGCAAGGTCTAGGAGGGCAGGTGAGTGTAGCCTACAAGGACCTGTGTCTATTCCCCGAGGTGCAGCTTCCCGTGGGATTCAAGTTGCCAAAATTCGACATGTATAGCGGACACGGGGATCCGGTAGCTCATCTCAGAGGATACTGTAGCAAGATGAGAGGTGCGGGAGGTAAAGATGAGTTATTGATGGCGTACTTCAGCCAGAGTCTGAGTGGTTCAGCTTTAGAGTGGTATACACGACAAGACCATACAAGGTGGTTTGTCTGGGATGACCTAGCGCAAGCCTTTGCAAGTCACTTTCAGTACAACTTGGAGATCATACCTGACAGGTTGTCCCTTACAAAAATGGAGAAGAAGCCGGGGGAAAGCTTTAGAGAATTCGGTTTCAGATGGAGGGAGCAGGCCGCAAGAGTAGATCCACCCATGAAAGAAGGGGAGATGGTGGATTGTTTTCTACAGGCTCTGGAGCCTACATATTACGGTCATTTAGTGTCGGCGATCGGGAAGAGTTTCAACGAAGTCGTGAAAATGGGAAGCTTTGTAGAGGAAGGTTTGAAGACAAATAAAATCATGAGTTTTTCGGCAATCAAGGCCACCAATCAAGCTATACAAACTGGAAACGGGGGAGTAATGGGAAAGAAGAAGAAGGAAGAGGTGGCAATTGTAGAGAGCAGGCCATGGAGTCGCAGCCCACATTATAACCCACCAAGACCCTACCGCCAGCACCCACCAAACCCATCAACCCCATATAATCCACCACCACCATCTTACCCGCCAAACCCATACAACCCATCAAGCCCATATAACCCACCACCACCACCATACCCACCAACAGTTTCACATTACCATCACCCGCAAGCCCAAGCCTACCCACCACCACCACCCCATGTGTGGAGAGCTCAAGCTCCACACAATGTTTACCACACCCAGAACACATACCCAACCTCTAAACCTTACAGAAACCAAAACAGGCCCAGGCCGGACTCTGAGTGGAGAAACAAGGTAAGGAAAACATTCACCCCTCTCGGGGAATCATATACCAGCCTTTATCATAGGTTGAAGGAGTTGGGGATGCTAAGCCCAGTTGCACCCAAAGTTCCAAACCCACCCCCGAAAAATCTTGATCCTTCTGTTAGATGTGAATACTGTTCAGGAACGGTGGGCCATGATACCGAAAAATGTTGGCAGTTGAAGAATGCCATTCAGGATCTCATTGATGATAGGAGAATTGAAGTTCATGCCCCAGAAGCCCCGAACATTACCCAAAATCCGCTGCCAAATCACCACGAGACACACATGATAGAATTGGTGCAAGGTGATAGCAGTTAGAAACCATCTCAGTCTGTGATGATGATAAAGTCAAGTGGCAAGGCAGAAAAGGAAGTTGTGAAAGAGAAAGCGATTGCTTGAGAAACCAACAGGAAAGCCAGTAGTGGTGGAAGGTTTGAAAGTGGTAGTGCCAGGCGCAAAGACGATTGTGATTGTGAAAGGCGCAAGTACAGAGCCAGTAATTATAAAGCCGGTAGTGCAAATGCCGGTGGTGAGTACAAAGACTGTACCTTGGAACTATAACAAGGTATCAGTGGTTTATAAAGGAAAAGAGATTTCTGGTGAAATTAATGAAACGCATGGACTCACCCGGTCTGGAAGATGTTTTGCTCCAGAGGAACTGAGAAAGATGAAAGCGGTGAAAGAGAGCCAATTGAAAAAACCAGTGTCAGAGGAGGAAGCAGAGGAATTCCTTAAGAAGATGAAGTCACAAGAGTACTCAGTGGTTGAGCAGTTGAGAAAGACTCCTGCCCAGATCTGTTTGCTATCTTTGCTAATACATTCAGAAGAACACCGGAAGGCTCTTATGAAGATTCTAAATGAGGCTCATGTTCCGGAAAAGATTTCTGTTTGCCATTTGGAAAAGATTACCAACAAAATTTTCGAATCTAACAGGATCACATTCTCTGATAAGGAGCTGCCGGTGGAGGGAACTGAGCACAATAAGGCATTGTACCTTACGGTAAAAAGCGAAGAGTCAGTAGTGACCAGGGTATTGATTGACAACGGATCAAGCGCTAACATTTGCCCGCTGTCAACTTTAGGGAAGCTGAACATCAGCCCGGATAGAATCCGGAAGAACGGTATCAATGTGAGAGGGTTTGACGGCGGAGGTAAAAACACATTGGGAGATATTGTTCTGGAGGTGACCATCGGTCCTGTTGATTTTACTATGGAATTCCAGGTGCTCGACATTGCTGTGTCATATAACTTGTTGTTAGGTCGACCCTGGATCCATGCGGCCAAGGCAGTACCATCTTCTCTACACCAGATGGTCAAGTTTGAGTGGGAACAGCAAGAGATTGTAGTCCATGGGGAAGAGAATGCTTGTAATGTGGCGGCACCGTTTAATGATACTAATGGGGATAGAGGTCCTTGGGTCTACCAAGTAACAGATGCTATTGTGGTAAACAGAATTGCTGAAGGTGAGAAGTTGCCGATCCCTATGATGGCACCAACTGCTGTGATGATGGCCAAGGAGATGCTTAGAAATGGATTTGCACCAGGGAAGGGACTGGGCAAAGCATTGCAAGGAGTTATTCAGCCAGTTCAGCTTCCGGAAAACAAAGGTACATTCGGTTTAAGGTTCAAACCCACCTTCGCCGATATCCAGAGAGCCTCAAAAGCCAAAAAGAACTGGACCTTGCCCAAACCCATACCCAAATTATCCGACACCTTCGTCAGGCCTGGTACAAAATATTAGACATCTGCTGCAACAGAGTGCATTGAGACCCAACTTGATGAAGAAATGCTGAGTTTTAAGAAGATGTTTTGGGAGGTGAATATGGTTGAAGCAGGGGAAGGCACAAGCAAAATGGATGTGCAGTTTGTGGGACCTGGAATCATGTTGAACAATTGGGAAGCTACTCATTTCCCTATCAGGAAGGAGTCTTGGTAGTTAGCTCAAAATTTCATCATTGCTTTCCCAAAAGTTGTTATTTTTATAGTTTTCCCATCCCCCTTATGAAAAGAAAATCACCATGTATCCCGAACATTGTTCGTTCTTTTTATCAATGAAATGCGGTTTTCCTTTTCTTCACTTTTGCCTTATTTTTCTTTATTTTTCCTTTTGTACAGTTTTGCATATGTTGATTCCAATGCCATGTCATGCGTGAAGGATTCTAGACCCAGTTCTGACAATCACGCTACTATACGAGAAATCGAGGAAGATAGTGAAATAGAGTGTGAGGATGAGGAAGCCCTGGAGGAAATAAGTAAAGACATGAAACAATACGAGGAAAAACCCAAACCGAATCTGAGTGATACGGAGTCTGTAAATTTGGGGAGCAAAGATGATGTCCGAGAAACAAAGATTAGTGTACATTTGGAGGTACCCCTCCGGGATGAATTAATAAGGTTGTTACATGAATTTAAGGACATTTTTGCCTGGTCCTATGATGACATGCCCGGACTTAGTACTGATCTGGTGGTGCACAAGTTGCCTATCTATTCTGAATGTCGGCCGGTAAAACAAAAGCTGAGAAAAATCAAAACGGACATTAGTGTGAAGATAAAAGAAGAGGTGAATAAACAGTTCGAGGCAAAGGTCATAAGAGTTACCAAATACCCCACCTGGTTGGCAAATGTTGTACCGGTTCCGAAGAAAGATGGCAAAACCAGAGTGTGTGTAGACTACAGAGACCTCAACAAAGCTAGTCCGAAGGATAACGTCCCATTGCCAAACATCCACATATTGATCGACAATTGCGCCAAGCATGAAATCGGTTCGTTTGTGGATTGTTATGCAGGTTATCACCAGATCCTTATGGACGAAGAAGATGCTGAGAAAACTGCCTTCATTACACCTTGGGGAACATACTGTTACAGAGTAATGCCGTTTGGATTGAAGAATGCCGGGGCAACTTACATGAGGGCAATGACCACAATGTTCCACGATATGATGCATCGAGAAATTGAAGTATATGTGGACGATGTCATCATAAAGTCCAGAAAACAACCTGATCATGTGAGAGATCTGAGGAAGTTCTTCCAAAGACTCCGAAGGTACAATTTAAAGCTCAATCCGGCGAAATGTGCCTTCGGAGTACCTTCAGGGAAATTACTGGGGTTTATAGTGAGTCGGTGAGGAATTGAACTGGATCCATCAAAGATCAAGGCTATTCAAAGTCTACCTCCGCCAAAGAACAAGAAGGAGGTCATGAGTCTACTAGGAAGGTTGAATTACATTAGTCGGTTCATTGCTCAATTGACATCAACGTGTGAGCTGATCTTCAAATTGTTGAAGAAAGATGCAGCAGTGAAGTGGACCGACGAGTGTCAGGAAGCCTTTGACAAGATCAAGGAATATTTGGCCAATCCTCCAGTGTTAGTTCCTCCAGAACCAGGGCGACCTTTGATCTTGTATCTGACAGTGCTTGATAATTCCTTCGGTTGTGTACTGGGTCAACATGATGAGACAGGCAAGAAAGAACAAGCCATATATTACCTCAGCAAAAAGTTTACATCCTATGAGGTGAAGTATACCCAACTTGAAAGGACTTGTTGTGCGTTGATTTGGGTAGCTCAGAAGTTAAAACATTATTTGTCAGCATATACCACGTACTTGATATCTCGACTGGATCCTCTAAAGTACATATTCCAGAAGCCCATGCCTACGGGAAGATTGGCCAAATGGCAGATTTTGCTCACAGAATTTGACATTATCTATGTGACTCGTACGGCAATGAAGGCACAAGCTATTGCAGACCACTTAGCTGAGAATCCGGTGGATGATGAGTATGAACCATTGAAGACGTACTTTCCGGATGAAGAGGCAATGATTGTCGAGGAAATGGAGCAAGAGGAGAGACCAGGATGGAAAATGTACTTTGACGGAGCCGTCAACAGCAAGGGCGTTGGTATCGGAGCGGTACTCATTTCAAGTACGGGACAACACTATCCCGTCACCGCTCAGCTCCGATTTTTCTGTACCAACAACATGGCCGAATATGAGGCATGCATCTTGGGATTAAGGATGGCAATCGACATGGGTATTCAAGAGATTTTGGTCATGGGTGACTCGGATCTCTTGGTACACCAAATCCAAGGGGAATGGGAGACACGAGATTTGAAATTGATACCATATCGGTATTGTTTGCACGAGTTGTCTCAAAGATTCCGGTCTATAGAATTCAAGCACATCCCAAGAATGCACAATGAGATTGCAGATGCTTTGGCCACATTGTCCTCTATGTTGCATCATCCGGACAAGAAATATATAGATCCGCTCCAAATCCAAGTCCGTGATCAAAATGCTTATTGCTTCGCCGTGGAAGAAGAGTCAGATGGAGAGCCGTGGTATCATGATATTAGGGAATACCTGAAAGCTGGCAAATACCCGGAGCAAGCCACCGGAGACCAGAAGAGAGCCATCGGGCGTCTAGCCAATGGATTTTTCCTCAGTGGAGGAGTGGTATACAAAAGAACACCAGATCTGGGTTTATTGCGGTGTGTGGATGCACAACAAGCAGGATGAAATCATGATTGAAGTACATGCCGGAGTATGTGGACCCCACATGAGCGGATATGTCTTAGCAAAGAAGATTTTGAGAGCTGGGTACTACTGGCTCACTATGGAGCGTGATTGTATCAGGTATGTAAAGAAGTGCCATCAATGCCAGGTACATGGGGATCTGATCCACTCCCCGCCTTATGAGTTGCATACAATGTCAGCACCTTGGCCCTTTGTTGCTTGGGGCATGGATGTCATCGGCCCCATAGATCCAGCCGCTTCTAATGGGCACAGGTTCATTCTGGTTGCAATTGATTATTTCACCAAATGGGTTGAAGCTAAGACATTCAAGGCAGTGACAAAGAAAGCGGTGGTGGATTTTGTGCATGAGAATATTATATGCCGATTTGGAATTTCCAAAGTGATTATCACGGACAATGGAGCCAACTTAAACAGTCATCTCATGGCTGAAGTTTGTGAAAGGTTTAAGATCACACACCGCAATTCCACACCTTACAGGCCAAAGGCGAATGGTGCAGTGGAGGCAGCAAATAAGAACATCAAGAAGATTCTCCGAAAAATGGTGGAGGGATCCAAGCAATGGCATGAAAAGTTACCCTTTGCTCTCATGGGTTACCGCACGACGGTGCGTACTTCTATCGGAACCACACCTTATACATTGGTGTATGGAACGGAGGCTGTTATACTCGCGGAAATAGAAATACCGTCATTACGGATCATAGCTGAAGCTGAGATAGATGACGATGGATGGGTAAAAGCCCGGTTAGAACAGTTGAATTTGATTGATGAGAAGAGGTTGGCCGCAGTTTGCCATGGGCAGTTGTATCAACGAAGAATGGCCAGAGCATATAATAAGAAAGTACGACCTCGAAAGTTTGAAGTCGGACAGCTTGTTTTGAGGCGTATCTTACCGCATTGGGCCGAAGCAAAGGGCAAGTTTGCGCCAAATTGGCAAGGACCGTTTGTGGTATCACGGGTGTTATCCAATGGAGCATTGTATTTAACAGATGTTGAGGGAAAGTGCGTAGAGACTGCTATCAATTCAGATGCGGTCAAAAGATACTATGTATGATTCCTTTTCAATTATATGTTTTGTATTTTGTTGTGATTTTGGAATTGAAATGACGAAGGCATTTTATTCTCTATCCAAACACTTTATCCATTGATAACCCCTTTGAGCCTTAATGAATGAATTCTTTCATATCCCTCTCTCGGAATCGCTCTAGTGCAATAAGGTTGAAATTGCCAGAATGAAAAATGAATGAAAAAAAAATGAAGAAAAAGAGAAAAAGACAAAGAAATCGGGAAAAAGTCAAAAAGAAATCCATCTAACTAATGAAGTTGGATGAACTACGTCCGACTTGATCCCGAAAGGGTACGTAGGCAGCCTCTCTGAGGTTCAGTCACAATAAAGAAAAAATCCAAAAATTCCCCACATATTGAAACTGGGAAGTTATGTTTAATAATTCCGAGAGTTGTAAATATTTTTGAACCCTCGTGAAATTTTGAGCCTTTATACCTTTCTTTCTTAACCCATCCAAAAGCCACGTTACAGTCCAAAGAAAGACCTTCTGATCGATTCCGAAATGATAACAAATACAACGAAGGAGGAGCGAAGCATCGGAAAATACCCGTGGTACAGAAAACAAAATACAAAAGGAAAAATGAAAAAAATATATAAAAGAAAATGAGAGAGTCTCATCAGTGAAAACCTTAACCGGCACTGTGAGGCGATTGTGAGTCTGAGAGAAATAAAATGAGAGAGTCTCATCAGTGAAAACCTTAATCGGCACTGCGAGATGATTGTGAGGTTGAGAGAATAAATGAGAGAGTCTTATTGGTGAAAACCTTTCGAGGCACCGTAGGGCGATCGTGAGGACTATCAGAGAAAGAGAAAAGGCAACAAAAATAGTATCGGTTTGGGTCAAAGGAAACTCAGAGCCAGAATAATGATTGGAATGAACTGGGTCAGAGTTTAAATACATGGCATGGTCAACGGAATCAGCCAGCAAATACCCAGATAAGTTCTATCATCTCCCCAAAATACCCTTACCTTCCTTTCATTTTTCTGCATTTCATTGTTTACCTTTTGAGAGCTAACTACCAGCTCCTGATAACGAAAACTGAAACAACATTGGATTAGAAAGAAGGAAGACTTGGGAAGGAAATAGAAAGCTCGCCGAATAAGTGGAGAAATTCACAGGCAAGAGGTAATTGGTAAAAGAAAAATACCAAAAAGAGGAAGGTAATATCTTTTAAAAACAGCTCCCCAGTCCTCAGGCTGCGGGGATGCATTTGCATTGCACGTTTAACTTCAGTTAGGTGCCCACCTTCTAATACGGGAATATTTTCTGCATTCGCATTGCACGTTTAAATTCTGTTAGGTGCCCACCTTCAAATACGGGAATATTTTCTGCATTCACATTGCATGTTTAAATTCTGTTAGGTGCCCACCTTCTAATACGGGAATATTTTTCTGCATTCGCATTGCACGTTTAATTTTCAGTTAGGTGCCCACCTTCTAATACGGGAATACTTTTCTGCATTTGCATTGCACGTTTAAATTCCGTTAGGTGCCCACCTTCTAATACGGGAATACTTTCTGCATCGCATTGCACGTTTAATTTTCAGTTAGGTGCCCACCTTCTAATACGGGAATACTTTTCTGCATTTGCATTGCACGTTTAAATTCCGTTAGGTGCCCACCTTCTAATACGGGAATATTTTTCTGCATTCGCATTGCACGTTTAAATTCAGTTAGGTGCCCACCTTCTAATACGGGAATACTTTTTTGCATTCGCATTGCACGTTTAATTTCTGTTAGGTGCCCACCTTCAAATACGGGAATATTTTCTGCATTCGCATTGCACGTTTAAATTCTGTTAGGCGCCCACCTTCAAATACGGGAATATTTTTCTGCATTTGCATTGCACGTTTAATTTCAGTTAGGTGCCCACCTTCTAATACGGGAATATTTTTCTGCATTTGCATTGCACGTTTAATTTCAGTTAGGCGCCCACCTTCAAATACGGGAATACATTTTTGCACATCACGGTTTATACAGCTAAAAGCCCACACTGGGGCAGAAAAGAAAAAAATAGTTTGTTGTTTTATTTTGAGCAGGTTCAGCTCAGGGTCAAGAAATACCGGCGAAAATCAAAAAGAAAAGAAAATCAACAAAAGAGAGTCAACAAGAAAAGAAAATAAACAAAAAGAAAGAGATTCTGCATCACCGGAAAGGGAAGAAGAGCAAAAGCTAGATTAGGAACAATTGTAATTGTAGGATCATAGCTTAGAATAGCTTCTTCGTTTTACATTTCCTTCCCCGGTGTAATAAGGAGTAAGTCAGCAGGTCTCAACAGTTGTCAATGCAACAGTGAGTCTGGTAGTTTTTAAAACTGCCAGACCTTCCCGAACTACACTGACCTGATTCCTGTTTAGCCCAGGATATGTAGGCAACCTCTAAAGCGGGGTGCGGTCAAAAGGTTTTCAAAAATGCTTTCACGGAATATGCCGATGTGCAAAAATCTCACATTACTGCTCACTCATGAGGCCTAGTATCCAAGGCTCTGATACCAACTTGTCACTGTGAGCACATGATTTTTGCACCAAGCAGTTAATTCCAAAATTAAAATAAATATGTTTTTGAATGTAATTACTTGCTTTGTTTGGAATTAGCTATACTTTTGAGTTTGAATAAGTAGAAATTAGAAGAAAATCAAAAAAAAAAGGCTAGGTAATTAATTTGTTAGTTTAATTAGTTAGATTTTAAGGAAAATGCAAAAATAGTTTAAGTAGGAGAGAATAAGGGAAAAATAGCAGAAAAATTGCAAAAAATACTAGAAAATTAGAGTAAGTAGGAAATTAGGATTTATAATTTTTCATAAAAAAAAAAGAAAAGAAAAAAAAAGTATAAAAGAAAATACATAAAAATAATAAAAGCATAAAAATACAAAAATAGAGGGTATAATAAGACTGGGCCAAATTTGATTCAATTGGCCGGCCCAGTCCCTTAGCCCAAAGGTGAGGCCTGATCCATGAAAGAGATAGCAATCTTGGCCGTTCATCAGGATAGATCCAACGGTTGAGAAAAGGGGCGGGGTTATTTAATTAATTAAGGTAGGAGACTCAATCTTAGCCATTCATTTGGGTTCAATCCAACGGCCCAGATAATAATGGTCGAAGCCTTCGATATCTTTAATAACCAAACGGCGTCGTTTTAGTAACGCGCCTCTGAGCCGTCGATCTTGATCAATTGGACGGCCAAGATCTCCTTAACCTCGTTGCCTATAAAAGGCTTTGGTCTGAGACGGCCTGGCCATTTTTAGAAACCCCTAACCCTAGCCGCCCCCGAGCCCCTTTCTCTTCTCTCTCGTCCTTCTTCTTCAGTCCTTCAAACCTCGAACGGCCATGGCGGCCACCACTCCCTACGGTGGTCGTCGGCCTCTTCCAGCCTCCCCTCTCATCTTTCTCTTCTTTTCCTTCTTCTTCTCCGTCAAAAAACCCCAAGAATTCCCCTTCTCCATAAATCCCGGTCACCGGAATCTACGCCGGTGACCACCAAACAATGAACCTCACCTTCAAACCAATGCCAATCTCTTCCCCTTCCTCCGATCTACATCCCTATACTACTGGTTCCCTTCGAATATACCCCAGTCGCCTCGAATATCCCAAAAAGGGTCGTCGGAACCCTAACTCCGGCGACCCCCAAAATCAAACCACCCCCAAGATCCGTTCTTTTACCATCCCCAAGCATCCCCTACAACCCAAAACCCAAAAGGCTTAGTCTTTAAGCCTTAAAAGAAAATCAGAGAAGAAAAATTGAAAAAAAGATATCTGAAAAGAACAAAGAAAAAGAAAACAAAAAGAAGAGAGTAAAGTCTGATAAGAATAAGGAAAAGAGAAGGATAGGAAGCTCAGGGGACAGGCCCTGCAAGCTAAGTCCCCCGACCCCTATCTGCTTTCTTTTATGCTTTACTTTGTGTATTTGTTGTTTGATTTCTGTTTTTGCATGCCTATGAATATCTGTTTTTGATTCTTGCTTCACACATGTTAGTCTTAGGATTGTCCCTTTTAATATCCTGTTTTTCTTCTTCCTGTTCATCTTCTTTTGTTTCACATCATGTCCTCTTCTTGTCTGTTCTCTGTGACCATGTCTATCTCTTAATCTTTCCGTGTTTCTCTGAACCTGTTATTGCTAGGGTATCTGTTTTTTCTTTTATCAAAAATCAAAGATCATGTCTGATTTGTGGTTTCTGACTCGTTTCAAACGCATGACTGTAGATTTTTGTTTATCTCTCACTCCCTTGTATGTTTAGTAAGTCAAAGGTGACTTTGATTCTCTTTTACTCTTCATTATTGATTAAGTTGTGTAGTTTTGATTAGTCTTGACTCTTATAGCATAACTTCTTGTTTCTTGTCATGCATACTCTGATATCTTCTCATCTTCATATGGAGTCACTCCTGTGCCTTCTTCATTTTTTGTCTATAAGTGTCCCTGCCTCTGTCTTCTATTAGTATTAAGCCTCTTTTTCTTGGTTGATATTAGATAACTTCTTTAGTCTAAATGATTCTTCTTCCCTGCTTAATCTCATGTTTAGTTTCTAGACTAGGATTAGTTGTTAGTCCTGTGCTTTCCCTGTCCTATTTGTTTAGCATGATTCTAGGTTCAGTACTCGAAAGTGGACTCTGACTATCACTCTTATATTATCTTGCCAAGGTCCATTGTTCTCCTTATTGAAATAAGCCATGTTTCATTTCCTGTTGACTATTTAGTGTCTATGTGTCTATGTCCATGAATGCTAAGTGTCTTAGGGTTTTTCAGTATATCATCTAACATGAAATGATTGTGACCAAACCTTATTGATGTTAATTGACATGTTGCTACATGAATTTAAGTTATGTGAGTTGATTAATTGAGATTCAACATTATCAAACCCCTTTTCTGAATTTTAATTGATCAATAAACAAAATTTGGCTTCATGTGGTTATGTGTGCAATTGTATGTTGAAAGTGACTAGGCTTACAATAGTTCTGTGTTAGTTTGGACTCTGTTAAATACCTATCATGCTTAGGTGGATTGGTTATAGCTGTTAGCATTAGGTTCCATGAAAATGGCTAATTTTTAAATAGGATAAAACTTAAAAAATCACAAAATAGGCTGTTAGTTAAATAATTGGCCTAAGAATGGTCAACCTTGCAAAGGGTTGACCTATTCTTAAGGCCCTAACACACAGAACACTTTAAAAGTGGCTGGTTGTGCAAAATGGCTATGTCTGCAAATGCAGACTAGCCTAGGCTCTTTTCAGAGCCCTGAACAGCAAAGTGGCCAAACCCTGTAAAGGTTTTGGGCCCAGCTGTTCAGTAATTGGCTTTAATAGCCAAAGCTAAGTCTCAATTTGAGACTGGCTAGATTTTAAAGAGCTACTTTTAACAATAAAGCAGGCTAGTCCTGCAATTAGTTTAAAAAATAAAATAAAAGGTCTTAATAAACTGAAAATGAAACAAAATTGGCTAAGTCTGAAATAGTTCCTTATATTAGAACTGGCCAGCCCTTAAATACCAATGCAGGGGCTGGCTATTAGTTAAATAAGTCCAAAAGAAGCTGGAATTTGACCTAGGTAGACTGGGTAAATCAGCAGTGGCCTTGAGGGCACAATTGGGAATTAAAAAGGTGAATTGGTAAATATTTAGAACCTAAGAGGGTAAGGGAGTCCTTTGTATCCCTGATTTCTGCAATTTTGCAGAGATTTAAGGGTATAATGGTCTCCCTAAAAAGGGAAATCTGTAAAAATCTCAAACCCCTAAGGTCATACTAGTAAAAACCCCTAAAAGGAATCTTTAGAACCTTCCAACACATGCTGGAAGGATTTCTGTTAACAGAAATTGGGGCTAAAGTGCATAATTCATAATTTTAGGAGGGGGAGAAGTGGGATTAATCCCATACTTCTTCCCCAAGTCTTCAGCCCTCAAAGATAACTATATATACCTCTTAGAAAGGGCTGAAAAGGGTTCCAATTCCTAGAGTCTGAAATTCATTTGAGGCTTATTAAATACAGAAGTTTTTTAGAGCAAAAATAGCAATAGAACAGTAGTGTTTTCTGGTATTTCTGGAGCGGGCATTTGGGTTAACTTCTTCTGGTTTTCTGGGTTCTTTGCTCTAAACTGACCTGGATTTCTATTTGCTGTTTGGCCGTGGTGTTCTGTTTTCGTGGGTTTTCTATCATTGTTGCATCGTTGCTGAATCCCTGCTGATTATTTGCTCATGTCCTTCCCTTAGAACTCATCGGCTTCATTTTGCTATTCAGGTACTACTCTTGTTCAAGTGAAGCTGTACTGATGATTTTGATGGAATAACATGGGGATTTTCTGTTAAATTATGTCATCATGAATTTGTAATTCAATCTTGTATCATTGCTTTTAAAAGTTTAGATTTGTAGCTTAGTGGTAGACTAGAATATGGTAGTATGAAAAACAGAAACAGAAACAATGTAATAGCTTAGTAATAGTAGTAGTATGGTAGTAGTAGTGATTAATACTTCACCTAGTTAATTAGGTAAACTATCTAAAACGAGATGAAGTGACCATCGCATAAGTTGATAATAACAAAGCTCATAGAGGAGGTTATCAATATGCTCACCTAATTAGCTTATTTCGTCGATATCCAGATTCAAAGGAGTTAGAATGGGAAATAATCGGAAGAAGTAATGTTAAGGTAAAATTGGTTTAGGAATATCAAGTAAGTTTGATTCATATCAGTGTTAGTAGTAGATCACGAATGTAAATCAGTATATAAAAACAAGCAAGTTTAAAAGGAGACTAACGAATTAGGTATAATAGATCATCTGCAGCTGGGTAATGTGATACCAAAAATAGAAGCAAACGGTAAGAATCCAGTGATAAAATCCAATGCAAATTTCACAGTCACTTAGTATAGTAATATCGGTAATCATTAGCAAGCTTATAAATTATAGATTATATTTCACATAGCTAAATTATTTATCATTGATTTCTAGTTAAAAACTTAATCGTTAATACATGTTAGTTCAACAAAAACAGAAATAAAAGTAGTCGTTTAGTTTAGTTCTCTTATTAATTAGATGTTAATATAGAATTAATATTGATTCTTCTGTACAGTGAGCTTCTCTTTTAATAAATAAAGTGCAATTCAATTTTTAAGTCTATATGAGCTCTTCATTTCTATCTTCTATCACTACTGTTTCAATTCAATTTGGGCCTTGTGTAACTTTGGGCCTGAACTATCCTACGAGGTCGATTAGTTTGCTGGTTGGAGACTTGAAGACAGTCTGGGTTTCAAGGCTTGGGCTGCCCTTTGCGAATGTATTTAAGTGAAGAAGAAGACCAGGCCCATTAAAAAGTAGATTTCAACAGGCCTGGAATGTTTAATGATACAAATCGGCTAAGGCAAAAACAATATAGCAAACATAGTTAAACAAAATAGGATCGGACTTTAATAAAGTTTAATTGGGATGAGCCTCGCCCAAATAACAACGGGGCCCCCTTTAGTAATGATATAATACAATTAGATTCGGGAAGACTATTAGTTAATTTCATAGTCTTACCCAAAATAATTAAAAGCCGATATAGACTATCTTAAGGCACGATTTTAATATACCTTCCTATGAATGAGTGTGCACTTGGTGCGACTCAAATCCAAATCTCGGTAAAGCTGAAATGCACCAAAAGTCATAGGCGTACTGGTTGCGGTATGACTCGAAGCGTGTTTTCGCGATACCGCAAATTCTTAAAAATAATACTTAACGTAAAAAGCACATTACGTTGTTAAAACTTATAATTGAGTCAAACAAAAATCGAGAACGACAGTGGAGCGACCGTGCTAAAACCACGGAATTCGGGAATGCCTAACACCTTCTCCCGGGTTAACAAAGTTCCTTATCCGGATCTCTGCTTCGCAGACATTTTTGAGAGTCAAAATTCCTCGAATTCGGGATTAACCGGTGACTTGGGACACCATTATCATTCCCAAGTGGCGACTCTGATTAATCTCTAATAAAATCCCGAACCGATTGTCCTTTAATTGGAAAAACTCCTTCCCTGACGTTATTTTATCCATCTCGGATATTTGAGCGTCGGGGTATACCCTACAAGCGTCTTTATATGCTTTTAAGTGTTGGGGTAGTAAAAGAGGGAGGTGTGACAGTCACGATCCCAAACCCGGTCGTGATGGCTCCCAGCGCATTGCTAGGCCAGCCCGACCAATCACACACATTACCGAGCTACCAGCTCATATCTTTGTTCAAAATCAATAATAACGAGACATTATACGAAGTTTAGCCAAAGTATATAAAAATATCCGAATAACAGTGCACACCACCTCCCACAGATCTAGGGGTCACGAGTCAAGAGCCTCTACCGAATAACATAGCAATAATACTATATACAGAGTAAATCTGAAAACGCAGAATGTCTAAAAAAACATAAGAAAAATGAGTGAGAGTCGGGTCCTGCGGACGCCAGGCAGCTAACTCGACAACTCTGAAATATGCTCTGGAGGCAGCTGAATATCAACCCTGCTGATAGGTACCTGGATCTGCACACAAGGTGCAGGGAGTAGAGTGAGTACTTCCAACTCAGTGGTAATAGGCATGTATAATGATATTGAAGGTAAGAAAACCCAAAATTCCACACAGTAAAGCTATACAACATCTCATTTTCCTTTTTAACAGTATGAATCTTAGGGAAAGCAATAACAGATAAAGCAGTTAAGTATAAATGAGTAAATGCAATGCAGATGCATATAAACATGACGCTACGGTGCGTAGCCCCATCCATTTGGGTACCCGCGCTCACTGTGGCGGTTCTGACTCTGGAGAGGCTCCTACAATCCAAGCACAATATCAATAACATATGATATGGCGCGTAGCCCGATGCACTACCAGTCCAACTACATGCAATGCAAGCCTTACAGGCACAAATACTTACCATTTTTAGTTTTGTTTAACAGAAATTATATAATTAGGTGTTCAGAAATCTCAAAATTTGCAAATCATTTTTAGACAGTGTTTAGCTCAGGACTGATATCATGAAAACACGTTATAATCATAGAAACAGTGATAACGATCCTCACGGGATCCACATAACTGGCACACAGCCCAAATATATTCATAACCCTCCAAGTAGGAGGTTTACTGTGTCACGACCCAAACTGGAGGACCATGACTAGCACCCGACCATACTTGTCGAGCACCAACATACGTTTTATCTAACCTTCTTTATTATCTTTTAGGGCTGACGAGAGCAATATAAATGGTAGACATGGATCATGGACAACCAACAATAAAATATGATGGCATGAACCTACATAACAAGGGACGACCAGACAATCAAGAAACTAGACACATATGGTACAAGCTACCACGCTAAAATGAAAGACTATACAACAAAAACAAGCCGACAAGGCATACCAAACTATACATGAGTTGACACTTGTCTATGAGCCTCTAAAGGAACATAAGTGCTGCAACATAGATGGAACAGGGCCCCGACATACCCATAATGTCTATAACAAAAATGCATACCAAGACCAACGCAAGTCCGGAGAAGGGATCTCGCCAATCACCGCTGAACTGGACAACCTACTGTGATGGGGGAGTTGCACCTGCTTGTCTATCAGGACCTGTAGCATGACATGCGGCGTCCACAAACAAAAGGACGTCAGTACGAATAAAGTACTGAGTATGTAAGGCAGAGAACCATAAATACGAACAGTAATGTAAGCAGGGATAGAGAATATACAACCTGTAACATCCGAGTACCTCCGAGGGCTACTAACATGAAATGCATGATACATATGTACAAATACATAATCTTTTAAAACATACGCCTCTGTGGGCATCATCATCATCATATCATACCTGGCCGTAATAGGATCGGTAAAAACGTACCCGGCCATTATAAGGCTCGGTAGAATCGTACCCGGCCACGTGGAGCTCTGTAAAACCCAACAGATCAGTGGTTGCACAATAGGTGTCGTACCCGGCCGACTATAGCGCGGCTCGGTAAAGTAAAATAGATACATATATATAATGCATGCTCGACTCATGGAAACACCTTGTAGACCTTTCGGAGTGACGTAAGGTCGGTATCCTATGTACACCTTTTTAGGACTAACTCTTCACTATGAACCTTATAGGAATCAGGAAGTACCAAGTTAGTCAATAACTACAAAGCACTCCGCATATCCTGGTCTGTAGTGCCAGACGGAGGAGTTGGAGGTGTTGGGTGCCTCTTAATATCCTATGGAGGAGACGGAGTAGATGAGGTATGAGACGGCATCTCACTCTAAGCCTCACTTTGGCCTGCTCTGGCTTGGGGCACCTGACTTGTACCCTCTCTCGCAGATGTATCAAGCCGTCTACTAATTGTTTGCTTCCTTGTCAAAGGCATCACTGAAAGAAAACAAGGTGAATATTAGAGACGAACACTTACGACTCAACTCTATGCACGATCTAGATTAAGGAAGAAGGTAACAACCCTAGATGTCATGTAGCCTCTTGATTATAAATGTGGCGTGCTACACATCCATAATCAAGACTCTACTAGACATGGCTTATAGACAATCCCTAGGACAGACTTGCTCTGATACCAAGTTTGTCACGACCCAAAATGGAGGACCATGACTAGCACCCGACCATACTTGCCGAGCACCAACGTACATTTTATCTAACCTTCTTTATTATCTTTTAGGGCTGACGTGAGCAATATAAATGGTAGATATGGATCATGGACAACCAACAATAAAATATGATGGCATGAACCTACATAACAAGGGATGACCAGACAATTAAGAAACCATATACATATGGTACAAGCTACCACGCTAAAATGAAAGACTATACAATAAAAACAAGCCGACAAGGCATACCAAACTATACATGAGTTGACACTTGTCTATGAGCCTCTAAAGGAACATAAGTGCTGCAACATAGCCGGAACAGGGCCCCGACATACCCATAATGTCTATAACAAAAATGCATACCAAGACCAAGGCAAGTCTAGAGAAGGGATCTCGCCAATCACCGCTGAACTGGACAACCTACTGTGATGGGGGAGCTGCACATGCCTGTCTATCAGGACCTGCAGCATGACATGCAGCATCTACAAACAAAAGGACGTCAGTACGAATAAAGTAGTGAGTATGTAAGGCAGAGAACCATAAATACGATCAGTAATGTAAGCAGGGATAGAGAATATACAACCTGTAACATCTGAGTACCTCTGAGGGCTACTGATATGAAATGCATGATACACATGTATAAATACATAATCTTTTAAAACATACGCCTCTGTGGGCATCATCATCATCATATCATACCTGGCCGTAATAGGATCGGTAAAAACGTACCCTGCCATTATAAGGCTCGGTAGAATCGTACCCGGCCACGTGGAGCTCTGTAAAACCCAACAGATCAGTGGTTGCACAATAGGTGCCGTACCCGGCCGACTATAGCGCAGCTCGGTATAGTAAAATAGATACATATATATAATGCATGCTCGACTCATGGAAACACCTTGTAGACCTTTCGGAGTGACGTAAGGTCGGTATCCTATGTACACCTTATTAGGACTAACTCTTCACTATGAACCTTATAGGAATCAGGAAGTACCAACAAGATTGATAACATAAGAATAAGAGAAGCAACATCAACATCAATCATTCCATAAGAGGGGAAACAATGTAAGTACGGCTAGCTTCTAAGAGTAGAGTATCTTTGGAAGCTCGTTCATTACATTATGTACAATCGGAGTCGTGCAAAAGAAGGAAAGGGATAGCCTCACATACCTTGTATATACTTCCCCAACCTCAAGCTATGCAAACGTCACGACTCCTTAGTCTACAATAGGAGAAATGACAATATCGTTAACGTTTAAGCGTCGCAACTATTATTTACCAACCACAACCTATTTTGTGATGAAGCGGACAGCACCTCCCCTATTTATATGAATTCCCACATGTGAAATGAATCACCAAACATCCCAAACAACATCAATTTTAATTATATTGAACATCCTAAAACAGTCCACCAACCGATAACATTACTACCAAGCCTTTCGATATATATTTCACAAGTTCTAGCTTCAATGACTTAGCCGCAACTTGGATAATCTTAAATACATACAGATTAAGAGGTTCATTAACTTAATACAGAAAGAACAACTCCAATTACACCTTAATTCTCCACGAAATATCCCTCCAATTCTGTCACAACAACAAGGAAGCGAAGCTAGCAATCAATTAGTATTTTTTCGGCACTAGAATCAGTTTAGAAGGCTTGAAATCACCTAGGGTTGATATTAAGAACTCGAGGGAGTATTTACAGAACATAAACCCTTTAAAACAACCCCCCCACACGAGCTTTAACAACACAAAAATGAGCAACAACAAGAAGAACAAGAGACTTACTAGCGCCACGTGATTCCCGACACTTGATTGTGTTGTTTGCCCTTTGTTTGGGTCTTGAACCTTGAGAGAACCTTGAGAGGGTGTTCTTAGGGTTATAAGATCTGAATATAGTGAAAATAAATTACTTAAAACGGGTTGGAGGCATCCTATATAGATCCAAATGTCTTAAACCGCCTAAGTGGGCCCCATAGAGAGGTGTTTGGCGCAGTCTCGCGAAAATGCGAATATATCTCTACTCCGAGATTGTATCGATGAACGGTTTAATGCATTAGAAACTAGACTCATAGATCTTCAATTTGGTGGTTATATCACTCCATAATTCTAAGTAAATTTGGAGAAAAGCTTAGTAACATTAGACCTAAAGTTTAAGTAAAACTATGAACCTAAGTTGCGACAACTTTTGTCGACTTTTGTTTCATAACTCGTTTGACTTTAAGACTTATGATACGGATATTATATGATTCAAATACCTTAAAACATGACCTCCTGAGTATATTAAGCATCTATGGGTTTACCCAAAAGTACGAGTTACAACATCCTTGATTCATTTAACTTTTAATACTTGTTAATCACCCTTATGCACCCTTGTATCACTTAAGATCAATCAGATTAACTTCTTATCATCTCAAGGATAATTCCTTCTTGGATTTGTGTTAACTAACATATGTCATGAACTAAGGTGTGTGGATATGGGTTGTAACACCCTCCCCCCTTAGGAACATTCGTCTTCGAATGTAAGGGTTTATGGGGAGTCCAAATCATCGTGGATTCCAGCGGAAATTTTTGGTCAATTTTCCCCTATAAAATGGTGACTAGCAAAATTTGCAAGCAGTGAAGCTCAAAGTATGGCCTCACAAGGCTACACAAAGGATTATGGACAAGGACATTATTTACATATCACCATTTTGTATTAAGGAAGAGTGTTCTCAAGTTATTGCTTACCACATAAAGTCGTTTCACCTTTACAATGTATCTTGTGTTCCACCAACATCCTTGTTATCATCATTCTGGAATAGGTAAGGGTATTTAGACTTCATCTCTTCTTCCGCTTCCCATGTCATTTCTTTCATATTCTTGTTCCTCCATAATACTTTGACGGAAGCTACATCTTTTGTTCTCAGCTTGCGGACTTGTCGATCTAATATAGCCACTGGCACTTCTTCATATGATAGATCCTCTGTAACTTGAACATCTTTGATAGGGACAACTCGAGAATGGTCTCCAATACATTTTCTCAACACAGATACATGGAATACCGGGTGGACAAATTCTAATTCTGATGGAAATTCTAACTCATAAGCAACTTTTCCAATTCGTTGAAGAACTTTATACGGACCGATATACCTTAGACTCAGCTTACCTTTCTTCCCAAAATGCATAACACCCTTCATTGGTGAGATCCTCAGGAAAACCCAATCACCAACCTCAAACTCTAGATCACAACGTCGGACATCTGAATAAGATTTGCCTGCTTTGTGCCATCCTCAATCGTTCCTGTATCACTTTCACTTTTTCAATGGCTTGGTAAATCTAATCTGGCCCATATAATTCTATTTCACCGACTTCGAACCATCCAACTGGTGATCTACATCTCCTCCCATATAGTGCCTCACATGGGGCCATTTTAATAATGGAATGGTAGCTATTATTGTAGGCAAATTCTATGAGTGGAAGATGGTCATCCCAATTTCCCTTAAAATCTAGAACACATGCTCGTAGCATATCTTCCAATGTCCGAATGGTACGTTCAGCCTGTCCGTCAGTCTGCGGATGAAATGCAGTGCTGAGATTCACCTGTGTGCCTAAACCTTTCTGAAAAGACCTCCAAAAGTTAGCCGTAAATTGAGCTCCTCGATCCGATATAATAGATACCGGCACACCATGAAGCCTAACAATCTCCTTGATATACAACTTCGCATAATCTTCAGCCGAGTAAGTTGTCTTAACTGGCCAGAAAATGAGCACATTTTGTAAGTCGATCAACTATCACCCAGATAGAGTCAAACTTATGATAAGATCGAGGTAATCCAATAACAAAGTCCATATTAATCACCTCCCATTTCCAGGTCGGAATCTCTATATTCTGAAGCAATCCACCGGGTTTCCGATGTTCTATCTTCATTTGTTGACAATTGGGACACTAGGCTACAAATTTTGCAATAGACGTTTTCATGTTATCCCACCAATACTGCTCCTTGACATCATGATACATCTTTGTTGAGCCAGGATGGATGGAATATCGGGATTGATGAATTTCATTCATAATCTTTTCTCGCAACCATGCCACATTCGGCACACATAATCGGCCCTGGTATCTCAGTGCCCTATCTTCTCCGATCTCAAAAGTCATAATTTTACACTGCTAAATGTTCTCTCTCAATCGTAGTAAGATAGGATCTTCATATTGCCGTGCTTTTACCTCGGCTACCAAAGATGATTCTGATGTATTCTGTACAGTAATACTTCCGTTATCAGAGTCTAACAATCTGATTCTCATATTGGCTATCTGATGAAGCTCTTTAGTCAACCCCCATCTACCTGCATCAATATGTACTAAGCTTCCCATTCACTTACTACTGAGAGCATCTTCCACAACATTGGCTTTACCGGGATGATACAATATCTCGGCGTCGTAGTCTTTCAGTAATTCAAGCCACCTACGCTGCCTCAAATTCAACTCTTTCTGCTTGAAGATGTATTGTAGACTCTTGTGATCTGTGTAGATGTCAACATGGACGTCGTATAAGTAGTGCTGTCATATCTTCAAAGCATATATTACTGCAGCCAATTCCAAATCATGGGTTGGATAATTCTTTTCATGCTTCTACAATTGTCTTGATGCATATGAAATCACCTTCCCATGATGCATCAACACACACCCCAAACCTATACCTGAGGCATCACAATATACCACATATCCTTCTGTTCCTTCAGGGAGAGTGAGCACCGGTGCGGATGTCAATCGATCCTTCAGCTCCTGAAAACTACGTTCACAAGTGTTAGACCATTGGAACTTGGTAGATTTCTGTGTTAACTTAGTCAATGGTGCTGATATAGAGGACTACAAACCCCTATAATATCCTGCTAGCCCCAGGAAGCTACGGACTACTGATGGTGTTGTAGGTCTCGGCCAATTCTTTACTGCATCAATCTTCTGAGTGTCGACACTAATACCCTCGTTAAATATCACATGGCCAAGGAATGCTACTGAGTTTAGCCAGAATTCACATTTGGCAAGCTTAGCATATAACTTACGATCCTGAAGCATCTGTAATACTATCCGCAAGTGGCTCGCATGTTCCTCATCCGAACGAGAATACACCAGAATGTCATCAATGAATACAATCACGAACACATCAAGATAGGGCCTCGATACAGTATTCATGAGATCCATAAAAGCTGCTGGGGCATTTGTTAGCCCTGAACGACATCACCAAGAACTCAAAGTGCCCATATCTTATCCGAAAGGCCGTCTTTGGAATATCCTTCTTCTTAACCCTCACCTGATGATACCCTGAACGTAAGTCAATCTTGGAGAAATACTTGGCACCCTGGAGTTGGTCAAATAGGTTGTCAATTCTTGGAAGTGGATACTTGTTCTATATAGTAAACTTATTCAACTGCCGATAGTCGATACACATCCGTAATGACCCATCTTTCTTCCGCACGAATAGGATTGGCGCACCCCAAGGTGAAGTGCTAGGCCTAATGAAGCCCTTATCCAACAACTCCTTTAACTGCGCCTTCAACTCTCGCAACTCTACCGGGGCCATTCTGTATGGAGGGACAGAGATCGGTTGAGTGTCAGGCAACACATCAATGATAAACTCAATCTCCCTTTCTGGAGGAAGGCATGGGAGTTCATTTGGGAAAACATCTGGAAATTCATTGACCACGGGGATAGATTGTAGAGTAGGCAGATTCTCCTCCGCATCCCTAACGCGAACAAGATGATAAATGTAACCTTTTGAGATCATTTTCCTTGCCTTAAGATAGGAAATAAACCTACCTTTCGATGTAACAATGTTCCCATTCCATTCAATGATGGTTTCACCAGGAAATTGAAACCTAACCATGTTCATACGACAGTCAACATTTGCATAGCATAAGGCCAACCAATCCATTCCCAGTATCACATCAAAATCAACCATTTCTAACTCAAATAAATTTACCGAGGTTTGACGACTACAAATCATCACAGTGAAACCTCTATATACCCTTCTAGCAATCACAGAATCACCTATTTGGAGTAGATACCGCAAGGGGTTTTCTTATCAATTCAGGTTCAATGCTAAACTTATTAGCCACAAAGGGTGTAACATATGATAATGTAGATCCCGGATCAATCAACGCATATACATCATAAGAAAACATAGACAATATACATGTAACAACATCTGGAGACGACTCAAGGTCCTGTCGACCTACTAGAGCATAGGTTCGATTTTGAGCACCACTCGAACGGCCCTGCACCTCTACCTCTACCACGACCTGTCGACTGCTGAAAACCCCGTGCTTGGAGGTCGAACTGATGAGGAAGAACCAGACACAGATCTAGTCGGCTGAGCCATACCATCACCTCCCCTGTTAGGACAATCCCGCATCATATGGCCAGGCTGTCCGCAAGAATAACACGCATCAGAACCTCGACGGCACAGTCCAAAGTGGGCCTTGCCGCACTGATCACAACGTGGTGTTGGGGGTTTCGTCTGACTAGTATCCCTGTGATGTTGCGATCCAGATGCCTGCGAACTCTGACCTGGACCAGGAATAGGATCGATCATATCGAGGCCTCTGAAACTGTGGAGGAGCTCTAGCTACAAATGGCGCTGAACTCCTCGAAGACTGGGGC
Organism: Nicotiana noctiflora; assembly: GCA_032618575.1. Taxonomy (NCBI): domain Eukaryota; kingdom Viridiplantae; phylum Streptophyta; class Magnoliopsida; order Solanales; family Solanaceae; genus Nicotiana; species Nicotiana noctiflora. Next base: position 69,070 of record JASVEL010011984.1, on the reverse strand, counting down.
CTGGCGCTGCCTCTGAAGTCATCAGAATACCTTGCAAATCTCGCCCTCTTATGCTGGCCCCTATCCTGCTCCCTATCTGCCCTCTGCTGGCGCTTACGATCCTCTAGGGTCTGGGCATAAGCCTGAATATGGGAAATATCCATGCCTTCTACCAAGGAGGTTGTCATACACTTATTTATCAGATGGGTTCCCAACCCGTTCACGAACAAATGCACCCTATCACTCATCTCGGCCACCATATGGGGAGCATACCTTGCTAAAGAATCAAACTGCATACTATACTCTCGCACACTCATATTACCTTGTCTAAGGTTCAAGAACTTATCAACTCTAGCTCGTCGTATCTCAACTGGCAAATAGTGACGAAGAAAGGCCTCAGAAAAATCCTTCCACACAGCTGGAGGAGCGTTCGGACCCCTGGATCTCTCCCAACTATCATACCAGAGAACCGCTAAATCCCGTAGCCGATAAGAAGCCAACTCTACTGCCTCTGTATCACTAACATGCATAACCTGTAGTGTACGATAAACCTGGTCAATAAAAGTCTATGGATCCTCCTTGGGGTCTGATCCGGTAAACACTGGAGGGTCTAAATTAATAAAATCACGAACTCTCGTACTAACTGGTTTATCAGCAGCACCTGTATTCTGCCTCTAAGCCTGAGCAGCTACCAAGTTAGTCAATAACTACAAAGCACTTCGCATATCCTGGTCTGTAGTGCCAGACGGAGGAGTTGGAGGTGCTGGGTGCCTCTTAATATCCTATGGAGGAGACGGAGTAGATGAGGTATGAGACGGCATCTCACTCTAAGCCTCACTTTGGCCAGCTCTGGCTTGGGGCACCTGACTTGTACCCTCTCCTGCAGATGTATCAAGTCGTCTACTAATTGTTTGCTTCCTTGTCAAAGGCATCACTGAAAGAAAACAAGGTGAATATTAGAGACGAACACTTACGACTCAACTCTATGCACGATCTAGATTAAGGAAGAAGGTAACAACCCTATATGTCATGTAGCCTCCTGATTATAAATGTGGCGCGCTACACATCCATAATCAAGACTCTACTAGACATGGCTTATAGACAATCCCTAGGACAGACTTGCTCTGATACCAAGTTTGTCACGACCCAAAATGGAGGACCATGACTAGCACCCGACCATACTTGCCGAGCACCAACGTACATTTTATCTAACCTTCTTTATTATCTTTTAAGGCTGACGTGAGCAATATAAATGGTAGATATGGATCATGGACAACCAACAATAAAATATGATGGCATGAACCTACATAACAAGGGATGACCAGACAATTAAGAAACCATATACATATGGTACAAGCTACCACGCTAAAATGAAAGACTATACAACAAAAACAAGCCGACAAGGCATACCAAACTATACATGAGTTGACACTTGTCTAAGAGCCACTAAAGGAACATAAGTGCTGCAACATAGCCGGAACAGGGCCCCGACATACCCATAATGTCTATAACAAAAATGCATACCAAGACCAAGGCAAGTCCGGAGAAGGGATCTCGCCAATCACCGCTGAACCGGACAACCTACTGTGATGGGGGAGCTGCACCTGCCTGTCTATCAGGACCTGCAGCATGACATGCAGCGTCCACAAACAAAAGGACGTCAGTACGAATAAAGTACTGAGTATGTAAGGCAGAGAACCATAAATACGATCAGTAATGTAAGCAGGGATAGAGAATATACAACCTGTAACATCTGAGTACCTCTGAGGGCTACTGACATGAAATGCATGATACACATGTATAAATACATAATCTTTTAAAACATACGCCTCTGTGGGCATCATCATCATCATATCATACCTGGCCGTAATAGGATCGGTAAAAACGTACCCGGCCATTATAAGGCTCGGTAGAATCGTACCCGGCCACGTGGAGCTCGGTAAAACCCAACTGATCAATGGTTGCACAATAGGTGCCGTACCCGGCCGACTATAGCGCGTCTCGGTAGAGTAAAATAGATACATATATATAATGCATGCTCGACTCATGGAAACACCTTGTAGACCTTTCGGAGTGACGTAAGGTCGGTATCCTATGTACACCTTATTAGGACTAACTTTTCACTATGAACCTTATAGGAATCAGGAAGTACCAACAAGATTGATAACATAAGTGTGAGCACGTGATTTAGCCCTCACGGCAATTACTCCCAGAAAAATAAAATAGTCTTGTATTTGATTTCACGAATTTTGGTTTGTTTGGAGTTAGTACTTGTCGACATGTGCGTTTACTTGTTTCATTTTTTTTTTTAAAAAAAAAAAGAAAAAAAAATGCAAAATACGCATCGTAGGCGTGTAGGAACCAATTTTGAGTTCATAGGAACTAATTAACCACAAAGAAAATTACCAAACATGCGCATCTTTATTCTTTGCCTTTAGGCAATTTTAGTTAAATGTGTAATTCGTGTTAATGGTTTGTGTAGGAATTAATAGGCGTGTGATTTTATTTCTCTCGAGTTAGTTAGAGTAGTTTTGGTTTAAATGTGGCTAACTAGAAAAGGAAGGAAAGTGGCTAATCTTGCAAAGCCATTTCAGCCCAAAGAGTTGTCCCAGCCCGGTCCGGGTAAGGCAGCTTTTGAAGCGTCTAGACGACGTCGTCAAAGCTTGCTCAATCTAGACCGTTGATCCTTCGAGATCAAACGGCCCAGCACACCTCATAAACACCCAAACGACGCCGTAACATGCCAGGATATCCAAGCCCTTCAATCATTTTAATCCAACGGTCACTAATCGCCCCTGCACCCCGACCCATATCCACACAAAAAAACCCGCCCGATCTCGAATCCACTCAAACGACCTCGTTTCGTTAAGTAGGTTGATCCAAGCCGTCGATCTTAATCGATCCAACGGCTTGGATTAAATCCCATGCCCCAATATATATTTGTTCCACGCGACCCAGCCCCCTCCCTAAACACCCCGCTCATCTTCTCCGTCTCTCACAGAGAGCAACCGACCCCTGCCGTCCCCCGCCGCACCTCGCCTACCGGAAATCGTCTCACGGCGGTTCCGGTAGGCCAAACCTCCTCAAATTTTCACCAGCTCTTCCCCTCACCTCCCTCTACACGAATCCCCTAACCGTTAGTCTAGAATCATTCCCGAGCTCTTCGAATATTAGATCGAAGCTCGCCGGAATTTGAAGTTCTACCCCAAACCACCCCAAACTCATGCCTCACCCTCGCCAAACCTCCCTCATACCCCCACTAACCATGTTTTGGTTCGAATCTGACCAGAACCCCTCGAACCCCAATCCGAGCCTCAAGAACTCTAGAATCCAAGAAACTTGGGATTTCGTCCAAGTCAACGATATTTGAAGGCAACAGACTTCAATTGGAGTGTTTTTCATTTGAAAAACACTTCAATTAAAGTGCGTTTACTTCAAAAGTGCAAACTCAAGTCCTTTGGAGCCGGGTCCGTTCGATTTTGATTTCTCTTCTGGAGGTATTTCATTTTTCTTTTCTTTCTGTTTTTATTGATATGCTCAATGTATTAGTTTAGGCGTTCATGGGTTTCTGTCTTGTTGTTTGATATTTAATCTTCTCCACCTCTACCCCGTAAGACCTTTATTTGGTCGTTCTTATTTTGTTGTATGTCGGAGCAGATTAAGTTGGTCTTAATCGATACTTGTCAAGTAGATTAAAATCTGCATTTTTTTTTCTTTTGTTGTTGTGTTTTGTTGCCTGAGCATTTCAGATCACTTATTCCATGATTGATTTTTGTTGCTTATATGTGTTATACGATTGTTGTTGATTAGTTCATAGGGTCGTTTATTAGCATTTTTATAGAAGAAATTGACACTGTAAATCACTGTAAATCACTGTGGATCATTGTGGGATCAAATTTTTTTTGAACTATTGTTTGAAGTAAGTGGTAAATGAGTTTAGCTGTTAAAGTGCAAGGCACATGAGGATAGCCAAATGGAACCTGCTATACAGCAGAGTGTCCTGTCAGTGCCCTGCACTTGCCAATTTTTAATTAAAAATACCCCATACTTAGACATGGTTTAGTGGGGAAAACAGAGAATATAATGGGTTGGACAGAGGAAGGATGGGCAAGGGTCTGTTCTGCAGAATCTGGGTGTTCCTAGGTGGTGTTTTTGGTTATAAATAGAGATACACACACACATACAAGAGGGGGATTACAGAGAGACATTAGAAAGATTTTTGGAGAGCATTCTAAAACAGATAGAAAGAGAGAATACTTTAAAACATAGAGAGATAGATACAGAGAAGGAGAGAGGATTTGAAAGAAGGAAAAGGAGAAAACATTCTGGGTCTGCTCTGTCTCACTGTTACAATCGGGTTTATTGTTCTATTGGATTGATAGAACAGTCTTGGGTGTTGGTCGATTCATTAATACCCCCTTTCGATTCATTATTCAACCATTGGAACTTCAGAGGAGTATTAAACTGGTTTCAAGTAGTTTTGGGTCAAATTGGGCTAGCTTTTGGTGCTAATATCAGTCGGTTGATGCTTTCAAGTGTCTGTGGTTTATTTTGAAGTGAAAAGTTAGTCTGTTTCAAGCTGTTTGGTTTCATTGCTTGGGTCACTCGGTGTTGCTAGGGATATCAGTTAGTTTGGTTTAGCTTTGGACCATTCCCGGGTCAATTTAAATACTGGGTTTGTTGCTGTATGTTCCCGGGGTTTTCACTTTGTCAAGTTGGTGCTGTGTTGGTTTTTCTTAGCTGTCTCATTGCTACTGTGATTGCTGTTGTACTGCTGGTTGCCGTACTATTGTCACTGCTCACTCTTTCTTCTATTGTTATCATCCAGGTACACATTTTGTAAACCTTAAAGCTTATGGAAATGAATTGAAAGATGTTCAAAGCCATGCTGTTGCAATCTTTTTTTTCAGTTTTCTTACTTCCTTTTGTACATAATAAGGATGATGTTGTATATTCATCAGATGAAACTAATGTTTAGTTCGAACTGCGAGGAGGTCTACACTGTTAAACTAGATTACAACTGTTAGATCTTGGATACCACTTGGTTGATTTTAAATAGGAGAGAATAGGGTAGCAGTGACCAATTTTATCATGTGGAAATGTATAGTCAATAGCCAATGCATCTGTTACTGTCTCCTCATTCTCCAGCATAGTGTCCTACATGACTTTGTGGTTTATTTCGTGGTAAATGGGAATGATATGTTTCTAAAGGACCTTTGTTTATTATTAAAGACCGAGTGAATAGAAAACCATAAGTCGTGTTAGGATTGACTTTAAACAAATAAGGCGAGTCCCGCTAAATAAAGTATGAATCATGATGCCCTCATAAATGTACATATAAAATACTTAGATTTCGAGATGTGTCGTTTCTTAGCGAATATCATGGCCTTCTCAAAAGTGTAAATAAGTAATCGCTCTAGGCGCGTAGTTTAATAATTCTACCTTCTTAAATACGGGTGTGCATTTCATGCAACCCAAATCCAAATCCCGAAATGTTGAATAAGAATGTGTCGAGGATCCGGGTGCATTTCATGTGACGTGATTCGAAACATATTTTTAGGCAACTTTCTCTTTCGTAAATCATAATAATAATAAAAGCGGTAAAGGGATATTAATTTGCACTAAGTATATAACCGTAAAAAATCAGATAAATAAGCCGAACACGACAGTTGAGCGACCGTGCTAGAACCACGGAATTCGGGAATGCCTAATACCTTCTCCCGGGTTAACAGAATTCCTTATCCGGATTTCTGGTTCGCGGACCATTAAATAGAGTCAAACCTTGCCTCAATTCGGGTTTCAAATCGGTGACTTGGGACACCATAAATCTCCCAAGTGGCGACTCCGAATCTCTCAATAAATGAACCCCGTTTTGGTTGTCCTTTAATTGGAAAAACTCCCTTGCGCCCTCGCGGGTGCGGTAAAAAGGAGGTGTGACAGCTCTGGCGACTCCACTGGGGATATAATTTAGAATTCGAGCTCGGAATAATTGTTGTATTTGGCTTATTTATTATCCGATTTTTATTGCATGTTTGTATTAATGTGCTAAATATTGTTTTTACTGCTTTGTATTTTGTGAACTGTACATATAAATTGTGCCGGAACCAATCTCCTCTCTGAGTCTTCTAAATCATGAAGAAGGGTGCACTTCGTGTGACTTCTTTTCTACATAGTGTCTAATTCCCACTTTAGAACGAGGTTTGGATAAGTTGCAAAACCGGTGAAGCTTCTGTATTCCCGGGTTGCTGCCTCCTCCTCGGCTCGAGCTGTCCGCTCGGGTAAGCCAAGTCTAGAACAGATAAACCCAGGTTTTTGAACCTAGAATAACAAAGCTTCATGCCGGATCCCTAGTAGGAACGTTTATTTGCATCATGTTGCATTTGGCTTAGGGGACTCAACACAGGGGTTGGGTCCGTCTAGGACAGGTGACCTGAAATGAACAGACTATCCTGCTGCATCCTGTTTGTCTTACGCATTTATCGGTTATAGACTTGCATGCTGACCGGCTTTAGATAAGGAAAATTAAAAATTAAAATTTAAAAAAAAAAAAAAATAGCCATTGTCTTTTTTATGAATAAATAAATAATGTAGTTTGTTTCATTAAAACCGAACTACGTGGGTTTGATTCTCATTGGATGTGAGATACGTAGGCAACCTCTATCAGGTCCAACTTCACCTTTTGAAAAATAGCCAAAATATCAAAACTAACTTTTTGTACTAAATAAGTCGGTGACGCTGTTTTCAAAAATAGCCGAATGTTCCCGAAAGGGACGCCGGAAGGCTGATTTCGTATAAACGGCCACCTTTGGGTCAATTTTTGATTTCGATCAATTTACCCCCATAGCCTTAAAAAACCTTCGTCCCCGAGACGTTGAAAGGCCGTGATTGAAAACTGATTTTTTTATTATTTAGCAAAACGGAGTTGTTTTTCTTATTTAAATCACCTTAATAAATGTGCAGGATGAGCACGAATCAGAATAAGTCATTTTCAATCTTTAGCGAGGTCCCTCAGCAGCTCCATATGTGGTGGAACGATTTGGAAGACAGTAGCAAAAAGATAGTGGAGAGAATTTTGGGAGGTTTGGTTAATCTGTTGAATATCAAGCCAAGGAAAGACATCATCGAGGCATTGATATCTTTTTGGGATCCGACCCGCAATGTGTTCCGTTTTGTCGACTTTGAACTGACGCCCACGCTAGAGGAGATTGCGGGCTATGCAGGGCTAAATGGGAAATTAAGAGGGCAATACCTGCTCTCACCAAGACCGGTGTCTCCACATGGGTTTCTGGATTTGCTAAGCATTAGTCGGAAGGTGAAAAATGATGATTTGCTAGAAGGATGTTGCGATCTCCAATTCTTATACCAACGGTACGGCACTCCTCGGGGTTTCGAAGAGTCAAACCTTGGACTAACTCACGCAGGGAATAGAACCAAGTGGGAGGCCAGACGAATTCTAGCATTCATAATGACATTCTTGGGAGTCGTGATTTGCCCACGCGAAGATAAGAAAATAGAGATAAGTCTGGTCGGAATAGCCGACGTTGCAATCAAAAAGGATACCAGCACGGTGGTCCCTTTGGTTTTGTCCGAAATCTATCGAGCCTTGACTGTATGCCGAGAAGGGGGCAATTTCTTCCAAGGATGCAATCTGTTACTCCAATTGTGGATGCAAGAACACCTCCATCACCGGACACGATACATGAACCATGGGTTGATTGGGAAAAACTGTATCAGGGGTTTTGAAGAACGGATGATGGGTGCTGTATTCCCTGAAGGCGTCGAAGCATGGCTTGCACGACTAAGCTCAATAGAAGCCGATCAGGTTGAATGGGCGTTCGGGTGGTTACCCGATACCGAAGTAATATATATGGCAGCCGAGGAGTGTTATATTCTTCTGATGGGGATCCGCAGTGTCCAACCATATGTTCCTCATCGTGTATTACGTCAACTAGGAAGGTTTCGGGTTATTCCTACCGATCAAGATCTGAGGAAGTACGCCATTGAGTTGAGCCCAGGAGTCGTATTCCCCGAAGAGAAGATTAGAAAGCTGTGGCATGAATGTAGATTCCTCGAGCCTAAAACCATGGTCCGGGAACTAGCTAAGGGTGAGGTGGACCCAAAGTACAATGTGTGGTTCGGGAAAAGATTTCAGATTCGTCGGAAATGTTCTAAAAGAGCCCATGTCCAACAGTTCACGGAAGATTCACAGGAGCAATGGAATTGGCTAGCAAAGGAGGAGGGGTACAGGACGAAGATTGGCAAGATAGAACAGCAGGTCCGGGACCTTCAATTCGAGAAGAACATGCAAGCAGCCGCCGACGAAGGAGACAAAAAGAAGTTGGCACAAGAAAATGACTTCTTGAGAGCTCAAATCCAACAAATGAAAAGGGATGCTGACAGACAGTTGAGGAGTCGGGCAGACGAAAAATTGATAAAGGGTTTGAGAAGCCAAGTCACCGATATCCAAAGAGAATTGGACGAGTCGAAGGCCCAAACAACGAGGATCCGTGCTAGCTGGAGAAAGGAGGCACATCAACATGCACTTCACCTACAACGGGTGGAGGAAGACTACACTGAGACCATCACTAGTCTAAGAGAGGCAAATGTTATCCTCAGGGAGCGGGTTTTCAAGCAAGCCCGAGATGCTAGAACAGACCTCGACCGTTGCCACAATTTGATGGCCCGACTGCAAGAACAAATAGACAGGCTCCTAGACCAAGTCACCAACAACGCTCAAAGATTGGGGGCGAAAAACCAACAGATAGAACGGCTACTCAGAGAAAGGGACATGATCAAAGACAGAATTGGGGAAATCGGGTATTATGTCACCATGAAGTGCTTAGCTTGTGAACAAATGCCTCGCACCGACCTTTTTGCTTCGGTTATGGGTTATGTTCATCGGATCATGAGAGAGTTAAGGGGACTGCACAAGGACCTCACACCAAGGCCCGCGGCAAGGCCGAATGATGCCTCGCGGGCCCCCAGGAATTTTAGAGCATTAGATTTTTGATTAAAAATGTATTTTTGAAATGTTGGGTCAAGCTAGTTGGCATTTTTATCTTTACTTTCCCGAGTCAAGCATTTCTTTTATTTTGCTGATTGTTGTAAGACATGTTTTGTAACTGCAAGGTTTTATTTGATATAAAAGTTACTGAATTTTGCCACAATCTTGTTACCAGAACTACGCTCGGTCTGATTCACGCGGGGACGTGATACGTAGGCAATCCACATAAGATTCGACCACCACTAAAAAGAAAGGAAAAGACACGAAGGTTAATAACAATAAGGCTTTCAAGGATAGTTGAAAAAAAAAAAAAAAAAAAAGAAGAAAAAGAAAAAGAAAAAAAAAGAGAAAAGCTGGAATGACGCATGTTACGAGTGCATGTAGAAAGGGTGATTTGGTTAGGTGCATTACATCCAACGTGCTGTAACATATCTGTTAAACTCGGTAAACTAACAAGTTTGTTGCATCTCCAGAAAAGTTTAGCAGTTGGTTTGACAGAATATACTAGCCAGCCACCATTACCGTACTAGATCTAAAGGGCCAATTACAGCAAGTATGTCCAGTTCTGGTAAAAGTCTCGAGGAAGAGAAATCGGAGATGCAAATCATGAAAGAAGAGGTAGACCGGTTAAAACAACAGATAACAGAGATGCACCTGGCCTGGGCCAGGGAACAGTCTTCACCAAACCGCCCTACTCTCGCCTCAGCTTCGGAACATCCGCCCATCGATCCTTCGACAAGCGCCCCGATCTATCCATACTTTCGGGGGGAAAACCCATATGCCACCCACATTCTACCAGCCAAACCAAATCCTCCTCCAGCCACCCCTGTTTTTGTGGCACCTCCACCTGCTCCTCTGCAAAGGCCGGCCAGCGAGCCACATGTTCAGATCCATGACAACTCTTACTATCCTCCAGAGCCTACTTTTAGGGCTCTTGAACCGCAATCACATACCCCTCACTGGGATAATCCGGCAGAACCGGAAAAGTACTTCCAAAGTTCAGAACATGAGGAAGTTATCAGAAAAGTTAAAAGCCTGGAGCAGTCCTTCAGGAACATGCACGGTTTGGGTAATCAGGTCAGTGTCGCGTACAAGGATCTATGCCCGTTCCCGACGTCCAATTACCGGCCGGGTTCAAAATGCCCAAGTTTGACCTATACGAGGGGCACGGTGATCCTGTAGCCCACCTCCGAGGGTTTTGTAGTAAAATGCGAGGAGCCGGAGGACGGGACGAGATTCTGATAGCTTACTTCGGTCAGAGTCTGGGAGGATCTGCGCTGGAGTGGTACACTAGACAGGACCCCAGCAGATGGTTTACGTGGGATGATTTGGCTCAAGCTTTTATCGGCCAGTTCCAGTACAATCTTGAAATAATCCCCGACCGCTTATCATTGCTAAAATTAGAGAAGAAGCCCGCTGAAAGTTTCAGGGAATTTGGTTTCCGCAGGATGGAACAGGCAGCCAGGGTAGATCCGCCGATGAGAGAGAGCGAGATGGTGGATTACTTCTTGCAGACACTAGAGCCAACCTATTTCGGACATCTGGTAACGTCCGTGGGCAAATCATTCACCGAGGTGATAAAAATGGGGGCTATGATCGAGGAAGGTTTGAAGGCCAACAAGATCATGAGCTACTCAGCATTGAAAGCCACCACTCAGGCTATCCAAAGTGGCACTGGAGGAGTACTTGGGAAAAAGAGGAAAGAGGAAGTCGCGGCAGTCGAGTCCGGGACATGGTTCAGAAACAGAGGCCCTGCACCCCAATATAGCCCGCCCCAGCCTCACCACCAAAATTACTTCCACAATCCATATAACCACCCGCAACATTACTGTCCAACACCTGATCCCTATTTTACTGTCCATCACGCACAGTCCTATTCTGCACCTCCCGTCCATGCACCGTGGCGTGCACCAAACCCGCAAAACAACTACCCACCCCCAAGAGCTTACAGAAACCCCTCGGGCGCGAGTTTTCGTCCGAACCAGGCATTCAAGGGCGACAGGGCGCCAAGGCCAAAGACTTTCACTCCCTTGGGGGAGTCTTACACCAGTCTATTCCACCGGTTGAAGCAAGTAGGGTTGCTAAATCCGGTTGAAGCTAAGCTACCAAACCCTCTTCCAAAGAACCTGGACCATTCAGTAAATTGTGCCTACTGCTCAGGATGTCCGGGACACGATACGAAAAAGTGTTGGAGGTTGAAGACGGCCATCCAGGAGCTCATCGACACTCGCAGGATTGAGGTCCAGACTCCAACAGAGCCCAACATCAACCAAAACCCACTTCCAACTCATCATGAGACCAACATGATCGAGTTGGTACGGGTAGAAGAAGGAAAGGAGAAAGCCTCTCAGACTGTAATGATGATCAAGTCTAGCGGGGTAGGAATGAGAAAGGGGCCGAGCCTTGATGAGCCATCCATTTGCAAGAAGGACTTACCAGGAGGGCCGGAAGCAGAAAAGGGAAGTATGAACGGAGTACCGGTGAGGCCGGGGGAAGTAAAAATAGTTGTACCAGGGGCAGAAACCAAGCCCGTCTTGACGGTAGCAGGCGTTCGAATGGATCCCTTCATCATCAAGCCAGCAATACAGTTGCCAATAACTGATAGCAGAGCTATTCCATGGAATTATGCTCGGATTACAACAACCTACAAAGGAAAGGAAGTGAAAGAGGAAGTTTGCGAAGCGCAAGGTTTGACCCGATCGGGGAGATGTTTTGCCCCTGTGGAATTGAGGAAGATCACTCCGGCGACATTGAAAAAGCCGATAACTGATGAAGAGGCAGAAGAATTCCTGAAAAAGATGAAGCTGCATGACTATTCTATCCTAGAGCAGTTGAAGAAGACTCCTGCGCAAATATCATTGCTATCCTTGCTGATACATTCTGGAAGAACATCGGCAAGCTTTGATGAAAGTCCTGAATGAGGCACATGTACCGGATAAAATCTCGGTGAGTCATTTGGAGAAGATCACCAATAGGATCTTCGAAGCGAATCGGATCACCTTCACCGATGATGAATTGCCCGAGGAAGGCACCGAGCACAACAAGGCTTTATATCTTACGGTAAAGTGTGAGGAGTCGGTGGTTACCAAAGTCCTCGTCGATAATGGGTCCAGTGCTAACATTTGTCCTCTCTCTACACTGGACAAGTTGAAAGTGGACATCGGCAGGATACGCGAGAACAGCATATGTGTTCGAGGGTTTGATGGAGGAGGCAAGGCATCGGTTGGGGACATAGTGTTAATCTTGACAATTGGGCCAGTGGAGTTCACCATGGAATTCCAGGTGCTGGACATGGTAGTGTCATATAACCTTCTGATAGGGCGACCGTGGATCCATGCCGCAAGAGCAGTTCCATCCAGCCTACACCAACTCGTCAAGTTTGAGTGGGACCAACAGGAGATCGTCGTCCATGGAGAGAATGATCTACAACCAAGCACCATCGTCCCCTTTGTTGAGACAGAAGAAGATGTTGGGCCGTGGGTATACCAGATCTGCGATGTGGTATCCGCCAACCGAGTTCCAGAAGGGGAGTGCGTTCCCAATGACAGAATAATTACTGCCGACGTCATGGTGGCTCATGAAATGTTGGGACATGGTTTCATACCCGGCAAAGGTCTAGGTGCATCTCTGCAAGGAATCATACAACCGGTATCTGTGGTCGAAAACGTGGGAACCTTCGGTTTGGGATTCAAGCCAACATCAGAGGACATCCAGCAAGCCAAGAGGAATAAGCAGAAGACATGGGTGCTCTCGAAGCCGGTTCCACGCCTTTCCCAATCTTTCGTCAGGTCTGGAGTAAGAGGACATCCGACGACAAAGATTCCCGGTCCTATGGTTAGGCCAGACGAAGAGTTCTTAAGAAAGTTCGAGGACCTATTTGCAGATGTATGCATGCTCGAGGACGGCGAAGGATCCAGCCATGCCGAGATATAGTTTGTGGGGTCGAAAGCAAAATTGAATAATTGGAAGGCTACTCCTCTCCCTGTCCGGAAGGAGTCTTGGTAGTTTGTTTTGGATTGTGTTTTTTCGAAATTTTGTGTTGGGGGTTGTCCCCGGAGTAAAATCCGTTTGTTTTAGTTCATTTCGATTTGAGTTTTCAAGTTTGTTTTCCTTGTACTATTCCCATTAATGAAATTTGGTTCCCTTCGTGTCTAATTTTGTTTATTTTCCTTCTTTTTTAACTTTTCTGAACAACCTTCTTTCAACTGATCTTAATGATATGGCGTGCCTAAAGATTAATCAACCCAGTCTGGAAAGTCAATCGGGTTTGGAAATAATAACGCATGAAATAAGAAGTGACGAGAGTGAGTCAGAGTACGGCGATGATGAAGCCGTAGAAGAAATCGGTGAAGAATTAAGTCACTTCGAGGAAAAACCCAAACCAAATTTAAATGATACCGAGGCCGTTAATCTGGGGAACGCGGATGACGTCAGAGAAACCAGAATAAGTGTCCATATTGAACCCAACCTGAGAGAAGAGTTGATCAAAACACTCATGGAGTTTAAAGACATTTTCGCATGGTCGTACGACGACATGCCGGGACTCAGCACTGATCTAGTGGTTCATAAATTACCCACTGATCCGGCATATCCTCCCGTCAAGCAGAAACTGCGGAAATTCAAGACGGAGATGAGTGTGAAGATCAAGGAGGAAGTAACCAAGCAGTTGCAGGCGAAAGTCATTCGTGTCACTCGATACCCTGAATGGTTGGCTAACGTAGTACCGGTGCCAAAGAAAGACGGAAAAATCAGAGTATGCGTGGACTACCGCAATCTCAACAAGGCGAGTCCTAAGGATAATTTCCCACTTCCCAATATCCATATCCTGATTGATAATTGCGCTGGACGCGAAATCGGATCCTTTGTGGACTGTTATGCGGGATATCATCAGATTTTGATGGATGAAGAGGACGCAGCAGAAAAGACAGCTTTTATCACACCGTGGGGGACTTATTGCTACCGAGTGATGCCGTTCGGTTTGAAGAATGCAGGGGCAACCTACATGAGGGCGATGACTACGGTATTCCATGACATGATACACAAGGAAATTGAAGTGTACGTGGATGATGTGATCATAAAATCCAGACGTCAAGAAGACCATGTTGCCGACCTCCGGAAGTTCTTTCAAAGACTTCGAAGATACGACATCAAGCTCAATCCGGCCAAATGCGCATTCGGAGTTCCATCAGGAAAGTTGCTAGGATTCATCGTCAGCCGACGGGGCATTGAGTTGGACCCATCCAAAATCAAGTCCATTCAGGAGTTACCCCGCCAAAGAATAAAACAGAGGTAATGAGTCTGTTGGGAAGGTTGAATTACATCAGTAGGTTTATTGCCCAGCTTACGGCAACCTGTGAACCCATATTCCGTCTATTGAAGAAAGACGCTGCGATAGAATGGACGACGGAATGTCAGGAAGCGTTTGACCAAATCAAAGGGTATCTGTCAAATCCACCCGTACTAGTTCCGCCTGAACCGGGCAGACCCCTGATTCTTTATCTGACGGTTTTGGAGAATTCGTTCGGCTGCGTACTGGGGCAGCATGATCTTACTGGCAGGAAGGAACGGGCCATTTACTACCTCAGTAAGAAATTCACAGTCCACGAGGTCAAGTACACTCATCCAGAAAAGACATGTTGCGCTTTGACTTGGGTAGCCCAAAAGTTGAAACATTATTTGTCTTCTTACACCACTTACCTCATTTCGCGTTTGGATCCGTTGAAGTATATTTTCCAGAAACCTATGCCTACGGGGAGGTTAGCAAAGTGGCAAATATTACTTACAGAGTTCGACATCATATATGTGACAAGGACGGCTATGAAAGCTCAAGCCCTAGCCGATCACTTAGGTGAGAATCCTGTTAATGACGGATACGAACCTTTGAGGACGTATTTTCCAGACGAAGAAGTACTGCAGATTGATGGGTTGGAGTTAACCGAGGATCCAGGGTGGAAGCTTTTCTTCGACGGAGCGGCGAACACAAAAGGAGTCGGAGTAGGGGCTGTGGTTATCTCTGAAACAGGACATCATTATCCTGTTACTGCTCAACTGCGTTTTCATTGTACCAATAATATGGCTGAGTACGAGGCATGTATCTTGGGGTTACGATTAGCGGTAGACATGGATGTACAGGACGTCTTGGTCTTGGGGGACTCGGACCTTCTGGTACATCAGATTCAGGGAGAATGGGAAACCAGAGATTTAAAGCTTATCCCGTATCGTCAGTGTTTGCATGATCTGACCAAGCGCTTTCGATCAGTAGAATTCAGGCACATCCCAAGGATGCATAATGAGGTTGCCGATGCTCTAGCTACTTTAGCGTCGATGCTACATCACCCGGACAAGGTTCGTGTCGATCCGTTACATATTCAGGTCCGGAATCAACATGCTTATTGTAATGTGATAGAAGAAGAGATGGATGGTAAGCCATGGTTTCATGATGTCAAAGAGTACCTCAGGTTAGGAATATACCCAGAGCAGGCAACCGGAGATCAAAAGAGGGCTATTCGGCGATTGGCAAACGGATTTTTCCTTAGTGGAGGGGTGCTGTACAAAAGAACCCCAGATTTGGGATTGTTGAGATGTATAGATGCAAGTCAAGCCACAACAGTGATGACAGATATACACTCCGGAGTTTGTGGACCACACATGAGCGGATATGTATTGGCAAAGAAGATTCTTCGAGCAGGATATTACTGGCTCACTATGGAGCGTGATTGTATAAGTTTCGTGCGAAGATGCAGTCAGTGTCAGATACACGGAGATTTGATTCATTCTCCACCGACTGAATTGCATACAATGTCGGCACCATGGCCGTTTGTTGCATGGGGTATGGATGTTATTGGACCTATAGAGCCTGCGGCTTCCAATGGTCATAGGTTCATTCTGGTAACGATCGATTATTTTACCAAGTGGGTGGAGGCCAAAACATTCAAATCGGTGACCAAGAAGGCGGTGGTGGATTTCGTACATTCCCACATCATCTGCAGGTTTGGAATTCCAAAGATAATCATCACAGATAACGGTGCCAATCTTAACAGCGGATTGATGAAAGAGGTATGTCAACAGTTCAAGATTACACACCGAAATTCCACACCGTATCGTCCCAAAGCAAATGGTGCGGTTGAGGCGGCAAACAAGAATATAAAGAAGATATTGAGGAAGATGGTAGAAGGGTCTAGGCAGTGGCATGAAAAGTTACCATTTGCACTGTTGGGTTATCGCACTACCGTCCGGACTTCGGTAGGTGCAACTCCTTACTTGTTGGTGTACGGGACTGAAGCAGTAATACCAACAGAAGTTGAAATCCCATCCCTCCGAATTGTCGCTGAAGTCGAGATTGATGACGACGAGTGGGTCAAAACCCGATTAGAGCAATTGAGCTTGATCGATGAAAAGAGATTGACAGCGGTATGTCACGGCCAATTGTATCAAAAGAGAATGGCGAGAGCATATAACAAGAAGGTACGTCCCAGGAAATTTGAAGTGGGACAGCATGTGCTGAGGAGAGTTCTACCACATCAGGCCGAAGCGAAAGGCAAGTTCGCTCCAAATTGGCAGGGACCATTTGTGGTGACTAGAGTATTATCCAACGGCGCTCTATGTCTGACGGATGTTGAGGGAAGATGCACCGATATGGCTATCAATTCTGATGCAATCAAGAGATATTATGTGTAATTCTTTAATGCATTTGTCAACGTTTGGTTTCGTTTGTGTGTATTTGGCATTTTTCGGAGAATGAAATGACAGAGGCAATTTTTCTACTACCCAAACACTTTAACCCTTGTTTTCCCTTTGAGCCTTAATTATTCGTTCATATACCCTCTTTCGGAATCACCAAGGAAGATGTGTAACAAAATAGAAAAAGAAACAAAGAAAAAACACAAGAAAAAGTGAACTACGTTCGACCTGATTCCTCGAGAAGGATACGTAGGCGCCACACGGCTCGGTCATAATAAAATAAATTCAAAAGTTACCCGAGCAACAAAACTGGGGCAGAAGTCATTATTTCGTTTGAAAGATAGTGTGGATTCCGAAAGTTGTAATGAGCTAACCGTTGAGGTTAAACCCCTTTCTCTTTAGCCTCACGTGCAGAAACCACATTGAGAACCGAAAAGACCTCTCGATCAGTATTTGAGAAATGCCAAGTCATGCGAGTGAAACCACGAGTGACACTTCAATCCTCGACTGAATTTAGGACTTACAAGCTGAAAAGGGATGGCCCCTTTAGAGGAAGTTCTATGGATAATACCCCAGCCCACCGCAAGGAAAGAAAGCGAAAATGAGAGAGTCTTAACGGTGAAAACCCTCGCGGGCACCTTAAGGCGAAGGAAGTTAAGAAGAGTAAAATGAGAGAGTCTTACGGTGAAAACCTTTACGGGCACCTTAAGGCGACGGGAGATAGAGAGAAATGAGAGAATCTCATTAGTGAAAACCCTTTGAAGGGCACTGTGAGGTGACAGGGCGAGATGGTTACGAGATGTCTGCATGAGACAAGGTTTGGGACATCCGTTCACCTCTAGCAGAACGCGGCCATCAGAAAGTGATTGACATGAATAGACTGGGTAGTTTAATCTCAAAGGCGCGGCATAACCATTGGATCAATCACACATTCAGATAAGTTTTCCTATTTTTGAGTTCAGAAAAGTTTTCCTTTTCTTTTGTCATTTGCGGTCAGCATTCTTTTCTTTTCTTTCATTTTTCGAAAATTGATTTTTCAAAGCTTACTACCAAGTCTCCCAAAGCAGTATAATGAAAATGAATAGGCGTGGAACGAGGCAATAAGGCAGAAGTCGTTCCGATAGTAAGATTGGAACGACAGGTTGATTGGAAGGTTCGCAGGAGTTACGGAGTATGATGGACACATGTGGCACGTCCGAAAGATGATTTCACGCAACAGATCACCGGCTAAAAGAGTCGGACCAAACCAAAGATTGGAATAAAAGGGAAAGATGAGAAACCGTTCATGGAAAGAGCATCGTCCCCAGCAAGCGTCAACGTCGTCCTCAAAGTTCGAGAGAGGCCAAGCAGCTGAAAGAGAAAAGAAAATGGCCCCAACAAGAGTGGCACGACCGCTCACTGCGTTTTGAAACTAACAATTTTTCTTTGATTTAAAGCAGGAAAAGAGGGTTCGTTGGCGAAAAAGCATACCATCCAGAAGTTTATCAAACTGGGGCAGAAAATTTTCTCCTGTTGCGAAAATCTTCTTGAAAGCGAAGACCCAGTGGATAAGGGTAGAAAGCAATACAAGATTTCGGGAAATACCAGCTCCGAGCAGAATAGTTTTGAGAAAGGCCAGACAACACAATGGGGTGATCTTTGAGCCTGGTATCATCCCCAGCAGTTGTTGGAAAAAATGAAAACAATGGCTTCGAGATTCCCCCAGCAGTATTATATCCCATAATTTGTTCAAGGAAGCAAAAGTGCGAGTCCCAGAGGAGGTATGGGAAGAAGGAAGAGGAAAAGGGGTCCCCCGCCAGGATAATCCCCGGTCCATAACATTTCAACCACCGGCAAGTCCGAGAGAGAATGAGGGGAGAAGGAAATAAAGAATACTTCCCCAGCAGCATCATCCCTAGCAGGCAATGCAGGAAGAAGAAAATGGTACAAAAGGCAAAGGAAAGTAATCGGGATAGGATGAAATTAGTAAGTTGTAGTTGAAGTCAGGGAGCCCGCCTGAAGAATGGAGTGGCGATTTAGTTTTGAAGTTGAAGTTGAAGTCAGGGAGCCCGCCTGGAGAATGGAGTGGCGATTTAGTTTTGAAGTTGTAGTTGAAGTCAGGGAGCCCGCCTGGAGAATGGAGTGGCGATTTAGTTTTGAAGTTGTAGTTGAAGTCGGGGAGCCCGCCTGGAGAATGGAGTGGCGATTTAGTTTTGAAGTTGTAGTCAGGGAGCCCGCCTGGAGAATGGAGTGGCGATTTAGTTTTGAAGTTGTAGTTGAAGTCGGGGAGCCCGCCTGGAGAATGGAGTGGCGATTTAGTTGAAGTTGAAGTCAGGGAGCCCGCCCGGAGAATGGAGTGGCGATTTAGTTTTGAAGTTGTAGTTGAAGTCGGGGAGCCCGCCCGGAGAATGGAGTGGCGATTTAGTTTTGAAGTTGTAGTTGAAGTCAGGAAGCCCGCCTGGAGAATGGAGTGGCGATTTATTTTGAAGTCGTAGTTGAAGTCAGGGAGCCCGCCTGGAGAATGGAGTGGCGATTTTATTTTGAAGTAGTGGTTGAAGTCAGGGAGCCCGCCTGGAGAATGGAGTGGCGATTTAGTTTTGAAGTTGTAGTTGAAGTCAGGGAGCCCGCCTGAAGAATGGAGTGGCGATTTATTTTAATTTGGTCGAGGAAAGCGGTTGAATGTAACAGAAATCCCCGGCATGAATCCAAGTTCGTAAGCAGAAGGAAGGCAACAAGGATCAGAAAAGACATATTCAGATTTCGAAGGAGAATAGTTCGAAGACCACAAAGAAGGAACCAATGGTCGAAGGTCGGCAATCAAGATAGGCCGAGACAACAATTGTCGGAGGAGAAGAAGCACGTGAGGAAACATCAGAGCCGGCAGGATGGCAAGGAGCATGACAAGATCAAGTTAAAAAGGATGGATAAGAATTTGTAGTACTGTAACTTAGTCTAGCTTCTTATTTTGTTTAGCACGGTGTAATAAGGGGATCATGTTAAGCAGTGGCAACAGCAGTAATAGCAGCAACAACAGTAACAGCAAGATCACAGCAATCATGGTAGTCCCAGCTACCAAAACTTCCCGAACTACATTGACCTGATTCCCTTTTTACCAGGGATATGTAGGAGACCTTCTGAAGCAAAGGTTCGGTCAAAGTTTTCCAAAAAATGCTTCATACGGAGTGCTCAAACGGGCAAAAATCGCTCATATCCGCTCACTTATCTTTGCACGAAAACTCTTCATGTTTCCGCGCAAAGAGGGGCAGCTGTGAGCACGTGATTTTGCCCTCACGGCAATTACTCCCAGAAAAATAAAATAGTCTTGTATTTGATTTCACGAATTTTGGTTTGTTTGGAGTTAGTACTTGTCGGCATGTGCGTTTACTTGTTTCATTTTTTTTTTAAATGAAAAGAAAAAAAAATGCAAAATACGCATCGTAGGCGTGTAGGAACCAATTTTGAGTTCATAGGAACTAATTAACCACGAAGAAAATTACCAAACATGCGCATCTTTATTCTTTGCCTTTAGGCAATTTTAGTTAAATGTGTAATTCGTGTTAATGGTTTGTGTAGGAATTAATTGGCGTGTGATTTTATTTCTCTCGAGTTAGTTAGAGTAGTTTTAGTTTAAATGTGGCTAACTAGAAAAGGAAGGAAAGTGGCTAATCTTGCAAAGCCATTTCAGCCCAAAGAGCTGTCCCAGCCCGGTCCAGGTAAGGCAGCTTTTGAAGCGTCTAGACGACGTCGTCAAAGCTTGCTCAATCTAGACCGTTGATCCTTCGAGATCAAACGGCCCAGCACACCTCATAAACACCCAAACGACGCCGTAACATGCCAGGATATCCAAGCCCTTCAATCGTTTTAATCCAACGGTCACCAATCGCCCCTGCACCCCGACCCATATCCACACAAAAAACCCGCCCGGTCTCGAATCCACTCAAACGACCTCGTTTCGTTAAGTAGGTTGATCCAAGCCGTCGATCTTAATCGATCCAACGGCTTGGATTAAATCCCATGCCCCAGTATATATTTGTTCCACGCGACCCAGCCCCCTCCCTAAACACCCCGCTCATCTTCTCCGTCTCTCACAGAGACCAACCGACCCCTGTCGTCCCCCGCCGCACCCCGCCTACCGGAAATCGCCTCACGGCGGTTCCGGTAGGCCAAACCTCCTCAAATTTTCACCAGCTCTTCCCCTCACCTCCCTCTACACGAATCCCCTAACCGTTAGTCTCGAATCATTCCCGAGCTCTTCGAATATTAGATCGAAGCTCGCCGGAATTTGAAGTTCTACCCCAAACCACCCCAAACTCATGCCTCGCCCTCGCCAAACCTCCCTCATACCCCCACTAACCATGTTTTGGTTCGAATCTGACCAGAACCCCTCGAACCCCAATCCGAGCCTCAAGAACTCTAGAATCCAAGAAACTTGGGATTTCGTCCAAGTCAATGATATTTGAAGGCAACAGACTTCAATTGGAGTGTTTTTCGTTTGAAAAACACTTCAATTAAAGTGCGTTTACTTCAAAAGTGCAAACTCAAGTCCTTTGGAGCCGGGTCCGTTCGATTTTGATTTCTCTTCTGGAGGTATTTCATTTTTCTTTTCTTTCTGTTTTTATTGATATGCTCAATGTATTAGTTTAGGCGTTCGTGGGTTTCTGTCTTGTTGTTTGATATTTAATCTTCTCCACCTCTACCCCGTAAGACCTTTATTTGGTCGTTCTTATTTTGTTGTATGTCGGAGCAGATTAAGTTGGTCTTAATCGATATTGTCAAGTAGATTAAAATCTGCATTTTTTTTTCTTTTGTTGTTGTGTTTTGTTGCCTGAGCATTTCAGATCACTTATTCCATGATTGATTTTTGTTGCTTATATGTGTTATACGATTGTTGTTGATTAGTTCATAGGGTCGTTTATTAGCATTTTTATGGAAGAAATTGACACTGTAAATCACTGTAAATCACTGTGGATCATTGTGGGATCAAATTTTTTTTGAACTATTGTTTGAAGTAAGTGGTAAATGAGTTTAGCTGTTAAAGTGCAAGGCACATGAGGATAGCCAAATGGAACCTGCTATACAGCAGAGTGTCCTGTCAGTGCCCTGAACTTGCCAATTTTTAATTAAAAATGCCCCATACTTAGACATGGTTTAGTGGGGAAAACAGAGAATATAATGGGTTGGACAGAGGAAGGATGGGCAAGGGTCTGTTCTGCAGAATCTGGGTGTTCCTAGGTGGTGTTTTTGGTTATAAATAGAGATACACACACACATACAAGAGGGGGATTACAGAGAGACATTAGAAAGATTTTTGGAGAGCATTCTAAAACAGATAGAAAGAGAGAATACTTTAAAACATAGAGAGATAGATACAGAGAAGGAGAGAGGATTTGAAAGAAGGAAAAGGAGAAAACATTCTGGGTCTGCTCTGTCTCACTGTTACAATCGGGTTTATTGTTCTATTGGATTGATAGAACAGTCTTGGGTGTTGGTCGATTCATTAATACCCCCTTTCGATTCATTATTCAACCATTGGAACTTCAGAGGAGTATTAAACTGGTTTCAAGTAGTTTTGGGTCAAATTGGGCTAGCTTTTGGTGCTAATATCAGTCGGTTGATGCTTTCAAGTGTCTGTGGTTTATTTTGAAGTGAAAAGTTAGTCTGTTTCAAGCTGTTTGGTTTCATTGCTTGGGTCACTCGGTGTTGCTAGGGATATCAGTTAGTTTGGTTTAGCTTTGGACCATTCCCGGGTCAATTTAAATACTGGGTTTGTTGCTGTATGTTCCCGGGGTTTTCACTTTGTCAAGTTGGTGCTGTGTTGGTTTTTCTTAGCTGTCTCATTGCTACTGTGATTGCTGTTGTACTGCTGGTTGCCGTACTATTGTCACTGCTCACTCTTTCTTCTATTGTTATCATCCAGGTACACATTTTGTAAACCTTAAAGCTTATGGAAATGAATTGAAAGATGTTCAAAGCCATGCTGTTGCAATCTTTTTTTTCAGTTTTCTTACTTCCTTTTGTACATAATAAGGATGATGTTGTATATTCATCAGATGAAACTAATGTTTAGTTCGAACTGCGAGGAGGTCTACACTGTTAAACTAGATTACAACTGTTAGATCTTGGATACCACTTGGTTGATTTTAAATAGGAGAGAATAGGGTAGCAGTGACCAATTTTATCATGTGGAAATGTATAGTCAATAGCCAATGCATCTGTTACTGTCTCCTCATTCTCCAGCATAGTGTCCTACATGACTTTGTGGTTTATTTCGTGGTAAATGGGAATGATATGTTTCTAAAGGACCTTTGTTTATTATTAAAGACCGAGTGAATAGAAAACCATAAGTCGTGTTAGGATTGACTTTAAACAAATAAGGCGAGTCCCGCTAAATAAAGTATGAATCATGATGCCCTCATAAATGTACATATAAAATACTTAGATTTCGAGATGTGTCGTTTCTTAGCGAATATCATGGCCTTCTCAAAAGTGTAAATAAGTAATCGCTCTAGGCGCGTAGTTTAATAATTCTACCTTCTTAAATACGGGTGTGCATTTCATGCAACCCAAATCCAAATCCCGAAATGTTGAATAAGAATGTGTCGAGGATCCGGGTGCATTTCATGTGACGTGATTCGAAACATATTTTTAGGCAACTTTCTCTTTCGTAAATCATAATAATAATAAAAGAGGTAAAGGGATATTAATTTGCACTAAGTATATAACTGTAAAAAATCAGATAAATAAGCCGAATACGACAGTTGAGCGACCGTAATAGAACCACGGAATTCGGGAATGCCTAATACCTTCTCCCGGGTTAACAGAATTCCTTATCCGGATTTCTGGTTCGCGAACCATTAAATAGAGTCAAACCTTGCCTCAATTCGGGTTTCAAACCGGTGACTTGGGACACCATAAATCTCCCAAGTGGCGACTCCGAATCTCTCAATAAATGAACCCCGTTTTAGTTGTCCTTTAATTGGAAAAACTCCCTTGCGCCCTCGCGGGTGCGGTAAAAAGGAGGTGTGACAATAAGAATAAGAGAAGTAACATCAACATCAATCATTCCATAAGAGGGGAAACAATGTAAGTACTGCTAGCTTCTAAGAGTAGAGTATCTTTGGAAGCTCGTTCATTACATTATGTACAATCGGAGTCGTGCAAAAGAAGGAAAGGGATAGCCTCACATACCTTGTATATACTTCCCCAACCTCAAGCTATGCAAACTTCACGACTCCTTAGTCTACAATAGGAGAAATGACAATATCGTTAACGTTTAAGCGTCGCAACTATTATGTACCAACCACAACCTATTTTGTGATGAAGCGGACAGCACCTCCCCTATTTATATGAATTCCCACATGTGAAATGAATCACCAAACATCCCAAACAACATCAATTATAATTATATTGAACATCCCAAAACAGTCCACCAACCGATAACATTACTACCAAGCCTTTCGATATATATTTCACAAGTTCTAGCTTCAATGACTTAGCCGCAACTTGGATAATCTTAAATACATACAGATTAAGAGGTTCATTAACTTAATACAGAAAGAACAACTCCAATTTCACCTTAATTCTCCACGAAATATCCCGCCAATTCTGTCACAACAACAAGGAAGCGAAGCTAGCAATCAATTAGTATTTTTTCGGCACTAGAATCAGTTTAGAAGGCTTGAAATCACCTAGGGTTGATATTAAGAACTCGAGGGAGTATTTACAGAACATAAACCCTTTAAAACAACCCCCCCCCCCACACGAGCTTTAACAACACAAAAATGAGCAACAACAAGAAGAACAAGAGACTTACTAGCGCCCGACACTTGATTTGTGTTGTTTGCCCTTTGTTTGGGTCTTGAACCTTAAGAGAACCTTGAGAGGGTGTTCTTAGGGTTATAAGGTCTGAATATAGTGAAAATAAATTACTTAAAACGGGTTGGAGGCATCCTATATAGATCCAAATGTCTTAAACCGCCTAAGTGGGCCCCATAGAGAGGTGTTTGGCGCAGTCTCGCGAAAATGCGAATATATCTCTACTCCGAGATTGTATCGATGAACGGTTTAATGCATTAGAAACTAGACTCATAGATCTTCAATTTGGTGGTTAGATCACTCCATATTCTAAGTAAATTTGGAGAAAAGCTTAGTAACATTAGACCTAAAGTTTAAGTAAAACTATGAACCTAAGTTGCGACAACTTTTGTCGACTTTTGTTTCATAACTCGTTTGACTTTAAGACTTATGATACGGATATTATATGATTCAAATACCTTAAAACATGACCTCCTGAGTATATTAATCATCTATGGGTTTACCCAAAAGTACGAGTTACAACATCCTTGATTCATTTAACTTCTAATACTTGTTAATCTCCCTTATGCACCCTTGTATCACTTAAGATCAATCGGATTAACTTCTTATCATCTCAAGGATAATTCCTTCTTGGATTTGTGTTAACTAACTTATGGCATGAACTAACGTGTGTGGATATGGGTTGTAACATACTGGCTCATTTATAGCCAACAACACAGTATAATACCACACGGTCGGACTAAGACATAGTCCCCCAATCATATTCGACCCCGCACTCACCGTAGAGTATGAGTCTCATCTCAATACAGTGTCACATAGTGATATACCGGGGTTTCAAACCCACAAGTCATCATGCACATCTATTACTCACCTCAAACCGGCTCTGAAACTAGTCTACAATGTCTTTCCCTCTAGAATCGACCTCCACAAGTGCCAAATCTAATGATTCTCCTACGAAGCCTCTTCAAAATCGCCCAAAATCGCCTTAGCTCGTACCCAAAAGTGGTATTACACTTCTGAAATTCAAATACACTGATCTCATTAAACCCTTCAGACATTTTTGCTTCTGCGGCTCCCATCACCGCTTATGCGGTACCACTTCAGCGTCCAAATAACCGCTTCTGCGGTTTAACATAGAATCCCACTTGACCGCTTCTGCGATAACCGCTTTTGCGGTCAATATACCGCTTCTGCGGTCCCAGCCATTTACTCCGGTCAGCTTTTGCGATCTCAAATCCGTTTTTGCATATACCACTTTTGCGGAACAAGGTCCGCCTCTACGGAAACTCCCAAGCCCCCAAAAGCCGTTTTTGCGACCACTGAGTTGCATCTGCAGGACCGCTGAAGCGGCTCTTCCACCGCAGATGCGGAAACCACAGAGGACCTCATAACAGACGTGCTACAACACCTCCATTAGCCCGATTAACCATCTGAAACCATCCCGAGGCCCCGAGACCCCAACCAAAAACACCAACCCTCTCTAAAATATCATACAAACTTGTTCCAATCATAAAAACACATCCTTTAACACAAAAATCACAAAATTACCACAGATTCAAGCCTAATTTTCCTTAAAACTTCCGAAACTAACATTCAATCAAAAACTCGGCCAAATGATGTCCGAATGAGCTGAAACTTTGCACACATATCCAAAATCACCTAACGAAGCTATTGCAACTCTCAGAATTCCATTCTGACTCCCAGATCAAAATCTCACCTATTAACCAGTTTTCATCAAAATTCCAACTTCGCCAATTCAAGACTATTTCTACACCGGACCTCCAAATTAAATTCCCATTGCTCCCCTAAGTCATAAATTACCTCCCGAAGCTAACCGAACCACCAGAACTCACATCCGAGCTCTCTAACCAAATAGTCAACTTCAGGTTGACTTTTCTGAAACAAACTCTCTTCTAAGAGACTATATGCCTTATTTTAAACCAGAATCAATCCAATTACACCCGATAGACTCTAATACTGATATAGAAACATGAAGCAACACAATAAGTGGAGAACGGTGCGGTAACTCTCATGACGAAGGGTGGGTCATCACACTGTCTTAAGCGAGAACCCGAACTCATGCCAAGTATCTTCGCCGTCAAAATGTATCAGGTTTGACCTCAGTAGAACTGGGACTCAGGCCAAGTGCCTTCGCCATCAGAATATGACAGGGTTGACCTTAGTTGAACTGGGACTCAGGCTACGTGCCTTCGCCATCAAAATATAACGGGTTCGACCTCAGTCGAATCGAAACTCTAGCCAAGTGCCTTCGCCATCAAACTACAATAGTTTCAACCTCAGTCAAACCGGGACTTAGGCTAAGTGCCTTCTCCATCAAAATATATCAGGTTCGACCTCAGTCGATTTGGGACTCAGGGCACATGACTATGCCATCAAAATGTAGTAGGTTCGATCTCAGTTGAACCGGGAATCACGCCAAGTGCCTTCGCCATCAAAATATAACAATTCCAACCTCAGTCGAACTGGGACTCACGCCACGTGCCTTCGCCATCAAAATATAGCAGGTTCAACCTTTGTCGAATCAAGACTCAGGCCAAATGCCTTCACCATCAAAATATAGTAGGTTCGACCTCAGTCGAACCGGGACTCAAGCCAAGTGCCTTCGCCATCAAAATATATCAGGTTTGACCTCAATCGTACCGGGACTCAGGCCACGTGCCTTCGCCATCAAAATATAACAAGTTCGACCTTAATCGAACCGGGACTCAAGAGTGCCTTCACCATCAAAATATAACAAGTTCGACCTCAGTCGAACCGGGACTCAAGCCACATGCCTTAGCCATCAAAATATAGCGGGTTCGACCTCAGTCAAACTGAGACTCTGGCCAAGTGCCTTCTCCATCAAAATTATCAGGTTCGACCTCAGTCGAACCGGGACCCAGGCAATGTGCCTTTGCCATCAAAATATAGCTGATTCAACCTCAGTCAAATCGAGACTCAAGTCGCGTGCCTTCACCATCAAAATATAGGGGGTTCGGCCTCAATCGATCTTAGATTCAAGTCATGT
The DNA here is from genome assembly GCA_032618575.1 of Nicotiana noctiflora. NCBI lineage: Eukaryota > Viridiplantae > Streptophyta > Magnoliopsida > Solanales > Solanaceae > Nicotiana > Nicotiana noctiflora. The sequence goes on along the minus strand of JASVEL010011984.1, from coordinate 41,585 downwards.
GCCTTTACCATCAAAATACAAAAGGTTCGACCTCAGTCGAATCGAGACTCGGGTCACGTGCCTTCGCCATCAAAATATAGTAGGTTTGACCTCAATCGAACTGGGACTCTAGCCAAGTTCCTTCACCATCAAAATACATCAGGTTCGACCTTAGTCGAACCAGGACCCAGACCATACGCCTTCACCATCAAAATATAGTGCGTTCAACCTCATTCAAACCGGGACTCAGGCCGTGTGCCTTCGCTATCAAAATATAGCAGGTTCGGCCTCAATTGAACCGCGACTCAGACCACATGCCTTCGCCATCAAAATATAGTGGGTTCAACCCCAGTCGAATCAGGACTCAAGCCAAATGCCTTCGCCATCAAAATATATCATGTTTGATCTCAATCAAACCGAGACTCGGGCCAAGTGCCTTCACCATCAAAATATAGCAGGTTCGACCTCACTTATACCGGGACTCAGGCCAAGTGCCTTCGTCACTAAAGTATATCAGTTCCAACCTTGGTCAAACTAGGGTTCAGGATAAGTGCCCTCACCTTCAAATTCATTAAGTTTGACCTCAGCCGCACCAGGGCCAAGATGGAGAAAAATCAATCACCGTCATTACAAGGTGACCGCCTTCCCCTGGTCAGGTTAGGCCAAGAGGCCATCGTTATTAATCCAAAACGAACATAACGACCTCGGTTAAATTTGAGGGCTGATCACCGTTCCAAACATATCCGTAAAAGAAAAGGAGAGAAAAAAATAGAGTAAAAACAAGACAAATGATGAAAGAAAGAGTACAATTGTCAACAGAGTTAAGAATGCGGGTACTCCCCGCTTACACCTGGTCCCAGCTGGTCAAGACAAGAGAAAAAATATAGAAAAACCACAAGAAACAACCGAGCTCTAATCGACGAACAGAATATAAAGAAAAATAATAAACAATAATAACATATCTCTTCCTTACTCAGCATCATCACCGTCGTCACCTTCACCGCCACTCGTGCCGTCGTCAGCCTCTAGTGTCGCCATATCATAACCACAGTTGGCACGAGCATCAAGAGCCTTCTAGTGTGCCACCTCAAAAACGGCCTCGGTCACGACACCCGCCTCTAATAAGTTCTAGTAAACATTGCATTGAGCCTCGGCATAGACCCAAAGTTCGTGAACCTGGTGGGAAACAGAAGTATGAGAAAACCAGCCTGGTTCTGCAGTCGCCGATTCTCCTCATCCAGAATCGCAATCCGGTCCAACATGGCATGAGCCTCCTACTCAAGAATGACAATCTGTTCCTCGAGCCCCTCTTCCTAAGGGCCGTCTCTCCCTTTCCGACTCAAGTCGGGACTCATGCATACTAATCGACTCCTCCAATGCCATGGCTCTCGATGAGTAACACTTTTCCCGAAATTTTAAGGCCACAACCTCACCCTTCAGCTCCGCTAGTTTCCCACTCCATTTCGCAGCCACCTCTGCTGCTTTGACCCGGTTCTGCTGAGCATCCAACTCCATCTCCCTCAACCTGCGCTGCAGGTGTGCACACTCAGCTGCAAATCCGTTCCCCACCTCAAGCTCCTCGTCCTTCTGACAGATCTGCGCTTCAAGAGCACATTTACTATCAAGGACCTGCAACAGTTGTTGGTCCCGCTTCACCAACTCCTCACCCAAAGCTCGATTACCGGGCTCATTTCGTAAATGGCCGCGTAGCCATTGGCACCGATCACAGTATTTCCCCAGCATCTACAGAAAGATCCTCGAGCAAACCTTGGCTCTGCGGATGTTCTTCACCTCCAAGAAGTAAGTCTGCAAAACAAAGGAAAACGACTAAAGCGGAAGGTGAATAAGGAGCTAAGAACGTATTACGTACCCTAAGGCCCATCACGGCCACTTCATCCATCACTTCAATATCTGAAACGCTCCTCAAAGACGCGTTCTCGACCTCCAAGTATAACAACTCGAACTGCGACACCAAGCTATTTCCTTCAGTTAATAAATTCAAATCCGAGGGAACCTCAATAAAAAGGGCCCCCCTCTCCCTCCCCCGCCTGCACCGTAGAATTTGTGATACCCTCATCAAATATATGAACATCGTCGGGGTCCAAATCAGACAGACTCATACTCATCCTCCACCACGTCCCTCTCCTTCTACGCCGTTGATGATGTAGAGCAACTTGCCATAGCTGACAATGGCACAGTACAAGTCCCAACGATGGCCTGTAAGGATCGACCCTCTACCCCTCAATAGGAACTTAAGACGGAATCGTCAAGGCAGCTACATTCCGTAGCCAGAACCAACGGGTCTAACTCTAACTAACTTATTTTCCCCGCCAGCGAGCACCGCAACCGCATAGCCCTCCGAATCTGTCAGGGGAGAATCGAAGTTGATCACTGATGGAGGAGCCGCCACAAATACCACTCACCACATCTACGATGGCCTATATTCCTCCTCATTTGAAGGGGAGATCGTCTGAGAACGATCAAGCACTAATGACCTCTCATCTTGCGGTATAGCTCGAGGCGGGGACGCGGTTGTTGACGATTCAACTGATGCCTCCCTCGAAACTCGATGACGCATAGGTGCAGTAGCTAGTCTAGCGAGTGCACCCGGCCGACGGAAAGCCAATTGTGGAGCTTTGACACGGCGTGGCCTCTCTGGATACAATGGTCAAACGAATCAATAAACGTAGTCAAAACAAAACGAAATAGAGAAGAAAAAGGGTTGGAGTCCCACCTGTCACGGGCCTGCGACCATGCCTCTCCCAGAAAGCCGCCTAGGTACGAATGCCTACAGTACGAGGAAGCAGTGCCTCAACCCAGTCTCAGATCCCCTCCAAGGGAGGCGGCGGCAAACTTTCAGTTACAAAAATGAAGGTAAATCAATAGTCATAAGTACAAAGCATAAGGAGAGTCAAAATAGGGCGGATGCCCAGTTAGGAACGAGGTCTCATGTGCAAAGTTTCAAACTTCTGAGAATACACTTGGGTCTGCCACCAGATGCTCAGTCCGAATATAGAAGAAATTTTCAAAAGGGTGATGGATATCCTCATCGTCCAGCCCAACCATCAAACTCTTTGACCCTAGTAGGCGTGCATGGATCATGGTGCCGCGAATTTTTTGGGGAGCGAAGAGACTGGGCACATGTCTCAAAGTGACCTCCCTACCCGCTAGCTCTACATACTTGATGAACATGAGGAGCAGTTTGTAAAAATAAGGAGAAAGCTGAGCCGGGCATACATCATAATAGCGGCAGAAGTCCACTATCAGCATTAGAACCGGGAGTGTGCACCCCACCTGAAAGATGTAAGCATAGAACGATCAATACCCCCGACGATCAATTTGCACCCTATCCTCGATCTTCGCTATAGAAATCTTGGCATAACGTGTGATACGCCATCGCTCTAGCATTTGGGTTAATCCCACTTCCCCCATTAGAGAAGAAACGTCCCCTTATTCTACGCCACCCGGTACATTGAAATCCATCAGTTGATCTCTTGATCGAGGTAGAATTTCATCGACCGAAGGAATTTCTTCGTCTTCTGCCGACTCTAACCCTTTGTTTACCGGAACGGGATTTTCGACCATCGAAAAATTAGTCGGGCGATTGCCGCAAGAAGAAGTGCCTGCCATAATCGATTCACGAGCGAGAGAAAGAAGAATTTTGACAAGGGAAATGGAGAAATCAACGATTATAATGATCGAAGGGATAGAAAAATGTGATTTGACACAAGAAAAAACTTCTAGAAAATACCTTCAGAAGAAAAAGCTTCTCGAAAATCCTCTCAGAAAAGCAATGAATGTGTAAAGAACAAAATGACACGCCTTCTCTAGTTATAAATAATAGATTTTGCCTGCACAGAACCCAACGATCGCCATTAATGCATAACTGTGCACGAAGCGGTTCAGTTTCATGAAAACATGCGCTATTACGGACGATCGTGCGGAATGACACTCCACTCGCCAATCAATAATTCGATTCTGAAACCTCATGTTAAAGAACCCTCCCCGATTACGTTGCTCTATCCGCCCGCCGAAGTTGACACAAGCGTGACCTCGACGAGCAGGGGGACTAACTGTATTGGTAAATATTTTATCATTCGGTGACCAGGGGATCGACCCCATCATGACCAATCTGTAGTGAATAGTCAACACTGTTAACTTCTGATTTATGACAGCTGTCCCTAAAACAAATGAGGGGACGTCTCTGTAACCAAACAATGGGCCCGTTCGTGACCAGCCAGAAGAGCTTGAGGCTACAAATACTAAAAAGAGAACCTCTGAAGGGGGGGGATTCTTCTTCGACACAACTCTGATTGCACAAGAGACAGAAAGTTACACTCCTCAAGTGGAGCAATAAACAAGATCAATATAAGATCATGAACCTGTTTAAGGAGAGGCAAGTGAAGCTACTTTGATGAAGAACTCTGATTACACCAGAGACAGAAAGCTATACTCTACAAGTGGAGCAATAAACAAGATCAATGTAAGATCTTGATCCTCTTAAAGGAGAGGCAGGTCAAGTTATGTTGATGAATAAAAGCCCACTTATGTCGTCCCATAATTGATGACTTCTATATCTCAAGTTTATCTTCTAATTCAGTGATTAATTATGATTGACTATGATTTATCCCTTGAATTATTTCGATTGATTTGCTTGGAAAGTATTCTATAATTTTCCACCAAACAACTTTTATAGGTAAAATGTTATTATAGAGAGGTAAAATATAATATAAAAAATCGGTCTAAAAAAAACTTAACTTTTATAGTAAATAATTATTATATGATGATGGTGTACATATGACTGATTGTATATTTAGAAAATAATTTACCTTTACGCTTCTATTTTTTATAAGATAAATTATACATATAATTTTTCGCAGACTTATTTTATACCATAAGTCTCAAATGTGATTTTTTTTCCCTTAAATTTGTGCCTATTTAAACACCGTTACATCAATTGGGTGGAGCGACTAGCGAGTAAATAAGTTCTTATGCTAGAGAGTAAGTTGCGTATAACGGAATTTTAACGGTTTTGGAATTTGAAAACGGTAAGAAGAGTCAACGTTAAGGTCGTTGGATATTATCGAGTGAGGTGGAAGCAATCTTCACCATAAAATATGTTTTCTTCTCTTTCCCTCCCATTCACATGTTCTTCAAACAACAACCACCAGCTTCATCGTCCTTTCTCTATCTCTCTCTCACAAACACAGTTTTTCACCTACACCTATATATACGCCATTTTCATCCCACATAATCCGCATGAATTAAGAAATCGCCAGAAGATTCTCGAGATCTCCACTTCACGTGATCTCCGCTAGCTTGTGCATTAATGGCGATAACTGCTCCGCATGTACTTCAACTGCCGATTCGGTCGCCGGAGCTTCGAGTTTTGATTGCTGGATATGCGATTTATCGGTCGCGATTGGAGTTGCCGTACTTGCGTAAGAATCACGCGCCTCTGCACGTTAAGGCTCGGAAAGTGAAAGTTGAATGTGTTGCAAAATCCACTGAAGAGGAGACTGAGCTGGAGGCGTTGGTCAAGGACGGTGATGATGATGATGATGACGTGGCGATTCGTCGGGAGTACTTCAATGGCTCAGCTATTTCGCAAAAGACTGTTTCTAATTCTACCTCTAGTCCCGATTCCTTGTCCCTTGGAATCCGTGAACCTGTTTATGAGGTCCTTAACTTTCTGATAATTCAGTTAATTTTACACAATTTTGTTCCTAAGTTACTTTCTACTCAAAGATTTTGCTTAACCTGTAGCTTAATCTACTTTAATAGCAAAATCAAAAAACTTTTTTTTATCACATTAAAATAATTGAATTTTACTCACTTTAAAAATAAAACAAAAAATTGTACTTGCTATAACAGTAAAGTCACAGAATTAATAATCTGTTACAGCAAATTCACAAATCTTTACGCACTATAAAAACAACTATTTTTACTGTTATAACTGTAATATTTTGTGATAGTGGGTAAAACTTTATGATTTTATTATTATAGTAGGTAAATTTCAGCGTACTTTTATGTGATATAAGATAGTTTAATTGAGTTTAGTGTTATAATGGTTAATCTGACAACATATGATTTTGTGACTTTAATATTATAGTGCGCAAAGTTCAAAAATTTTAATTTAGTATTGAGTTGGTGGATTGGAGCTACCGCAAAATTACACTGCACATATATATGTACCTGTTGTCAAATCTATTTGATGCGCCACTTTCAGTAAAGTTTTGGCCATATTTATGTTTCTGAACTACTAGAAATGGTTAGGCATAAACGTGTGCATTTGTGAACTAGTTCCCTTGGAGGAGTTCGCGATTATGTAGATAATAATATGGGGGAAATCAGGCATGTTGAATTCCTAAAAGGAAGAGGTTTTGAGTTTTTTGCTGCTTAAAAAGGCATTGGTATTTGCTGATGGATTGCGAACTCATATTTTCTTGTGCTAAGTCTTTGCTAACACTTCAATTCGTTCTTAAGGTAGTGGAGGTAAAGTCATCTGGGACGGTAGCGAAAAGGAATATAAACAGAAGGCACTTGCTGAAGTCAAGTGGTGAGTCCCTTCTTCTTCTTCTTCCCTCTCTCTATATCTCATACCTTCCCTCCTTTTCCTATAAAGTTGAGATTATATGATCAACTGACTATGCACTCCGCAAAAAGTTCCGCGCATTTGAGAGAAACTCCGTCTTTGTTGATTGTGTGAAATTGTTGAGTTCTAACGCTGAATGATATGGATTAGCTGGTGTATGTTGTGTTCTCTGATTCAGATAAATCTCTTGTTAGTATCTGATTCTATCACTAGCTAACAAAACTAAATCTCAACTTCTCTGTTAAACATTTATCATGCTTCTCTGTTTAATCATTAGTCACACTTTGGACCCTTTTATTCTTCATTCTTCTAATAGATATTACATCTCTACTAGTTTGATCTGAAATCCTTGATATTGAAACCTCTTTCTTATGTGCATTCACTGGTTTCCTGAATATATATGAAAACAGGTTTACGCCCTCGAGATATCAGGAGTGTTGATCCATCATTGTGGTTGACAAATTCAATGCCTGCGTTGCTGGTACTCCAGTTGCTTTTAACTATGCATTTACTGAAAGTATTCCGTGGATGTTTTATTTGCTTGTTCTCAGTTTAATAACCTTTCAAATGTTCTTAAAAGTAAAAATAAGTTAACAATCGACGATCGATATAAAACCTTTGCTACATGCAACTTAAGAAAGGTTTTTTTTGATTAATAACTCTTCACATTTTCTAATTCATATAGCTCATTAACTAATACTTAATGAACTCGCTTTTAGCACAAAATGATGGGCAAGCCCACATAATTTAGGCTTATCTTTGGAAGGCACTGATAAGATATCCTTTTTTTGGGCCAATTCATCTTTGTATGTTTCTACTACAGAGCATCTTCTCCTTATCCTTGTATTCCTGTCTTTCAATAATTTCTTTACAAATCCAAAAAGACAGTCAGAAGTTTTTATTGCATAAACAGTTACTTTCTGAGGCATAAACAGTTACTTTCTGAGGTGGAAATACCTGCTTCTTACTCAGATTTTACAGTGATGCTGTTTAAGAGTAGCCAAGTTGTTTTTTCCTTCACTGATCTTGTGCAGTTACACCTTTTCTTCCTTTAAGTTTATAAGTTCTCCACATAATTTGTGCTCAAGAATTATCAATTAACTTCTTGCTCAACTTAAGCATATAACTTTCTCCACTGGCTGTTTTTGATGGACATCATTTTGAAATCTTCTTCCAGGTCCGTGAGCATGCAATTCTATTGAATATAGGTTCTTTACGGGCCATAATAATGCAAGAACAAGTCCTTATATTTAATTATAACCGGTAATACTCATACCAGATACTCTAAAAGTTTAAGGTCTGACTTAGCATATAATGCAAGTGAAGTTAACAATTTTATTTGCTATGCTTATAGTAAAGGAGGAAAGGCTTTCATTGATGCATTGTTACCACGGCTAAATCCTAAAAACACAAATGGAGGACCATCAATGCCTTTTGTGCTAGAGGTTAGTCAGTCCAACCAGCTGCTTTACATATTGAAAAGAGTTGATTACTCTGTCTGCACCTTGATCTGTAGTTTCTTCCTTACTATAAGTTTTGCTACTTTGAAAAATGATGGATGTTATGTATTCTTGTGATCCAAATCATATTTCTTGCCATTCATTGTCAATGTTACATGGCATAGGATGGAAAAATTTGCTTGAAGGCCACTACTTCAGTATAAATGCTACCACAATGATCCCTAAGGAACTGTAGACAATTTTATTTTTATTTTATGATGGTGGTTTTTGGGTCAGCTTGCACGCACCTAGAGTAACTTATGATGGTGGTTTTTGGAGCACGCTCTCCCTCTCTCCCGAGCCCCCAACGGTAACTTTCACCCCAGCCCTCACCCCTTACTAGCCCCCTGCCACCCATAACCCCGGTGACCTCCCTCCGGCGATCCCTTTCTCCGGCGACCCCCCAGTAAGGTACCTTTCTTCCTCTCATCTCTCCCCTCTACACACTATCTCCTCCCTATTCCCCCTTCTCTCTCTCCGGCGACCCCTCTTTCTCCGGCGACCCCCAGTAAGTTACCTCTCTTCCTCTCCTCTCTCCCCTCTACACACTATCTCCTCCCTATTCCCCCTTCTCTCACACCCCCTACCCCACCCTCTTCTTTTTTGTGACTTTTAGGCAACCCGTCCCCTTTCCCGAGCTAGGCAGCCCCCCCTCCCGCTTTTTGGGGGTTTGTTGTGTGTGTGATTTTCAGGTACTAGCCACGGCGGACTAGGCGAGCTTTCGGCGTGAAGAGCAAAGCATCACCGGACGAAACGTGCAAGAGCTAGCGGTAGTTGATATCGGGCGAATCAAAGCATACTTCCAGGTTTTCCATCGGGAGTTGGTACCTCCCGGCCTCGTATTCACTCTGTACACATTTTTACGTTTCTAGGTAAATATCCTGTGTGTGGTTTACTTTGTCGATTCCTAACTTGCATTACTTTGCGTATTCCGTTATAGTACGTGTGCGCAACTGTCATCCGTAATCGGTTGGAGGGACAGTGGCCGCGTCGGGGGATGGTAGTGTAAGGTCATGTCCTCGGGGGCGGGGGTGTTGGCGGGGGTGAGTAGGGGCGCTGGGAGTGGTTCTGCGGGTAGGGCGGGAGGCAAGGGTGGGAAGAGGGTAGCGGACGCTCTTAGATTAAGGATCGGATCGTGGAACATAGGCACCCTGACGGGAAAGTCTATTGAGTTAGCGCAGGTTCTTCAGAAGAGGAGGGTCAACATAGCCTGTGTCCAAGAGACTAGGTGGAAAGGGTCGAAGGCGAGGAATGCAGACGGGTTTAAGTTGTGGTATTCTGGGGTCGTGAGAGGTAAAAATGGTGTGGGCATCTTGGTGGATAGGGATCTAAGGGAGTCCGTGGTTGAGGTTAGGCGAGTGAATGATAGGTTAATGTATATTAAGTTGGTTATTGGGGGTTGCATCCTGAACGTCATCAGCGCTTACGCACCGCAAGCGGGCTTGGATGAGGAGGTTAAGAGGCGCTTTTGGGAGGGCTTGGACGATTTGGTGAGTAGTATTCCCCAATCCGAGAAGTTAGTTATTGGAGGGGACTTTAATGGTCACATTGGGGCTGATGCTGGTGGTTATGGTGAGGTTCACAACGGCTTTGGCTTTGAGGTTAGGAACGGAGGAGGCACTTCACTGCTTGATTTCGCTAGGGCTTATAATATCCTAATTGCGAACTCGACATTTCAGAAGAGGGAAGAGCATTTGGTCACCTTCAAAAGTTCGGCGGCGAGGACCCGGATTGATTACCTCATTCTCAGAAGGAGCGATAGAGGCTTATGCAAGGACTGCAAGGTTATTCCGGGGGAGTCCCTTTCGACTCTTCATAGACTCCTAGTGATGGATGTCGGCCTCTGGGTGAAGAGGAAGAGGAGGAGTGCTCGGGGACGACCACGAATTAGATGGGGTGCTCTGACTAAGGAGAAAGCCCAGGAGTTTGAGAGGAGGTTAGTTGATGGTGGAGCTTGGAGAAGTTCTGGGGAAGCGGACGCAATGTGGTCGGAGACGGCGAACTTGGTTAGGGAGGTAGCACGGGATGTGCTCGAGGTAGCCAAGGGATATTCTGGTAGACATCAGGGTGACTGGTGGTGGAAGGTGGCGTTTGCTAAGTTAGCAGGGAGCACAAGTGAGGATGAAAGGAGAGTGAACAGGGAGATCTACAAGGTGGCGAGGAAGGAAGCGAAGTTGGCGGTTACGGAAGCTAAAACGCGGCGTTTGGTCGCATGTACGAGGAATTGGGGGAGAAAGGCGGGGACAAGAAGTTATTCCAGTTAGCTAAAGTAAGGGAGAGGAAAGCGCGGGATCTAGACCAAGTCCGGTGCATCAAGGACGAGGATGGTAGAGTTCTAATGGGTGAGTCTCAGATCAAGCAGAGGTGGCAGGCGTACTTTCGAGATCTACTTAACGAGGAGGGGGATCGAAACATAGAGCTTGGGGAGCTAAGGCATTCCGAGCACCGTAGAGACCTTGGGTACTGCAGGCGCATTAGGGTGGAGGAGGTCGTAGGGGCTTTGCGAAGGATGAGTAGGGGCCGAGCGACCAGGCCTGACGAGATCCCGGTAGAGTTCTGGAAATGCATGGGCAGGTCAGGAGTGGAGTGGTTGTCCAGGTTGTTCAATGTGATCTTTAGGACCAAGAGGATGCCGGAGGAGTGGAGATGGAGTACAGTGGTTCCCTTGTACAAAAACAAAGGGGATATCCGGTGTTGCAACAACTATAGGGGTATCAAATTAATAAGTCACACCATGAAGGTCTGGGAGAGGGTGATCGAGGCGAGGGTGAGGGAGATGTCATCTATATCTGTGAACCAGTTTGGTTTCATGCCGGGTCGCTCTACTACAGAAGCTATCCACCTTGTGAGGAGAATGGTGGAACAGTTCAGGGATAAGAAAAAGGACATGCACATGGTGTTTATCGACTTGGAGAAGGCGTATGACAAGGTCCCAAGGGAGGTGCTATGGAGGTGCCTGGAGGCGAAGAGCGTGCCGGAAGCCTACATCAGAGTAATCAAGGACATGTACGATGGAGCTAAGACTAGGGTTAGGACGGTGGGCGGTGACTCAGACCATTTCCCGGTGGTTATGGGGCTCCATCAAGGATCGGCGCTTAGCCCTCTCTTGTTTGCCTTGGTGATGGATGCTATAACCCGACATATTCAGGGGATGTGCCTTGGTGCATGCTATTTGATGATGACATAGTATTGATAGACGAGACGAGGGTCGGTGTGAATGAGAGGCTAGAAGTATGGAGACACACACTCGAGTCTAAGGGTTTCAAAATAAGCAGATCTAAGGCTGAATACCTGGAATGCAAGTTTAGCGCCGAGCCGAGCGAAGTAGGTAGGGACGTCAAGCTTGGATCTCAGGTCATTTCCAAGAGGGAAAATTTCAAATATCTTGGGTCGGTGATTCAGGGGACGGATAGATCAACGAGGATGTCACTCACCGTATAGGGACGGGGTGGACGAAATGGAGGCTTGCATCAGGAGTCTTGTGTGACAAGAAAGTGCCATCGAAACTCAAGGAAAAGTTTTATAAAGTTGTAGTTAGACCTGCCATGCTGTATGGGGCGGAATGCTGGCCGATTAAGAACTCTCACAATCAGAGAGTGGAGGTTTCAGAGATGAGGATGCTCAAGTGGATGTGTGGACTCACCGGGTTAGATAAGATTAAGAATGAAGTTATTCGAGAGAAGGTGGGGGTGGCCCCGGTGGATGAGAAGATGCGTGAAGCGAGGCTCAGGTGGTTCGGGCATGTGCGGAGGAGAAGTCCTGATGCCCGGTGAGAAGTTGTGAGCGACTGGCGGTGGTCGGCGTGAGGAGAGACAGAGGGAGGCCTAAGAGGTATTGGGGAGAGGCGATTAGGCATGACATGGCTAAAATGCATATTTCCGAGGACATGGCCCTTGATAGAAAAGTCTGGAGGTCTAGCATCAGGGTTGTAGGATAGGGGCTCCTAGAATTTTTGTACTCCTTTCCCGGGGTTGGGTGAGGCTTGTCAGGGCGACTCATAGATGATTCGTGCATTGGATTGTGTCCCCCTTATGGTAGTTATTTATGGTAGCTACTGTTTGATATTATTGCATGTCATTTTATGTATAATTCTTATGTTTAGACAATTATTTATGCGATTTTCTGCCGGAATTACTAATGCTCTTTTGTTTTTGTTTTTGTTGTTGCTCTCCCTTCCCTTCTCTAAGCCGAGGGTCGATTGGAAACAGCCTCTCTACCCTTTTGGGTAGGGGTAAGGCCTTGTCTACATATTACCCTCCCCAGACCCCACCTTGTGGGACTATACTGGGTAGTTGTTGTTGTTGTTGTTGTTACACGCACCTAGAGTAAATCCACCGGATACCTGCTACCTCCCACCAGTATAGGTACCTGTCACACGTAGACTTAGACATATGGGAAGAAATAACCTAGTATTTTTTGTCTCCACTAAGTTTTGAACACACCCTTGAGTGCATCAATTCTACAAAGCTTATATTTACTTGATAAAAAAATCAATTCTGCAAAGCTATCTAAGTTGTCCTCGATCTATTAAATGGGTGGAAAGATTTTATTTTAATTTTTATGTTCTTCACTTAATAAAGCAGGACTTGATGTGCTCCATGTATCAGTACTTGAATTACAAAGTATGTTGGACTAAAATTTATTTGCATTTCTTGGGGGCTTTCCATTTGGAAGTTAGTGCCAATAGATAAAGCAGAACCCTAAGCACATTTACTGTAGCACAGTTAGTGTGGCAGTATAGTTATCTGAAGTGGACATCTATTCATGTTATGTTACTGAATTAGAAATAAGGATCGCAATACGTAACGAAATTTTGAATGGAAGTGGATATCAAGTGTAATAAAAGGTTGAAGTCTGTAAAAAGACTTTCTTCTGAAATTTTCAGGTGGTTGAAGCAGCATTGCATTCACGGATACAGAGATTGGAGCATAGACTCTGGGACTTAGAACCTCGTGTGAGTATGGAACATAGTGAGTTTTGTTTCACTTTTTTCCTTTTCCACCTTCCTTCTTCCACTCTTTGTCTATATCTTGAATACAGAATGCTCCATTGGGCATATTTGGAACCATGAATGCTCTTTGTAAGAAGTTGTCTTGGTGAGAGGGAGGTTGACTGAAAATGCAAGGAATCTGTCACTTTCCTTTAGATTTGCTTTCCATTGCTGTTGTTATGACAAATATGTTCTAACTAAAGCTTTTTGGAGGAATTGTTTATAATTTGTGCAGATCATTTTTACGTGAAACTGCCCTAATTTATGGAGTATCTTTTAAAATACATGCTTGCCTAGCTGTTGGAGTATATCCCCTTAGGCCTTGGAATTAAGGTTTTCTCTTTCCACATTCTTGCGATAGTTATTTTCAATTTAGAAATACTTTGTCTCACTTGGTGCAGGTCCAAGCATTACTTGAGGTTTTGCCTAATCGATTAACTGCAGACATATTGGAGGAACTCCGTATCAGTAAACAGAAATTGGTAGTTACCATTGAGGCATGTCTTATACAGTTAATTCTTGATATTTGCTACTAACACTTTCCTTCTCTTTCTTGTGACAGGTGGAATTGGGTTCCAGGGCCGGGGCTCTTAAGCAAATGCTGCTTGATATTCTAGAGGATACTCATGAAATACGTAGCATCTGTATCATGGGGAGAAATTGCGTACTTAAGAAAGAAAATGATGAGATCGAATGCTCTGTGCCCCTAGAAAAGGAGGTTGCTGAGGGTGTGTTTACATTTCCATACTCACTGTGACTTGCATATGGCATACAACAGATGCCTGATCAATATGCATCTAACAGACTAACACTTGCTTGTTTGTCTTTCTCTTTTGCAGAAGAAGAGGAAGAAATTGAAATGTTGTTGGAAAACTATCTTCAGAGGTTGTCTATTGCTGCCTGCTTCTTTAACTCGATTCGTGCAGATGGTGTAGCTCAGTAATTGTTCCGTCCGTACTTTATATTTAGTGCAATAACATAATCAAGCAACATGCACTATTTAGGCTCTGGTTAGACTCAGATTCAGATGAAGTTCTGCAAAATAAGGGCTCAATAACAAACTCAAAAGAATCCAGGCATTCTACTGTATAATAAATGATAAGCTTACTAAAATTCCCTTAATTACGTAAATATTTAATTTATCTACAATTCAAAATAAAAAAGAAGATGACCGAAAAAGGGATAGTAAAGTTGCTGGAAGGAGTACTCATATAAAGTGGCGAGAAAGAGTAGTATTGATAAAAAAAGGGTTGTTAAAATATGACATCAGACAATTCAAAACTCAAGAAGGAAAAAAGAAAAAGGATAACAAGTAGGTGGTGAGATGGAGAACATTAATAGTGGCAAGGAATACTTACGGAAAGAAGGGGCTTAAAATATGATGAAGACATAATAGGGTAATGGTTGGTTTTAAGAAAGAAATACGGGGGTAAAATGAGAATTTTAGATAATATGGGCAAACTGGAAATGAGATACTTATCAATTCCACCGCAGCAAATTGGTTGTTACGTAAAATGGGTCTTTTTATTGTTACATAATAATAGATGTAGCAATACAATATAATAAATTTAAGTAATAGCAAAACAAAGTCAAAACAAACATTGTATTTAAAGTAACAATATGATAAAATATGATGCGAGTAAACCATCCATAATGTTACATATCGCACAAACTCGTGAAAATATTATAGTTTCCTATAAGTCAAAATTTACTATCTTAAAATCTCCGTCAAAGTGGGATTGAAGAGAGTAACAAAAAGTATCTGCAAATGTAAAAAAAGAAAAAGAAAAAGAAAAGAATGATGAACTTAAGTTTTTATTAGATGCAAAGTAGTTAGCTCTGTGAATATAACTGAGTAGGATTTAATATAATCAAATAACAAAATCTAGAGAGAAATTTTTTTAAGCAAGAAATCATTGAAACATGCAAGGTAATCCTAAAGCATTCAACTTCTTTTTTGTATATATAGCATTCACGATTCCTACCTTTTGCATTTTACTTTTAAGGCGGTTTATATGGCAGTTAGAGGATATTTGTCCACCCAGCTTGGTCCAATACAAGGCAAATTTTATGATCATACTAGGTTTCTATCCATCATTTCTTGTTTGTCTTTTACCATACATTACTCTAGTAATTTGCTAATAGTTTTTTTTAATATATATTTGATATCATTGGTTCATCCAACTGCAGATGTGAATCTTGTCACGGTCAAGCAGAAAGGCTCCTTGATTCTGCAAAAGAAATGGAAGACTCAATTGCCGTAAACTTGAGGTTTGTACATGTCATGATACTTTCCTGATTCAAGCTTTTATCTTTGAGATGGTGAACTCGGTGATAGATAGCTGAAAAGTGTGAACCACAATTTGTTTGTAGGGTAAATTGGTACCAAAGATGCTTTCCTTCATCTGAAAAACTCTTCTATGTAATTTTCTTGGCCTAAAGTGTTTTGAAACTTTTCTCATGCTGTAGTGACATATAGGATGATATTTTATAAGCTGGTCTCATTTCAGCGGATAAACTTAGCATATGCCAAAGTATTGATGGACTGCTGATTAATAGATTCTGTTGGTGTTCTTATCAGTAAGCCATTTGTTCAATTATGCGAACTAGTGATCAACCAAGTGAAAAGAGCATTAAACTTCTATATACAACTTCACGAGTCCACGAGTAAGAATTCATTGCAGAACTTTCAATTACTGAACCTGTAATTTGTGTTTTAATAAGAAGGATGTCTGTCAGAAAATGCTTATCCTACAAAAGAAACAACAGTAGTTAAGACATACTCTTACCATGGAAAGCAGGGTTCTTTAGTTAAAAATGCTAGGATTCCTTTAAATAAATGCATACAAGAAATCAAGGTAATACTACTAGACTACAACAACAACAACAATTACCCAGTGTATTCCCACAAAGTAGGATCTGGGGAGGGTAATACGTACACAGGCTTTACCCCTACTCGAAAAGGGCAGAGAGGCTGTTTACAATCGACCCTCGGCTCAGGAGAGAGGGAAGAGAAAGAGGAGGAGAAAGAAAAAAGAAAAGTAATACTACTAGACTGTTAATTTATAAGTTGGTGAAAGTGCGTTTGATTTCATTCTGTAATTTGCCTTCTTTATGGTGTACTGACACATAGATGTGAAAAATATTACTATCAGTGAGCATCTTGGTTAGACTTCAAGAATTTTCTCTCTTTTCAGTTCTCGAAGGCTTGAGGTAAGCAGATTTGAATTGATTCTACAGGTTGGGACATTTTGTGTTGCTGTCGGTGCTATGGTAGCAGGTATCTAATCTACTAACCAAAAGCAGGTGTAACAATTTATGCTTAAACCATGTTTTTTCTACAGTGGGTTCTTCTTTGACACCTTCTCAGGAGAACAAGTTGAGTTGCCCCTCTAGTTTTGTCTGTAAGACGTTTCTATGATGCATAATTATCCAATTAGATATGTTCACATGGCTTAAGAGACGCAAATTTATTACTTCTACATGGATTACCTCCAGTGAGTGCTCAACTGGGATTATTACTTCGTATTGTTCCTTTTGGATGGAAAGGGATATAGGCCAAATGCTGAGTTCTTTCAAGTTCGTTTTTCAGAACAAATCCTTCGACTAGGTCCTAAGTATGCATATGACCGTCGTACTTCTTAGTTTGCTGTTCTTGGTGAGAGGTGCAGAGGTTTTATTGATTTTTATATCATACCTGTGCCTCGGCGACTCGGCATCGCTATTTTAATACCTAATATATGGTTCTACACAATTTAGTCATACATGTTTTGACTGCTTTTCTCTCTGATCATACTCTTTGCCCCAAATGTGGTTTAACTTTACCAGACCATGTCCATCATGCACCATAATGTCTCACTATTGATAAATAAGCTGCTCATATATCAGAATGAAGTTGGTTGGTTTTCAACCTTTTGTCCCTTTTCTTTTCTTGGTTTTCAACTTTGTGTCAGATCAGTCAGATTGTTGACCTAAACTAGCTTTGGTGTCTTATTATTTATAAATTCCTAAGTTATTGCTATCGAGTCATCCGGTTTCAATCACAGTACTCTTTCAAGTTTTTAACTTGGTGTTACTAAGTTGTCTGTTCCTACTTTCTGTAAGTTAAAGCTACTCATGATTTGAAAAAGAAAATGTTGCTCATAATTAGTTGTTTGTACTTTTCTGAAGCACATTTTAAAACCTTATTTAGGAGAAATCTCCGGAGAATTGGAAGTAAAGAATAGACAAGTGCTTGCAACTGGATTGAAAAGTAGAAAAGTCTATTGTACTGCTGCGAATAAATTCCATCTGCATTAAAAGATTAGATTCATAGATGTATATTATGTCGCTTGTGTTATGACATACCTGCATTGGCTTCGGTACAGGTATATTTGGCATGAACTTAAGATCCTATCTAGAGGAACATGTGGTATGTTTCTTAAATCTCAAGACCTCATTCTCCTCCTCTTGGGCAATTTTTCCGATTTTTGTCTTCTCATTATGTGTTTGTCTAATTAAATGCAGTTTGCATTCTGGCTTACAACTGGAGGAATAATCGTTGGGGCTGTTCTGGGCTTCTATCTCATGTACTGGTATCTGAGAACAAAGAAAATACTGTAAGCAACAGCTGCTTTGGCAATCAGGTATAGCCCTCACCCTGAGGCGGATCCAGGATTTAAACCTTATGGGTTCAGTCTTTAAAATTTTTAGCATTGAACTCATTATATTTTTAAAGCTATTAGTTCAAATCTACTATTTGCTGTAAATTTATGTTCCGCATCAAAAATTATGGGTTGAATTAAACCCGTCACCTATACGCTACATACGCCCCAGCCCTCACCATTAGTGCTCTACCGACTTGCCTCCTTGCAGTTAACATGTAACAATGATTTGCTTGGACTATATGTACATGTTGATTAGAACCTCGGATGTTTTATTGGGGATAGGAGGTGCAATAAAAACAGCAATGTAGGCTGGCCCATTGGGTGTTAGCTTACATGTCAGAAGACTTGTCCATCTTTCACCAGTACCACACCCAGTTAAAACATGACCCCTCTTAGCCTACTACTGAAATATGTGGCGGTGTCTAAGTCGAATTACATCTATTTCACATCATGATTTTGATGAGCTCTCTTTCTATTCTCAGGTGACACAAAACTGGACAAAGATTCAGCTTGCAATTGCAATATAGTGCTCAAAAATTGCTGGGTACTAGCATATGCTGTGGAAAGATTATTAGATTGGAGCATTGCGCATTAATAAGGAGCTTCAAAAACACTCGGCAACATCAGCAAAATTAGGTACTCATCTGTCCCGAATCTCAAGATCCACAGGATTTGAGAATAAAGGAGACGTCAAATCCTCGGCAAGCTAATACCATGATTGTCAATTAGGAAGAGCCATCATCCTCTATACCAGCTTGTTAGGTAGCATAGTATTTCCAGTTATAAGTTACTACCAGATTCTGGCATTAAAGGTACTGTTGCATTTGCATCCTTGTAAACCCTGAATACGCAAGTGGTGAGTCAGTTGAACAGAAGTACCACTTGAGAGAGTTCTCATGCCCAAAATTTAATTATCATTTCTTCTTTCGTTGTAAGTTGTGCAGAGTAGATTTTGAACTTTGAAAAAAATAACTAATTCATGTATTGATGCCAGATCGCTCCTGGAGTGTTGGACAGATTCTTGACCATTGAAACAACCCCTTTGGGTTCAAATTCTTTTCCGTTGGATTAGTGGTTTGTTACATGTGAAATCATGGAGATGTTTGCCTTGTAAACTTTGTTAGTGGTTTGTACATCTCGTCTTGTACTTCTGTTGGTTATATCATTGCAAAGTGACCCAAGCCAAACATCTCCATGATTTTACATGTAACAAATGCCTCACGACATACTATCTTGCACGGCACTAACTTTAGAGAAATGAGAAACGCAAAATTGACCGAGATGGAATGGAATAGGTCAATTCAATCATAAGGGTCGTCACAGAACAAGGCCCTTAACTCTTGGTTAATCTTCAAAGGAAATAAATTAAACATTTAAAAGCAAGGACTACAAATTCACTGAAACGTTGACGCAGAACACATCAAAATAATATTCCGAAAAATGTCCCCCCTAAAATATTTGGTTCCTGTCCAAACTGCTGCTACTGCACACGTACAATTTGCCATGGGTGGGAATGGGAGAAAATCTATCAATCAAGTCCCCACTATGATCGCCTGTACAGCGAATAAGAAAACACATGGACACAACTTTTTCCATAATGAGATACAAGCACTTCAGATCCAAGAGTAATCTTGTAAATAGAAGGTACACGAAAGGACAGGATATTCAACTTTCACAAAGAATACTCTGATACTAATACAGGGTAATCAAAATATTAAAATGGTTCAACAACGATACATTAGTGATCATCTCTAAAGAATGAAAAGGCAAATGAAATAGGTATAAAGGGAACCAAAAGTACTCCACATGGTCCACTCACAAATTTTCACAAGGGGCAAAAAATGGTTAAATCAAGATGGAAAAAGAAAACCACAACCTGAATCAATCAACTCTGTTTTGCTGGTTTTACAGATTGAGAAACTTTGACAGGCTTTGCAGTTCCATCAATCACAATATTCCCCACTCCAACTTCCATCGCCTCCCTCTCATCTTTTTCCCTCTTCTTCTCCGAGCCACCATTTTCAGTTGCTTCGGATGTAGAATCAGTTGTAGAAGGAGCAAGACTCCGAGGGCCTCCAATGATCCACGGATGACTGAGACATTGAGCCGCAGTAGGTCTTTTCTCAGGCACAAAATCAAGTATGGGAACAAGGAAATCTGCCATGTCACTAGCATCTTGTTCACTGAAATCATACTTTTCCCTAAGCACTTTGCTTATAGGCCAGAACCGCAATCGCCTGATATGCCTCAAGTCTCCATATCGGTTGAAGAACTCTCGTGAATAGCGTCCACCTAAGGCAATCTACAGACAAACTTAAGATCAGCTCCCCTACTTGAGTTAACATACAACAAAAGAAATATTAGCTATACACTGCTTGCATCCGAAATCGAGACTTACCTTGCGTGGCATCATTCCAAGAAGCTCCATCATTAGGGCCAAGTGATCCTGTGCAGAAAGGGGAAGTAAGAAAACACCATTGAACTGAACCAGCAATTAATAGCATTAAAGGGCATCCCGGTGCAAGAAGCATCCCGCGGTTACGTAAGGTCTGGGAAGGGCTGCACCCCAAGGGGTGTGATGTAGGCAGCCTACCCTGATGCAAGCAAGCATCAATGGCTGATTCCACGGCTCGAACCCGTGACCTATAGGTTGCACGGAGACAACTTCACCGTTGTTCCAAGGCTCCCATTCACAAATGCTTGCACCAGGGCAATAGCATTAAACTACATAATTAATCAAATTATCTCTACGAATAAAATCTGACAAAAACTAATCCAACAAAAAGGATTGCAAACTCTGGCTTCAAAAGCTTGACAGGATGCTCAAAAAATTGAACTGGCCTTCCATTATCTTTCATACAATCATGTCTTATGTCAATAACAAAAATCGATGTCATGATAGTAGCATGTAATTGTTTGAATTTTATATCAAAGAGGTAAATAACCAATTTGAGTAAGTATCATACTGTGTATGTTACCTTTTAGAGCAGTATACTGTAATTTACTACGAAAGTAACTGCTTCACCATCCAAAAACTCAACTAAATGAACAATTAAAAAATCACAGATGAAACTAGTAGCTGCTACTACAAACAATCTATTCAGGCAACCCTAGGAAATAATGATTAGTCAATAATATACAGTAACAAATTCTAGGAGGCATAGGAAGATCATACTTCAAAAAGATTGACACAATTTGCATACTACATTTTTTTATTTGACAAGGTGATAAATTTATTGAAAGCTTTGGGCATAAATACAAGAGGTATACCAAAAGTAGAAACCTACATAAAACTGTGGTTCTCTACGAATAACATCCGATCTTCTATACAAAGAGGAATGTTAGACCTGATGTTAGTAGGGTCTATAACCGTAGAAAGAAGGG
Organism: Nicotiana noctiflora; assembly: GCA_032618575.1. Lineage (NCBI taxonomy): Eukaryota > Viridiplantae > Streptophyta > Magnoliopsida > Solanales > Solanaceae > Nicotiana > Nicotiana noctiflora. The sequence goes on along the minus strand of JASVEL010011984.1, from coordinate 20,492 downwards.
TGAAAGTAAGGCTTAATGTAATTGTTTTATTTATTTATTATTATGTATCTGTATTGGTAGTAGTTACCTAGCAGTTAACTGCAGTTATTTTGTGTTATAGTATATTAGGAAGAAAGGAAGATAGGCAACGGTAGTATTTTCCCTGGCAGATTTGGAGGTTAAGGTTCCTCAAAATACCTTGGTTGTTAGGTGTATTAATGTTCTAATTGTTGCTTGTTTCTCTGTAGAACTTATACTGTTTGTTGGTAGCAATAAAGAATAGTTGAAGTGTTGTTTTGTATTGCAAATTCACTGATTATAGTTAGGAGAAATTCTGGTTTCCTAACATTTTTGGTATCTGGTTTCAACCAGAATGGAAGGACGAATTGACGGGTTAGAGAAAACAATGAATGAAGTACAAGAGGAGATTGGGGCAGTACGGGATTACCTACGCCAATTACGGGAGTGGATGCAGAAAAATGATGAACGAGATGCTGAAATTCTTCCACATATGAAGGGAAATCCGAAAAATCAGGCAGATCCAACTAAAGATGCAAAAATGATGGCAGAAAATAGCGGCAATCAAGGAGTCGATGGACAATCTGAGGGGGTTCAACCACAATTTCGTGATGAAACACGTCCCAGAAGGTTAGAATTACCCTTATTCTCTGGTGATAATCCATATGGGTGGCTTAATAGAGCAGAGCATTATTTCCATTTCAATGGCATTGATGACAAAGATAAATTGGAGGCTGCTGTTGTATGTCTTGAAGGAAGAGCCTTAAATTGGTTCCAGTGGTGGAGACAAGAACTCCAGTTGTCACATGGGATGTGTTTCGAGTAGCCATACTTCAACGATTTACTCCATCACAGTTGGGGAACTTATACGAAGTTTTGATAGGGTTGCAACAAACTTAGAGAAGATTTTGAACTACTTTCAGCACCCTTGAAAGATGCCGACGATGAGGTCTTGATGGGAATATTTATCAATGGTTTGCGAGAGGAGATCAAAGCAGAATTGCGTCTTAGCAAATTGGGAACACTAACCCAAATAATGGACCAAAGCCAGCGTATTGAAGAGAAGAATTGGGCTCTCATCGAAGCACACTTGCCAAGACATATGCGTATGGCACTACCAAGGGGGCTCTCATCGAAGCACACTTGCCAAGACATATGCGTATGGCACTACCAAGGGGTCCAACCCATTTCCCTACGACTGACAACAACCGAACAGGAAGCACTACAAGTCCTCATATGCGTGTAGCCACAACACCCTTTCACTCTGCACGTACAGCTGTTACAACAGTACCACGACAATTTCACGAGCAAAAGCGAGGAGAAATCGTACCAGCAGCACCAGAAACTTCTGCAAGACGTGGAGTAGTGTACAAAAGGCTATCTGATGCAGAATATCAAGATAAATTGAGGAAAGGGCTTTGTTTTCGCTGCGATGAAAAATATGGCCCTAATCACCGGCGAATTTAAAACAGTTAAATCTACTTATTGTGGCAGCAGAGGATGACCAAGAAGGAGGCATAGATGAGCAAACGGAGGAAGTAATTAATGCAGGGATAGACCCATTGAATGTTCTAGAACAGACGGAACCACAAAAGTTAATGCAGTTGTCTTTGCACTCTATTACAGGATTTACCTCAAAAAAGTCCTTGAAAGTATGGGGAACAATATTGGGAAATAAGGTTATTGTGTTAGATTATTTTCTTTTTGATTTGGGCAGTGCCGATGTAGTGTTAGGGATTGAATGGTTAGAGACTTTAGGGGATATCCAAGCCAATTTCAAAACATTAACACTGAGATTTGAAATAGAGGGGCAAACACGAGTTGTTCGAGGCAACCCCTCATTGTGCAAATCGGTGGCTTCACTCAAAAATCTATTCAAATCCTTGCAAAAAGATGCAGAAGGATATTATGTTGATATGAATGAGTTAACGGTAAGGAAAGAACAAGAGAATTTGGATTTGCAGCAATTACTCGAAGAATTTGGAACGTTATTTGAGGAACCAAAAGGGCTGCCACCTAGTAGGAGCCGTGATCATGCCATCCAACTTAAAACAGGAACCAATCCACCAAATATTCGTCCATATCGTTACCCCCATTACCAGAAAAATGAGATTGAGCGAATTGTAAGGGAAATGCTAGTAGCTGGTATCATCCAACCAAGTACAAGTCCTTTCTTAGTCCAGTATTGCTAGTTCGCAAAAAGGATGCTAGTTGGAGATTCTGCGTGGATTATCGGGCCCTTAATAAAATTACTATTCCGGATAAATTTCCAATTCCAGCAATTGATGAGTTATTAGATGAGCTTGGGGTGCCACGATATTCTCGAAATTGGATCTCAGATCCGGGTATCATCAAATCCGGGTTTGTAAGGAGGATATAGCGAAGACAGCTTTTCGTACACATGAAGGCCACTATGAGTTTTTGGTCATGCCTTTTGGACTGACCAACGCTCCATCTACTTTTCAAGCCTTGATGAATGATATATTTCGTCCTTACTTACGTAAGTTTGTATTGGTCTTTTTTTATGACATATTAGTTTATAGTGCAAATTTTGCTACTCATTTGGATATTTGCGGGAGGTGCTGCAAATTTTAAAACTTCATAACTTGGTCGTCAATCGGAAAAAATGTCATTTTGGACAGCAAAAATTGGAGTATTTGGGGCATATTATTTCAGCAGATGGAGTTTCAGCAGATCTTTCCAAAATAAAAAGTATGGTTAATTGGCCAATTCCCAAAGATGTTAAAAGGATTGAGAGGATTTTTGGGACTAACTGGTTACTACAGGAAGTTTGTTCGTGACTATGGGAAGATAGCCAGGCCACTCACACAATTGCTCAAGAAAGATGCTTTTAGTTGGAATAACGAAGCTCAATTAGCTTTTGATTCTCTTAAGAAGGCTATGGTCACTTTGCCGGTTTTGGCACTTCCGGATTTTAACAAGGTGTTTGTGCTTGAGACTGATGCTTCAGGATTTGGAATTGGAGTTATCTTAATGCAAGAAGGACGACCCACTGCTTTTCTCAGCCAAGGACTCTCTATTCGAGCACAATCTAAATTAGTATATGAGAGAGAGTTAATGGCTATTGTTTTGGCTGTACAAAAGTGGCATCATTACCTAATAGGTCGACATTTCATTATCCGGACGGACCAAAGAAGTCTCCAATTTCTCATGGGCCAGCATGTCATGGCTGAAGAGAAAAAAAAGGGTCAGCAAGTTGATGGGGTTTGATTTTGAGATTCAATATTGGCCCGGTTGTGAGAATAAGGCAGCTGATGCTTTGTCTCGCCAGTTTCATTTCATGGCCTTCTCTGTTTTACACAACAGTACCTTAGATGATCTTGTCACAGAAATTCAGCAAGATGATCAACTTCGTCAAGTGACACAAGATTTGCTTCGAGATCCAGCAAGGTACTGCAAATTTTAAAACTTTATAACTTGGTCGTCAATCGGAAAAAATGTCATTTTGGACAGCAAAAACTAGAGTATTTGGGGCATATTATTTCAGCAGATGGAGTTTCAGTAGATCCTTCCAAAATAACAAGTATGGTTAATTGGCCAATTCCCAAATATGTTAAAGGATTGAGAGGATATTTGGGACTAACTGGTTACTATAGGAAGTTTGTTCGTGACTATGGGAAGATAGCCAGACCACACACACAATTGCTCAAGAAAGATGCTTTTAGTTGGAATAATGAAGCTCAATTAGCTTTTGATTCTCCTAAGAAGGCTATGGTCACTTTGCCGGTTTTGGCACTTCCGGATTTTAACAAGGTGTTTGTGCTTGAGACTGATGCTTCAGGATTTGGGATTGGAGTTGTCTTAATGCAAGAAGGACGACCCATTGCTTTTCTCAGCCAAGGACTCTCTATTCGAGCACAATCTAAATCAGTATATGAGAGAGTTAATGGCTATTGTTTTAGCTGTACAAAAGTGGCGTCATTACCTAATGGGTCGACATTTCATTATCCGGACGGACCAAAGAAGTCTCCAATTTCTCATGGGCTAGCATGTCATGGCTGAAGAGCAACAAAAAAGGGTCAGCAAGTTGATGGAATTTGATTTTGAGATTCAATATCGGCCCGGTTGTGAGAATAAGGCAGCTAATGCTTTGTCTCGCCAGTTTCATTTCATGGCCTTTTTTGTTTTACACAACAGTACATTAGATGATCTTGTGAAATTCGGCAAGATGATCAACTTCGTCAAGTGACACAAGATTTGCTTCGAGATCCAGCTTCACAACTGAATTATGCTCTAAAGATGGCTGCCTATTTTTCAAAAGTCGATTGGTGATTCCCCGTTCTTCATTACACATTCCTATGCTCCTTAAAGAGTTTCACTCTTCACCTATAGGTGGTCATACAGGTTTTTTCCGGACATACAAGCGTATCTCACAGGTGTTGTAGTGGAATGGAATTAAAAGGGATGTGCAAAACTTCGTGGCTAGTTGTGAAGTTTGCAAGCAGAACAAGTATGAAGCCCTTAGTCCCGCTGGCTTGCTGCAACCATTGCCTATTCCTACCAAAGTTTGGGATGATATTTCTATAGATTTCATCAGTGGATTACCAAAAGCAATGGGGTACGATAATATACTAGTTGTGGTGGACCGTTTCACCAAATATAGCCATTTTCTTATCATATCTCATCCATATACAACAAAGAGTGTTGCTGAGTTGTTTGTTCGTGAGGTTGTACGACTGCATGGCTTTCCCAAATCTATTGTTTCAGATCGAGATCGGGTTTTTATCAGCCAATTTTGGTAGGAATTATTTAAATTGTCCGGCACTAACCTCAAATTAAGCTCAGGTTATCACCCTCAGACCGACGGTCAAACTGAGGTTGTCAATCGCTCCTTGGAGAGTTATTTACAATGTATTGCAGGGGCACATCCAAAACAGTGGCCAAAATGGATTCCGTGGGCTGAATTTTGGTTCAATACCACTTACCACGGTTCCACCAAGATGACTCCCTTTAGAGTGTTATATGGACGAGATCCCCCTTCCTTGTTGAGGTTCACTGATGAAATTTCTGCTGTCGAAGAGGTCAACCAGCAGCTTGTTGCTCGCAACACAATTCTGGATGAACTCAAAGCAAATCTGACCCATGCTCAAGTTCAAATGAAACTTTATGCTAATGCTAAGCGTCGTGAAGTTGTATTTCGGCCTGGTGATTTGGTTTATCTTCGCATGCAACCTTTCAAGCTTCGCTCTCTTGCTAAAAAGGTTAATCAAAAGTTAAGTCCTCGTTACTATGGGCCATATAGTGTCTTGAGCAAAATTGGTGAAGTTGCTTATCGCCTTGATTTACCCCCTCATTCACGGGTACATCCTGTATTTCATGTTTCCTGGCTAAAGCGTGCTGTGAGAGATTCTACTCCAGTTCAGCAACTCCCACCTTTTGTGTAGTGGATCCTGAAAGTGTAGTGGTTTGTCGGAAACTCTTGAATGGCTCCCAAGAAGTTTTGATTAAGTGGAAGGACTTACCAGACTTTGAAAACACTTGGGAATCCTATGAAGTCATTGATGCGCAGTTTCCTCATTTTCACCTTGAGGACAAGGTGAAACTTGTTGGGGCGGGTATTGTTAGACCTGCTGTTACTAGGGTCTATAACCGGAGAAAGAAGGGTGAAAATAAGGCTTAATGTAATTGTTTTATTTATTTATTATTATGTATCTGTATTGGTAGTAGTTACCTAGCAGTTAACTGCAGTTATTTTGTGTTATATTATATTAGGAAGAAAGGAAGATAGGCAGTTTATTCGGAAGTATTTTCTCTGGCAGATTTGGAGGTTAAGGTTCCTCAAAATACCTTGGTTGTTAGGTGTATTAATGTTCTAGTTGTTGCTTGTTTCTCTGTAGAACTTATTCTATTTGTTGGTAGCAATAAAGAATAGTTGAAGTGTTGTTTTGTATTGCAAACTTACTGATTATAGTTAGGAGAAATTCTAGTTTCTTAACAAGGAACTTCATAGGTGCACAAATAAGGGATATGAAACTATTTCATATGTAATTTTCATACTACACATTAAAGTAATGATTTAAAGCCACAACTGCATTTTGTATTATTCCATTTAGGTTTCACATTCTCAAATTCTTACTGTATAACCAGTTGATAACTTAGTCCTAACAGAAAGATCCTTTTCCGCTATCTTCTGAAATAACATTTGCTGGGTGCAAAAGAGAATTAACAGAGGAGTGCAAAAGAGTAGGTAAAGGCTATTACCATTAGGGGTCGTTTGGTTTAGAAGAAAGTAATGCAAGGATTAGTAATACGAGAATTAGTAATGTAGGAATTATATATTATTGGATATTTGGACCAGTGTACTAAAGCTTATTATACAGTGTATATTTTAAAATGTGTTTCTAATTGTTAACAAAATCAAACATTAGTCTACATGAAGGGTACTTTGGTCATTTACTGTGATAGTTTTAATCCATGTGTCACTAATCCCCATACTCATATTCCATATCTTACAAAGCATAAAATGATACATAGATTCTCGCATGACTTATGTGGGTATTAGTTATGTGAAAAAGAAAAAATGAAACTAAACTTTGTATAAAATAGTGCTATGTTTATGAAGGAAAAGAAAAGCAAAACCAGACAATGTTATTGTATAAAAAAATGTTAAATTTTATAACGTCGCCTTCGATTTTTCTATTTTGGTAAAAGAAATTTAAGTAAAGATGGAGGAGCATATAGCCTCCTCCAGATGAGTGTCATAGAAATGCAAATGTTAAAACGGATGTGTCGCCATACAAGATTGGATATAGGATACAAGTATCACACATAGAGGATAAACTATGGGAAACCACATAAGATAGTTTCATCATGTCCTACATATACCTCCAAATAGAATAAAGTTGTTACAAAAGATCTATAATTTCTAGTGATCAATTGAAACATAGCTAAGAATAAAACACAACGTAAGCAAAGGATCGATAGAGGTGATGGCGCCTAACCAGACAAGTTTTTGTTTTAGGACTGGCCTTAAGTTTGAGATATAGAGAACCTCAATTTTATAGAACCCCTTATTTGACACAAAACAAAAAAAAAATACCTTTTTGGGCCTTGGGGGGGGGGGGATAAAGGCCTTAAGGCCTTAAAAGACAAACTATTTACAAATACAGCAATAACTACACCTCAATCCCAAGCTTCTTAAAAATAGGGCAAACTTTATGCAAAACACATATCGCTAAGCCCAACTAATTTGGATAGACTTAGTTGGCTGATTCAGTATCATCTACGGTGAAAAGTGCAAAAGGCACAAATGTTTTTTAAGCTAGCACAAACATAACTAATACGTGCTTTAAAAAGATAAAGATATGCTTCCAGGCAAATACAAGAATTATGCGGCCAGAGGAGTTGACAAACTGCAGTTAAGTAGACTATATCAAGAAAAACCATGTCAATCACGTTTAGATACCAGATTAAATTTATGATTCATATGCATATATGCAACTAAGTTTCTAATTCAAATCAAATGTCTAGTTTTCTTTATAAATTTCTAATTTCATAATCCAAACCCCAATATTCCATCCATAAGTTTACTTAACAACTAATATATCATTTTGTCAAACATATGTGTTGTTTACTATTCCCTCCATTTCATATTAAATGAGGTAGTTTGACTCGACACGAAGTTTAAGAAAAAAGAAGAAAGACTTTTGAAACTTGTGGTTTTAAAAGCTTAAGTGGTAAAAAGTTTGTGGGGCCATGACATTTGTGAGGCTATAAAAACTTCTCACTAAGGATAAATGGGTAAAATAAAAGAGTTTAAAGTTGAAATAATTCATTTAATATGATTGGGTAAAATGAAAGAGTTTAAAGTTGAAATAATTCATTTGCACGGGATTGATTGGGTGATTGTTAACACCTCTCAAGTTGAGAGATAGAAGGAAGTGATTGTTTCTTTTTTTAGTAATCGCATTGTCCAACTAATTCTACAGGGTACCTTATACCTCCGTCAACACATGTATCGAGTAAGCTTATCCACCCAAGCTTGAAAGAAGGAAATGATTATCTTAACTTCCCTTCCCATTGTACCAGTAATCATCATGGATAAATACCCTTCCTTCATCATAGCCAAGGTTATATACCAAATGCATTGTTTTTCAATTAAATTTTTAGAAGAACGAGCACTCAAAATAGGTATCGCTGATACACATGCTGATACACATGAGGTCTACAAAAGCTAATAAAGCATATATCTTATCAATACGACTTCTTTACTTAAACTTAATTTAGTAATTGTTACACGGCGTGTCATTATTACCCGTAGTATTAGCACTATTCTTTTAGTTTCGTATTCCTAAATCTATGATATTATACGTAGTGCCATTTGCTTCCGTTGTCTTATTACCTTGTTGTTATTGTTTGTTCATTGCACCTTTTTCAATGTTCTTGAGCGGAGAGTCTATCGGAAATAGTCTCTTAGGAGTAAGGTCTACGTACACATTATCCTCCCTAAACCTCACGTGTGGGATTTCACTGGTTTTGTTGTTGACTTGTTCTAGTAAACTTAATTTAGTAATTAAGGCAATAATGGAATTAAATAATACGCAAACTCCTTAAATAAAGATCCCAATATGTTTGCATCTTAATAGTTAAACAATTGAAAGTAAAGTTACTGTACCTCATCCCTGTCATAGTTGTCGCCGCTGTGAGGATCAAAAAGAACATCACCGGTGGCAAGCTCAAAGCAAATGCAAGCCAAGGACCAAAGATCAGCTGAAGTAGAATATTTAGAGCCTAGGATAACCTCAGGACATCTGTATTGTCTTGTCTGGATATCACTTGTGAATTGTTTATACGTCCAGCATGCATTACCAAAGTCGACTAATTTGCAATTAAGGTCCACATCAGCCAATAGTTTTTGCCTCACTGATCGGCTGCCTCTTTTGGGTCTTTGAGTTCTCTGCTGCCCATCCCTTGCTCTGTCTGTCATTGAGCCATCTTCACTTGCTTTAGTATTAGTCTTTCCTTCAACTGAGTCTTTATAGGGTTTCTCATCAGGGTTAGGCTTTTCAGGACTACTGGCTTCATTATCTTGTTCTGTTTCCTCAGAAGCTTCCTTGCCCGTACATCTTTGAGCTGCTCGCTTAGCCTTTTTCCGTATTTTCTTTTTCTGGTTCTTAGTCAGGTCACAATTTGAACACTTTACTTCCTTGGAAGCACCAGATTCAGAAAGAATCTTACTTTTACTAGAAGGAAGAACAAGGGGAGCGCCTGACTTTGTTGGATCTTTACTTTGATCAATCATTGATAATAGCAAAATATTTTCCGGCTTCAAGTCCGTGTGAATAATAGAAAGCTGACGATGTAAATAATCCAAACCCACCAAAACGTGGAAGCAAATTTCTTTAACCTTATTAATCGCTAACCCTCGATAGTCTGAGTATTTAATTAGAGTCAAAAGATTATCCCCCAAGTATTCAAACACCATACAAACATGTTGCCCATTCGGCCCAGAATGCTTAAAGTGATCCAAGAGTTTTACCACACACTTCTTGTCATCGGGATCTCCCTCTGCAATCTGCTTTAAGATAGTAATCTCATCCATAGCCGCTTCTGTGTAATGCTGTGCACTCTTTTGAACTTTTAGAGCAACATACCTCTATTCCTCACAAAACACAACCAGCAATTAGCTAAACAGTCCTCATTTCAAAAGAATTTGAAAAAACATCGAGAAGAGCTCATAAACACCATAAATGGAAGTCCAAATATGTGAAAATTTCTATAGTAAACCATAAATTGCTAAACCGAAGAAAACATTACTACAACAATTGCAGCATCACAACTATGACCAAATTACAACAACAAACCCAGTGTAACCGGGGTCTGGCACAACTATGACCAAAATGCCAACAGAAAATAAGTACTCTATATCAAAAGTATTCAAATAAAACAAAAGAATCTCCACTCTCACACACGGTGAGAAAACTCATACTTCCTCTATTCCAATTTATATGACACGATTTCCTTACTAGTCCGTTAAAAAAGAATGACACATTTTTATATTTGAGATTATTTAACTTCACTTCTGCTCTTATAGCGTCGGAAAGGTTATGACATGTTTTAAGACCACGAGTTCTAAAAGTCTTCCTTCCTATCCATGCCGAGTCAATCTATATCACGTAAATTGAAACGGAGGGATAGTACATCATATAACAAGTGCATAGATGCAAAAATTGCTACAGTAAGCAATAAGCAGCTAAATCAAACGAACAAAATACTACAACACTTGCAGCATAATAAGTATATAGAAAATATGAAACTTATACTGTAGAAATACTCACAGATTTTTGTGTATCCCAAGCGAGCCAAACAGTTGAAAAGTGTCCCCAACCAAGCTTGCTCTGCACTACATATCGTCCGTGTTTGAACGTATCTCCGATTCGTACAGCGTGATAACCTCCGCGCCTGTAATCGTCAGTACCTTCGTCCTCCGATGTGTAGTCACTCGTCTCACTCCGATCGCCGCCGTTCCTCTCCTCTTCTTCCGCCATCGGCAGATCCAACAACCACCACACTCCGATTAGTACTGGCGAACGGCAACGGAGAAATGAAAGCTGAAAACCCTAGCCCTAGTAGAAGAAGGTTCTGGAGAGGAGAAGGGAAAATTATGGATATTTTATAATTAATTTTGAAGGAAGAAGAAAAAGACGGGGTTTTGGTGTTGTTATTGGAGTAAAATTAAAACTTTTTATTTTTTATTTTGTTCACTTTTTATTTTATTTTTCCCTCGCTTTTGGTTTACAGGGTTGGATGAGATCAGAGGAATCCGGAACAAAGTAGGTAAATTTTGAGCACAAAGAACGTTTTTAGGTTTTTTTTTTTAAAAACGACATAAGTATATACAACGCCACTTTATCTCGCGTTGTATACTAACGCTAACGGCTCCGTTAGTGTACAACACCAGATAAAGTGGCGTTGTATCTATACAGTATATGTACAACGCCACCTGTCACACCTCCTTTTTTCACACACACATATGTACGTAAATGTAATGTGCCATTGTTTAATACTACGTCCCGAGAAGGGATATTGTGAGCACGTGATTTTTGCCTAACATGAATTACTCCCACAAAATCAAAACAAAAAATCGTCTATTTTTACGATGTGTATTTTTGTTGAATTTTCGTGTTATTTCTGGTAATTGTTTGCATTTGTATATGCATGATTATATGTGTTTAAATTAATAAAAATACAAAAATAGGTCATATTTACATTTTTGATCTAACTTTGCAATTAGGGGTAGTTTAAGTTTATTTTTTGCAAAATAAAATCACAAAAATATGTATTTTTGCTTTTCTAGTATTTAAATGCCTAATTGTGTGATTTATATTTAATTGATGTTTAAATTGAGTGTGTTATTTGTTCATATAACCTAATTAGTATTTCTTGTAATTTAATTGACTTTGTAGTGTAATTAGAATTTTTGTTTTAATTAGAAAATTAGATTAAAGAGATAAGAAAAAACAAAATTAAACAAAAGAGGGGAAAATCGGAATTGGGCCACATTATCAAAACCAAGACCAGGCCCAATATAATTATACCCTCAACCTTACCCGCCCCAGCCCAGCCGGATCCGCCCACTTCTATTTTTAATCTGGGCCGTTGGATTCCTTCATCCAACGGTCCAGATTAATTACCTAATTCTAATTTCCCAAAGACCCAAATTAGATTTCTAATTCACCCAAACCCTAAATCCTTCTCCCTCTCACTCCCCAGCCGCCAGAGACACCCCTCCCTCCTTCTCTTCTTCTCCACCGTCCCCGCCGTGCGCCGCCGGCCGGAAATCGCCTCCGCCGGCGGCTGTGCTCCAAACCACCCCATTTTAACACCATAGCTTCCCCTTCTCCCCCTCAACACGAATCCGACAACCATTAGTTTCAAATCGTCCCCAAACGTCTCGGATTTTAGATTGAAACTAGTCGAAATTCAAAAATTTATCCCAAACCACCCCAAATTGATACCACACCCTCACCTCACCTCCCTAACCACCACACCACCCTTAATCCGTTTCGAATCTAGCCAAAAATCGTCGAACCCCAAAACCAAAGTTCAAGAACCCTAGATTTGAATTAGGGATTTTTCGTTCGAATTCAAAGGGGAATTGAGGTCTAATAGACCTTAATTGGATTGTTTTCATTTGAAAACACTTCAATTAAGGTCCTTTCGACCTCGAATGAACAAGACCCGAGGCTGCCGATTTCCATTCTTTTGCTTCAAGGTATTTCCTTTTTCTTCTCTATTTTTGTTTAATTATACTCGTCGTTTAGTTAGTCTTCGTTTGTTATTGATTATTGTTGTGATTTCATCAAACTCTCGGTTTTCTTCTTCATCTCTTGGGACCTTTTATTTGGTCGACTTGATTGTTTGTTATTCTTCGTTGTTTAACGAGTGATTGCGAATCGAATTCGATTCGTTGTTAATATCGTTAAGTTATTTGATATTGATTTTATATATGCTGTCCGAAATTGTTGGTCACTGCTTTGTCGGATTTGTTTGTCGATTACGCATATCGTAATCGGCTAATCGAATAATATAGAATGTGTGTTTGCGTCGATTAGCGTCGTCGATTAGTTGTGATCATTTTCCTTCTTTCCTCTGCTTTGGCCGAAACACTGTTTCATTGAATTTGTCAATTCTGAAATTCTGCCTTGTCTATTGGATTACCGATGTTGTTGAATACAGGTTCGCGTCGATTAGCGTCGTCGAACATTTAGTTTCGTATTTGCTTCATCTTTCTTCTCTTCTCTCGGTTTTGGGTGATAGAATTTGTTGAATTTGTTTGTCGGCTTTTCGTTGTCAATCATACGTGTTGCGATTCGACTTAACAAATGTCGTCGTTTCAATTCGCAAATTGGTTGTTTGAGATTCCGAGCAGTGTTTCACTGTTTGTTTGATTGAAAATCTTTCGGTTTGTTTTGTTCAGAGTGTTGAGTTTAATTGTTGGATTTGTTTGTTTTGAACCATTATTTGATTCTAAATTAGGTTGTAAATTGGATATAGCTGTTAGTCCATTTAAATAGCCCTAAAATCAACCTTTAAAGTACAATACACATGGAAATGAGCTGTTAAAACTTGCTGGACAGCAGTGTCTTTCATTAGTTTTGCACCTTTAGGATTTGATTAATTATAAATCCCACCTTTAGACAAATCAGGGTGGAATAATCAGAGAATGTGAGGATAATAATGAGTATTTTCAGCTTTGTTGAGTGCTTGGTCAGTTGTTAGAATCAGGATACACATGAGAGGGAATATACAATTGAAAAAGGTTTGAAAAAGGGGAATAATAAGGGCTGGACAGATCTGAAATTGAAAAAAAGGGAAGGGCTGTTAGTTGAATTTGTAGGCTATAAAACAGTGAAGACTCACTGGTTTTTAGAGGCAGAGAACCCACAGAAAAGAGACAGACGGTGAACACACACACAGACAGTGGAAATACTCTCTGGAAATTCACACATTTTTGAGAAACACACAAAACACACACATAGAAAAGTTCTCTGGCATAACACATAGAGAAGGCAATCATAGAAAAATAACAGAGAAAGCTTCTGTCCAGTCTGTGAAACTTTGAAAGGAAAAACTGTTCCATTATCCTTTTCTTGAGTTTGCTTTTCCATTCGAGAATCGAACTTCAGTTTTCTATAAGCCTCTTTAAAGATTAGTCTTTGTTAGTTTGTTTGGCCTTATAGTTTCCAAACTGGTTTCGAGTTTTGTTGGGTTATAAGTTGCTGTCTCCGTGTTACTGCTGGGCCTGTTGTTGCTTGCTATCTGTTTGGGCTGCTACTGATCTTTTCCTACTTCATTTCTGTTGTCAAAATCCAGGTATATTCTTATAACCACATTGGCCGAGAACAATTGACAATTGACAAAAGAAGTTGATATAAAGATGTTGAAGCAGAATAGTTTACTTTTCTTTCCTTTTTTGTTTAGTTTTTTGTTTCTATGATTTAGTAATGTGGTTTTACTGTATCTTGTCATATAATCAGAATTGATGTTAGTTTGTAGATATTTTTGTAAACTAGAACTTGAAGGAACTCATTATGTTAGGCCTTTAGCTTTATTTGATTTCCTTAAATGTTGAAGTATTTAGGATTATTAAACGATTTATGTCTTTGATATTTTAAGTCATAGTTGTTTGTATTTTAAGTCATAGTTATTTATAAGATAGATGCTAGAATTTCAACAAAGGGTTTTAAGATTACCATCAGGTATTCTATTGCGTTAGCCTAGCTAATAGAATAAATAAAAAAAATAAATTGGAACGCACTATATTATGGATAATCTTATGTCAAGTAATGAACCATGACGAAATACTCACACCCGGCATAGTCGATTAGATTTTTACTAATTTATATTTTATTTTAGGCAATCTTTTAAGCTATTATCTTGTATAAGGTCTTTAATCAGAAATAATTTTTTTTTTTTTTTTTTTAAAGGATATACTGTCAAGTAAATTGATTCCTTGTTTTAGTATCACAACGACTTTAATCGGCATAGTTTCAAATTAAGTAATTCAGATATATTTTTTATTTGTCAAAAGTCCGAGTCTGTCGTAATTAGTTTTTGTTGGGTCCGGTTCCAAATTAATAGAGCGGTTTAAAGTTTAATTAGAGCATATAATTTATAAGCATGTAAAAAATAAGGTATTTTTTAGCCATTTATAATAATTGAAGCGACCGTGCTAGAACCACGGGATCCGGGGGTGCCTAACACCTTCCCTCGGGTCAACAGAATTCCTTACTTAGAATTTCTGGTTCGCGGACTTCATTTAGAAAGTCGAAATTTCCTCGATTCGGGATTTAAATAAATTGGTGACTTGGGACACCTTAATTTATTCCAAGTGGCGACTCTGAAATAAATAAAATAATCCCGTTTCGAATATTGTCACTTAAATTGGAAAAACTCCCTTGTACGTTTATCCTTCGGGGTAGGCGCGCCAAAAGGAGGTGTGACAGCTCTGGCGACTCTGCTGGGGACACAAACCCAGAACTACTGGTTCAGGGTTTAAGAATTCGAGCTTTGAATAATTATTTTATTTGGCTTACTTATTATCTGATTTTATTACATGTTTATATTTTATATGCTAAATGTTGTTTTACCGCTTTGATATTTTGTGAACTGTATATAAATTGTGCCGATACCCATTTTTTTTTCTTTTTGAGTCTTTTGAAATATAATACCGGGCATTTGCTTGACATAGCCCGTTTTTCTCAAGATAGCTGTGGTGCTTGGCACCCGGTGAAGGATTTTGTAGTCACACGTGTTTAGGCGGAGAGTTTTGTCAATTAAGCCGGAAAGCCATGCTACCGGTGCACTGACACTCTTCGGCTCGAGTTGTCCGCTCGAGTTAAAGCCAGTCTAGACACTTTTCCCAACAGGATGATGACTTAGAATAACAAAACCTTATGCCGGACCCCCGATAGGAACGTTTATTTGCATCATGTGCATATTTGACTTAGGAGGCTCAACACGGGGGTTGGGCCTGTCTAGGACAGGTGTACCTGAAACAAAAAGACCAACTTGTTGCATCTTTTTGTGTGCATTTATTTGTTTCGATCTTACATGCCGACCGGTTTGTTAAAAAAGAGGAAGAAGTGGAAAACGTCGGGGTATATAGTTAAAATAATTTTATGAAAATAGTTAGTTCTTTGAAAATAAATTCTGAAAAAAAAAAAAAAAAAAAAAAAAAAAAAAAAAATTCCAAACTAAATTTTCTTAATTTTTATGAAAATAGTTAGTTCTTTGAAAATAATTTCTGAAAAATGCAAAAAGAATTCCAAACTAAATTTTCTTAATTTTATGAAAATAGTTAATTCTTTGAAAATAAATTCTGAAAAATTGCAAAAAATTCCAAACTAAATTTTCTTAATTTTATGAAAATAGTTAATTCTTTGAAAATAAATTCTGAAAAATTGCAAAAATTTCAAATAAATTTCCTTAATTTTATGAAAATAGTTAGTTCTTTGAAAATAATTTCTGAAAAAATGCAAAAAAAAAAATTCCAAATAAATTTTCTTAATTTTACAAAAATAGTTTAGTTTCTTTGAAAATAAATTTCCAAATAAATTTTCTTAGTTCCTTTGAAAGTAATTTGTTTTAGAAATGTTGTTTAAAAAATAGTTCGTTTTCTTTTCTTAAAATAATTTAGTTCTTTTATTTTCGAACTACGCAAGTTTGATTCTCACCAAAAATGAGATACGTAGGCAACCCATATCGGGCTCAACTAATACTGATTTTTTTTTAAGAAAATAAAAAAAAAAAAAAAAAAAAAAAAAAAAAAAATAAATAAATAAAAACAATAAATATTAGAATTAGGATTTTTGTTCTTAGTCGAGAGTTAGGAAATTTTGCAAAAATAGCCAAACGCCTCCAAAAGGGCGCCGGAGGACTAATTTTGCAAAACGGAATATAGACATCACACTGGTATCCTGTTATACAGCCTTCAAATCTTCTTCAAGTGCTGAAAGGCCGTATTAACAAGATTCGTTTTTATATATAATAAAAATAAAAAAAAAATAAAAAAAAAAATCTTAAATCCATTTTTTATCTTTTCTAGGATCAGCATGACTTCCTCGCAACGAATCGGCCAGAAAAGGGTGAGAGACGAAATGCCACCTATGTTCATGGTCCAGGACAAAACCCCAGATCGGCTCCGTAAATGGTGGACTAGTTTTTCAGCTTGGGAAAGAAATCAAGTTCACAAGCACCTCAAGTTTCTTCCGGACATCATGATGATAAAACCGGATAAAAATGTGATCAGAGCTTTAGTGAGTTTTTGGGACTCAACAAGCAATGTGTTCAAATTCCGGGATTGTGAAATGACACCCACTTTGGAAGAATTGGGCGGACTCACAGGGCTCGGAAGAGATTTGCACAAGATGAGACCTGCAGCTCCTAGGCAGATGAGTGTGAATAACTTTTTGAAAAAGCTATGTCTCCGGCGGGTTCCCCTCGGTTGTCTGGAGAACGGTTGGGTGCCACTAGATTATCTCTACGACAGATTTGGTGATAAGGAAGGGTTTGGGAAATTCTCAAACGTCGAATTTGTTAACCAGCTAAATTATGACGCCTGGGGAGATTTAAGAATCTATGCTTTCATGATCGCTTTTTGGGAACCATGGTTTTTCCCGAACGTGGTGGACGCATCAGAATCCGTTTAGCTGCGGTGGTCTCATATCTACGGAGTAACGAGGAACACACTGTTCTTCCGATGATACTAGGAGACATCTTCCGGGCCTTAACTCGGTGCCAAGAAGGACAAGACTATTTTGAGGGTTGCAATATTTTATTACAAATGTGGTTTGTAGAACATCTCTATCATCACCCAATTGTGATAAACTTCAACACAGATTGGCTGAATTATATTCGTTGTCATACAAACAGAGCCGCCCGTTGTAACCTTCCGGAAGACTTGAGGACTTGGCAAGAACTTCTCAACTCTTTGAGAGCCGATCAACTTACCTGGAATTATTATTGGTTCCCTTCCGCCAAAATCATGCATATGTCGACATACCGCCCATTCTACATATTAATGGGTTTCGGGGGTTTCCAACCATATGCCCCGCTACGTGTCATGCGGCAGCTGGGAAGAGAACAGAAAAAGGCCCCAATTGAGGATATGCGATCATTTGTATGGGAATTTGTGACAGAAGAGACCCCGAGGGAGACTTATGCACAGAAGGTATGGTTCGGTAGTCGACTCTCCGACATCAACGAAATGGTTGCCGATCGGGAACGGGGAGAAGTGAGTCTCGCTTATCTTGAATGGTTCCACAACCAACCAATACCGGAGCAAAGGTCAGAAAGGTCAGTGAAGTATGCCGTCGATTGGGAGAGAGAAATAGAAGCCAGAGTTAGGGAGGTTGAGCATGAGACGACACAAAATTTCCAATCTTGCATCAACACTTTAAAAGAAGACAAAGGAATCCTGGAAGCAGCCATGGACATACAACAGGCTGACTTCGATCGGGAAAGGGCCGGTTGGGAGCAGGAAAGAGAAGCACTCCAAACTCGAATTCAAGAGATGCAATTGGCCGCAGAAAGGCCAAGGAGGAGTCGGAATGATCAAATGCTGATAAACGATTTGGAAAGAAAAGCCTTTGAACACCAAGAAGACTTGGAGAAGGCAAAAGCGGCTTTGGTTGCAATCCGAACAAAATGGAAGAGAGCGGCCCACCAAGAAGAACTCCGTCTACAACAAGTAGAGAAAGACTATGATGCGATCATCGTTGATTTGAGAAAAGCAAATGCCACTCTTAAAGAGCGAACTCTCAGGCAAGTCCAGGATGCTAAAGCAGATAGAGACCGTTGTCACAACTTGATGGCACGGATGGAAAGACAAATAGATAGGCTCTTGGACCATGTCTCCGGCAACTCTCAAGTATTAGGGGCAAAGAACGGGCACATAGGGCAGCTGCTCAGAGAAAAAGACATAATCAGAACCAGGATCAATGAGATCGGGCACTACATTACTATGAAGTGTTTGAACTGCGAACAAGTACCTCGGCCTGCCCTCTTTTCTTCAATCATGGAATGTGTCCACCAGGTCATGGCAGAATTGGGAAGTATACAGAAAGATCTCACCCCAAGAACTGCAGCAAGGCCAAACAGCGCCCCCCCGGCGCAAAGATTCGAGGCGTTGGAACATGCTTAGGAGAGTCTTTTGTTTTAGAGTCTGTTTGTTCTTTTACAAGTTTTTCTCCATTGTTGTATTTTGCAAGTGTTTCAAGTTTTAAGTTTGTTGAAATAAAATTCATGAACACTTCTCTTATGTCTATTGTTTCCGAACTACGCTCGGTCTGATTCATGCGGGGACATGATACGTAGGCAATCCACATAAGATTCGACCATCACTAAAAAATAAATAAAAAAAGAAGTTAAGAGAAAAAGAAGATCGATGAAAGACGAAAGCGAAAGAAAATACAAACCGGAATGACGCATCGCAAACGAATACATGTAGCAACATTATCACCCGTATAAGTGCATCACACCCAACGTGAGATTACTTATCTGTTATGTTGTTTCAGACTAACCGTTTGTTTGCCAAAATCCAGGTTTTAGTAAAAGTGGTTGACTTTGCGGTAATCTGGCACCACATTCGTACTTCACAAGGTCCAAAGGAAAAGTTCGGCAGCCTGAAAGTACTCATTCCTATTTTACTAGATCAAAAAAGGGTGTCGACATGTCTTCAGAAATGCCTTTAGCTACCATTCCCGTTTCAGAGGAAAGCTCATTGACAACCATCCCGGCTACTGAGTCGGCAGCTTTGGAAGAGAATAGAATGTTGCGTTGCCGCATGCTCGAGATGTTGGACGATTGGAACAACGGGAAAGAGCCCCCGAGTCTGGTCCCTGGGTTCCCTGAAATTCTTCTCAGGTCAAGCGGTATTACAAATACCCCCATCAATTACCCGCCTACTCTGTTCGGGTATTCCAATGCTACAAACCTCTCTGAATCACCCTCCACATCCCATCCTCGGGTAGCACCACATGATACATCTGCAAGAACGTCCGTTGAATTGCCAGTTCCAATCACAACGCACCCCACCACACATGCTCCTTTCTTCGACTCCTCATCCTTTACATTCCCAGCACCACCGCTCACACGGGACCATACCCAGGTTGCAGCCAATACATATTCTCAGCCACCTCGATATGAGTTCCTTCCGAGCCAAAATCCAAAGACCCCCGAGCAGGAAGAGATGGCAAAAAGAATGAGGAGTTTGGAACAAAGCTTTAAGAACATGCAAGGTCTGAGTGGACAGAAGAGTGTATCTTACGCCGATCTGTGCATGTTCCCGCACGTCCATTTGCCATAAGGTTTTAAGACACCAAAGTTCGAAAAGTACAACGGACATGGCGACCCCATTGCTCATTTGAAGAAATACTGCAATCAATTGAGGGGTGCCGGCGGCAAAGAAGAATTGTTGATGGCGTACTTCGGAGAGAGTTTGGTCGGAATAGCATCGGAGTGGTATATGGATCAAGACATATCTCGATGGCACATCTGGGATGATCTGGCCAGAGATTTTGTAAAACAATTCCAATACAACATCGATATTGCGCCGGACGGGAATTCTCTATCGAACTTAAAAAAGAAGCCCTCAGAAAGCTTCAGAGAATATGCCATCAAGTGGCGAGAGCAAGCGTCCAGGGTGAAACCCCCCATGGACGAAATTGAAATGGTCACGACTTTTCTCCAAGCTCAAGAGCCCGATTACTTTCAAAATATGATGTCGGCAATGGGAAAACCTTTTGCCGAAGCTATCAAGATCGGAGAGATGGTAGAAAGTGGCTTGAAAACAGGGCGAATTTTGAGCCAAGCGGCCATTCGGGCAACTTCCCAAGCCATTCAAGGCGGGTCTGGAGGGATGCCCCAAAGCAAGAAGAAAGAAGAATCTGCTATGGCAGCGGTAGAAGACAGGAGATATCGAACCTCAAGGCAGGTATTCTCCGACAGGGCCCCCCAACATTACTATCCAC